>OZ005737.1:197156093-198356093 GCA_963930755.1 Eudasyphora cyanicolor | reverse complement strand
GATCTTTTTTGAACATTCATTGGGTTAGGTTATGTTTAGGTTAAGAATGGCAGCCAGTATTGCAGGCTCACTTATACTATATAGACCATTGAGCTATCCAAGAGAAAACATACGATTTTCCTAGTCTGTTTGTTACAAAATCGCAAAAGCTGGCGGCTTTTAACATCACCCAAGCCTATTAACTTCTCAAAGAAATAAGATAATAAGGTCAACTGCATAGGTGAGGCACTGACACAAAATAATCTAATCCTAATCGTCGCCACAACTGGAAAAGTCATTTCGCAAGAACTTCAATTTCCCTGCGTGCCGTCTAATGTGGGAGTATCCCGTCCCGTGACAGACGCGATAAGTGGGACGTTTGGTCTCTATAACGACATCAGGTCGTTGGTCCGTTCGGAGTTTAGGCAGGACCATATCATCCTGGAATGTATGCAGTTCGTGGCTAGTGATCACCTGCCATTTGTCGTCTTAAGGCCACTATCTCTCTAGAAGAGCTTGCAGGTCGCTAGAGACATGTCCACATATTCCAGTTCCCCTGGAGCGTGTAAGAAAGTTCCTACTCTTCTTTTTTTTGCAGCGCTGGAGGTTTGTAATCTTCTGATGATGATTCGGTCCGTACTGAAAAACATGCACGATTCCTAGGTACTACACCACAAGCCCCAAATCTGTGCAGATATTTCAAGAAGGCACAGTTAGAAACTGTGTTAGGTAGAAGTTAGTTTCCCCGTGTTGTCTGTTCAGCCATTCACTTATATTGGCTATAAGAAGGTATGTCCATCACCCCCTCGAAGTCGTGTTCCAGCAAAACTGCCAAATGGCGATCCTCTACGTTTTCACTACCAGTGCGCCGGCCCATAAACGATATGCATACATAAGTAGTAGCACCGATTTGACTACAGTGTCTAGTAGTTGGCACTGCGCGTGTTTGGGACCTCCAATATTGGTTAAAATCTTTGCAAGGAACGCTTGTGTTTTAGATGCCTTCTCGCTGATGTTTTCGATGTGATGCTTGAATCTCAACCTATTGTCTATAACGACGCCTGGGTATTTAAGGGAGCGGATGGATCGGATAGCTCTATCCGCCACTATAACATCAATGTACTCCGTTTTTTGCAGGCTTGTAATTAGAACCACTTCGGTCTTGTGAGCCGCCAGCTGTAGATGTGCTGGCATCAGCCATGTCCGGCCCTGTTTAATTGCCGTATTAGTGACTGCTTCTAAATGGGGGATGTGTTTTGTGACCGTGATTATGGCAATGTCCTACGCAAAGCCTATAACATTTACCCCATTTGGAAGTAGGAGTCTCGACACCTCGTCATACATTATATTCCAGAGCAGTGGACCCAGAACTGATGCTTGTTGAACGCCGGTTGTTATGCTGTATTGCTATTCTCCATTATCACTATGATATATGAGCTTTCTGCTTCCAAAGAAGCTCGTTATTAAGCCAATGAAATAGGTTGGGGCTTCAATTCGCAGTACTTAGTCGTACAGTACCATCATTTTTGGCTAGAGCTGCTTTTTCATCTATTATTGATAAAAGTCTATTATATAATATCCTCTTCAGGGTTTTGGCCATCGTGTTGAGGAGACATATTGGGCGGTATGATAATGGTTCCCCCTGCGGCTTATTTCCTTTGGGGATTTGGACGAGCTTCTGTGACTTCCATTGGGTAGGGAAGATTCTCTCGAATATACATCTGAAAAGTTTCAAGAAGAGGTCTGGTCTTCGGAGGATTGCAGCCTTTATTGCTATGTTTGTGATTCCGTCCATACCCGACGCTTTATTGTTGCCTATGCTTCATCGAGGTCCTCCCTTGAGATATCTCGAATTAATTCATTGTCGGATGTCGACATGGGGTATGTGACAAACAATGGACGCTAGATAAACGGTGTTCCAATAATATTTTGCAACATAAATGGGCAGGTGATTTGTGGGCTTTTCCTCGTAATTTTCTTCATTATAGTTTCCAGGGACTTCGTAGCAGCGTGACTACCAGGGAAACTACTGATACAAACTTCAGTCAGAACATACATTTTTATTCACTCTGCTACCACTCCAATAGCTAAGATTTCTACCTTGTTACCACTACTCTGATTAGGCACCCTTTGGTAGGTCCTGCAATACGACCATAACAATCTGATCTATTTGTAGGTTATGGTGGCAGCCGGAGTTACCAGCTCACATAGACCAATAAAGGTCCCTAGTTATACCACGGAGGTACCCATATATTTAAAACTGCTCAGCCATCTATTTGGGAGAAGGCTAGTGGAAGGATATTTGGGAATTTAGGGATGTAGCCTCTAGAGATTTAATGCCAGCCCAACTGTCTGTGTAAATGACAACGTCAGTGTTGTTCACTATGTTGCGATTAAACCATTTGGCGACTTCCTCTTCGACTAACCTATTTACAGCATAAACCGAAGCCAACATTTGCATCATATGTATTCTTAGGCAAGAAATTCTCTGAACCTTCATTAATGGACTGTTGATTGATAGTTTATCAGATACCGTCCACCACATCACATTGACGTACAGTAGTATTGGGCGAACTACATCTATGGACTATTTTAGGAAAGAGGCCCCAACGCGACCCAACAGCTTTCCCACAGGAATATAAGGCGAAGTCTGAAGGAGTGTCGACATGTGAAACCTTATTCTTCCTAGCAAATAGAACCAATTCTGTCTTGCTGCAAACCGCTGCCTCTGACCATCTATCCAATTTGTTCAGAGCCCTATGTAGGATGTCCCTGAAGACATTTTCGAATTTGCCGGATACTACGATTGCAACAACGTCCGCATACGAGTAAGGTCCGACTTTTCAGCCACAACGTTCCATATCTAACAGGATCCTATTCACAGCTAGATTCCAAATTAGTGGATATAGTTCACCTCCCTGTGGAGTCCACTTTTTTATAAATCTCGTTAGAGTTGCGGCCCTGAGACGTGCTGTTAGACTTAGGTCTTCTGATAAGCAAACGCTGAATTAGTCTAATCAAGATATAGTGTATGGTGAAGGGCCAATGTGCACGTCATGCGGCGCGGTGCGAATTCAGCACTGCCTGTATAGAAAACATGTGGTTGTTTCAATAAAAGTTGAACAAGAAATTATGTCAGATTGAGAATAATATAATCTGGCAATGCCAAATCAAGCGGCAACGTGGAGAAATTGAATAAAATTCAACTTTTCTGATATGCCGCGCCGCATTCCGCGTGCATTGGCCCTTCACCATTACTCTTAGATGCGACAGCGCCGCAATTACTGCATCTGAGTGAATGTTGTTAAATGCACCTTCAATATCAAGAAAGGCCACAACTGTGTATTTTTTTCAATGAAGGGACGATTCGACGGTGCCCACCAGTTCATGCAGGGCCGATTCTGTAGACTTTCCCGGGTTTTCTGTATTAAAATAGACTTTGGGCCCTGCTAGACCTTAACTTCTTGGCAAAAAGTGGTTCATACATAGAGTAAACAAAAGTGCACGGAAGGTCATACACGGTGTCTAGAATGACACAATGTCCATAGTCATTTCCTGACCAAAGTCCTAAGACTAATAGTAGCACACGGGGCATATTGCATTGCTATAATGTCTAGCGGTTTGTTTCGTTCTCAACGCGCCAGTGATACGTATTGCATCCATTGACAGAACTTTGTATAGTATCGCGCAGGAGATATATTTCAGAAGAGCTGTTCAATAGACGACAGTAACGTACAGCATTAAAGTTGTGACTACTGCTGTATTCAACTAAGAAATTATATGCGGGTTCGGGCCCTAGCGTTTTCCTATTGCCCTTTTACAGGTATACAGCGCAACTACAGCCTTACGAGGGAGGGCAAGCAAAATTTGCCGACCTGACATATAGATGGCGGTAGTAATTTGAAAAAAATACTTTCGTGAAAAGTGGCAACCTTCTAAAACATATGTTTTAAGCTCAAAACGCCACGTTGTTTAGTTTTTTTTGAGCGCTCAAAAGTAAACTATCTCAGTTAATTTGCAAATTTGGAAAAAATGGTCACCGATGTGTTATACAATACATTCATTTGCGAGGTCTCAGTCCAACCAATATAAAACCGAACTTTATTCTACTTAAGATGAGTCTGCTTTTTCGTTTACATCTATGAAATATTGGGGGAAGAGTTAAAACGGGGCTGTACGAGCTGGCAAGACGAACGCCGTAGTTGTCGACCAATTAAGGTGTCCACGCCAGAAATGGATATAAAATCTACCAAATGGTATTGGGTGACCGTCGGTTAAAGGTTCGTGAGCTAGCTGAAGTCATACGTATTTCACAAAGTGCTATAGGTTAGGTTAGGTTGAATAGAGTAGACGTTTAAACGTCTCATGTCCATGGACATACACTTAAGCCAGTGGTTCGGCCTGTTGTGCGCTCCTTATTTATGATTTTTATACCCCACGGGTTACAGAAAATCGGTACTAGACACGTATTTTCTCAGTATCTTCCAGTCATATCCTCTGAGATGAGTCAAGTCTGGCAATATGTCGGAACCGAAATATCGGGATCTTTCATGTGTGAAAGCTAAGCAGTGACACAGAAAATGTTCCATCACATGCCCTGCACTCGTCTTTTCTACTAGTCCTATGCGATGAAGATGTGCCTGTAAGCTTGAGTGTCCCGTTAGAACACTCATCATCTTACTAATCTCGATCTTGTTTAGTTTCAGAAAACTACTTGTTTTCTTCTCATTTGGGTCACCCCACAGTATCCTTGCAGTTGCTCTATTCCACACAGTTTTGTGAGCCGTCACTGCCCAGTGCTCCAACTCATCCTTCGTGGCTTCGAAAGGTTTCAAATTTTCCAAGAAAAAGTCGAAGTTCTTTGCCCTTTGAAGCCAAGCTATTTGCTCGTTCATTTCCAATCACTCCGTTGTGTCCCGGTACCCAGAAAAAAAGTGCTATACTTCGCATATTAACGGAAATTGTATGATGAGAAAGCTGTGCTGTGATCGGAAGCCCATCTTGTGGTTGAATGATGGGCCTGCTGTAGAATGTCTCTAAGAGTACTCGGAAACTTCTCTTCGACTGCTATTGTCACGTCAATCTACATAGGAAATAAACTTAACACGAGAAAACAGAATATTTTTCATGAAGAGATTCCGTAGCAGAGGAGACAGAACACCCCGCGGGGCTTTTTCCTTCTGACAAATCTATGGAAGTCAGTTGACCCTAAGCTATCATAAGTGCGTCTCTTAATTATAAAGTTATCAATGAACCTTGTATACTGACATCAACCCCCAGGTATGCTAGAGCCGTAATTATAGCGCCTGGATTTATGTTATTGAAGACCTCCTTCTATGTCTGAGAAAGCTACCATAGTATATGTATTTCTAAACACACTGAAAAAAAATAGTACTAAAACTAATGATGACACATTCTTATATTAAGTATGCTACCTCGGCATCAATTCAATGAAAATTTTCATTAAAATAATGAAAATTTACACGTTTTTTACGAAATTTTCCTTAATATAAAGTTTTTTGAATTTGAATTAATGACTATCTAATCATTAGTTTTGTGTACGCGCTTCTTTAAATGTACGCATTTAAATTAAAGAAAAAAATCATTATTTTTGTGCCAATCCGCATTATTTTAAGTAATATTTCAATACTTTTAAGGATTTTTTACATTAACACTATGACGTAGACATGTCATAGTTTTAATGCCGAATCGGACTTAATTAACAGTATGAGATATTTGAGTAATAAATTTAAGGCTATGCTCCCCTTAAAGGAAAGGCTGTCTTGGTAATAAATTTTATGACTATTGTCATTATTTTTAAGAATACATACGAGAGAATTATACAATCTCTCCCTCCCTCTCTCGCTCGGAGAATCAGTTTTGTTTGGTAATGTGTGAATCAATAATTGTTATGGAATGCTAGAAGAGAAAATAGAGAACAGTTCTGTTCGTTTTCTTTTAAATCGTCAGTTATTTACAAGCGATGGAAGGAAACGGTTGTCTGTTTTCCGGACGCGGATTGTGAAAAAATTTGGTTGCTGTGAATATGTAAGTATACGTGCATACATACGTGCATATTGCACCTAAAATAATTTTAATATGGGCTGTTAACAGTTATTTTTGCTAAAGCATAGCAACAACAACAAATGAAACCGTCGTGTACATGTGTGTATGCATGTGGTTATGCCGTCGGCGTCACCATCGATCTCTGTGATAAGGGAGTGCGTGTGTCATAGTTATTTTTGCTGTATTTTATTTATGGCGATGTACATGCGTTTTTGAAGGAGATCTTGTTTGTAAGTCCTGTGAAGAGATTTGTGCCAAATGGATGATAAAAATGTGAGTAATAGATTTTGTAATACTGAAAGAGACAATGGGAAAATGTTTACGTACGTGAAAAATAATATTATTATTCTGAAATAAACATCTTATTGGCAATTACAAAATTAACAAAACACATTTTAATTGAAAGTATTTATTTATTAAAAATACCAGCGCATAATGCAGAAATGTAAAATTATTTGTGGCAATATAGAAATTTATTATTAATAATATGTTATACATATAACTATCTTTTTTAATTTTTTTAGTAAAATAATTTTAGAATGGTTCTTTTGTGAGAAGAATGGCAAATTTTACAAAATATTTCAACGTAAGTATTATATTATATATTATATTTCTCTTAGTTTTCAGCGTTTTCCAATTGTGATATGATAAAATTTATTTGCATTTTTTTAGTTTATAGATAATTTTATTTGATTTATTTTCAGAAAAAATTTAATTATTTTAATTTTAGATCACGCAATATTTGAAGATAAACGTGATGGATATATGAAAAATGCAGTGCTGAATGCCATTTATAAATTACAACAAATAAGTGAGATTTGGAAACAATAGATTTGGAAACAATATTTGTAAGTACATATTATGTATTTCTGAACAAATATATTTTATTTGAAAATCAAGAAATTTAATCATATACATATTGATGTATTAGAACAAAATATATTTGCGAACTGACGTTCACATATAAAATACGTGTTTTCACACAAACAAAGTTATTGTTAAAAAGTTTTCCAAATTTAATTTTTTTAAAAGGATGTTTTCCTTTTTATACCCTCACTTTAGTGTGACGAGGGTATATATCATTTGCTACGAAAAAAAGTGTAACACATCGAAGGAGTGATCTAAGACCCTAAGTATGTTCGGCGGATATTCGTTTTGGGTCATTTTAAGACGAATGAGCAATGTCCGTCCGTCTGTCTGTCTGTCTGTCTGTCTGCTGGCTGGTGCGCACGATAACTCTCGAAAGGAGTAACCGATTGACTTCAAATTTGGTACGTGGTAATATTTTTTTCTATCTCCGGCTAAGTTCGAAGATGGGCCATATTGGTCCACTCCTTCTAGTACCTCCCCACAAAGTGTTAAAATGTTGTGAAATATTGAATCTTTAATAACTGCTATACTACTTATTCGAATCTTCTGAAATTCCACACATAGCATTAGTTTATTAGTCGCTATCAACTCGAGAAAAATGGGCCATGTTGCTAAGCCCCTTTTGGTACCTCCCACACAAATGCACCATTTTGCACCAAAAGTTAACAGCTTATAACATTAATACTAGTGCATAAAAATACTTGACATTTTGTACAGTGTAATGCTTTCATAGTGCCTACAGTCCAGTGAAAAATGGGTGTCATATTCACGCCCCTTTTGGTACCTCTTACACAAAGGTACCATTTTGCACCAAAAGATAACAGCTTATAACATTAATACCAGTGTATAAAAATACTTGAAATTTTTTACAGTGTAATGCTTTTGTAGTGTCTTTTGCACTGTGAAAAATGGACGCTATTTCCACGCCCCTTTTTGTACCTCCCACACAAAGGTACCATTTTGCACAAAAAGTTAAGAGCTCACAGCATGAGTACCAATGCACGAAAATGCAACAACATTTTGCACAGTGTAAAGCTTTTGAAGTCCCTATAGCCCTGTAAAAAATGGCCGTTATCAACACGCCCCTCTTTGTACCTCCCACACAAAATGGCCAAATCATACCAAAATTTAATATTTCATAACGTTAATATACCAGTGCCAAAAACGTTTATATTTCGGCGCAGTGTAATGTATTTAAAAAATCTACTATTCAGCGAAAAATAGGTGTATTTGCTAAAAACATTCTGGTACCTCCCATACAAATTGACAGAATAATTCGTTTAATATTCCATATAACATTACTCACAAAGTGAGGGTATACCTTAGTCGGTCTACCCGACTGAAACTTTCTTACTTGTTTGAATTTTAGTTTAAATTTTTCCTTGATTTCGTGTTCATAATTGCTTCATAGGTACTTCATAATTAAACCTGCTGTTAGATTAGGCCCGTTTGGTCTAATTTTTGTATCGTTTCCTTTATAAACGGTAATATATGTATGTATAAATATTGCCTTATAATTTGGTCCAAGGGATATTTTTGTTTTACTAAAATCAAAATAATGAGCGTTTTTGCTCAAAAATAATTGTAAATAAGCTGTTCACGAAGTATTGAATAAAAATAAATATAAAATATTGTCTTTCATATTCATTTTATATGAAAAATGTAATGTTGACCAAATGGACTCTTAATCTAGGATTCGTACAGATTTGCTAATCTAACGCCAGGGTTAAGAATGTCATAAGCAGCATTTCAGTTCGCGCAATTGAACTTTATTTGGATATATGAAAAATGCAGTGGGGAATTAAAAATTTACAAATTGCAGGAAATGAGTGAGCATACAAACTATGTATATGATATAATAATATAATATTTGTTTTATATAATTTCTATTTAAATTCCAGCCAAATTCTAGGTTAAAAATCATTAAGGTCGGTTCCGATAAAAATTGTTCATGGACAACAAATAGAGAAACGAATCCCGCTATAGAATCGATACATAACAATACAATATTCGAATAAAAGTCAAACTTCATAGTGTGTTGGCCGATTTGTCTTTATACAATTACATTTTGTTTTAAATTATAAAATGTTCAAGGTTATCCGTAATATGTATTATATTTTTTTTTATAAAAATATAATACAATATAAAATATAACAAATAAAATATATATTTAGAAAGATAAAGTGTTGTGTTATTGAATTTTCTATGAATATTAAATGATTTCAAAGAAAATGATTCATTTAAAAGAGTAACATTATAATCAATATAATGTAACGAATTTTCCCTACATATTTAAAAAAACTGTATTTAAATTCATGTATGCCTTAAATTAATTACCAGTATATTCTTATATCAAGGACAAACATTTTAAATTTTATTACGATAATGTTTTAAATTATATGATATTTTACTAAAAATAAGCACGCGACATACTTAAATTTACGCAAAAATGTGCTTATTTTAAGACCAAACATAATTATTTTTATTACCCAAAATTCTTAATTCTATGAAATGCATCCTCAAAACAAGTACTATTCACGTCTTTAAATTAACTATAAAACCTTCTTATTTTTATAGCGATTGTCTTTGGCTCGAAATCATTGCCGAAATCTTAAACTTTACGAAAAATTCATTGATTTTCAGTACGCTTTTTTTTTAGTGCAGAGAGAGATCCTTTAATAAAGCTGACTAGATCAGTGGATTTGCCCTTGCACTAGGCACAGTGCACAGTCTTAACCTAACCACCAGGGTTTTAAGGAGAAATTATGATAGACTAATCGGCCGGAAATCTTTAGTTCCTATATGGGAATTTTGGATGGCTTCCCGATTTTGTGATGAAATCGTCCTTTGTTTCTTTCCATTTTGTTCCAGGGCTATAGCAACATGTGTAGATATTTCTGAGTCCGGGAGCTATTGCACTAGCCCCTGTCTGTGGCTTCGCCGGCGAGACTTTGTCTGGTTCTGGCGGCTTAAAAGGTTTAAATCTTTTCATAGCCTCAATACTTGTAGATTTGTTTACAATGGGTTTAAGTCACACAATCTGGGTTGTCATTACGTGAAATTATTTGAAACATTTCGACAATATTATTGGTGAAATTGTAATTATTCGTAAAATTTTAACAATTTGCAATTGTTGCTCTCGTGTAAGTATGTCCAAGTCAAAGTTGTAAGCCTGTAAAAACCAACCTTGAGTTTCTATGTATATGTTTCACAAAATATTATTTTGTAATGACTTACCTGTACTTGTGACAAAGAAAACTATTGTTGAAATATCATAGCTCCGGCTGCCGATAAACATGGCAACTCAATCACAAGTTAATGCTGTCAAAATGTCACAACATTTGGAGTAATTTTTCGTCATTACTTCCCGTATCATGGTCGGTTGGTCGGTTACACTCTCCCAAACAGGTCCTTTCATGTGTCATTGTTATCGTTCGCATTATCGCAATCGTCCTTTTGTCAATTCCATCAATTGTATTGTATTGTCTGTCTGTCCTCAGTCAGGCAGTCAGTCACTCACTCTATTATGTGGCTGCTGTTGTCATCATCACTTATTCGTGTAGCTTTTCCTTTCCTCTTCAAAGCAATGCATCTCGCAAAGCATCACAATACAATAACAAATAAAAATAAAATAAACTCTGTCGGTTTATTCTTTTATTATTATTGTAATTTTATTGTTCGCCAGTTCCGATGTCTGGCCAGAACTTTGTGTGTGTGTGTGCCCGGTGGGAGTACCACCATTGACAAAACTGACGAACTGTCACTAACTACTCCGACACCGTAGTGGCGACAATTGTCACGCTGTCATTGTTAAGGATTTTGTGTTATTGGAATTGGAATTTTCTGCAAATTCCGTAAGAAGCGATTGATATTAAACAACCACCGACCGACCGCCCGACAATAAGCAATCGACCCAACGATGTCAAATAGTTGGAGTGCTGACAAACCAAACCAGGATAACATTTTGATGATGTCTTTACACTGAATAACAATCACAATCAGAAAGGAATAAAAAAGTGAATCCATCACACAGACACATACACTCATACTCAAATAAAACAGCTCCATTTGGAGGAATTGTTTGGCTTGGTTAGTGTTAGCATTATTGTAACATTTGTGATTTAATCAATGAAATGGATGGTCCATGAAAACGAATCGCAAAACAATAGCGAAGAATGATTTCGATAATTAACAAAAAAATACAAGACTTGATATTTATCTCTATACTATGCAAAGGATTTTTTGGAAGAATTGTTTTAATCTGGATATAATGGGCCAGAAATTTTTTAATATCGATGCAATAGTAATACAACTTTTCAGAAACATCGAAATATATAAATATATCGAATATACAAATAATACTTATCTTACCATCTAATTATTTTCTATCAATAATTTCCTCAAGTCTGTCAAGAAGGTATTTTAACACTTTTTTTGACGGGCCCATTTCCATTTATGGAAAATTTTTAATACTATTCTGCTGTTTAACTTGTCGACTTAACAATGCAATTTCAAAAATTCAAAGAAAATAAAAATAAAGTGTATTTTTAACCTGAAAAAATCGAATGTGAAAACTCTTTCCTGACACACTGTATGTATGTATCTTCAAATGAAGTTCATTGCGTGGTCTAAAATTATAATAACGAATATGTTTCTGAAAAGAAATCAAACAGAATAATTTATATACACTAATAATTTGCATCATATCCTAATAATATAATTAAAAAATAATAGAAAGATCAAATCTTTCACCTTTTTGGCACAAATCCTCCTAAAAAACCCATTTCAAATATGTTTACTAAAAAATTTAAAAAAAAGTTTTTTTATAAAATCAAATTTCCATATTGTCAAAAATAACTTTCCATTTCTGTATTCTGTTTTTCTTTTTTTCCTTTTTGAGAGGGAGTTGTTTTATTTATGCCATCGCTGCTATTTTTTACGCCATCCTATGAATAAATCCATTACGAATAAATATAAACTATTTTTAAATAAAAGTAAATTTATGTAACATGTGAATACTTACCACTTTATCACAATTTAATCTTAACACAATCACGAATTTAATCTAAACACAACCTTCTTTTTATACCATTTCTCAAAAACTGATCATTCAAAAATAAACAATCAACAGAGTCTCTATTGTCTGAAACACCATACACCGCTTTTATAATTATAGCAACAAAAAAAAACCCTGATGCTCAGAGAAAGAGGGAGTATAATTTACTTTGAGAAAGGTAGAGTACAATTATCTCTCATATACAGTCAATTTAAGAAATCTTCTTTAAAATAATGGCAACTGTCACTATTTTTAAAAGTCAGCACAGACTTAAATTTATTACTCAAATTTTGCCCATTTTTCAGTGGACTCTAGGTACTATAAAAGCATTACACTGTACAAAATTGCAAGTATTTATATGCACTGGTAAAAAAGCTATAAGCTGTTAACTGTGTAAAATGGTCCATTTGTATGGGTGGTACCAAAAGGGGCGTGGCAATAACGGCCACTTTTTTCTAGAATCTAGGTACTATAAAAAGATTACACTATACGAAATTTCAAGTATATATATGCACTGGTATTCAAGTTAAAAGCTGTTAACTTTTGGTACAAAATGGTCTATTTGTGTGGGAGGCGTGCCAATAACGCCCTTTTTCTCTGGGCTCTACGTACTATAAAAGCATTACACTATACGAAATTTCAATTATTTGTATGAACAGGAATCAAAGTTATAAGACATTAACTTTTGGTGCAAAATGGTCCGTTTGTGTGGGAGGTACAAAAAAGGGATTGGCCACTTCGCCCATTTTTCTTGAGGTGTTAGCGACTAACAAACTAATACTATATGTATGTGAAATTTCAGAACATTCGAGTAAGTAGTATTGCAGGTATTAAAGAATCAATATTTCACCAAAAGTTAACCCTTTGTGGGGGAGGTACAAGAAGGAGTGGACCAATATGGCCCATCTTCGAACTTAACCTTTCGAGAGTTATCGTGCGCACCAGCCAGCAGACAGACATACATACAGACAGACGGACGGCCGCACGGACATTGCTCAAACGACTTAAAATGACCCAAAACGAATTTCCCCCGAACATACTTAGGGTCTTAGATCACTCCTTCGATGTGTTACACTTGTGGCTGGTAGCAAATAATATATACCCTCCTCCCTAAGGTGAGGGGATAAAAACATATTTTACAATAAAGTTTACTATTCTGCAACATATTAAACGATGTGAATAAAGGATGTGTCGATTTAATTTCTTTGCTACGAGTACTTTCTGAAACTACCACAAAATTTGTAACAATATGCATTATTTTAATATAATATTTATAATTTAATACAATATGGGCATTTCCGCCGAATGGTCAACCAGAGCCGAAAAGTAAAATGTTGGTAATCATCGTATTTTATTGTGAACAATTATAAAAAAATTAATACAAAATGCCTAAATTTTTAAAATATAATGGTTTCATATCATATCTCAGTTGTTTTCATGAGAAAATTTGCCTAAAAACTGAAAAATTGTATTTTTTCCATTTTAAGCTACTTTTATAGACATTTTTATATGTTATGCTTGCACTCTTTCTACAAAATTTCTCTATTACAATCAATTAAGAAGAGAAAAAATGCAAGGAGACCATAAAAAAAGTTCGATTAACAATTAATTTAACGGTTAAAACAGATGGAAAAATTGTACGTTCGCGACCGGCACCTAAGCCAATTAGAAAAACCAGTAAGGAAAGGCTAAAGTCGGGCGGGGCCGACTATATAATACCCTACACCACTCTCGTAATATTGAATAACTCTGCTATATATAAATTTTGTAATTCATGTATGTTTACATGTTTACATAAATTTACTTTTGGGACATTTTATACTTAAATAATACCCTGTACCACAGTGTGGTGTAGGGTATAAAAACGATTGGATCTAAAGAGTCAAATCGGACGAAACATATATATGGGAGCTATAGCTAAATCTTAACCGATTTTCTTCAAATTCGGTAGTGTTGGTTCATGGATCAAGAATCTCTACGATTCTAAATTTCAAAACGATTGGAAGAAACTCTACCATTCTAAATTTCAAAACGATTGGATGTAAAATACAGCTTCTATAGGACTAAAGGGCCAAATCGGACGAAAGATATATATGGGAGCTATATCTAAATCTGAACCGATTTCAACCAAATTCAATATCGATCTTAACAGCCGCGAAATACTGTAAACTGCAAAATTTCAGAACGATCGGAGTGAAATTGCGACCTGTAGTCGACGAACAACTTTACATGGACAGATGGACGGACATGCTTAAATCGACTCAGGTACTGATTCTGAGTCGATCGGTATACTTTAAGGTGGGTCTAGCTGTGTTATTTTCAGGTGTAACAAACATCTGCCGTGAAACAAACTTATAATACCCTGTACCACAGTGTGGTGTAGGGTATAAAAACCAATAGAGATAATTTATTGTGTAAATATTCGATAGAAAGCTACATTTATCCTCTTTTAAAATAAATTAATAGCTTTAGAATATTCCGTTCCTTTTCGCAGATTTTTGCATGTTACTAGATTCAGCCAAAGTTGACTTCTATTTCGCGTACGTTCGTAACCACATGTTTATTGCTATCATTATGAAAACTAAAACTCGATGAAACCCATCTTTTGCACCGAACATAGAGCTATCAATATGCTATCAAATCACCAAAAAAATGCGGGGAAAATTTTCGTTTTCTATATTTTTTGTACATCAAAAGCGTAGGAACGTAAGTTCGCGACCCGCGGAAATGCCCATATATTAATATAAATTTTCTGTTTTATTTGAAGGTAAGTGTATTAAACATAGGTGATTTTCTTCTGAAATATGTACGATATTTAAGGTAATTTCTTACACATAAATTGCAAATCTAAGAAAATAATTTATTTAAAAATTCATAATTTCTCAAGATGGGCTATAGCGAGTTTTTCGGAATGCATGCGGATTGTGCAGGAATATAACTTTTCGCCCGATAAATTTATTACAAAAATTACGATTTTCGCAAAACTCAATAATGACTTATTTAAAACGATACTAAACTAAAATAAAGTGCATAAGTTAAAGTCGAATACCACAATATATAGCTATATGAACCGAAGTTTTATATGCGGTAAATCTAAATAAAATAAATTGGAACATTCTGCTTTATTCCAGGAATGGCAAAATTGGTACCAAATAGAAATATATTAAACATTTTGGCTAGGTATATATTTAAACCTTTTACTCCTATGAGGAGCGTTTGGCTAACAAGTCTTTAAAAATTATTTTTGTTGTAGTCTTAAATGTTCCAAACTACTTTTTTCATTTTCTTACATCCAAAATGTACATCCTTTTGCTAAATACAATATGGCACACAAAATACTCTTCAAACTTGTTCATAATACTTAACAGAGAATACAGCAGACAAAATTCTACCGGGTAAAGCTGACGAAAGCTTAAAGCTTTGAACACATCGCCACTACTAGTACACCTGTCGTCGAAAGTGATGAAGTGTTGCTAATGCATTTGGGGCCAAATTTAATGCTTCCTAATAGCTTCCAAAATCCATGTTCGTGATTGTTTGTAATCCTCTTAACAACTATAAAATAATACTTAATAACAGAGTTTGTTGATAATGCCAAACAATATTCATCACTCAATGCACATAATCATAATTAATACTACTACTCAACGAAGGCACACGGCCGCACAAATTTCATATTTGGTTACGGAATATTTCTGTGGTTTTCTACAATAATCGCCTATCTAATTGACACTATTTGACACTAAACGTGTGTAATTATTTTTTTTTTTGAAAAATTTTAAAAAATGTGGGCTTTTTATATGTATTTTTATACCATCACATTAGTGTGACGAGGGTATATATCATTTGCTACGGAAAAAAGTGTAACGCGTCGAAGGAGTGACCTAAGACCCCAAGTATGTTCGGAGGAAATCCGTTTTGGGCCATTTTAAGTCGAATGAGCACTGTCCGTCTGTCTGTCTGTCTGCTGGCTGGTGCGCACAATAACTCTCGAAAGGAGTAACCGATTGACCTCAAATTTGGTATGTGGTAATATTTTTTTCTATCTCCGGCTAAGTTCGAAGATGGGCCATATTGGTCCACTCCTTCTAGTACCTCCCCCACAAAGGGTTAAAATGTTGTGAAATATTGATTCTTTAATAACTGCTATACTACTTATTCGAATCTTTTGAAATTCCACACATAGTATTAGCTTATTAGTCGTTATCAACTCGAGAAAAATGGGCGAAGTCGCCACGTCCCTTTTGGTACCTCCCATACAAATGCACCATTTTGCACCAAAAGTTAACAGCTTATAACATTAATAACAGTGTATAAAAATACTTGAAATTTTGTACAGTATTATGCTTTTATATTGCCTACAGTCCAGGGAAAAATGGGTGTTGTTGCCACGCCCCTTTTGGTACCTCCCACACAAAGGTACCTTTTTGCACCAAAAGTTAACAGCTTATAACATTAAAACCAGTGTATAAAAATACTTAAAATTTTGTACAGTGTAATGTTTTTATAGTGTCTATAGCCCTGTGAAAAATGGGCGTTATTGCCACGCCCCTCTTTGTACCTCCCACACAAAATGCCCAAACCATACCACAATTTAATGTCTCATAACGTTTATACCAGTGCACATAAATGCTTATAAGTCGGCACAGTGCAATGAATTTAAAGTATATAATGTTCAGCAAAAAAAAAGTGTATTTGATAAACCCCTTCTGGTACCTCCCACACAAATTGACAGAATAATTCGAGTAATATTCAATATTACATTACTCACAAAGTGAGGGTATACCTTAGTCGGTTTACCCGACTGAAACTTTCTTACTTGTTAAATAACAGTATGCTAAATAATTTTTTTCAAGAAACGCACAGTGGGAATAATTCATAAAAAAGGGAAATAATTCGACCGTTTCTTAGCAAGACGTTCGATTACGATAAAACTTGACATGCTTGTATGAGAGGTATTAGAGAAGTTAGGCTTTACATTTGGGATCCCTATGGTATACAGGGGCGACGCTACTGGGTATCAAAATTTGCCACCTCTGGTGAACAAAATGTTTATGCTCGTGTAACTTTCGTCTGATTCATTAAATATTTATTATGTGCATTCTACTAACCGAGGACTACAAAAGATATTTACACCAAAAGACAAATTGTTCCAAATGAAAATCGGGTGTTTTAGAGTGAAATTTTGTTCAGTGATGAAACACATTTGTAGTTCAATGGAAACATTAATAAGCTAAATTGCCGTATTTGGGCTGATGAGCAACCCGAGGAGTACCAAGGGCATTACACTCATTTAAAACAACAGTATGGTGTGGTTTATGGGCTGGTGGAATCATTGGTCCATATTTAATGTTTTCGGACTATGTGCTTCCTGAAATTCAATCCATGGTCTCGGTGAACTCTGGTTTCATCAAGACGGCGCTACGTTTTGCTACGGAAAATTGTCCACCTAGATCGTGCGATATTACACCTTTGGACTATTTTCTCTGCGGATATATAATGTCTGAAGTCTTCAGGAATAAACCAGCTTCGATTGACGCTTTGGAAGCCAACATTACTCGTGTTATTCGCGAGATACCAGTCGCTATGCTCGACTGATATCATTTTCAAACAGTAAATGTCATAAGTTGTAGTTTTAACCGATTATACAAATTTTAAGTTCACTTTCAAATTAATGTGTTTTATTTAACATCATAAATCATAAAAACATCACGATGAATCACCCATTATATTTTATAGTTTAAATTTTAAAATTATTAGTTTTTTTCTCATTTTTGGAAAAAAGTATACTTATGTCATATTTTGGAGTTATTGAAGAATTTATTTACAAAAACTATAATATATTTATATTCATATTAAAGGAAACTTCCTAGAGAATGTTCACAAAAACGGGTCAAAATTATATATGTACTCGTATTGTTGCCAAGCTTCTCCAATTTACAAAATTTTTTACATAATTTTCAAAAGTAAGCCAAATTTTCTCCAATCGCAAAGCGAAAATAATAAAACCTTTACTATTTATATATAGCGTGATCCATTTCGAGGTTCCCTACTTTTTTAAATAAAACCAGTAAGGAAAGGCAGAAAGTCGGGCGGGGCCGACTATATAATACCCTACACCTCCCTAACAATGCGATAAGGGTCATTGCCATAATAATTTGGAATAATTGGTAAATGGGTAGAAACGTATTATCTAATTCTGAAACGATAATCGCTAAATTAAGCAATATTTGTTCCTAAAGTGAGAAACATCTTTCTGGAAAATTTTAATGATCGGAAGTAAAATACAATTTCTATAGCGGTTTGATACCAAATCACGAGGAACATATATATGGAGCTTTAATATAAATCTGAACCGATCTTTACTGAATACTTATTCATGTAAAAAGACCTCCTTCTGTCGAATTTCGTACTGATCGGATATAAAATACAGTCTCTACAGCGCTTACATGTCAAATCGGGGGTAACATATATATGGGAGCTATATCTAAATCTGAACCGATTTTCTCCAAATTTGGCAGTATTCCTTCATGTAATAAGAAACCTCTTTCTGCCGAATTTCATACTGATCGGATATAAAAAAAAGTTTTTACTGCGCTTATATGTCAAATCGGGGGTAACGTATATATGGGGGCTATATCTAAATCTGAACCGATTTCTTCCAAATTTAATAGTGTTCATCCATATAATAAGAAACCTCTTTCTGCCGAATTTTATACTGATCGGATATAAAATAAAGTTTTTACAGCGCTTACATGTCAAATCGGGGCTAACATATATATGAGGGCTATATCTAAATCTGAACCGATTTTAACCAAATTCAATAGGGATCGTCCTTGGGCCAAAAAAAAAGATACGTGTAAAGTTTAGTCGAGATCGGACCATAATTGCGACCTGTACTTTGATTACAAGACATGCACAGGCGGACAGACAGACGGACATACCTAAATCAACTCAGAAAGTGATTCCAAGTCGATCGGTATAATAAACAATGGGTCTGTTTCTTCTCCTTTTGGGTGTTACAAACAAATGCACAAGGTTATAATACCCTGTACCACAGTGTGGTGTAGGGTATAAAAAGCACAGAAAATTCAAATTGAATGAGGAATGTTTATTATCATTTGAAAGAACATTCTTTGGCATTTATTTTTTGGCATATTATGTCTATCAAATGTTGGCCGCGGCTACGTCTCAGATGGTCCATCCGTTGAGTCCAATTTTCGATGACTCGTTCGAGCATTTTGACTGGCAACGGGCGAATGACACGCGTGATGTTTTGCTCCAAGGCCTACATTGAAGCGGGTTTGTCCGCATAAACCTTAGACTTTACATATCCCCACAGGAAAAAGTCTAACGGTGTGATATCACACCGAAGTGTTCTCTCAATAAATCCATTGATTGATGCGATGTGTGGGAAGTGTCGCCGTCTTGTTGAAACCAAATGTCGCCGAGATCACGAGCTTCAATTTCGGGCATCAAATAGTCGGTTATCATGGCACATAACGGTCGCCATTGACGGTTACGTTCTTACCGGCAAACTAATATGCTACTATCTTCTGTAAACTGGAGTGACATATTTTCGTCTGATCACATTAATGAATCAATCAAAGTATTTTACAATATACATACTGAATGATTGTATTCATAAATCAGTCCCTCTGGTTCTGAAGGTGAGTCCCATTGGCCCCCTTGGAATAATGGTCAATTATCAAAAATAAAGAATAATAAAAACAAGCTATATAAGAAGTTTAAAAAATCTGGATGCTCTACTGATTACAGTAAATACTGCTTTGCAAGATCGGAATACACATAGTATAATCAATAAAAGATCATATAGCAATTACTTGATAAACATGAAAATTCGGCTGCGGGAGAATCCGAAATCATTTTATAAATTTGTTAACTCGAAACGAAGATCTTATGCCTTACCGAATTCCTTAAAATGTGGATCAGTTACAGCAAATGATGGCCTATCAAAAAGTAATATGTTTGCAGACTTCTTCGCAAGGACTTATTCAACATACATTTATGATCAATCGAACTCTTATCCGTATCACTTATTGGAACATATGTAGTCCTATTAATATACCATTCTTCAATCATAAATCTGTTTTGAAGAACATGAAGTTAAAAATGTCATTTAACCCTGGCCCTGATGGAATTCCTAGCAGTATGCTAAAAAATTGCGCTGATAGCTTATCTATTGCTTTAACATCACTATTTAATAAATCTTTGCTAATTGGTTGTTTACCTCAACTGTGGAAGGAATCATACGTAATACTTCTCTTTAAATCTGGCAGTAAAACTGAAGTGTCAAATTACAGACGAATTGCTAAACTGAGTGCAATTCCTAAACTTTTTGAGAAAATAGTAGCTGATATACTTGCACATCAAGTTTCTGCTTTACTATCACCTTACAAACATGGATTCCGTAAATGCCGCTCAACTGTTACGAATGTTCTTGAACTTACATCCGTGGTAAATGATGGTTTTCGGAAACGAATGCAGACTGATGTCATTTACACAGATTTCAGCAAAGCATTTGATAAAGTTAATCTTGCGCTACTGTTACAAAAACTGGATTGTATAGGTTTTAGTAAGAATCTGTTATTTTGGTTAAAAAGCTATTTATTCAACCGGACTCAGTGTGTTAAATTCCAAATCAAAAACTATTGCTGTTACATCTGGCGTCCCTTAGGCCAATACTGTTTTTTTATTTATAAACGATTTACCTTTTGCTGTCCACTTTTCTACAGTTCTTATGGATGACGTCAAAATTATTAAAACTGTTAATGATCAAGATGAACATAGCTTCAGTCTGATCTTGATAGTTTTCATAACTGGTGCCTGGTCAACTTAATGGAACTTAATATAAACAAATTTTTAGATATTTCTTTCTCTAGAAATGACAATTTCCAATCCAATTATTATATAAATGACGTTATGCTAGAATTTGTTGAATCCTTTATGGATCTTGGTATTCTGTTGGATCGTCGAATGAATTTCAGATCACATATATCGTTAACAACTAATAAGGCTTATGGTGCTCTCGGATTTGTGAAGCGTTGGTGTACAGAGTTTACTGATCCTTCTCTTACCAGAAATTTATATACTTCACTGGTACGACCTATTCTTGAATATGGATCCGTAATATACAATTCACTGCAATCGCATAGAATCTGTTCAGACACAATTCCTACTATTCTGTCTACGTCGAAATGGTTGGTCTCAACAAAATCTGCTTTCGTATGAGTACAGACTGGATCTTTTAAAGTTACCTTCGTTAAAGAGCAGACGCTTATTGCTGAATATTTGTTTTGTATTAAATATATATCAAAGAAAATATTACCTCTGAATTCCTGATTAATAAAATTAAATTGAATGTTCCATCTTTGAACTTTGAACTGCTACACTTGAACATCTTCAGAACTAATTATGCTAATAATGATCCCTACCGTCGCCAGTGTGTTACCTTCAACAAATACTACCACTTAGAACTGTGTGAGAGTAAATCTCCTTTAAAAAAAACCATACTTTTGAATTCTTAGTTCCTTGCAATGTACATAAACTCGTTATTGAAATCATCATATTTTTAAGCTAAAATTAATTTAAAAAGAATAGTGTATATATTGTAAATAGTCTGTAAAAATAAAGTTGTTGGAGTTTTTTTGTTCTCAGGACGGACACTGTGCAATTAGAAGAAACTCGGATCGGATCTAGATTTAGCCTCCATATATACTAATATCCCGATTTGGAGTCTCATCCCAAATCCGTCTATATCCCAAACCCGCCCGAATTTACCCGTTCTTTACCGATTTTACCCTCGCTTTATTGAAGGAAGGTGTATATAATTTGCTACTAGCCACAAGTGTAACGCTTCGAATTAGTGAGTAAATATCGTAGATCTTTAACAATGGCTGGTTGCAATTATCCAGCCAAATAATCCAGCTAATACTGTTGCTGTTGAAATAAATTTCGATAACTGTTCTGTGACTACATACGATACGCTTATGTAGGTTTGTAAATAACATAACAAACTGACGCTTGTCAAAAAATCAGCGCCCATTTGGACGAAAATATTATCCATTTCGAGTGCTGGTTTCTGTATAATGATATATTGAATTCATATATGGAAAATTTTTGAAATCGTGAATTTCTGACTTAGCCGGTTGTTCCAGAAAACCACAGATTTACTGGATGTCAATAAATATCCCTCATTCACGCAAATGTCGGCGATGACAGAAGTGGTATTAATACAAAACCAGTAAGGAAAGGCTAAAGTCGGGCGGTGCCGACTACATAATACCCTACACCACTCTCGTAATATTGAATAACTCTGATATATAAATTTTGTAGTTCATGTATAAATTGTTTATATAAATTTCCTTTTGGGACATTTTATACTTAAATAAGACCATGTACCACAGTGTGGTGTAGGGTATAAAAACGATTGGATCTAAAGAGCCAAATCGGATGAAACATATATATGGGAGCTATAGCTAAATCTTTACCGATTTTCTTCAAATTCGGCAATGTTGGTTCATGGATCAAGAAACTCTACCATTCTAAATTTCAAAACGATTGGATGTAAAATACAGCTTTTATAGGACTAAAGGGCCAAATCGGACGAAACATATATATGGGAGCTATAGCTAAATCTTAACCGATTTTCTTCAAATTCGGCAGTGTTGGTTCATGGATCAAGAAACTCTACCGTTCTCAAAATGATTGGATGTAAAATACAGCTTCTACAGGACTAAAGGGCCAAATCGGACGAAACATGTATATGGGAGCTATAGCTAAATATTAACCGATTTTCTTCAAATTTGGTAGTGTTGGTTCATGGATCAATAAACTCTACCATTCTAAATTTCAAAACGATTGGATGTAAAATACAGCTTCTATAGAACTAAAGGGCCAAATCGGACGAAACATATATATGGGAGCTATAGCTAAATCTTAACCGATTTTCTTCAAATTCGGTAGTGTTGGTTCACGGATCAAGAAACTCTACCATTCTAAATTTCAAAACGATCGGATGTAAAATACAGCTTCTATAGGACTAAAGGGGCAAATCGGACGAAACATATATATGGGAGCTATAGCTAAATCTTAACCGATTTTCTTCAAATTCGGCAAAGTTGGTTCATGGATCAAGAAACTCTACCATTCTAAATTTCAAAACGATTGGATGTAAAATACAGCTTCTATAGGACTAAAGGGCCAAATCGGACGAAAGATATATATGGGAGCTATATCTAAATCTGAACCGATTTCAACCAAATTCAATAGCGATCTTAACAGCCGCGAAATACTCTAAACTGCAAAATTTCAGAACGATCGACCTGTAGTCGACGAACAACTTTACATGGACAGACGGACGGACATCGTTAAATCGACTCAGCTAGTGATTCTGAGTCGATCGGTATACTTTAAGGTGGGTCTAGCTGTGTTATTTTCAGGTGTTACAAACATCTGCCGTGAAACGAACTTATAATACCCTGTACCACAGTGTGGTGTAGGGTATAAAGAAAACGAAGCAATTTATGCTCCCTGAAAAGTTGCGCTTTTTGTGTATTGCGGAAAACATGTTGATGAAATTCAATTTTACATAGAAACAATTCATAGCTCCATTAATGGGGTGCGTTGTTAAAATTAATCAAAAACAATTTAATTACTTTAGCTGTTAAGTCATTCTTAACACTTTTTCACTCCCTTTGGGAAATATTTCGATAACATTAGTGTCTCAACAGTTGCTTTCGAAATAAGAACTGTGACAGGTACGAAATATTCACATTATAAGGGTCCGCCAAATAACCTTTTTTTTGAAAACATCGCGCAAAACAAAATGGCCCAATTATGCCTCTGGACCAAAATCCGCACCAAACAGTGACTCGTTTTGGGTGTATCGGCTTTTCAATGTATGCGTGCGGGTTTTCTGTGTCCCAAATGTCAAAATGAGCTTCATCTGAAAAGATGATTTATTTTTGGCAAAATCGGCATCTTCTGTAAGTCGATCGCTCCCAGCGTTGTTCAAGCGTATGCACAACCATATTCGTTCAGCGGAAGGATAAAACTAGTTATCTGCGAAATCAGACATGAGCTAAGTGTTACCATTCACGAAATAAGCACTAGTTGAAAAAAAACGTTAGATAGCGGACCCTTTATAATATTTCTTCGATTTTTATATGAAATTTCGCCAAAATTGCATTCGGCATTTATGTAGAAATTATCTCTAAATTAAATTTTCTAACAAATTTCAGCGGGTCCTTTTTGAAATTTCATTATTTTTACAAAATTGCAATTTTCTACAAAATTTCATTGAAATTGGAACGCCTTATTGCGAAGTTGTAGAAAATTTCATTAAATTGCACTTGTACCAAAAAACAGTTTTATTATTTCAAAAATTTCATTAAAATTGGATTTTTCTAGAAATGTTGTTGATGCTTCTTTATGCTGAAAACTACGTTGAAATTGCACTAGAAAAATTCTTTGCAATTGCATTTTTCTAGAAAATTATATTGGCAGTTAATTTTTTTTCTTCACATTTTCCACAAAATATATATGTTTTTTTACAAAATGTTGTCAAACAACTGTTTTATCATTTCGAAAATTTAATTAAATTTGGATTTTTTTAGAAATGTCGTTGATATTTCATTACCTAGAAAACTACGTTGAAATTGCACTAGTCTACAAAATTTCGTTACAATTACATATTTCTAGAAAAATTCTTTGCAATTGCATATTTCTAGAACATTATGTTAAAATTTTTCTACAAATTACGTCTAAATTAAAAAATCCTATCACATTGCAATTTTATAGAAAAATTCATCAAATTGTTCCTTTGTCGAAAAAAATGTTGAAAAGGCATTTTATTGACAATTACGCCAAAATTGACAATACAGATTTTTTTCTAGAATTAGCATTTCATTATAAATTTTGCCCAAACTGCATTCTTCAGCTTATTAAAAATTGCACATTATAAAAAATTTTTAAAATGTGATTTTTTACAAAAAAAAAAAAAATTGGCCAAAATTAAATTTTTTCTTTTAAATTCTTTAAAATTA
Source organism: Eudasyphora cyanicolor (assembly GCA_963930755.1). NCBI lineage: Eukaryota > Metazoa > Arthropoda > Insecta > Diptera > Muscidae > Eudasyphora > Eudasyphora cyanicolor. The sequence goes on along the minus strand of OZ005737.1, from coordinate 198,331,055 downwards.
AATTTTTCTTCAAAATTTGGTTTAGTTCTTTACAAAATTTCGTTGAAATTATGAAAAAAACGTTGAATTATAGTTTTTTATGCATTTTCCAATTTTTTTTTGGAAAATTTCGTTGATGCTTATTTCTACAAACTTCATTAAAACTTAATTTTTCATCAAAATTTGGTTGAAATTGAACTTTTCTGCAAAATTTCGATATAATTGTATTGTTCTACAAAATGTCTATGACCTTTGTGAAAATTTCTTTGAAATTTCATTACTTTTACAAAAATTCATCAAAATTGCATTTTTCTAGAAAAACGCGGTAAAATTAAATTTTTCTAAAAAATTCGTTGAAATAAATTTTTTTCCGAAAATGTTGATAAAATTGAATTTTTTTAGAAATTTCGTTGATATTACATTATCTACAAAACTAAGTTGAAATTGCACTTCTCTACCAAATATCGTTGACATTTAATTTTTCTAAAAAATTCTTTAAAATTATATTTTCTACAAAATGATATTTCTGAGTATGTCGTTGAACTTTATCTACAAAATTTCGTAGAATTGGAAATGGCCTATCGCATTGCAATTTTAAAGAAAAACCAGTAAGGAAAGGCAGAAAGTCGGGCGGGGCCGACTATATAATACCCTACACCTCCCTAACAATGCGATAAGGGTCATTGCGATAATAATTTGGAATAATTGATAAATAGGTAGGAACACATTATCTAATTCTAAACCGATAATCGCTAAATTTAGCGATATTCGTTCCTAAATTGGGAAACATCTTTCTTGACAATTTAAATGATCGGAAGTAAAGTACAACTTATATAGCGCTTTGACACCAAATCAGGAGGAACATATATATGGAGGTTATATTTAAATCTGAACCGATTTCCCTGAATACTCATTCATGTAAACAGACCTCTTTCTGTCGAATTTCGTTCTGACCAGATAAAAAATACAGACACTGATCGGATATAAAATAACATTTTTACAGAGCTTACATGTCAAATCGGGGTTTACATATATATGGGCGCTATATCTAAATCTGAACCGATTTTCTCCGAATTTAGCAGTATTCCCTCATGTAATAAGAAACCTCTTTCTGCCGAATTTCATACTGATCGGATATAAAATAAAGTTTTTACAGCGCTTACATGTCAAATCGGGGGTAACATATATATTGGGGCTATATCTAAATCTGAACCGATTTTAACCAAATTCAATAGGGTTCGTCCGTGGGCCAAACAAATGATATGTGTAAAGTTTCGTCGCGATCGGACCTAATTGCGACCTGTACTTTGATTACAAGAATACATGCACAGACGGACAGACAGACAGACAGACGGACAGACGGACAGACGGACAGACAGACAGACGGACAGACGGACATAGCTAAATCAACTCAGAAAGTGATTCTAAGTCGATCGGTATAATAAACGATGGGTCTATTTCTTCTCCTTTTGGGTGTTACAAACAAATGCACAAAGTTATAATACCCTGTACCACAGTGTGGTGTAGGGTATAATTAATGAAATTGCACTTTTATCGAAACAAATTTTGAAAATGCATTTTCTAGAATTGGCATTTTCAGCAATTGTAAATTTTCTGGAAATTGCATTCTCCTAAGCAGCTTAGTCAATATTGCATTTCTATGAAAAGTGATTTTTCCCAAAAAATTTATTCAGAATTCCATTTCTCTATAAAATTTTGTCGATTTTCATTTTGTACTAAAATTCGTTAACTGAATTCATTGAATTTTTTAAAAAATTAACTTTTTCCATATAATTTGGAATAATTGGTAAATGGCTAGAAACATATTATCTAATTCTGAAGCGATAATCGCTAAATTAAGCAATATTCGTTTCTAAATTGAGAAACATCTTTCTGGAAAATTTTAATGATCGGCAGTAAAATACAACTTCTATAGCGGTTAGATACCAAATCAGGAGTAACATATATATGGAGTTTTAATATAAACCTGAACCGATTTTCCCTGAATACTCATTCATGTAAAAAGACCTCCTTCTGTCGAATTTCGTATTGATCGGATATAAAATACAGTCTCTACAGCGCTTACATGTCAAATCGGGGGTAACATATATATGGGAGCTATATCTAAATCTGAACCGATTTTCTCCGAATTTGGCAGTATTCCTTCATGTAATAAGAAACCTCTTTCTGCCGAATTTCGCACTGATCGGATATAAAATACAGTTTTTACAGCGCTTACATGTCAAATCGGGGGTAACATATATATGGGGACTATATTTAAATCTGAACCGATTTTCTCCGAATTTAGCAGTATTCCTTCATGTAATAAGAAACCTCTCTTTGCCGAATTTCGCACTGATCGGATATAAAACCAGTAAGGAAAGGCAGAAAGTCGGGCGGGGCCGACTATATAATACCCTACACCTCCCTAACAATGCGATAAGGGTCATTGCCATAATAATTTGGAATAATTGGTAAATGGGTAGAAACATATTATCTAATTCTGAAACGATAATCGCTAAATTAAGCAATATTCGTTCCTAAATTGAGAAACATCTTTCTGGAAAATTTTAATGATCGGAAGTAAAATACAACTTCTATAGCAGTTTGATACCAAATCAGGAGGAACATATATATGGAGCTTTAATATAAATCTGAACCGATCTTCCTGGATACTCATTCATGTAAAAAGACCTCCTTCTGTCGAATTTCGTACTGATCGGATATAAAATACAGTCTCTACAGCGCTTACATATCAAATCGGGGGTAACATATATATAATAAGAAACCTCTTTCTGCCGAATTTCGCACTGATCGGATATAAAATAAAGTTTTTACAGCGCTTACATGTCAAATCTGGGCTATCATATATGGGGCTATATCTAAATCTGAACCGATTTTAACCAAATTCAATGGGGATATGGGCCAAAAAAAAGATATGTGTAAAGTTTCGTCGAGATCGGACCATAATTGCGACCTGTACTTTGATTACAAGAATACACGCACAGACGGACAGACAGACGGACAGACGGACACACAGACGGACAGACGGACATAGCTAAATCAACTCAGAAAGTGATTCTAAGTCGATCGCTATAATAAACGATGGGTCTATTTCTTCTCCTATTGGGTGTTACAAACAAATGCACAAAGTTATAATACCCTGTACCACAGTGTGGTGTAGGGTATAATAACATTTTTACAGCGCTTACATGTCAAATCGGGGGTAACCTATATATGGGGGCTACATCTAAATCTGAACCGATTTCTTCCAAATTTAACAGTGTTCATTCATATAATAAGAAACCTCTTTCTGCCGAATTTCATACTGATCGGATATAAAATAAAGTTTTTACAGCGCTTACATGTCAAATCGGGGCTAAAATATATATATTGGGGCTATATCTAAATCTGAACCGATTTTAACCAAATTCAATAGGGATCGTCCTTGGGCAAAAAAAAGATATGTGTAAAGTTTCGTCGAGATCGGACCATAATGGCGACCTGAACTTTGATTACAAGAATACATGCACAGACGGACAGACAGACAGACGGACATAGCTAAATCAACTCAGAAAGTGATTCTAAGTCGATCGGTATAATAAACGATGGGTCTATTTCTTCTCCTTTTGGGTGTTACAAACAAATGCACAAAGTTATAATACCCTGTACCACAGTGTGGTGTAGGGTATAATTAATGAAATTGCACTTTTATCGAAACAAATTTTGAAAATGCATTTTCTAGAATTGGCATTTTCAGCAATTGTAAATTTTCTGGAAATTGCATTCTCCTAAGCAGCTTAGTCAATATTGCATTTCTATGAAAAGTGATTTTTCCCAAAAAATTTATTCAGAATTCCATTTCTCTATAAAATTTTGTCGATTTTCATTTTGTACTAAAATTCGTTAACTGAATTCATTGAATTTTTTAAAAAATTAACTTTTTCTAGAAAATTTAATTGAAATTACAGTTCCTTAAAAAACCTCGTTGGAATTCTGAAAAAACGTTGACATTTCATTTTTTTATGCATTTTTCCACAAAATTTCATTAAATTTAATATTTTCAAAATATCGTTGAAAAATGAATTTTTATACAAAATTTCGATTTTGTTTCTTAAATTTCAATATTTTTACAAAAACTCGTCAACATTTAGTTGAAATTGCATTTTTTAACAAAATTTCGATGAAATTGAATTTAAAAAAAAAACTCGTTGAAACTTATTTTTCTCGAAAATTTGGTTGAAAATAAATATTTCTACAAAATTTCTTTGAAATTGGGAAAAAACTTTGAAATATTTTTATCCCCTCACCTTAGAGAGGAGGGTATATATCATTTGCTACGAGCCAAAAGTGTAACACATCGAAGGAGTGACCTAAGACCCTAAGTATGTTCGGCGGAAATCCGTTTTGGGTCATTTTACGAGTAAGTCATTTGAGCAATGTCCGTCCGTCCGTCCGTCCGCCTGTCTGTCAGTCTGTCTGTCTGTCTACTATCTGGTGCGCACGACAACTCTCGAAAGGAGTAACGGATTGACTTCAAATTTTGTATGCGGTAATATTTTTCTCTATCTCCCGCTATGTTCGAAGATGGGCCATATTGGTCCGCTCCTTCTAGTACCTTTAGTGAAATATTGATTCTTTAATACCTTCTATACTACTTACTCGAATCTTCTGAATTTTCACACATAGTATTGTTTTGTTAGCCGCTAACACGTCCAGAAAAATGGGCGAAGTGGCCACTCCCTTTTTGGTACCTCCCACACAAATGAACCATTTTGTACTAAGAGTTAATTGCTTATGGCTTTAATTACAGTTCATACAACTTGAAATTTTGTGCAGTATAATGCTTTTATAGCACCTAGCGTCCTGAGAAAAACGGGCGTTATTGGCACGCCCCTTTTGGTACCTCCTACACAAATGGACCTTTTTGTAGCAAATGTAAACAGTTTTAACTTTAATGGCTGTACATACTTTAAAGTTATTAAATGCAATTTAAATTAATAATAATTTAATTAAAACAAAAAAATATACATTTACGAATATTTTTTTTGGACTCACGGTGGGGGGATTTATAAGTCGGTCCTGCAATTTCTTTGAAATTACATTTTCCTAAAAAATTTTTTTTTGAAAACTACGTTTCATGAAAATTAAATTTTTCTAAAAAATTTCTTTGGAATTGCATTTTCTTACAAATGTTAAAATTTTTCTAGAATATATTGTTAGTGGCATTTATCTACAAAATTTCGAATTATCAAATTGAACCTTTGTCAAAAAAAATTTTTGACAATTTTTGAATATTGTAAATCTTGTCGAAAAAACTATAAAATATAAATTTTAATGAATTTTCTAAATTTTTTTTAATTTGCTTTTTAAAAATTCAATAAAGTTTTTCTTTTCTTCAAAATTTCGTTGAAATTGATTTTTTCTGCTAAATTTCCTTAAAATCGTATTTTTCTACAAAATGTTTAGGACCTTTTTGAAAATTTCGTTGAAATTTCATTAGTTTTACAAAAATTAATCCAAATTTGATTTTTTTTTTCGAAATTGCATTTTTTATTCGAAATTGCATTCTTGTAAATGGTTTTCCAACAAGAGGTGTTATTTTGAATCACCCTGTATTTCGGTAGCTGTCACTTTTGAAGCTTTTATTCTTGACATTTGACAAGTAGAAACTACGCCATGACTAAAAATGGAACGATACACGATCGCCGAACGATACAAAATGATCAAACGATCGAACAAAAAACGATACGAACTATACAAAGTCATCTTGACTGATGAGGCCCATTTCCACCTCGGTGGCTACGTCAACAAGCAAAATTGTCGCATCTGGGGCTCGGAAAACCCAAGAGTTATTGTTGAGAAGCCTCTCCATCCTCAACGAGTGACTGTTTGGTGCGGTTTATGGTCCGGCGGGGTCATTGGACCTTACTTTTTCGAAAATTATGAAATGAACATCAGATCATTTATCTCAAAAAATTACATTTTTCTTTGAATACCAAAATAACACCTCTTGTTGGAAAACCCTTTAGAAAGCCTAATCGAAACTGCATTTTTATGAAAAAAAATTCAGAAAAAGTACGTTTTGCCAGAAAATCTTTTCAATGTCATTTTTCTATAAATTTTTTTTGAATTGCATTTTTCTAAAACATTCGTTAAATTTTTCTAAAAAATTTCGGTTAAGTTGCATTTCTGTAGATAATTTGTTTATAATTACTTTTTTTTTGCAAAATTTCGTTGAAGTTCTGAAAAAAAACATTGAACAAAATTTTCATAAAATTAAATTTTGCTGGAAAATTTCTTTGAAATTGCATATTCTACAATATTTTCAGTTTTTCTAAAATATATCGTTTATATTCATATTTTTGTTTATGTACAACATTTCTTCCACATTGGGAAAACCTTTAAAATTTTATTAAAACATTCATAAAATTTCAAAAATAGTAAACACAAATTGTTGAAAAGGCATTTTTTTGGCAATTACGCCAAAATTGACAATATTGAAAAAAAAATTTTAAATTTTGTAGAAATTTCATTCTTTTAGAAGGCTTAATCTAAATTGCATTTTCAAGTAACATTTTTTCAAAAGTGAATTTTTCAAGAAAATTACTTCTAAATTAAATTTTTCTATAAAACTTTCTGTTTGCTAGAAAATTTAGTTTAAATTGCATTTTTCTATAAGATTTCGTAGAAATTAAATTTTTCTTAAAAAGTGAATAACAAAAATTGCTTGAAATTACAGTTTTTTTCTTACAAAATTTCGTAGAAATTCTGATAAAAACGTTTATATATAATTTTTTATTAAATCTCATCAAAATTACATTTTTCTGAAAATTTCGTTGAAATTTCACTATTATTTTTTGTACAAAATTTCATCAAAATTTAATTCTTCTAGAAATTCGCGTTGAAACTAACTACATTTTTCTAGAAAATGTCGATGAAATTAAAATATTCCCGAAAATTTCGTTAAAACTATTTTTTTTCTAGAAATGTCGTTAATATTGCATTTTCTATAAAATGTTTAATTTTTCTGGAATACATCGTTAAATTTGCATTTATCTACAAAATTTCGTCGAAATTTGGAAGGCCTATCGCATTGCAATTTTTATATCAAATTTCATTAAATTGCACTTTTATCGAAATAAATTGTTGCGATAGCTTTTTTTATTTACAAATACGCAAAAATACAATATTGAATTTTTCTACAATTGGGATTTTCGGCAATTGTAAAATTAGTTGAAATAGCATTCTTGTTAAAAGCTTAATCGAAATTGAATTTTTATGAAAAATTTCTTCAAACTTGTATATTTTCCAGAAAATTTCGTCAAAATTATATTTTACTATAAAACTTTGTTCGTTTTTCATTTTTCTAGAAAATATATTTGATGTTGCATTTTTCTAAAAAAATTTCGTTGAAATTTAATTTTTCTAAAAACAATTTAGAATTTTTCTACAAAATTTGGTTGAAACTAAAATTTTCTACAAAATTTCATTTAAATTCTGAAAAACAGAACAAACAAATTTAATTCTTTTCTGACGAAGAAGCCCTTTCGTCAGAACCACTGTTCGTTATAATCATTCTCCACTTTATATGTTTATTCGTTTGTATTCTTCTTTTACGACTGTTATAAAGAATAAAATAAACATTAAAAATTAAGTTGCTTCGCAATCTGTATCGTTGATGTAATTTAGCTCTAAAATGTCATTCTAACAGCTATTGTTACCTTGAATCGCCTTCTTCATTTTATTTTTTAATTATTTGTTTTCAACAGTTCAGGCTCTGGGAATTGAAATTCGGTTATGCGAATTTTTCTCGGAATAACAACATTATTTATTTTAATATAATTGCTAGTGTAAAATCTTAAAAAATAACTCGTTCAGATTTATAAATAGAATGAAAGCTTGATATCAGTGAAGTTCGCCAGCAAATATTTTGCATGGAATAAGCTCGGTAGATATTGGGCAAACACTAGTGTCATTGATGATGTTTGCATTACCTGTAGATAAACTAAGAATCAAAGGAAGAAGAATTGGTTACCAGGACTTCCTTTGTGGCTAAGGATCAAGGGAAACTGATAACATATGAGTACTAATTAACTGTATGGATTTCATAATTAACTGTAGGGATTAACCCGTAAATAGTTATTCTGAAAGATCAACTTCATATAATGGTTTTATACCCTCATTTTAGGGGAGGAAGGTATGTATATATAATTTGCTGCGGGCCAAAAGGAAGAGAGGAGTGACCCAAGTCCCCGAATATGTTCGGCGGAAATCAGTTTTAGGACATTTTAACTCATCTAAGAAATGTCAGTCTGCCCGTCCGTCTGTCTTGCTGATGCGCACGATAACTGTCGTATGGAGTAACGTATTGACTTAAAATTTTGTACGTGGTCATATTTTTATACCCTAAACCACACTGTACAGGGTATTGTAATTTCGTGCATTTGTTTGTAACAGCCAAAAGGAGATGAGATAGACCCAAAAAAGCTCAGCCCGTCTGTCTTTTAATCAAAGTACAGGTCACAATTACTGTTTGATCGCGATGTATATCTTATTTGGCTTAAGGACGAACCCAATTGAAATTGTTGAAAATCGGTTCAGATTTAGATACAGCCTCATATAACGGGTTTTCCAATAGGTATGATATGATTTTGAAGTGTCGTTTCGGCCATTTGTAATATGCCATGATCTGTCACTTGTTTTTCCTTGTATTCAGTAGTGTTTACAATTTCATCATGGAGAGATATACGCAAGATCAACGTTTACAAATTATTCAGTTTTATTATTAAAATAATCGTTCTCCAATTGCAACTTTTCGTGAGCTATGTCCATATTTTTATAAAATCCAAAAAAAAAAAACACTTTCCAGTCGACCTACGACCTTGACACCCATGAGCAATATTTTAGCACTCGTTAAGAGCTATACTTTTACCATTGACCGATTCCTGATCCGACGTACCGTTAAAGAGCTAGAGCAAAAATAAACTTTCCGTTCATATTTGAAAATGATGCTAAGTCAATTTTTTTTTAAATCCAAAAACAAGACAGTTTCCAGTCGACCTACGACCTTGTCACCCATGAGCAATATTTTAGCTCTCGTTAAGAGCTATCTTTTTCCCTTTAACCAATTGTGGCTACGTGCCACACAGCAAATGAAACAATTGAATTGTTGCGAGAAAAGTTTGGAGATTCGATTAATTCAAGAAATTGTGATGGCCTCCAAGAAGTTGTGATTTAACACCATTAGACTATTTCTTGTGGGGTTATTTGAAGTCATTGGTCTTTCGAAATAAACCAGACTTTCTTCAAGCTTTACAAGTCAATATTGAACATCAGTAGAAGTCGTGGAGGCCAATTGAATAACGTTTTATTTAGAACTTAACTGTATCGATTGTACTTTACATTAAATAAAAAACTTTTGAATTTCCTTAACAATAAATGTATGTTTTTTTCAAAGCAATCATATCACCCTTATTGGAAAACCCTGTAAATGTTGCTCCCGATGTAGAATCAAAGCGCTATAAAAGTGGTATTTTGATGATTACAAAGTTTAGCAGAAAAAAGATTCTTAACTCAGAAATTAACAGTGCTAAATTTGGGGAAAATTGGTGTAGATTTAGATATCACCCCTGTATATAAAGCGTGATACATTTCGAGGTTCCCTACTTTTTTAAAGAAAAAAAAAACACAGAAAAAAAAACAAATTTAATGGGGAATGTTTATTATCATTTGAAAGAACATTCTTTGGTATTTATTTTTTGAAGATTATGTCTATCAAATGTTGGCCGCGGCTACGTCTCAGATGGTCCATCCGTTGAGTCCAATTTTCGATGACTCGTTCGAGCATTTCGACTGGTAACTGGCGAATGACACACGTGATGTTTTGCTCCAGGGCCTGAATCAAAGCGGGTTTGTCCGCATAAACTTTAGACTTTACATATCCCCACAGGAAAAAGTCTAACGGTGTGATATCACACGATCTTGGTGACCAATCGACCGGCCCAAAACGTGAAAGTATCTGCTCACCGAAGTGTTCTCTCAATAAATTGATTAATGCGATGTGTGGGAATTGGCGCCGTCTTGTTGAAACCAAATGTCGCCGAGATTACGAGCTTCAATTTCAGTCATCAAATGGTCGGTTATCATGGCACTATAACGGTCGCCATTGACGGTTACTTTCTCACCGGCATCATTTTTGAAGAAATATGGACCGATGATTTCACCGGCCCACAAACCACACAAAACCGATTTTTTTTCAGGATGAAGTTGCATCTCTTGAACCCCTTCAGGTTGCTCTTCGTCCCAAATGCGGCAATTTGCTTGTTTTTGTACCCATTGAGCCAGAAATGGGCCTCATCGCTGAACAAAATTTGGCTCGAAAACGTCGGATCTTCTTGGAACTTTTCAAGATCCCATAGAGCGAAGCGATGTCGCTTGGGAAGGTCGGGCGGCTTCAGTTTTTGCACAAGCTGTATTTTGTATGCTTTCAATTAAAAATCTCGTACAATGAGCCAAGTCGTTCCATACTTCAGTCCGAGTTGTTGCGAACGGCGCCGAATCGACTCTCCACGGTCTTCGTGCACACTCTCAGCTACGGCCGCTACATTTTCTTCACTGCGTGCTGGACGTGGTCTATTCGGTCGAATATTATCCAATAATGAATGCTGGGTCTCAAGATGGGTGGTGGTGTTGCGAATAGTACCCTCAGTAGGACGATTATATTGACCATAAGTTGAGCGAAGTGCACGAAACACATTCCTCACAGAACGTGAATTTGCGTAATAAAGTTGAACGATTTGTAAACGTTGTTCAGGCGTAAGTCTTTCCATGATGAAATGCCAAACAATACTTAACAAAAATAACATGACAGCGTGACACGACTCACACGTGATCTGTCAAAAAAAGGCTAATGAAAAAAGTATCTGTACTTGGATCACCCGTTATATATATATGTTCTTCCGATGTGGCGTCAAAGTGCTATAGAAGTTGTATTTTATATCCGATCATTACGAAATTGTGAAGAAAGACGATTTTTTATTCGGAAACGAACACTACTAAATTTAGGCGGAAATCGACTAAGAATTAGATATAGACTTAGATATATATTCCACGTGAAACCCCATAAAAAATAAAACAGATTTTAGCAAAATCAAGTAAGAAAGTTTCCGTCGGGTAAACCGACTAAGATATACCATCACTTTGTGAGTAATGTAATATGGAATATTACACGAATTATTCTTTCCATTTGTGTGGGAGTACCCGAAGGTTTTTAACAAATACATCAATTTTTTGCTGAACAGTTGATACTTTAAATACATTGCATTGTGCACTGGTATATTAACGTTATGAGATACTAAATTTTGGTATAATTTGGCCTTTTGTGTGGGAGGTACAAAAAGGGGCGTGGAGATAACGCCCATTTTTCACAGGGCTGTAGACACTTCATTTTTTCGTGCATTGGTACTCACACTGTACGCTCTTAACTTTTGGTTCAGAATGTACCTTTGTGTGGGTGGTACCAAAAGGGGTGTGGCAATAACGCCCGTTTTTCACTGGACTGTAGGTACTATAAAAGCATTACACAGGACAAAATTTTAAGTGTTTTTATGAACTTTTGGAACAAAATGCTCCATTTGTGTGGGAGGTACCAAAAGGGCGTGTCAACTTCGATCATTTTTCTCGAGGTGGTAGCGACTAATAAACTAATACTATGTGTGGAATTTCAGAAGATTCGAATATGTAGTATAGAAGTTATTAAAGGATCAATATTTGACTATATATTAACCGTTTGTGGGGGAGGTACTAGAAGGAGTGTACTAATATGGCCCATCATCGAACTTAGCCGATAGAAAAAAAGTATTACCACATACCATATTTGAAGTCAATCGGTTACTCCTTTCGAGAGCTATCGTGCGCACCAGCCAGCAGACAGACAGACGGACGGACGGATTGCTCATTCGACTTAAAATTACCCAAAACGGATATTCGCCGAATATACTTAGGGACTTAGGTCACTCCTTCGATGTGTTACACTTTTGGCTCGTAGCAAATGATATATTCCCGTTTCACTAAAGTGAGGGTATAAAAATACCATAAGGGATATCACTAACAATTGAATTTTCGAAATTCATGAAGAGTTGATCAAATTTTGGAATAGTTTTTTATAACCTACATCACACTCTGGTACAGATATTTATGTTCCTCCGATTTGGTATATATGCACTGTATAAGCAACTTTTTGTAACCGATCTGGATACAAATTGACAGAGAGAAGTCTCTTGATGAACTTATGCTAAATGTAAAAAAATATGTTACCCCCGATGTGATATGTAAGCGCTGTAGAAACTGTATTTTATATCCGATCAGTAAGAAATTTAGAAGAAAGAAGTTTCTTATTGCATGAATGAACACTGCCAAATTCGGGGAATTCGGTTCAAATTTAGATATAGCCCCCATATATAAGTTACCTCCGAATTGACAGATATGCTATGTAGAATCAGCATTTTATATCCGATCAGTATTACATGCACGAACACTGCCAAATTCGGTTCAAATTTAGGTATAGCCACCATATGTATATGTTCCTCTCGATTTGGTATCAAGGCCCTATAGAAGTTGTACTTTACTTCCGATCATTCCAAAAATTGAAATAAGTTTCTTAATTTAAGAGCGAATAGTGCCTAATACGGGGAAAATCGGTTCAAATTTAGATATAGCCACATTTATCTGCTTCAGCCTATTTAGTATTGAATGTGTGTTTTACGTCCGATCTTTATATAATTTGGCAGAAACAAGGTTTTTGATCCAATTTGATGAAAATCTGTTTAGATTATGTATAGTTCTATCTATATGTTCCTTCCGATTCTTGATCTGTGATAAAATACTGCGCATTTGAAAATAACTGTTTCAGTTCTAGTTTATTATGATCAACATCTACAACTTCTCCTTGGAATAAGCCTTGATGAGGGCGTGGAGCTAAGTACTTTATTAACTGAAACGAAACGAAATTATTCCAAATTATTATCGCCCATTTTCACATTGTAAAGGAAGGGTAGGGTATTATATAGTCTGACCCTCCGGACTTTCTGTCTTTCCTTACATGTTTCTATCTCAGGCTAAATTCGAAGATGGGCCGTAGTGGTCAACTCCGTCTAGTACCTCCCTCACAGAGGGTTAACATTTACTGAAATATTGATTCTACAAATAACATTCATACAATCTATTCAAATCCTCTGTAATTCCACACATTGTTAGTTTTTTTTTTTTTATTTATTTATTTGTACTATCATCATTACATTTTTAAAATTAGTTTTAGTATATACATAGCTTGAGAATTTACTAGAAGTATTGCAACAATTTACATCTTATTTTGTTGGGAAAAGATCATTTAATAATTATATAACATTTTTAGGCAAAAAATATAGTAAAAAACCTAATTTGAACACATTGTTAGTTTTTCTGTCGCTATCATCTTGAGAAAAATAGACAATGTTGTCCCTCCCCTTTTGGTACCTCCCACAAAAAAGGAGCATTTTATACGAAAACTTAACGGCTTATGACTTTAATACCAGTACATATTAATACTTGAAATTTTGTGCAGGTGTAATGCTTTTATAGTATCAACAGTCCTGAAAAAATTTACATTATTTCTTTTGGTACCTCCCACACAAAATGGCCAAATCTTACCAACATTTAATGACCCTTCATAATAATGCCAGTGAACTTAAACATTTACAATTCGCTACGGTTACAGTTGACGTATTGTCGCCGTTGAAGCGGCAAATTTGTACCTATTAAGCAGAAATTTTTCAGTTTACGTTTAACTATGATAAGATACATTTTCGCGAAAAATCGTCAGCACTATCGAATTTACCTTTCGTTATTTGGTTAATAGAATTAGATACAGCCCCATTATATATGTTGCTTCCGATGTGGCATCAAAGCGCTATAAAAGTTGTATTTTGGTCATTACGAAATTTAGCAGAAAGAAGATAATGTACTCTAGTACACTATCTAGAAGATAGTGTACTAGTGTACTCTGGGTTTACTATTAATATTGCATAGGCACTATTTGAAAAACATCCTGGAGAATCACTATATTTTCTTATCAGATAATCGTATTCTGTTTAATATCGATGTGATCGTTCGTTTTACGTACGGTTAATATTCATAACTCTTTTTCTGAGCTTCTTTGTGATTGACTTTGCGTTACCAGCTTTAAGGTGCCCCTTTTTGGTTGTTTGTTCTCGTTGTATATCTTGTCACGTGCGAGGTAAGTCATTATGATTTGGGTAAACGCAAATCACCTTTTGGTTGTGTTAACCAAATCTGGTGTCTGTGAACATTAGCGATGTCATCAGCAGTTGATGGCAATTTGACACGTTCTCCGAACGACACATTGTGTTTTAATACAATCATTTCCATTATTTCTGTTTAAAGAATAAATTACGAGTACATTAACTATAAATTGGCTACGAATTTACAGACAAACGTATTTCATGATTATTTCACCCATTTGTGCGGTGTGGGAGATGATGTCCTCGATTCAGGTTCCTGTGGGTACAGGTTCAAGTCCGGCTAAAAAAATCCGACTTCGATTTTATTCGATTCAGCGATGGTACTTTTTCATTGCTCCTGACAGACATTACTAAAGTCTTTTATATTTATTGCATATAGACTACTGTATAGTTGTGACAACCGATTCAGTAGTTAGCTCAATTTTTTTTATATATATTTTAGGTATCTTTAAAACGTCCGGCTTTTGCGAACTTAAAATCTAGATTTTGCTAATAGTTTCCCACGGTCTGATTATTGAGTAGCTTATGCTTTTTTCGAGCTGTCTTTATAGAGATATTAACCAACGAGTGATATTAAATAACATTAGAAAATATGAATTTAAAAAAAACTATTTAAAACTGTTATTGTTTATTTCTTTGTTCTTACTTTTTCAATAATGCATCACCCATAAACTGACTATTAAATGTTGATTCTTATTATTCATTATTCCCCGAACTCTCAGTGGTCAATTAACTACATTCAGGTTCTTGAACAATCAAAATTAAAAATAAACTAACCACAATAATAATCCGCATCCACAGGAGTGCCATCAATAAAGATTCCACAAAGATTAACGTTTAAATCTATTTTATTGCTACCAGTTTATAATTTTTACTTTGGAACATTTATTAAAAAACGTTTACTACAGATAATGATGACAGAATGATTATCGTGCACAGTGGTTTGTTCAATCTTCCATATGATTGTAGTTAAAGAAAAAAATATATGTTATGCAAATAAGGATAGGAAATAGACTCTAGACTACTGTCTAGAAATGAGACTTTACCAGAGATGTTTGAGAGGGAACTCTATATGGGGCTACACCAAAACATAAACCGATATGTTTAATCTTCTTTATGCAAGATTTTAGTATAAATAAAACACAAACTCCAAAATTGCAGACACATCGGTTGGGTGGGTTAGGAATGTTCGTTCTAAAAAGGCACATTTTTTGGATTTTTTGTGACGAAACGGTTAAAATGGTACATTAAAGTATAACTTTCAAAGTTTATTGTGTTCATAAAAAATATTAAAAAATATGGCAACGTTGTCGAAAAAAAGTTTAATTGCGGTGCCTCCCATTACTTGATACCGGATCAACTGATATTAAAAAAATAAATTTATTTAGTTAGATAATCGTTATAGCCAGGTAAAGCTGTCGAGTTTTTGTTTCGAAATTTAAATTTTTCAATTTTTGGTAACACTTTGAAGTGAAAAATTCGATTTTTGCGAGAAAAAAATCGACTAATTGGTTATTGTTAAATAATACAAATTAACAAATTTACAAAAATACTAAAGTAAGTAAAAAAATAAAGTTAAAAATTTCAAAAGGATCGGTTCAGTAGTTTTTGATTTATGAGGGGCAACGTCTTTGAAAACATGGGTTGTGAGAAAAACACTTTAAAAATGTTGTTCGAATAACATTTTCCCAAATATATACTTTTTGTGTGTACCCAATATTATATGTTTAAAGTGTGTATATATATTTATATATGTTTCAAGCCGAATATGTTTGGAACAATATACTACAGAAGCGATTTTTTCCAGCGTGCAGAAGCAACAATAATCTGAGAACAATGCGCTAATATTTTAAGGACAATTTCCGACATGGGATACCAAGTATATGTATGTGTCCATGTGTAACAAGTTTGTGTTAAAGTATAAAGTAAAACAAACGAAACATCGGCATCTTTTGTCTTACTTGCTGATAAACGCTGAAAAAAAATCGCTTCTGTAGTATATTGTCCCAAACATATTCGGCTTGAAATATACATATGTTTAGGGTACACTCCAAATATATAATATTTGACACACACAAATATTATATGTTTGGGAGGATATTGTTTTATACAAAAATATGTTCCCATTCCAATATTTTTTTTTATTTGGAACAAGAATTTCCGAAACAAAGATTAATTTGTATTTATGTATTTTGGCAATACATCAATGCCCTAATTTAAAGACAAGTTTTCTGGTTTTCAGATGCTCAAAGAGCAATTTTTTTTATAAATTTTATATGTTAGTAAAATTTAATTAAAACTTAAATGGTATAATCTTTGTAAATATAAATTGCATTGATGGGTAGACAGAAAGTGATGAATTGGAAAAAACTAACTAAAATTCGGATAAGTCAGCAAAGTTTTAAAAATCTTTTTTAAAAGAAATATATTGTGTGTAAACACATATTTTATTTGTGAGAGTCAGTTTTCAAATAAATTATGTTCTAATATATAAATATATGCGTTCCAAACAAAATTTCTTGATATTCAAATACATTTTTTTTGTTAACAAATATATAATATTTAAAAAAAATCGTTTCCAAGTATATTTTCTTTCAATTCAAACATACCAAAAATGACGATTTTCCTCCGTGTTCATGGCGCAGTGAGAATTCAGCTGTCAATTTTAGTCGTTTTCCCCTTTCAGTGTAGGTCAAGCTGGGTCGTACCTCAATATTGGACGGCGGTATCGCATAATCATTGTATTCGATATTTATTGTAGGGTTTGCAGAAACTCAATCTGAGTGGGCTTCCACTAACCTTTCCATATGTCTCCTGAACTTTGGTAAATCTTTCTGAACACAAAATATAAAACTATGAACTTGATTCTTTATCTGTTATATTTTGTTTTGGTTAAAGTTTTGTTTTGCACTAATTGTTTTTAGTACTAAATTCGAAACGGCACTATTTTTCCGTCCATTATCATCCTAAATAGCTAACATTCCAGCACAGCTAAACAAGAGATTGACTGAAGAAAACATAATTTTGATCACTTTGCGCACAATACGCGCACAACACCTGTATCTCACGAATAAATTCTTCAATATTGGCTTCCAGTGCGTCTACCGTTGCGGGTGACATAAACTGTTCACCGAACTCGCCCCTCAATTGGGCCATTGTTTCGCGTGCTGTGTGGCATGTGGCACCGTATTGTTGAAAGCACATATCAGCCAAGACTAGCTCTTCCATTTTGGGCAACAAAAAATGTTTAATCATCGCACGGTATCGCCCACCATTCACGTTCCTGCCTTCGTCGTCTTTCAAAAAGTACGGTCCAAAGATGCCACCGGGATATTTTCCTCTGTCCGCACTCTACGTAGGTGTGTTGGTGGTTTAATGTCCAATAATGTAAATATGGTGCGAAACTTAGCCACAAGATTCCGACTAGCCGCCTCATAAGGTCGCCCAAACTGTAACAGAAGAAAAATATAAACAATTGCCAGGCCTGCCTTAGTATTTCGTCAATAAATTTTACAAATATTGATTCCCCAAAATCCAATTACTGTTTTTTATTTGTGAAAGTAAAAGTATAGAGAGAGAATATTCATTCTGTGTAAATTTGAATCGTACGCTGGAAAAAAATTTGTCATAAAATTAAAGAAATGCTCCAAAGACGTCCTTAGTCTTCAAAATAAGTACATTTTGTACTTAAAATTAAGTAAATTGCTTAATATTATTGAAATTATCTATACTTTAAGTAATGAACTTATGCTCCATTGAAGTCTTTGGAGCATTTCTTTAATTTTATGACAAATTTTTTTTCAGTCTATGGAGAGCATTTTTTTAAATTAAAGTTTTTAAAAAAAAATTTAGGGAAAAAATATTAAATTTTTGTTAAATCCACCAAAAATGTCCCTAAAAATCGGTTCTTCCATTAAAGAGCAAATTAAAACTCATAGGTTAATATTACAAATTCTGACCCAATTCGACGTTTAATTCATTGATTTTGGCCATCGTCATAGTGGACATATGCATTGTATTGCTGAAATAACATTTTTATACCCTACACCACACTGTGGTACAGGGTATTATAAGTTTGTTTCACGGCAGATGTTTGTAACACCTGAAAATAACACAGCTAGACCCACCTTAAAGTATACAGATCGACTCAGAATCACTAGCTGAGTTGATTTAACGATGTCCGTCCGTCCGTCTGTCCATGTAAAGTTGTTCGTCGACTACAGGTCGCAATTTCACTCCGATCGTTCTGAAATTTTGCAGTTTACAGTATTTCGCGGCTGTTAAGATCGCTATTGAATTGGGTTGAAATCGGTTCAGATTTAGATATAGCTCCCATATATATCTTTCGTCCGATTTGGCCCTTTAGTCCTATAGAAGCTGTATTTTACATCCAATCGTTTTGAAATTTAGAACGGTAGAGTTTCTTGATCCATGAAACAACATTGCCGAATTTGAAGAAAATCGGTTAAGATTTAGCTATAGCTCCCATATATATGTTTCGTCCGATTTTGCTCTTTAGTCCTGTAGAAGCTGTATTTTACATCCAATCATTTTGAAATTTAGAATGGTAGAGTTTCTTGATCCATGAACCAACACTACCGAATTTGAAGAAAATCGGTTAAAATTTAGCTATAGCTCCCATATATATGTTTCGTCCGATTTGGCCATTTAGTCCTATAAAAACAGTATTTTACATCCAATCGTTTTGAAATTTAGAATGGTAGAGTTTCTGGATCCATAAACCAACATTGCCGAATTTGTATGTTTCATATAGCTCCCATATATATGTTTCATCCGATTTGGCT
Source organism: Eudasyphora cyanicolor (assembly GCA_963930755.1). Classification (NCBI taxonomy): domain Eukaryota; kingdom Metazoa; phylum Arthropoda; class Insecta; order Diptera; family Muscidae; genus Eudasyphora; species Eudasyphora cyanicolor. Next base: position 198,311,971 of record OZ005737.1, on the reverse strand, counting down.
CTTTAGATCCAATCGTTTTTATACCCTACACCACACTGTGGTACAGGGTATTATTTAAGTATAAAATGTCCCAAAAGTAAATTTATGTAAACAATTTATACATGAATTACAAAATTTATATTTCAGAGTTATTCAATATTACGAGAGTGGTGTAGGGTATTATATAGTCGGCCCCGTCCGACTTTAGCCTTTCCTTACTGGTTTATTTTAAATTGCGGTTTTTATCCCCTTACCTTAGAGAGGAGGGTATATATCATTTGCTACGAGCCATAAATCTAGCACATGCTGGCTGGTGGCTTTGTGGGGGAAGTACTAGAAGAATATGACTCATCATCAAACCTAGCCGCAGATAGAGAAAAAAATATTACCGCAGTCCAAATTTGAAGTCAATCGGTTAATCCTTTCAAGAGTTATCGTACGCACTAGCTGCAGACAGACGGACGGACATTGCTCAAATTACTTTAAATGACCCAAACTAAATTCCGCCAAACATACTTGGGGTCTTAGGTCACTCATTCGATGTGTTACACTTTTGGTAGCCAAAAAATTAATCAATTTATGAATAGTTTTTGTGACTGGAGGTGAGAGGATTCATTAGTCGGTTTACCCGACTGAACTTTCTTACTTGTTTCCTTTAAAATTACCATAATACTCCCCGTTGATTTCTTTTCCCTTTTGAGGATAACACAGAGCGAATGTCCAAAAACCAAAAAACGCGATATTATTTTACTTGTAGGTCTTGGCTAGTAAACCAACGTTTGTTCTGCGAAATTTGCCGCACACCCCTAAATCCGCATTTACGGGTAAAAAAAACCGATTTTCTTGCATTTTTGCACTTAAATACCTATAACTTTGTTAATTAGGATGCTCTATGGATATACCTATTTCGGCATAGCTGAATCCACTGGTACTAGCCGTTTTTCTAGGTTAGCTCTTGTTTTCGCGATATTCAACCACAAAGTTTGCAAGGAAATCTGAGAGGTTAGTCGTCTCGAAGGTGATTTTGAAGTGGAAGTCTTCGGAATATACGCTTCAGTCCAAAGAACGAAACAAAGGGAACACTTGGAGAATTATTTCTCTCAAAACAGTCATCCCTGCGTCTCTCTTCCTTATCCATAAAAAAATGCAATCAAATTTTATCATATTTCAAAAGTCATACAAATCGACGGCATTTTTAGTTGGTGTCTTTGAGAAAAATATTCCTCGAGAAAAAATAATACAGTTTCATGCATTTAAAAATTGTGTATTCTCGAGAGAGGGAATTTTTAGGGCCGGTAGTTCCGCGCCTTTGTATAATAGAGAGTCCCAATGTAAAAGTAAATTCTCCAATACATCTTCTATATGCCTACCAATTTATGTCGCAATCTGTTGTATTCATGACATTTCACTACCTATTCTCCATATCTCACAACCACTGTGCGTCGGCGCAAATAACTATTATAATAATAATGACCTATCTTGTTTCTCCAGACTGAAGATAGCACCAGATTGCAGTGTCGGGTAAAAACATTAAAAAATTTAAAGAAACAAAAACGCAATTCACGTACTTCTAATAAACATCGCCACGTCATTAGCGTCTGTAAAGAAAAAAAAACACGTCAGAATACTATGAAATCATTGGACAAATGAAGGGGGAAGAACACTGCACCAACACTGCACACTTGAGAATTCTCTAATTAAATGAAACCAAAAAAACAAAGGAATAACACATTCTCTATAATTAATGAAACAATATTTTGAGTATTCCAAAAACCCCAAGTTCCCCCCCAAAAAATATACAATGCAATTTTTGCTGTCCTAGTGTTGGATGCGGTTTCAATAGTCTGGCCATAACGAACTATAAAATCGCCGGGGATTAAGTCCAAATGAATCAGTAGCAATTTCCTATTGCTTCAGTAGAGAACATATTCTAATTGCAATGAAAGCATTCGTAGTTTTGGCACTTTGCGTGGCCACCGCTTGCGCTGGCGGCGGCGGAGGTCTTGGCGGTTATGGTGGTGGTGGAGGCGGTGGTGGCGCTGGTTCCTCAGCCACAGCCTATGCCTCTTCCTCATCCTTTGGTAGTGGTGGCGGAGGCGGTGGTGGTTTCGGTCCCGGCGGTGGCGGCTTTGGGGGCAAACCTGGTTTTGGCGGTGGTGGTTATGGTCCCGGTGGTGGCGGCGGCGGCGGCTTTGGAGGCAAACCTGGTTTTGGCGGTGGTGGTTTCGGTCCCGGCGGTGGCGGCTTTGGAGGCAAACCTGGTTTTGGCGGTGGTGGTTTCGGTCCCGGCGGCGGCGGCTTTGGAGGCAAACCTGGTTTTGGCGGTGGTGGTGGTTACGGTCCCGGCGGTGGCGGCGGCTTTGGCGGCAAAGGTGGTCATGGCGGTGGTTTCGGTCCAGGCGGCGGCGGAGGTTATGGCGGTGGTGGCGGTTTCGGTGGTTCCAGCTCTTCTGCTCATGCTGGTTCTTCCGCCAAAGGTTACGGTAGTGGCTTTGGCCGTTAAACAACATGTGCTTTGAACGAATGCAATAAAATGATTTTGAATTGAAATTACCGGAAAAATGTTCAGTATATTCTTATTTTATACCCCCACTGCAGCTTATGCAGCAGATTATTTATAGAGCTAGTTCATATATGGTTCAATTCACACAAGCAAAATATGCATGGGGAATTCCGCGACAAATCGACTGTTTCAAAAAAAATTTTTGATTTGATTTTTCCCATTTTTTAATATTTTTTAGTACACTTGAAGGAATGCTTTATGGAATTTTTTGAGATTTTTCCGATAACTCGTTCAGAAGGTATCGATATTTAAAAATCGTTAAGATATTACTCTGTGTGTCGGGTTTTTGGTCATATCTTCTTACGATCTGGTCCGATTTGAAAAATCTTTTTTTTTTAATATAGGTTGATCTAAGTAGAGATAGTTTTTTCAATAGCCTTTTTTTTGACAGATCACGTGTGAGTCGTGTTATACTGTCATGTTATTTTTGTTAAGTATTGTTTGGCATTTCATCATGGAAAGACTTATGCCTGAACAACGTTAACAAATTATTCAGTTTTATTATCAATATAATCGTTCGCCAATTGCGTCCATTTTTTTTTAAATCAAAAAAAAAAACACTTTCCATTCGACCCACGACCTTGACACCCATGAGCAATATTTTAGCTCTCGTTAAGAGCTATCTTTTTGCCATTGACCAATTCCCGATCCGACGTACTGGAATCATTGGTCCATATTTCTTCAAAAATGATGCCGGTGAGAACGTTACCGTCAATGGCGACCGTTATCGTGCCATGATAACCGACTATTTGATGCCTGAAATTGAAGCTCTTGATCTCGGCGACATTTGGTTTCAACAAGACGGCGGCGCCACTTCCCACACATCGCATCAATCAATGAATTTATTGAGAGAATCCTTCGGTGAGTAGATAATTTCACGCTTTGGGCCGGTCGATTGGCCACCAAGATCGTGTGATATCACACTGTTAGACTTTTTCCTGTGGGTATATGTAAAGTCTAAAGTTAATGCGGACAACCCCGCTTCGATTCAGGCCTTGGAGCAAAACATCACGCGTCATTCGCCAGTTACCAGTCGAAATGCTCGAACGAGTCATCGAAAATTGGACTCAACGGATGGAACATCTGAGACGTAGCCGCGGCCAACATTTGATAGACATAATCTTTTAAAAAAATATATGCCAAAGAATGTTCTTTCAAATGATAATAAACATTCCCCATTCAATTTGAATTATCGGTTTTTTTTTCTTTAAAAAAGTAGGGAACCTCGAAATGGATCACCCCTTATTAGTATTTTTCAATACTTTTCGGAAAAAAATATAAACAAATATTAATTTTTATTTGTACGCGATTTTTAAGTTTTGAAATTTAAATTTAATTTTTTAAATTTTTTGTACTCTCCGATTTTCGCGAATTTTGTATATTTTAAACTTCTATTAATTCTCTAAAAATTATAATCTTTGGATGGAAGTAGGCCTAAAATTATTTATACCTCTATTTTGTTTTAATTTTTGAAAAAAAAATTTTGCAAACCGCTTTGTTTGCGGCTTAAATGCTTCGGAATAGATGTTCCACGTCAAAGAACAAAATAAAGGAGACACTTCATGAAGTATTTTTTCCAAAACGCCTCACCCGCTGGTCACCTTACCCCGGATAGTCTACCTACAAAAATAACTATATAACAAAAGTAGTAGAAATCGACGGATTTTTTGGGTGATGTACTCGACGAAAAGATTCCTTGTAAAAACCCACAATACCCTTTAATATCATTTAAACGTTTTTTAAATTAATTAATAAAATTTAAAATATAAAAAATTCGCGAAATCGGGCCATAACTTAAAAAGTTGTGACCAAAAACCCAAAACACAGAGTGATATCTTAAAGATTTTTTAAATATCGATAATTTAAAAATTGCAATTCAAATCGGTCCATAACTTAAGAAGCTATGACAAAAACCCCGATATACAGAGTGAGATCTTAACGATTTTTTTTAAATATCGATAACTTCTGAATGATTTTTTGGAATAAGCTTCAGGTGTACTAAAAATATAATATAAATCGGAAAAATTAAAACAGTAAGTACAGTTTTTCTTAAACCAAGTACAAAATACAATCCAAGCCAAACAAAAAGCAAAACTCAGCTGTTAAATATTAAACTGTCAAATGAGGCAGTGTTTTATGTTTAGGTTAGGGTGACAGCCGTTTTTTTCTTGTCAGCTCACATAGACCATTTTAGGCCTATAGTGTTACCACGGGATAAAATGCACCTCATCGAAACCAACCTGTTTGATATATAAATTTATCGATTGTACGAATATTAGTACCGGAAAGATCTGTTAGACTGCCTGGAAAGACCGACCCCAGTATGTCCAGTCGTCGTTTACTCAAAGCGGGGCAGCCGCATAGCAAGTGCTCAATGCTCTCCACTTCTTCCTCATCTCCGCAGCTTCTGCAGAAGTCACTGGTGTCAATACCCAATCTTCGGGCGTGTTCGCCGATCGGGAAGTGTCCCGTCAGAACTGATACTAACATAGACACAATTTTCTCTTTAGTGCGAGGAGATATTTTGACCTTCTCAGATCATACCTTGGCCAGATTTGTATAGCTAACATACAGGTGCCGATTCCTGTCCATCTTTCGTTGGACTGCATGACTGCCTCTTGCTTTAGCCAAAGCTTGCACGTGGATAGTGGCGCACCAATATATGAAAATTCTTCGAGAATTTGTAATGACGTCCCTTTCCTAGCAAGTTCAACGGCTTTGCATTTCCCCGTGATATCCCATAGGAGGTGTATATTGAACTGCTCAGTCATCTCGTTAAGAGATATGCGGCAGTCGAGGGCTGTTTGTGAATTTAGGGATGTGGCCTCCAGAAAAATGATGGCAGCCTGGCTATCCGAGTAAATGACAACCCCAGTGTTGGTTACTATGTTGCGACTCAGCCACTTGAAGACTTCCCATATTGCCATTATTTCGGCCTGATAGAAACTGAATGTATCTGATAGTCTGTGAGCTATATCCAAACTAAGTTCTGCATAGCGTACTCCGGAGCCAACCTTTTCATCAAGCTTCGAACCGTCCGTATATAAGTGGAGATGTTTTTTATTCTGTCAACCCATTAATCTCTGGCTTGTATCATAGTGATGTAGTTCCCCTCGAAGGTGTACACAGTTGGTATATATGTAGTCCACTCTGTCCGTTACCATAGCACTACACTTTGATATCCTCATGTGACCGTAGTTCTTGCACCTGCACTTTGATAGGCAGCTTAATCTTAGTGCCGCTCTGGTTGCGACTTCTCTCGCCACAATATTAATCGGCAGTATATGTACATAGTAGGGCTTGTAGCGACTTAGTTGCTGTAATCAGTCGCGCCAAAGCGGGAGGTTTAGTCGCTTTTTCAGCGAGTTTGAACTCATGTATAATGGTGATCTGAGAATGAGTGGTCGTCCAGTACATTCCACCAGCCGGTGGAATGTAGCGAACTTTACGTCGACTACTTCTTGTCTGTAATTGTAAAGGTCGGTTTATTGCCTATGTTTTAAAGGTTGGTGGTTACAATAAAGTTAAGAAGCAAATCACCCCTATTGTTTATATCGTGTCTGTGCCAATAATCAGCTCGAGCTCGTCAGACGTTGCTTCTTCTGCTATTTCCCTGAATAGAGCTGTCGGTACTACAGCTTCATAAGGGAAGTAACTTGAGACCACCCAATATATGCGATTACCGATCTCCAGACTAGCAGCTGTGTCTTTACTACTTAAATTAGTCAGTAGAAAAAAAATTCGATCTTTCCAGGCCAAAATGTAGGTTCTTGGAGTGCCTTCACAGTTGGGGACAAGCAGTTTAAAGTTGGGTGTCCTGATACCGCACACCCTTCCTCCTACAACGTAGGGCTCCTGTATCACGACGATGTCTACTGCACCTGTGGACAGGCGTAGCAATAGAGCCGCTGAGGCTGCTTTAGCATGATGGAGGTTAATCTGTAGAATGCTTGCATCATAGGTAATTGACAGATTAACATCCACCCTGACAAGAGTGTTATCGAACTCTTCGTCCGTATCATCGAGGAGCATGTCCCCACCAGATGCGTCAAAGAGTCCGAAGACTCTTCTCAGCCCCTCAGTGTCCGAAGTAGTACTTTTGTCCTCAGAGAAGGACGTTACAGATCTGTTGGAGTTGGAGTCACCAGAAATAATGGGCGTGGCTAAATCCGCACTTCCAGAAAGCCGTGTATCAACCACGGTGGACGACTCGCCTTCCGCAGTGGGAGCTATATCCTGCTTGTATACCTTCAAGACTATAGTCTCGAAGCCATATTGTAGGGTTGCACTTGCACGTTGTATATGGGAGGTGGATTCAGCGTTAAGGATCAAATTGACCTGCCGCTTTTTACCATCCGTCTACCCCACCTTGCTAATTCTCCAATTATGGGTCCGCAGACCAGGATTGGAATCTTTCATTATTTCTAATATGTCAGCCGAGTTGGAGGGCTCTTCTGTAATCCACGTGATATCTCTAGGGTGACTAGGGATGTTGTTTTTTCGACAATATCCAACTTTGCGCCCGGCCACACCTCACCCGCTCGACGCAGAGCAGCCTTATACAATTCTACTGATCTGGCATCACCGAAATATGAGAGCTTTACTCTCCCCTGAAGCCATCCTGCATCGTTGCAGATCGGTGGTTTGCCCGGCATTTCTCTACGGACATCGAAGTAATGAGCCATAATGGCTGATTGCACATGGCTCAATTTGTTCTTTAGGATGGATCCATCCTCACTACCACTGTCTATAACAGCCATCACTAGACTCTCCTTCGCCACTTCATTGAGGGGCTTTGTAAGTGTCCTGTTGATGTTGACATTAGGGCCTCTTGCCTTTTTCGAAGGCAGGGGTTCATCAGGTGATTTGATTCTTTTGACTTTAGTCGACGTTAACACAGCTGAATTTGTGACTCTTTTAGCCGACTCATTGGCTTTAGAAGCATCTATGACACCCTTAGCCCAGGTAAGAGCGGAAACTTCAACAGCCTCCAACATCGTCAAACCTCTGAGCGCTATCCGGTGCTCATTGTTCTTCCATTTTGGCGGTCGGACATGACGTTTTCCCCTCACCGCACCACTTGTTGTGAGTACTGGAGGCAAATTTTCACAATTTTTGGTGTGGTCGGCTTTGGCCAAGACCAACGGAGGGGCAGTCGGACGATTGGGGAACCCCGCTCCATCGGAACATGAAGGCATCCCCGTCAAGCGAATTTATTTATTTTTTTTGTCTGCATAAGCCCGTAATAGGTACCTTAGCAACTTTGTACAGATTTTTTTGCGATTGCGTAATAGATACTTCGTAACAGGTTTTAACTATCCGCTCTGTGATAAACACGTCAGTTCGCTACGACTGATCAGTAACGACAGTGTTACTAACTCAAAACTTTGGAGCGCCTCAGTAGATGAGTTGGTAGCGTGCTCGCCTATGAGTTTGGTGGTCGTGGGTTCGATTCCCACCAGAGGCTCTTGTCTGTCGCTGCAACATCAAGCCATATGGTCTCTTTGTAAACCGGTTTTACCCTGAACCGTATAATTATAATACAAATTGACTTTGTATGGTAATTCATATAAATAAATATATAACTCAAAACCAGTAAGGAAAGGCTAAAGTCGGGCGGGGCCGACTATATAATACCCTACACCACTCTCGTAATATTGAATAACTCTGAAATATAAATTTTGTAATTCATGTATAAATTGTTTACATAAATTTACTTTTGAGTCATTTTATACTTAAATAATAGGGTATAAAAACGATTGGATGTAAAATACAGCTTCTACAGGACTAAAGAGCCAAGTCGGATGAAACATATATATGGGAGCTATAGCTAAATCTTAACCGATTTTCTTCAAATTCGGCAATGTTGGTTCGTGGATCAAGAAACTCTACCATTCTAAATTTCAAAACGATTGGATGTAAAATACAGCTTCTATAGAACCAAAGGGCCAAATCGGACGAAACATATAAATGGGAGCTATAGCTAAATCTTAACCGATTTTCTTCAAATTCGGCAATGTTGGTTCATGGATCAAGAAACTCTACCATTCTTAATTTCAAAACGATTGGATGTAAAATACAGCTTATATAGGACTAAATGGCCAAATCGGACGAAACATATATATGGGAGCTATAGCTAAATCTTAACCGATTTTCTTCAAATTCGGCAATGTTGGTTCATGGATCAAGAAACTCTACCATTCTAAATTTCAAAACGATTGGATGTAAAATACAGCTTCTATAGGACTAAAAGGCCAAATCGGACGATTGATATATATGGGAGCTATATCTAAATCTGAACCGATTTCAACCAAATTCAATAGCGATCTTAATAGCCGCGAAATACTCTAAACTGCAAAATTTCAGAACGATCGGAGTGAAATTGCGACTTGTAGCCGACGAACAACTTTACATGGACAGACGGACGGACAGACATCGTTAAATCGACTCAGCTAGTGATTCTGAGTCGATCGGTATACTTTAAGGTGGGTCTAGCTGTGTTATTTTCAGGTGTTACAAACATCTGCCGTGAAACAAACTTATAATACCCTGTACCACAGTGTGGTGTAGGGTATAAATATTAAACAGCATGTAGTATAAAGGGTCTTTTGTCATTCCCTCGATTTATTGCACTTAGTCAATGATATACCCTCTTCTCCACTAAAATCAGGGTATACTAAAAAAATGAACCATTTGATCCACCATAGAAATAAATTTGTCAAATTAAATGTTGAACACCGCAACGATAATTGCCATTTTTCATTATTTAAATTCATCCACCATTACGTTAATTATTTTTGCCACAAAATTCAAAAATATGCATTACTCCAACCTTTTTGAATACATCCATCACTCATAACGTTCATAAAAATCTATCACAAATAGACGACAAAGGACGCAGCTGTGTCCAGATGTCCATGTCCGGTTGTTCATGTTCTTCCCTCTTTGTGTGTTTGTACAACTAATGGGTTTGACTGATAGTCCGTGTATTTATTATTATCGATAGAGGTGTTAACAAGCGCCTATTTTGTTTGTTTGAAATTGTGGTTGTATGTTGGCAGAGGTAGCGCATTGTTAGGTATTTCTCTTCACATGAACTACTCTATTTTTCACATCACATTATAATGATATTTTTGAATAAAATTTCTAGATTTGCCATAATCCCCTCAGTGTACACAGTTTGCTACATGCTACGGGAACACCGTGCTTCCAATGGCGTGTGCAATATGGTAAATGAGGATGCGGAAGACGTAGTGTGAACAAGTGCATTTGTTTGTGTTGGATAATGCGCTCAATCATTTCCTTTGTTTACATTAAACTCGTATTTGAATATACTATAGTTATGTATTTTTATCAAATAACATCAATACAGATAATGCTTTCATAACAAGCTGGATTCATTTTATAATCATATACTGACAACGCATCAAATTTTGGCCTTTCATGAATTCAACATTTGTATTCCATTCAAGCCTAGAATTATAGGTTTGGTCCATACAGAATATACAGAAATACTTGATCGTGAAGGTAACTCGTTGCGATCAAAACAATTTGAGAGAAGACCAGGGACCAAACCTACCCGATAACAGTGCATTCAGTGCCTTAAAAATCGCAAACATTTTGTGTTCTGTTTAAATGTTCTGTTTTTACGTATACGTATGTTTCAATATTTTACTGACAGATAATTTATGACTTTGTGGGCATTTTTGCGATTTTTTTATACCCTACACCACACTGTGGTACAGGGTATTATAAGTTTGTTTCATGGCAGATGTTTGTAACACCTGAAAATACTATAGCTAGACCCACCTTAAAGTATACCGATCGACTCAGAATCACTAGCTGAGTCGATTTAACGATGTCTGTCCGTCCGTCCGTCTGTCCATGTAAAGTTGTTCGTCGACTACAGGTCGCAATTTCACTCCGATCGTTCTGAAATTTTGCAGTTTACAGTATTTCGCGGCTGTTAAGATCGCTATTGAATTTGGTTGAAATCGGTTCAGATTTAGATATAGCTCCCATATATATCTTTCGTCCGATTTGGTCCTTTAGTTCTATAGAAGCTGTATTTTACATCCGATCGTTTTGAAATTTAGAATGGTAGAGTTTCTTGACCCATGAACCAACACTACCGAATTTGAAGAAAATCGGTTAAGATTTAGCTATAGCTCCCATATATATGTTTCGTCCGATTTGGCCCTTTAGTCATATAGAAGCTGTATTTTACATCCGATCGTTTTAAAATTTAGAATGGTAGAGTTTCTTGATCCATGAACCAACACTACCGAATTTGAAGAAAATCGGTTAAGATTTAGCTATAGCTCCCATATATATGTTTCGTCCGATTTGGACCTTTAGTCATATAGAAGCTGTATTTTACATCCGATCGTTTTAAAATTTAGAATGGTAGAGTTTCTTGATCCATGAACCAACACTGCCGAATTTGAAGAAAATCGGTTAAGATTTAGCTATAGCTCCCATATATATGTTTCGTCCGATTTTGCTCTTTAGTCCTGTAGAAGCTGTATTTTACATCCAATCATTTTGAAATTTAGAATGGTAGAGTTTCTTGATCCATGAACCAACACTACCGAATTTGAAGAAAATCGGTTAAGATTTAGCTATAGCTCCCATATATATGTTTCGTCCGATTTGGCCATTTAGTCCTATAGAAGCTGTATTTTACATCCAATCGTTTTGAAATTTAGAATAGTAGAGTTTCTTGATCCATGAACCAACACTACCGAATTTGAATAAAATCGGTTAAGATTTAGCTATATCTCCCATATATATGTTTCGTCCGATTTGGCCATTTAGTCCTATAAAAGTTGTATTTTACATCCAATCGTTTTGAAATTTAGAATGGTAGAGTTTCTTGATCCATGAACCAACATTGCCGAATTTGAAGAAAATCGGTTAAGATTTAGCTATAGCTCCCATATATATGTTTCGTCCGATTTGGCCCTTTAGTCCTATAAAAGCTGTATTTTACATCCAATCGTTTTGAAATTTAGAATGGTAGAGTTTCTTGATCCATGAACCAACACTACCGAATTTGAAGAAAATCGGTAAAGATTTAGCTATAGCTCCCATATATATGTTTCATCCGATTTGGCTCTTTAGATCCAATCGTTTTTTATACCCTACACCACACTGTGGTACAGGGTATTATTTAAGTATAAAATGTCCCAAAAGTAAATTTATGTAAACAATTTATACATGAATTACAAAATTTATATATCAGAGTTATTCAATATTACGAGAGTGGTGTAGGGTATTATATAGTCGGCACCGCCCGACTTTAGCCTTTCCTTACTGGTTTTGTTCTAAATTTTTTCTCTTATTCAATATCAAAAACTTTGCTTTAGATATAAAAGAGGTATTATATATAAGAGAATGTAGAACAAGTGCAAAGCATCCACCTTGAGCAAAAAAAAAAATCGTATGGCCATTCAATTATTAATTGAGCCAACTTGACTAAAAGAATGGTGCAGAAGTTCTTGTTTTTGGGGCTACTTTCACGTCCAATTTTTAGAATTGAGTCCCAAGATCATGTGTTGTACTGTAATTTATATGAATTTCCAAACGTTCACAAAATATTGACGGTGATGGCGGTGTTACCTTTTACTACAGCGAAATATATTGCACTGTACCGAATTGTAAGCGTTTATGTGCCCTGGTATATTAAAGTTATGATCTATTCAATTTTGTTATGATTTGGCCATTTTGCTTGGGAGGTACCAAAAGGAGAGTGTTGATAACGCTAATTTTTCATAGGGTTATATGTACTTTTAAAATATTACACTGTGCAAAATGTTGTTGTATTTTCGTGCATTGGTACTCACGCTATTGTCTCTTAACTTTTTGTATAAAATGGTACATTTGTGTGGGAGGTACCAAAAGAGGCGTGGCAACTTCGCCAATTTTTAACTGGATTGTAGGTACTATAAAACCATTACACCGTACAAAATTTCAAGTATTTGTATGTACAGGTATTCAAGTTATAAGCTGTTAACTTTTTATTATTCCTTTTACTCCTGTGAGGAGCATAGGGCCGTAACAATGGATTTCCAATTTACTCTATTTAATGCACAGTATTTAATTTCATTCCAGCTTAGGTTAATGATCGCTGCTTCCGATTCAATTTGTCGTCTCCAGGTGTGTGATGGGCGCCCCCTGCGTCGGCTGCCCTGCGGGTTCCAATCGATGGCTTGTCTGGCAATATCATCCGCTGGTTTCCTCAATGTGTGGCCTATCTATCCCCATTTACGCCTTCTAATCTCAATATGGATTGGTTGCTGTTGTGTTAATGCCCACAAATCGTTATTGTTAATTGTCCTGTGCCAGAATATACGAACAATTTTGCGCAAGCACTTGTTCCTGAATACTTGCATATGGTTCATGTCTCGTGATGCAGCATTCCATGATTCGCATCCATATAGTAGGACAGATTTTACATTTGAGTTGAATATGCTCAGTTTCGTCCTTCTCGAGATAGAGTTTGATCCCCAGACAGAGTTTAAAATGTCAAATGCTTGATTGGCTTTGTTTATTCGGTTAAGTATATCATTTTTGGATCCACCAGTCTTGTCGACTACGCTTCCTAGGTAGCAAAACGAATCCACTTCATCTAATACTTTGCCGTTTATACGGAACATTTCAGTATTTGTTGTGTTTAGGCGTAAAGTTTTGGTCTTTTTTGTATTTATTTTTAGGCCTACGCGAGATGCTGTTTCCTGGACTAAGTTGAGTTTAGTTTGCATATCGGCAAAAGTGTGGGAAAGGAGGCAGATTTCATCGGCATGGTCAAGGTCTTCTAGTCTGCCTTGTAGTCCCCATGTTATGCCCCTTCTCTGCATAGTTGCTACCTGCATCACTTGATCCAGGACACAGTTGAATAGAAAGGGAGACAACACACACCTTTGCCGGACATCCGCTTTGATGTTTATGCTATCGCTCAGCAAGTTTCCGTGGAGTACGCGACACGTAGCGTTGGCGTATAGACTCATTATGAGGGATATTATTTTAGCAGGTACTCCTTTACAGGACAGAACGCTCCATATGGCATTGTGGTTGAGTGTGTCGAATGCCTTCTCGAAATCGATGAATGTAAAATACAGTGGTGATCTCCATTTAACCGACTGTTATACTATTACCCTTATGCTGTTGACATGGTCGACACAGGACATTTGGCTTGTTCATTTCTGAGTCCGGGTAAGATCACGTCCGATACTCTCTTATTTAATATGTGAGCAATCACCTTGTTGACCATACTGAGTAACGTAATGCCCCTCCAATTTCTTCGCTCTGTTAAGTCTCCTTTCTTAGGTACATTGACAATAATTCCTTCGGTTAGTTCCTGGGGAAGGGATTCATGTTGCCAAAAACTGTTGATGGTAGGTAAAAGGAGTTGAGCGCTACATTCGGGATCTGCTCGTAATAACTCTGGAGATATGTTATCCAGTCCTGGAGATTTATTGTTTTTTTTTTAACATTTTTATGGCTTCGCATATTTCATCGACACTGGGTGGGTTGGTACATATATTGTTGTTTTCAGTGTGCGTATCACATACACATAATGTCAGTTCAGGTGTAACGGATGATGAGAGCATTGAATCGTAGAATTCGTACCATAGTTCGAGTTGTTGTTCTTTGGCTTTAACAAGTTCTCCTTGGTTATTTCGCAGTGGTTTAGTAGCTGCGAATAAGTTGTTATTATCGAGTTTCTTGGTTGCCTGGTAGAGGTCTCTGCTGCGGTGGGTCTCGGCGGCTGCCTGAGCTTCCTGTGCGATGTTATTAATCCATTTCCGTTTGTCTCTTCGGGCACTTCTTTTTACCTTCCGGTTGATTTGATTATGCAGGCTTTGGCATATTTCCTTACTAGAGCGTGTTCTACAGGTGTTTAAGGAAGGGCTTTAGCTTCCTTCCTATGCAATATAAGTCTCCAAGTATCATCGCTGACCCACTCTTTACGAGCTTTGTTCTTGAAGCCAATTTCCGCTTCTGCTGCTCTTGTTATTATTTCTTTTGTTTCGTCCCAGCTACACGGGGCAAAATCGCCTTTTTTGATATGTTTGAATCGAAAGAAAATATATTTGGAACACTAATTTTTAAATATTTTATATTTCTTAGCAAATACATTTTATTTGAAAATCAATAAAATATATTTGGAACGCATATATTAATATATTACAACAAATTATATTTGCAAACTAAATTTCTCAAATAAAATATGTGTTTAAATACAAATAAAATTATTATTTAGGAATTTTTCCAAATATATTTTATTTAAAAAAGATTTCCAAAACTTTTGCTGAGTTTTTCAAATTTCAGTTTCAATTTTTCCTTGGTTTCGAATTGTACCTCCCAGTTATGATACCATATGCAGCATTACCTTCTGTTTTAAATCAATCATTTAAAATTTCTGAGTATTCCAAGTCATCATTAGTTGTCAATTCTCTAAGTACTTTATATTGACCCAAGATTATATGATTTCAATTATTATTTTTTTTACGAACATTAAAAATTTCTAAAAATTTAACTTTGAAATACTGAAAAATTTGACACAATTTATGTATTTTATGAATATTTAAATGCAAATAAATATCTGTTTCACAAATAGCAGTCACATTGGGATGTAAAAAAATATTTGTTTAGAACAACATCTTCCCAAATATACAATTTTTGTATGTACCAAATATTACATGCTTAGAGTCTACCCTAAACATATATATGTTTCAAGCCGAATATGTTTGGGACAATATACTACAGAAGCGATTTTTTTTCAGCGTGTAAGATTAGCGTTATCTTCATTTTGCCGTACCGCTGATTGTAATGCTTGTGTGTAGTTGTTGCGTATGATCTCGCTCTTAAGTTTCTTCACATCGAATTTCTTTCGGTTAGAACGATTTTTGGCCTTAATAGCATCGATTTTAATTCTGATGGTGGCGACTACCATGTGATGGTCGCTGGCGATGTCGGCTCCACTCTTGTTTCTCACGTCCAAGAGAGAGCTTCTCCATTTTTTACTAATCATTATATGGTCTATCTGGTTTTCAGTAATTCCATCTGGTGAGATCTATGTAGTTTTATGCGTTCTGCGGTGGGGGAATACAGTTCCACCTATTACCATGTTATTTGTAAGGCCCGACTGTAGCAGTGGGGTTCCGTTTTCCGTTAATCTTCCAATCCCATGTTTTCCCATCGCACGCTTTCTATTGGTGTTGTCCGATCCGACTTGTGCGTTGAATTCTCCCATCATGAACACGATATCTTCACGATGTATTGTTGCGAGGATTTTATTAAGGTGATCGTAAAATTCTTCCTTATCACAGATCTCCGCGGCTTCGGTTGGTGCATAGCATTGGATGCACGTAATATTGCGGGCTCGGGCACGAATTCTGACTGATATAATCCTATCAGAGTGTGGCTTCCATTCAATCAATGCTTTCCTTGCCGCACGTGAGATGGGAAAGCCAACTCCACCGGTTCGGGGTTCACTGCGGGGTTTAACAGAAAACAACAATGTTAAGCCAGTATTCGTTGTGAACTCTCCTGATTGTCTCCAGCGCATTTCCGATATACCAAGCATTGTGAGATTGTAGCATGTAAATTCCCGGCACAGTTGAGCAAGGCGGGATGGTTCTATAAGCGTCCTAACGTTCCACGTTCCAATTCTAGTCCTTGTTTTCATTCCAAAATCCGTCATCATTAAATTGGGGTTAATTGTTTCTCTTCTTGTTTCGGTTTCCGTAATCAGATTATTTTTAAGACTAATGACTGATTAGGCCAAGAGTCCGATCCTGGTGTTGGGGCTGCCAACAGCGCAACCAGGCGTGCTTAGGGTTATTCCGACCATGGTCGGGCGACAGAGCCTCGTTCGCGTTTACAGGGGTCAGCAAGTCCTTGCAGGACAGTGGTGAGGTTGTCTTGGAAAGGATTGGCTTTATGCATACATATAGTATTCATGTTCGCGTCACTTTCCCATTGGACCCCCAAAAAGCATTACACTGTACAAAAGTTCAAGTATTTGCATAAAGTGATATTATTGTTATAAGCAGTTAACTTTTGGTGCAAAATGGTCCATTTGTGTGGGAGGTACCAAAAGCGGCGCGGCAACCTCGCCCATTTTTCTCGAGGTGATAGTGACGGATAAAATAATATCATATGTAGGATTTCAGAGGATTCAAATTAGTAGTATATAAGTTATTAATTAATCAATATTTTACTAAATGTTAACCCTTTGTGGGGGAGGTACTAGAAGGAGAACTTAGCCGGAGATAGAGAAAAATATTACCGCATACCAACTTTGAATTCGATCGGTTACTCCTTTCGAGAGTTATCGTTCGCACCAGCTAGCAGACAGACAGACGGACGGACATTGCTCATTCGATTTAAAACGACCTATAACGGATCTCCGCCGAACATACTTAGGGACCTATGTCACTTCTTCGATGTGTTACCCTCGTATCACTAAAGTGAGGGTATAATTATATGAGATAAATCGGTTTATATTCTGCATTGATATTAAAACAAAATGCTAGGACAGATTCAGTTTTACTGGACCAGTAAGGAAAGACGGAAATTCGGGCGGGCCGATTATACCTACGATAATACCCTACACCTCCCTAACAATGCGATATGTGGGGGGCTATATCTAAATTAGAACCGATATTCCCTGAATTTGACAGTATTCATTCATGTGATAAGTATACTCTTTCTGTCGAATACGTACTGGTCGGATTTAAAATATAGTTTCTACAGCGCTTACATGCCAAATCGAAGATACAAATTTAAATAATCATCAAAGTTTGATGATTATTTAAATTTGTGTGGAATTCCTTTATGATGGAAATCGAATGACCTGCACTGTTTTGTGAATAACTTTTGATTGGGTTGACGGATAAATACCAAATTTTAAATGAATATAATTCGGAATATTTAGAAATTACAAATGCAATCAATCTCCCTAAAAACATGCTAATAAATCGACTTAGCATGTTGTAGAGTGGAGGTATCGATATATGGGTGCTATACATAAATCTTAACAGACTTTAACCAAATTCAATAGGGATCGGTTTTGGCTAAAAGAAAGATATGTGCAAAGTTTCGCTGATATCGGACTATAATTGCGACACGAACTTTGTTAACAAAAATACATGGACAGACAGACAGACGGATGGAAAGTAATTCTAAGTCAATCAGTATTATAAACGATGTGTCTATTTCTTCTCAATTTTCAAATGTAGACAGAAATGTAATAAAATCTTAAACTATTTAAAAATTAATATTTTGTAGTTTGTAGGTCTTGACATCAGAAGCCAATCCCACAATTCCCAAAATAATTACGAAAATTCGCAAAAACTGTTTTTTTATATTTTCTCCTTGGCTCTGAGATTGAAGAAAATGTGACTTACTTTTCAAATTCGTGTAAAAATGGTGTAAATTGGTTAAAATTGGCAACAATACCAGTGAATATTTTTGACCATTTTTTCTTCGATAACATTTTCTAGGATTTTTTTTTTAAGATGAATACAAATATTTCACTTTTTTAAATTACTATTTATATAACTCCAAAATACGACATGTACTCTCTTCCCCAAAATTACAAAAAACACATTATTAAAAAACATATTTTAATATGACTATAACTTTTGTCTTATTTGGTATATCGGATCGAATTGTTTTCTCATCGAACAACAAATTTTGTTGACAATTCAGAAAAATTGATGTGAAAGAATTAGGCTTATATTCTGCTCCGGTATTAATACTAGGACAGGGTCGGGAAAAAATTTAAAAAATTCAATGTTCAATTGCATTTATTTCGGTAACTATACAAGATAACACTTAGGTGTAAAAAGTCTTTTATAGACTTTGCTTAGTAGAATACACGATATTGCAAGCTCTAAAACATTTTGTTCCCCGATGTGGCCAACTTTGAGGCCCTGCAACTCCCCTCTGTAGTTTCGCCACTCTATACCATTGGTGGCCCTAACGTAAAAACCAGTAAGGAAAGGCAGAAAGTCGGGCGGGGCCGACTATATAATACCCTACACCTCCCTAGCAATGCGATAAGGGTGATTGCGATAATAATTTGGAATAATTGGTAAATGGGTAAGAACATATATATGTGGATATACCTAATTCTGAACCGATAATCGCTAAATTAATCAATATTAGTTCCTAAATTGAGAAACATCTTTCTGGAGACTTTTGTAATGATCGGAAGTAAAGTACAACCTCTATAGCGCTTTGTAACCAAATCAAGAGGAACATATATATGGAGGTTATATATAAATCTGAATCGATTTTCCCTGAATACTCATTCATGTAAAATAGAAACCTCTTTCTGTCGAATTTCGTACTGATAGGATATAAAATACAGTTTCTACAGCGCTTGAATTTCAAATCGGGGGTAACATATATATGGGAGTTATATCTAAATCTGAACCGATTATCTCCGAATTTGGCAGTATTCCTTCGAGTAATAAGAAACCTCTTTCTGCCGAATTTTGCACTGATCGGATATAAAATACAATTTCTATAGCGCTTACAGGTCTAATCGGGGGTAACATATATATGGGGTCTATATCTAAATCCAAACCGATTTTCTCCGAATTTAGCAGTATTCCTTCATGTAATAAGAAACCTCTTTCTGCCGAATTTCGCACTGATCGGATATAAAATACAGTTTTTACAGCGCTTACATGTCAAATCGGGGGTAACATACATATATATGAGGGCTATATCTAAATCTGAACGGATTTTCTCCGAATTTAGCAGTATTCCTTCATGTAATAAGAAACCTCTCTTTGCCGAATTTCGCACTAATCGGATATAAAATAAAATTTTTATAGCGCTTACATGTCAAATCGGGGGTAACGTATATATGGGGGCTACATCTAAATCTGAACCGATTTCTTCCAAATTTAACAGTGTTCATTCATATAATAACAAACCTCATTCTGCCGAATTTCATACTGATCGGATATAAAATAAAGTTTTTACAGCGCTTACATGTCAAATCGGGGCTAACATATATATGGGGGATATATCTAAATCTGAACCGATTTTAACCAAATTCAATAGGGATCGACCTTAGGCCAAAAAATAAGATATGTGTAAAGTTTAGTCGAGATCGGACCATAATTACGACCTGTACTTTGATTACAAGAATACATGCACAGACAGACGGACATAGGTAAATCAACTCAGAAAGTGATTCTAAGTCGATCGGAATAATAAACGATGGGTATATTTCTTCTCCTTTTGGGTGTTACAAACAAATGCACAAAGTTATAATACCCTGTACCACGGTGTGGTGTAGGGTGTAAAAACTTTACTTCTCTTCTGAAAAATAATTTACTTATACGTGATCTAACGTCGAATCCTTTTCTCTTCTTTAATAACTAATTCAACTTGCTTTTCCACACAGACAGTTCATCATTCTAATCCTAATGTACGAGGCCTCTCTATCACTATTCACAACTACATATGTACAATTATGCTCAATAGCTTATGCAAATTGATTTAAATGGAACTAGTATAAAAATTTTGCAATTTATGCTTTATGTGGGTGATTTGATTGAATACATGACCATCAACATATAATCGTACATCACTCATTGAAGGGAAGTGGAACTGTTAGATATGAAATGAATATAACCACAACGGAATTCATAATCATATATAAGTATAAAGGGTATAATGAGATAGAAGGTGGGTGCATCCCCTTAAATGGTCAGAGCAACGTTTTGTAAATAAATTATATATGTAAATTCTGTGATAAATGTCCACTTAATTGTGATAATCCCTTTCTCAATCGGTATAATTGAATTGGGAACAAATAAAAATGATACCGAATGGTAGACACCTTACATGATGAAAAAATCGCATCTGTAGCAAATTATAAACGGACGATGTTAATTGTAAATAAAACAAAAAGTTTTCCAAGAATTATCTTAATATTTTATATTATGATAGAAGGATCTATGGCAATTATGTGTAAAACAAAATATCGGCCAACTGCTCGCCAAGGCTTCGGTGGCATACCTCTATCCGATGGTCCATATTTTCAATGACTCTGAGACATAATTGAGGTTCAATGTCGTTCAGGTGCCGAATTATCTCATCCTTTAGCTCTTGGCTTGTTCTTGGCTTATTGACGTAAATTTTTTCTTTTAAATATCCCCAAAGAAAAAAGTCCAACGGTGTCAAATCACATGATCGTGGCGGCCAATTAACATTGCGTCGACGTGAGATAACACGGCCATTGAATTTCTCGCGCAAAATAGCCACTGTTTCGTGGGCTGTGTGGCAAGTGACACCATTCTGTTGGAACCACATATCGTCCAGGTCCATATCCTCAATTTCTGGTCACAATATGCTCGTTATCATCTCGCGATAGCGAACACCATTCATGGTAACTGATTGGCCGACCTCATTTTCGAAGAAGTAAGGCCCGATGACGCTGCCAGCCCATAAACCGCACCAAACAATCACTCTTCGTGGATGCATCATTATTAACGGCCTCATTTGTCCAATTGCTAAGGTTACTCTTTCGTTGTGTATTACACCAACGGTCCGTAGAAAACGCTACATTCCCCTTCTTTTCTATGATGAAAAAAGTCATCCCATTCTCAGTATTTTTAGGTTCAGTATTTGCATTCTCTATAGAATTATAAACCGGATATGTAACAAACCAATAGACTAATTTAATTTCCCCCCCTTCATAATCGGCTAAAGCATATAAACTCTAATGAGACTCACATGACAAAAATGAATACGATATCGAAACGAATTAATTAATTGTCATTAAAGTGAATGACAATTTGTCTATGTTGCGCTGAATCACAATTCAATAGTTCGTACCATTTTGTGTTTTGTTTGGCCAACAAAAACAAAATTAATAAATTATAAATTTAGAAATTTTCGGAACCGGCAAAAAAACCTGTCTCGAAAGTTTGTATACGTAAGTAGCCAATCATTTGCCATCATTTTTTGTTTATAAACAATACATTCGATATATAGAAAAAACATTTCAATATGCATTTTGGTCATTTCATTACTTAACGGCTTTTTGCATAAATTTTGGTTTTGTCCAAACGAACCGGTCAATCATTTAGGGGAATAACATTGTCTTGTTTTCACAAAAAAAAAAATGATAATAATTTTATGTAGAGCTTCTTTGCGAAACTTAAAACAAATAACAAAAATCCATAAATTTCTGTCAGTATGGAAGTGTACCAATCACGAGCACATCAGCCCACATTCACTCAAGGGCATCTCAGACACTTGAAGATATAAAACCAATCAAAGTTTTACGTATTATATTGTTCATCATGAATAATGACAACTTGTAGTGGATGTGTTTAAATTATATATTTTTATATATATAATACTTAAGAAATAGGCCTTGAATGTCATAATTTATTTTTTTAAGAATATGCGAACACTTGTTGAATAATTGAATTGTTATTCTATTAACAGTTGATCTCTTAATCCAACTAATTGGGCAAAAAATAAGAAAAATGCCTCATCCTCGGATAAATATTATGTGGATTTCAAGAAACGGGTGGGAACGTTTTCTCATTCTTTGGCAGATTATAAACATTGCTAAAATAAGCCAAAATACAAACCGGCCCCGTAGAAGTTATTCCGCTCCTACCGTGTACATAGTGCCTCTATATCATGCTTTTCAACCAACAGCAGACAATTTGTTAAGTTTTGAGAAATTCAATAATTCTCAACGTCTGTTGCGCCATCTTCCAGATCCAATTTATATTAGGAAAATGACATATGTTTGAATGTAATCGAAGAAATCGATCATAACTTGACCCTCTCGACCGTACCTACCGCACCCAGATAATATTCACAAAATTTCGTCGAAATTGAATTTTCATAGAAAATTTCGTCGAAATTGAATTTTTATAGAAAATTTCGTCGGAATTGAATTTTCATAGAAAATTTCGTCGAAATTGAATTTTCATAGAAAATTTCGTCGAAATTGAATTTTCATAGAAAATTTCGTCGAAATTGAATTTTCATAGAAAATTTCGTCGAAATTGAATTTTCATAGAAAATTTCGTCGAAATTGAATTTTCATAGAAAATTTCGTCGAAATTGAATTTTCATAGAAAATTTCGTCGAAATTGAATTTTCATAGAAAATTTCGTCGAAATTGAATTTTCATAGAAAATTTCGTCGAAATTGAATTTTCATAAAAAATTTCGTCGAAATTGAATTTTCATCGAAAATTTCGTCGAAAATGAATTTTCATAGAAAATTTCGTCGAAATTGAATTTTCATAGAAAATTTCGTCGAAATTGAATTTTCATAGAAAATTTCGTCGAAATTGAATTTTCATAGAAAATTTCGTCGAAATTGAATTTTCATAGAAAATTTCGTCGAAATTGAATTTTCATAGAAAATTTCGTCGAAATTGAATTTTCATAGAAAATTTCGTCGAAATTGAATTTTCATAAAAAATTTCGTCGAAATTGAATTTTCATCGAAAATTTCGTCGAAAATGAATTTTCATAGAAAATTTCGTCGAAATTGAATTTTCATAGAAAATTTCGTCGAAATTGAATTTTCATAGAAAATTTCGTCGAAATTGAATTTTCATAGAAAATTTCGTCGAAATTGAATTTTCATAGAAAATTTCGTCGAAATTGAATTTTCATAGAAAATTTCGTCGAAATTGAATTTTCATAGAAAATTTCGTCGAAATTGAATTTTCATAGAAAATTTCGTCGAAATTGAATTTTCATAGAAAATTTCGTCGAAATTGAATTTTCATAGAAAATTTCGTCGTAATTGAATTTTCATAGAAAATTTCGTCGAAATTTAATTTTCAATAGAAAATTTCGTCGAAATTTAAGTTTCAATAGAAAATTTCATTGAAATTTAAGTTTCAATAGAAAATTTCGTCGAAATTTAAGTTTCAATAGAAAATTTCGTCGAAATTGAATTTTCAATAGAAAATTTCGTCGAAATTGAATTTTCAATAGAAAATTTCGTCGAAATTGAATTTTCAATAGAAAATTTCGTCGAAATTGAATTTTCATAGAAAATTTCTTCGAAATTTCATAGAAAATTTCGTCGAAATGGTATTTTCATAGAAAATTTCGTCGGAATTCAATTTTCACAGAAAATTTCGTCGAAATTGAATTTTCATAGAAAATTTCGTCGGAATTGAATTTTTACAGAAAATTTCGTCGAAATTGAATTTTCATAGAAAATTTCGTCGAAATTGAATTTTCATAGAAAATTTCGTCGAAATTGAATTTTCGTAGAAAATTTCGTCGAAATTGAATTTTCATAGAAAATTTTGTCGAAATTGAATTTTCATAGAAAATTTTGTCGAAACTGAATTTTCTTAGAAAATTTCGTCGAAATTGAATTTTCATAGAAAATTTCGTCGATATTGAATTTTCAATAGAAAATTTCGTCGAAATTGAATTTGCATAGAAAATTTCGTCGAAATTGAATTTTCAATAGAAAATTTCGTCGAAATTGAATTTGCATAGAAAATTTCGTCGAAATTGAATTTTTAATAGAAAATTTCGTCGAAATTGAATTTTTAATAGAAAATTTCGTCGAAATTGAATTTTTAATAGAAAATTTCGTCGAAATTTCATTTTCAATAGAAAATTTCGTCGAAATTTCATTTTCAATAGAAAATTGCGTTGAAATTTAATTTTCAATAGAAAATTTCGTCGAAATTTCATTTTCAATAGAAAATTTCGTCGAAATTGAATTTTCAATAGAAAATTTCGTCGAAATTGAATTTTCAATAGAAAATTTCGTCGAAATTGAATTTTCAATAGAAAATTTCGTCGAAATTGAATTTTCAATAGAAAATTTCGTCGAAATTGAATTTTCAATAGAAAATTTCGTCGAAATTGAATTTTCATAGAAAATTTCTTCGAAATTTCATAGAAAATTTCGTCGAAATGGTATTTTCATAGAAAATTTCGTCGGAATTCAATTTTCACAGAAAATTTCGTCGAAATTGAATTTTCATAGAAAATTTCGTCGGAATTGAATTTTTACAGAAAATTTCGTCGAAATTGAATTTTCATAGAAAATTTCGTCGAAATTGAATTTTCGTAGAAAATTTCGTCGAAATTGAATTTTCGTAGAAAATTTCGTCGAAATTGAATTTTCATAGAAAATTTTGTCGAAATTGAATTTTCATAGAAAATTTTGTCGAAATTGAATTTTCATAGAAAATTTCGTCGAAATTGAATTTTCATAGAAAATTTCGTCGAAATTGAATTTTCAATAGAAAATTTCGTCGAAATTGAATTTTCAATAGAAAATTTCGTCGAAATTGAATTTGCATAGAAAATTTCGTCGAAATTGAATTTTTAATAGAAAATTTCGTCGAAATTTCATTTTTAATAGAAAATTTCGTCGAAATTTCATTTTCAATAGAAAATTTCGTCGAAATTTCATTTTCAATAGAAAATTGCGTTGAAATTTAATTTTCAATAGAAAATTTCGTCGAAATTTCATTTTCAATAGAAAATTTCGTCGAAATTTCATTTTCAATAGAAAATTTCGTCGAAATTTCATTTTTAATAGAAAATTTCAATTTCAATAGAAATTTCGTCGAAATTTAATTTTCAATAGAAAATTTCGTCGAAATTTAATTTTCAATAGAAAATTTCGTCGAAATTTAATTTTCAATAGAAAATTTCGTCGAAATTTCATTTTCAATAGAAAATTTCGTCGAAATTTCTATTTCAATAGAAAATTTCGTCGAAATTTCATTTTCAATAGAAAATTTCGTCGAAATTTCATTTTCAATAGAAAATTTCGTCGAAATTTCATTTTCAATAGAAAATTTCGTCGAAATTTCATTTTCAATAGAAAATATCGTCGAAATTTCATTTTCAATAGAAAATATCGTCGAAATTTAATGTTCAATAGAAAAATTCGTCGAAATTTAATTTTCAATAGAAAATTTTGTCGAAATTTAATTTTCAATAGAAAATTTCGTCGAAATTTAATTTTATTTTTTTTTCGTCGAAATTTAGTTTCATAGAAAATTTCGTCGAAATTTAATTTTCATAAAAATTTCGTCGAAATGAAATTTTCATAGAAAATTTCGTCAAAATTAAATTTTCATAGAAAATTTCGTCGAAATGAAGTTTTCATAGAAAGACATTTCGCCGAACTTTTCTATAAAAAATGAAATTTCGCCGAACTTTTCTATACAAAATGAGATTTTTCCGATATTTTCTATAAAAAATGAAATTTCGGAGAAAATTTCCATAAAAATTAAATTGAATTTTTATAGGAAAATAAAATTTTCTCTACAAAATGAAATTTCGGGGAAATTTTCTAAAAAAAAATGAAATTTCGCCGAAATTTTCGATAAAAAATGAAATTTCGCCGAAATTTTCGATAAAAAATGAAATTTCGCCGAAATTTTCTATAAAAATCTAACTTCGGCGAAATTTTCTATAGAATACAAATATCGACGAAATTTTTTATAGAATGCAAATTTCGACAAAATTTTCTATAGAATACAAATTTCGACGAAATTTTCGATAGAATACAAATTTTGACGAAATTTACTATAGAATAGAAATTCGACAAAATATGTACAAAATGAAATTTTGGCACCATATAAAAAAGTAAATTTTTGAAAGGATGTTCAAAAATCAATTTCGACGAAACTTCCTATAATAAGGCAGTTTGATTTTTTCTAAACAAATGCAACTGCGAAGAAATGTTTACAACATGTTTTTAGGAATTGGATAAACAAAAAAAGTTCAACTTCGCAAAAAATCAAAATATTACTTTTGACAACATTGAAATTAAATTGCAACAAATTTCTTTACTTTTTTCTGTTTGTTGGTTTGTATCAAGCCTAAGCCGCTGAACTGATTCTTTTGAAATTTGGTCGACAGATAGACAAATACATGGAAATTAACTTATGCCACCACATGACCACCAAGTCTTCGAAAGCGATAAAAAAATGACCTGACGTTCGGCATGTTATAATATTGATCTGTGGCCTGTTCTGCTTTAACTTCAACGGAGCTCTGCAGAGTTTCAGCACTATCTGAACATTTCATCTCTGTCTTATTTACACTTTTGAATCTAGTTATTGTAGAGTTTTGAGCAATGCTGACATGTACACTGCTTCTAAAAGCCTTTGTTTGCTGAGGATAGTCTCGGCAAGGATGTGAATTCTCCCAGTTCTCTCCAGTCACTTTTCTCGACCGAAATTGTTTTTCTTGATTACTCCACTTTACAATTACGCCTCAATTTATATTCGGTTTAATAAACCTTGATTTTCGTACATGGTTTCTTCAAAACTGGCACTGCATTGTCATGAACAAATAAATGAAAACAATTTTTTTAAAATTATGTATATATGTATTTATATTTATTTCACATTATTCTCGCAATTTATTTCCGAATAAGTAAGTCTATAGCTAAAATTAGATATCGGCTTTTATCCCTTGTTGAATCGGCCGCCACCACGACCGCCCGAACTACCAGCATTAGCGACAGCGCTGGCAACTGCATTGGCTACAGCTGCGCCACCTCCACGTGCATTAGCCACGGCGTTGGCACTGGCTGAAGCTGAGGCTCCTCCACCACCTACTGCACCAGCACTGACGGCCATAATGCCAACGGAGAGAGCACCCAATATAGCGAACAATTTCATGACGTTTCGAATTCAGAATAGAATAAACGACCGTTTGATGCAGAATCCAGTAGAGCACTACCTTTATATAGTCTCACAAATATCAAAAATTAAATATCATATGAAACTAGTGGAACTGGATTGTGAATATAGAAATATAACATAAATTAGTTTCAGAAGATTGCGTGCGATCCGTAATTAGTGAAATTTCTTTTTAGTGTATATTAGCCAATTAGTTTGTTTTTTAATGAAAATATTTTTATCATAACAAGAATGAAATAGGTAATTTAATTAGAACTACTAGAAATAAAGTAATATGATTTACCATAGATATAGGAAAAATAATTATCATAAAAAGAAAATTAATATATCTTATTGAATTGTGTCCTCCTAATAATAGTATTAATTTTGTAATTTCTCTTTTACAGGGAAATTTTATGGCAAATAAGTACGAATGAATGATGAGTTTTGTAATAATTCCAATTATGTATATACGAGTTTATTCTTTATGGAGAGCATATGGGTAATATGCATAGTTATACCCTCCCTGTAGTGGTTCATTTTCGAGCTTAGGAGAAAATGTTACCACAGAAAAATTGCAATTTAATTGGTCACTTCTTTCGAGAATTTTTAAAACGGAAAACAAATATTTTAAAATTGCAATTTCACATAAAAATTTGGATTTTTTCTTTTCAAAAACTAAATGATAGATAGATCTTATTTTACCATTTAGCAACATTTTATAAACTTCTTAATTTTTTCTGGCCCATTTTTACAGTTTTTTCAAAAAATTTGTTCGAATATTTGCTTTCTTTCTTCTACAAAGATTTTTTTCCGTCTTTTGAATTAAATGCAATACATATAAGATTTGGCCCGGCCGAACTTATCATCCTTCTGAGTTGTTAGACTTTTTTTGTAGGTTTAGTTTAGGATGGTAGACATACACCAATTGAGGGACCTAGTGATACCACAGGCCCATATGCCCCTCATTGAAAACAACCGGAGTGATGCACAATGTTATCAATACTTAATACGAATACCGGTACAAGCAGTATCTGTCAGACTTTCTAGAATGGCCTCCCAGAATATCCAGACGTCGTTTAATCAATGCGAGACAGCAACAAAGCAGGTGCTCAATGCTCTCCAATACTTCGACATCTCCCCAGAATCAACGATGAACTTTTCTATCAGAAAAGTCCTCAACGATGAACTTTTCTATAAGAAAAGTCCTCAACGATGAATTTTTCTATAAGAAAAGTCCTCAACGATGAACTTTTCTAGAAGAAAAGTCCTCAACGATGAACTTTTCTAGAAGAAAAGTCCTCAACGATGAACTTTTCTAGAAGAAAAGTCCTCAACGATGAACTTTTCTATAGGAAAAGTCATCAACGATGAACTTTTCTATAAGAAAAGTCCTCAACGATGAACTTTTCGATAAGAAAAGTCATCAACGATGAACTTTTCGATAAGAAAAGTCATCAACGATGAACTCTTCTATAGGAAAAGTCATCAACGATGAACTTTTCTATAGGAAAAGTCATCAACGATGAACTTTTCTATAGGAAAAGTCATCAACGATGAACTTTTCTATAGGAAAAGTCATCAACGATGAACTTTTCTATAGGAAAAGTCATCAACGATGAACTTTTCTATAGGAAAAGTCATCAACGATGAACTTCTCTATAAGAAAAGTCATCAACTATGAACTTTTCTATAAGAAAATTCTTCAACGATGAACTTTTCTATAAGAAAAGTCATCAACGATGAACTTTTCTATAAGAAAAGTCATCAACGATGAACTTTTCTATAAGGAAAGTCATCAACGATGAACTTTTCTATAAGGAAAGTCATCAACGATGAACTTTTCTATAAGGAAAGTCATCAACGATGAACTTTTCTATAAGGAAAGTCATCAACGATGAACTTTTCTATAAGAAAAGTCATCAACGATTAACTTTTCTGTAAGAAAAGTCATCAACGATGAACTTTTCTATAAGAAAAGTCATCAACGATGAACTTTTCTATAAGAAAAGTCATCAACGATGAATTTTTCTATAAGAAAAGTCATTAACGTTGAACTTTTCTATAAGAAAAGTCATCAACGATGAACTTTTCTATAAGAAAAGTCATCAACGATGAACTTTTCTATAAGAAAAGTCCACAACGATGAACTTTTCTATAAGAAAAGTCATCAACGATGAACTTTTCTATAAGAAAAGTCATCAACGATGAACTTTTCTATAAGAAAAGTCATCAACGATGAACTTTTCTATAAGAAAAGTCATCAACGATGAACTTTTCTGTAAGAAAAGTCATCAACGATGAACTTTTCTGTAAGAAAAGTCATCAACGATGAACTTTTCTATAAGAAAAGTCATCAACGATGAACTTTTCTATAAGAAAAGACATCAACGATGAACTTTTCTATAAGAAAAGTCATCAACGATGAACTTTTCTATAAGAAAAGTCATCAATGATGAACTTTTCTATAAGAAAAGTCATCAACGATGAGCTTTTCTATAAGAAAAGTCATCAACGATGAACTTTTCTATAAGGAAAGTAATCAACGATACACTTTTCTATAAGAAAAGTCATCAATGATGAACTTTACTATAAGAAAAGTCATCAACGATGAACTTTTCTATAAGAACGATGCAATTTTCTATAAGAAAAGTCATCAACGATGCAAATTTCTATATATCAACGATTAATTTTTCTATAAGAAAAGTCATCAACGATGAACTTTTCTATAAGAAAAGTCATCAACGGTGAACTTTTCTGTAAGAAAAGTCATCAACGATGAACTTTTCTATAAGAAAAGTCATCAACGATGAACTTTTCTATAAGAAAATTCATCAACGATGAACTTTTCTATAAGAAAAGTCATCAACGATGAACTTTTCTATAAGAAAAGTCATCAACGATGAACTTTTCTATAAGAAAAGTCATCAACGATGAACTTTTCTATAAGAAAAGTCATCAACGATGAACTTTTCTATAAGAAAAGTCATCAACGATGAACTTTTCTATAAGAAAAGTCATCAAC
Source organism: Eudasyphora cyanicolor (assembly GCA_963930755.1). NCBI lineage: Eukaryota > Metazoa > Arthropoda > Insecta > Diptera > Muscidae > Eudasyphora > Eudasyphora cyanicolor. The sequence continues at coordinate 198,281,713 of OZ005737.1, read as the reverse complement.
GATGAACTTTTCTATAAGAAAAGTCATCAACGATGAACTTTTCTATAAGAGAAGTCATCATCGATGAACTTTTCTATGGATAAATGTATTATTTATTATTTACTCTCCTTTTATTTTTAAGTGTTGTTGTAATATGTTAACCATAACTTCGTTTAAAATTCCATTCACCTATTAAGTTTTGTTGTAAAAAAATGTCAGTATAACAATAACGTATTTACTCCAACACTGAATTTAAACCATTCCTGCAAGTGCAATTGCAAAAAGGAAATAAAACCCCGCAGTTATGGGAGCAAGGACATTGAACCGCCACCTGCAGCTGCAGTGACATTGCAAAGGAAAAGGAGTCCCCCAGAAGCGGAAGTACAAAACAGCTGACAATTCTTGGCAAACTTGTGTCTGTAGACAGGCTCCTTGCAAATGCATATAGTGAGCACAAACGCATACAAATTTTCATGTTCCAAGGGGTGTGTGTGCATTTTGTTTCTCACAAGGAAATGCACTTTCCTGGCAACAACAGCAACGACGACAACAGCAACATAAACAAATTGAAAAAAATAAATAAAAGCAAACAGTACTAAAAAAATATAAATGGTAAAAAGTCAAAGGACTATAGATAGAGAGCATTACGTGTTGCATATGGTTTTAAAGGAATCCTTACAAAGAACATTGACTGTCAGGGCCATTGCCAGTGTCAGTGCCCGTGTCGCCACATCAGTGCATTTAGTTTCAGTTGCAGCTGCTGCAACATTGGTTTCCTCTTGTTGCTGTTGCTGCTGCTGCCGTTGTTGTTGCCCGCAAAAACAAAAGGAAGTCAATGTCGTTTCTACAGATGCTATTGAGTCTGTGGAGGCAGTCTCGGAAATGTTAAGAAAATATGAAGCAAATCCCTCCCCCGACCATTTCTTCGTTCATTGTTCTGGCAATATTTTGCAATTTTCTTCACTAAAGGACAAAATCCATTGCATCGGGGGAGTTCTTGGATAGGATATGGCGGATGAATAACCACACTTCGGGAGCATTTGTGTGCATTTACATGCAACATGTGCTAGAGACGTCTTTATGTTGTTGCCCCTTCCGTTTGGACTAAAATACAGTGACTAAGTTTAAAGACATTTTGGTATTATTTTCGGCATATATAAATAATTTACTTACATTAGACCTCTCATCGACAAAATCTACTGAAGTAAAATTACATTAAGATGTCTCTAATGGTTTTCACTCAGTATTACATTTTACAGATTAAAACTTGTCGAAAACACAGTGCTACATTAGAAACTAAATTGCATATTTGTTCCCTGTGTAAGTCTGTAAAGTCTCCCCAGCTTGCACAAATATGACTGTAATTTTTCATCTCAACATTCTTCCGCTCTTGTGTTCATTCGTAGAGGACAAGGGCATAGGGAAATAAGGAACCTGGTCGCTGTGGCTCTGTAGCTTGGACTTACTCTCAGTTTGGTTTAAGAATGATATTGACATTTTTCGCTGTCATAATTTCCTTCTTTGATGATTGCTGCCATTCGTCAGAAAATTCATGATATTATAAAAAAAAATTGTAAAAATATTCAATGTTACTATAAATATTTTGCTCAAAATCGTTCAAGCAGAGATTAAAAATCATCAGATTACTTTAAGAAATCTTCAAAAAGTAAACAATTGTTTGAGTAAACTTTGTTGTGATTAATTTTTGTCCAAATATAATACAAACTAGCTGGACCCGGTCCACTTCGTTGACCCAGACTTCAGATTACCGATTCCGTCCATTTTTGAACCAATTACGTAGGCTGCCATCAAATGCATACATCAACTCGCTAACAAATTGTGCATGATATCTCAATTTAAAAATTTGGTTTATATGGGCGGGGTCACGCCCATTGATCCGATCCCGCCACTCTTTAGACCATTCATGTAGGCTATCATCAGATACATATGCACAAAATTACAGAACTGTCGCTAAAAAAATGTGTAAGACATTTCAATTTTAAAATTTAGTTTATATGGGCGGGGCCCCGGCCATTGATCCGATACCGACCCTTTTTGGACCAATAACGTAGACTACCACCAGACATCACATTCGCTAAAAATTGTGCAAGATATGTGTCTCAATTTAAAAATTTGGCTTCTATAGGCGGGGCCATGTCCATTGGTCGAATCCCCCCCATTTTTGGGCGAATCGCGTAGACTGTCATCAGATACATATGACCAAAACTGCAGCACTCTCGATAATAAATTGTGCAAGATATTTATATTTCAAAATTTGGCTTATATGGGCGGGGCCATTTGGCCCATTGGTTCGATGCCGCTCATTTTTGGACCAATCACGTAGACTACGACCAGATATATTTACACGAAATTACAGCACTCTCGGTAACAAATTGTTCAATATATCTCAATTTCAAAAGTTGGCTTATATGGGCGGGGCCACGCCCATTGTTCCGATGCCGCCCATTTTTGTACCAATCACATAGACTGCCACCATATACATATACATAAAATTCCAGCACTCTCGCTATCAAATTGTGCAAAATATATCAATTTAAAAATTTGGCTTATATGAGCGGATATATATATACAGAAAATTCCAGGTCTCTCGCTAACAAATTGTGCAAGATATCACATTTTTAAAATTTGGCTTATATGGGCGGTGCCACGCCCATTGCTCCGCTCCCGCCAATTTTTGGACCAATCACGTGTACTGTCACCAGATACATATGTACAACATAACAGCACTCTAGCTAACAAATTGTGCAAGATACCACATTTTTAAAATTTGGTTTATATGGGCGGTGCCACGCCCATTGGTCCGATTCCCCTAATTTTTGGACCAATCGCGTGTACTGTCACCAGATACATATGTACAACATTACAGCACTCTAGCTAACAAATTGTGCAAGATATATCAATTTCAAAATTTGGCTTATATGGGCGGGTCCACGCACATTGGTCCGATCCCGCCCGTTTTTTGACCAATTACGTTTGACCAATTACGTACCAGATACATATACACAACATTGCAGCACTCCCGCTAGCAAATTGTGCAAGATATCGAAATTTCAAAATTTGGTCTATGTGGGCGGGACCACGCCCATTGGGCCGATCCCGCCCATTTTTGGACCAATCACGTAGACTGTCACCTGAAACATATACACATACTTGCAGAACTCTCGCTAATGAATTGTGGACAATATTTCAATTTCAAAATTTGGCTTATATTGGCGGGGCCACGCCCATTGGTCCGATTCCGCCCATTTTTTTTTAAATTCACATAATCTGACACTAAATGCATACACACAAAATTTCAGCACTCTAGCTAAAAAATTTTCTCAATAACAAAATTTGACCCATATGGGCGGGTCCACGCCCACTTGATATATCGAAAATTCAAGTGCCCTATTTTCAGCACCCCCTACACATGTACATTCTGTGAAAATTTCAAGGTGATCGGTCTAGCCGTTTAGACGTCTATACGGAACAAACAAACCCACAAACAGACACTCTCTTTTATATATATAGACTGCAAATTTGCAGCTAAATTTTGTAGAAAATAGAGTCTAAAGAAACACATTTGATAGCGACCTCTATATGGGAACAATATTAAAACATTAACCTACACGTCTCTAAAATCGGTTCAGATTTTGATTTAGCCTCCATATATATGTTACCCCCGATTTGACATGTAAGCGCTGTAGAAACCGTATTTAATATCCGATCGGTACGAAATTCGTCATAGAGAATTTTCTTATTACACTAATGAACACTACCAAATTCGAGGAAAATCCTTCCAGATTTAGATATATCCTCCATATATATGTTTCACCGGATTTGACATGTAAGCGCTGTAGAAACCGTATTTTATATCCGATCAGTACGAAATTCGGTAGAGAGTTTTCTTATTACGTGTATGAACACTGACAAATTTTTATCGCAATGTCCATTTTCGCATTGTTAGGAAGGTGTAGGGTTTTATATAGTCGGCCCTGCCCGACTTTCTGTCTTTCCTTACTGGTTTGTGAATAAATTTTGATTTGGGTTGACGAATAAACACCAAATGTTGACTGAATATAATTTGGAATATTTATAAGTTAAAATGCAATCTCCCTAAAAACATGATAAGTCGACTTAGCATGTTTTAGAATGGAGGTATCGATATATGTTACACCCGAATTGATATGTAAACTATTTTTTAAAACTGATCAGTACGAAATTCAGCAGAAAGATGTTTCTTATTACATGAAATGAATGAAAACTTGCCAAATTTGGGGAGAACTGGTTCAGATATACGAGTAAGTATATGTTCCATCCGATTTAGTATCAGAGTGCTTTAGAAGTTGTACTTTGCTTCCGATAATTACAAAATTTGGCAGAAAGAAGTTTCTGAATTTAAGAACGAATACTGCTTAATTTTGAGGAAATCGGTTCAAAGTTAGATATAGCCCCCATATATATGTTTGTGCCTACTAAGTATTTAAGCGCTATTGATCTATGAAAGAATACTGGTCATATTAATGTTATCGTTTTAGCCTTGCTGAGGAGGAGGAGCTAAGGACTTTGTTAACTGAAATGAAACCAATTATTCAAAATTATTATCGCAATGCACATTTTTTCATAGTTATGGAGGTCTAAGGCATTATACTGTCGGCCCCGCACAAAAATGCGACGGAAAAACGGACGGACGGACATTTCCCATTCGATTTAAAATGTCCCAAAACGAATATCCGCCGAACATACTTAGATCACTCCTTCGATGTGTTACACTTTTGGCCCGTAGCAAATGATATATACCCTCGTATCACTAAAGTGAGGGTATAATTGTCTTCAGAGACGAGTCACACTTTAACATTTGGACTAATGAGAATCCACGAGTGATTGTTGAAAAGCCGATGCATCCACAAAGAGTAACTGTTTGGTGCGGTTTAGGGGCTAGCGGTGTCATCGGACCGTACTTTATCGAAAATAAGGTCGGTCAAGCAGTTACCGTGCATGGTGTTCGCTATCGCAAGGTGATAAAGAACTTCTTGTGACCAGAAATTGAGGATATGGATCTGGACGATATGTGTTTCTAACAGGATGGTGCCACTGGCCCCCCAGCCAACGAAACAATGGCTCTTTTGCGCGAGAAATTCAATGGCAGTGATATCTCACGTCGTGGCGATGTTAATTGGCCGCCACGATCATGTAATTTGACGTTGGACTTCTTTCTTTGGGTGGATATTTAAAAGGAAAAGTGTACGTCAATAAGACAAGAACAATTCATGAGCTAAAGGATGAGATAATTCGGCACATTAACGACATTGAACCTCAATTATGTCTCAGAGTCATTGAAAATATGGACCATTGGATAGAGGTATGCCACCGAAGCCGTGGCGAGCATTTGGCCGATATTTTGTTTCACACATAATTGTCATAGATCCTAATTATCAAAATAAAAAATATTAAGATAATTCTCTGAGAACTTTTTGTTTTATTTACATACAATTAACATCGTGCTTTTTGGTTGGACCACCCTTTATATTTCGGTCAAGATAAAACTTCCTATATAACCCTATCCTCTGGTGGAGGATATAAAAATTTATTTTATTTATTTATTTATATGAATTGCAATACAAAGTAAATTTATATATAATTATATAATTATAAGGTCCAGGGAAAGGCCGAGTTACAAAGACCATATGGCTGAATTTTGCAGCGAAAGACCAGAGCCTCTGCTGGGAATCGAACCCACGACCCCCAAACTCATAGGCGAGTACGCTACCAACTCGCCTACTGGGACGCTCCAGTATATAATAACCTTTCTATTACTTTATAAGAATGTACTGCAATATAATAATCTCCCTGTCGGAATACCCTCTTATGTATTACATTTTTTTATGAGATCGCCAGAAATGCATCGATTCCACTTCTAGGGATACTGTTATTGATGGGTTTGTTTTGAAAATTTGAGAAAAGTGAACCGTATCCGGGCGATATGAAACATTTTCTTTGCTCCCGCATTCACTGTGCGACCGTAAGAAATCATATTTTGAATAAACAAAATTAATTGACCAAGTGCGAAGCTCAATAAATTTGTTAAAACTGCTGTTTAAAACAAATTTACAATATAAACGTAATAAAATATTTTGTTGAGAATCAATATCGTCACACATAACCGGATTTTGGCAGTAATCTCAAATTCCAAAAAAATAAAATACAGATGTTCAAAACACGTAACAAACAAAATGTTGTTAAATAATGAAAGTAAAAATAAACCATTAAATAAAGGCTAATTTGGGGCTAAACCGACGGTATACTACCCTAGCTAACCTGTAGGAGCAGTTGTTATAAATCTATACGAGTATCATTATTCTTCAAATTTCATGAAGATCGCTTATAAATATGCAGTTACATATATATTCAAATTCGGTAGTGCTCATTCTTGAATCAAGAAATTCCTTTTATTCAAATAGTTATAATACTGATTGGCTTTTCTAATGTTTAGATGAAAAATCGTGAGATAAATATATATATGGGATATACCTAAATCTGAACCGATTATTTTCAAATTTGATGAACTCAAGAAACGTCCGTCCCTGAAATATCGGTTGGAAATTGTGGCTGATCTAAGGCTTAAGCTATGTATAGACGATTGCCAGATCGGACAATATTCTCAGAAAAATTCAACCCTGTGAACGTACAACCTTGAGAACATAAAATTTTTGGCGGCTATGAATGAGAAATGTGCAAATGTGTTGATTAGAAAAATGCATGGACAGACAAACGGACGGACGGAGAGACAGACAGACGCATATATCGAAATCGACTCAGGGAGCGATTTTAAGTCTGTCGGTACCTATATCCCCTCCTTTTGGTTGTTACGAGTAAATGCACAATGTAATACGATAATACCCTCTACCACAGTGGGGTGTAGGGTATAATCACATTTACACACTAAGTGTTAAACATCATAAACAACTAAATGTGCCCCTCGGTCTTTTGACAAATGTACATTGTGAACAAAATTTAAACTGCAAATAATGATAAATGTATATTTTGTTTATATTACACATTAAGTGGTATTTTTATTCCGTCGAAAGGTTGGATACCCTAATGAAACATTTGTTAAAGTTGTAAAGGGGTGTTATTTTGGTATTCAAAGAAAAATGCCATTTTTTGAGACAAATGATCGGATGTTTATTTCATAATAAAGATGAAGGTATGCCGTTAATAATGAAAAACAACATCAGCCACATGGCCACCACGACCACGCTTGCAGGACCTTATCCTTTTCATGAAATTTTCCATAACCAAATCGCAAAGTGGCTGCCCTATGCCCTCGATAGCCTCACGAATTCTATCTTTGAGGTCTTGAATCGACGCTGGGCTTTTGGCGTAGACCTTATCTTTCACGTGGCCCCAAAGGAAGAAGACGCAAGGTGTTATATCACAAGATCTCGAGAGATAACACGGTCCGAAAACTTTTCCCGTAATAGAGCAATGGTTTCGTTGCTTGTGTGGCACGTAGCGCCGTCTTGTTGAAAGTAAACATTGTCCAGATCAATACCATCCAACTCCGGCCATAAAAAATCATTAATCATCTCTCGATAGCGCAATCCATTCACCGTTACTGTTGATCCAACATCATTTTCGAGAAAGTAAGGTCTAATGACCCCCCCGGACCATAAACCGCACCAAACAGTCTCACGTTGAGGATGGAGAGGCTTCTCAACAATAACTCTTGGGTTTTCCGAGCCCCAGATGCGACAACTTTGCTTGTTGACGTAGCCACCGAGGTGGAAGTGGGCCTCATCAGTCAAGATAATTTTGTATCGTTCGTATCGTTTTTTTGTTCGATTGTTTTTTGATCGTTTTGTATCGTTCGATGATCGTGTATCGTTCCATTTTTATACCCTACACCACACTGTGGTACAGGGTATTATAAGTTTGTTTCACGGCAGATGTTTGTAACACCTGAAAATAACACAGCTAGACCCACCTTAAAGTATACCGATCGACTCAGAATCACTAGCTGAGTCGATTTAACGATGTCCGTCCGTCCGTCCGTCTGTCCATGTAAAGTTGTTCGTCGACTATAGGTCGCAATTTCACTCCGATCGTTCTGAAATTTTGCAGTTTAGAGTATTTCACGGCTGTTAAGATCGCTATTGAATTTGGTTGAAATCGGTTTAGATTTAGCTATAGCTCCCATATATATGTTTCATCCGATTTGGCCATTTAGTCCTATAAAAGCTGTATTTTACATCCAATCGTTTTGAAATTTAGAATGGTAGAGTTTCTTGATCCATGAACCAACATTGCCGAATTTAAAGAAAATCAGTTAAGATTTAGCTATAGCTCCCATATATATGTTTCGTCCGATTTTGCTCTTTAGTCCTGAAGAAGCTGTATTTTACATCCAATCATTTTGAAATTTAGAATGGTAGAGTTTCTTGATCCATGAACCAACACTACCGAATTTGAAGAAAATCGGTAAAGATTTAGCTATAGCTCCCAAAACTTCCGGCGATAGGTCCTCACATTCTTGACGGATATTGTCTTTAAGAGCTGCAAGAGTCTGAGGCTTGTTGACTTCAAAACGCCCCACAAAAAGAATTCTGGAGCGGTCAAATCAGGCGATCTTGCTGGCCAGTGCAAATCGCCAAAACGGGAGATTAGGCGCCCGGGAAATGCATCCTTCAGCATATCGCTTGTGGCACGTGCAGTGTGTGCCGTTTCACCGTCCTGTTGGAACCACATGTTTTCCAATCCCAATTCATCAAGTTGCGGCAAAAAGAACTCGTTGATCATTGCTCTGTAGCGCTCACCATTCACAGTAACCGTTTGGCCCGCGACGTCTTCGAAGAAAAAAGGTCCGATGACTCCTCCAGCGAAAACAGCACACCATACAGTGACTTTGAGCGGGTGTAATGGCTCTTCGTGGGTTACACGCGGATTTTCAGTGCCCCAGAAGCGTAAATTTTGCTTATTTATGTACCCGCTAAGATGGAAATGAGCCTCATCACTCATGATTATTTTTGATGAAAAATCATTCCTTGGTGGTGATTAAGGATGGCTTGAGCGTATGTTAGACGCGATTGGCGGTCAGCAGCTAACAGCTGATGCACCGTCTGGACTTTGTACGGAAACATCTTCAAATCTTGTACCAAAATTCGCTGTAGAGACCGTCGACTGATACCCATTTGCGTGGCACGTCGTCTGGTCGATGTCGACGGCGCTTCCATGACATCCTCGGCTACGGCAGCAATATTCTCTGCAGAACGGCTACTCCTGGGTCTGCCACGCCTGGCAGACCCCGTGTTGTGCCAGTCTCTTCGAGGCGAGCGGCTAAACGTCGCAATGTTTCACCAGTAGGCGTTGGACGGCCAGGAAATCTGCGACGAAATTCACGTTGTGCCAAAGTCACCGACCGATTATTGGTCAAATAAATAGTCAGCAATATTCCGCGTTCTGGAGCAGTGTAGAGTAACATTGTTTATTAACGTGTATTTCGCATGTGTTTACTACACAAATGTCAAAACAGAACTGACATTAGAGGCCAATCGCAAAATTTATAGCATTTTCTGATAGGAGGATTACTTTTGCGCCACCTTGTATATATTCAAATTCGGTAGTGCTCATTCTTGAATCAAGAAATTCCTTTTATTCAAATAGTTATAATACTGATTAGCTAGAATATGTAGCTTTTCTAATGTTTAGATGAAAAATCGTGAGATAGATTATATATGGGATATACCTAAATCTGAACCGATTATTTTCAAATTTGATGAACTCAAGAAACTTCCGTCCCTGAAATTCAATTCAAATGCATGGACAGACAAACGGACGGACGGAGAGACAGACAGACGCATATAGCGAAATCGACTCAGGGGACGATTTTAAGTCTGTCGGTACCTATATGCCCTCATTTTGGTTGTTACGAGTAACTGCAAAATGTAATACGATAATACCCTGTACCACAGTGGGGTGTAGGGTATAATCACATTTACACTCTAATGGCGAATTCTTTTCTGCAAAAAAGTGCAACACTTGCATTGCCCTTTTTCCGAAAACTGCACTATAATATCGCTTTTTTGAAATTTTGAAATTTTAGTTGTGCTAAATTCGAGTAACTTAATTACCAAATTTCAAAAAAAGTATCACAAAAGTTCCGTTTTCGGAAAAAGGGCAATGAAAATGTTGCACTTTTTTGCAGAAAAGATTTCGCCATTAGTGTTAAACATCATAAACAACTAAATGTACCCCGCGGTCTTTTGACAAATGTACATTGTGAACAAAATTTAAACTGCAAATAATGATAAATGTTTATTTTGTTTATAAATATTTATTCCGTCGAAAGGTTGGATACCCTAATGAAACATTTGTTAAAGTTGTAAAGGGGTTTCCAACAACAGGTGTTATTTTGGTATTCAAAGAAAAATGCAATTTTTTGAGACAAATGATCGGATGTTTATTTCATAATGAAGAGGAAGGTATGTCGTTAACAATGAAAAACAACATCAGCCAAATGGCCACCACGACCACGCTTACAGGACCCTATCCTTTTCATGAAATTTTCCATAACCAAATCGCAAAGTGGCTACCCTATGTCCTCGATAGCTTCACGAGTTCTATCTTTGAGGTCTTGAATCGACGCTGGGCTGTTGGCGTAGACCTTTAACGTGGCCCCAAAGGAAGAAGTCGCAAGGTGTCAAATCACAAGATCTCGGTGGCCAATTGTGATCACCTCTTCGAGAGATAACACGGTCCGAAAACTGTTCCCGTAACAGAGCAATGGTTTCGTTGCTTGTGTGGCGTAGCGCCGTCTTGTTGAAAGTAAACGTTGTCAAGATCAATACCATCCAACTCCGACCATAAAAAATCATTAATCATCTCTCGATAGCGCAATCCATTCACCGTAACTGTTGATCCAATGTCATTTTCGAAAAAGTAAGGTCCAATGACCCCGCCGGACCATAAACCGCACCAAACAGTCACACGTTGAGGATGGAGAGGCTTCTCAACAATAACTCTTGGGTTTTCCGAGCCCCAGATGCGACAATCGTAGCCACCGAGGTGGAAATGGGCCTGATTTTTCGATGGAATTCCGGATTTCACCATTTCAGATTTTCACCATATTTGTAGTGAATTTTAATAATTTCAATGCGTTGTTGAATCCTGTATCGTTCCATTTTTAGTAATGGCTTAGTTTCTACTTTTCAAATGTCAATGAATAAAAGCTTCAAAAGTGACAGCTACCGAAACACCGGGTGATTCAAAATAACATCTCTTCTTGTTAAATTCAACTTACTGCTTCCATAAGTATTTCAGCTGATTTAAGTTAAAGACATACATTATTGCTATTGAATTCTGAAGATGATAGTGTGGTTTCTATCGAAACTGCAGTCAATTCTACCAAGCAATTAAAACTCTCTACCAATTTTTGTATTTGTCTCTATTATACAGAAAGTAACTGAAACATATGGTCTCGAACCAAATAAATTCTGACTGAATATTAGACCGTTTATAGCACAGGATGCAAAAAGTGAAATTTGCTGCGATCTTTGATTTCCGGACCGAAATAGTTTCCATTTGGCCTACAAGACTTCCATAAAAATTTTTGTGCCGATCGGATAACCCTAGGGTCTGCCCAAAGTTCATTCAAAATTTAGAACACACTTTATAGGGGAAATATTTTTTTTATTCAAAAATCTTATGTTTAAATAAGTAAAATTACATTTCTTTGTATTATTAATTAATAAATAGTTTTTAAATATTAAGATCTGTGAAAAAAACCAAAAAACAATTAATTCAATATTATATTAGATCTGACTTGTTATGTGAGGGACATTTTCTACGATATTCTTCAATGCACTGTAATATAAATTGATTTTGTTCTTCGTCTTTCATAAGTATTCTGTTGTAATCATTCATAAATTGTACACCGCGTTCAGCAGTGTCGTTAACAACAAACAGATTACGACAAACATCGAGAGTATCTTGATAATCTTCCCAAATGGATGGGTCATGCTTTAAAAATTCAGTACTCAATCCAAAAGCACCAAAAAAAATGTTTAGTTTTGTATGAGACGAAATCGCTCAAATTATTACACAGCAATAGTTTCGGGTCGGAGAATTTTCGATCGTTTTCCAGATTTACGACGGGCTCTGTTGATTGCAGATGCCTAACCATTTTTCGTTTCTCTTCGAGTGAAACATCCGAATCGAAAAATGCCAAAGCCATTGATTCTAGGGCCAAATACCACAAATGATTTTTCCATTTCTTCAAAACCACTTCAGACACATCTTGTCTTTCAACAAGTGTATATTTTGATTTGGTGCTCGTATGGCATTTTGCATGTAAACCACGCCCACTGGACTCTCGTTTTGTCAATGCAAACTGCTCTAGAAATAGGTATATTTTTAAGGCATAAATGCCTTTTCCCATGAACCTTGCGTGGGATGTTGGACCAGGTGTTCGGAAGTTATCGCCGACACCACCAAGAAACATTATTGTTAATTGTAATAGTTCCTTGTAGTCAGCTCGGATTTGTGTTTCATTTAGCTGTTCTAATGCAGAATTTCTTAATGACTTCGCAGTCAGCATTACTTATTTTTGAGCGTACAGTTGGATCTTCGAGTCCGTTTTTAAACGATTTGTGGTCGAGACTTACCCAAACGGCAGCAAAACGATTGAAAATAGACACTTCAGGACCACAAGTCGCCGAAGTTTAACCTCAAACACATGTTTCAATACTATCTCCATCATGTGATGAGAACATGGGAACTTGATTAATTTTCGATCTAATTTGTTCTGCAACAAAATGCAAGATCCAGTGTTTTGACCTGTATTTGATGAGTGTATCATGAACGACTTTGGCCATCTTTTCTCCAGTACCAGCTGGGATTTTGGGGGCGCCCAAAAATTTTGATGTGTAGATCGATTAATCGCAAGCTCACCAACAGTGGTCAGAGGCGTCGCAGCATTATACATTACAGTAATCACATCATGAAATATCTGTCTGTTTGACGGCAGTTTGGCTCCAGATATTGTAAGTGATACATGCCCAACTGATTCTACGGTGCGAAATTTATCACTGGATCTAGTAACCATTTTGGATGTGGTCGGTCTGGAGACAAATAAGAATATGACTAAAATTAAATTTTGTGCGAAGCTGTCCCTTTGGCACAGACCAACAATAAATAACAACAAAACATCCCTCTGTATTCTAAAAATATGAATGCAAAGTGTTACTAAGTCGACCACATCTGATCTTATCCATAATCCATTAATTTAATTTCATTTTTGTTAATAAGTGCCACCGCTAGTTTATCATCATTATTACTTCCAGTAAATAGACATTACTATAGTTAAACACATATGTACATACACACATACCTACTCATTAAGACATATATAAGTATTTTTCTATTTAAACTTAAGTTCAATGCGATTTACTCTCAATTGTTTGATAGTCTTCAATTGTGCAAATCTAAAGAAATCTTCAAGTCATTGAGCCTTTTTTCGCAGTCATTGCCGCAGAGATGCGGGGAAATTTCCCCGGAAACCTAAATCTTGTTTTCGATAAAAAAAATACGCTGGGATTTTTGTTTCGCTATGATTGTCTTATGGCGATTGTCTGCCTCGAAAACTAGTTTTTTTTGTTTACTCAAAATATTATTAAATTCAAAAAGTACATAAACAATATTTTGTTGTTTTCAATTTGTTTTTGCTTTCCGCCTTTTTTCGTTTGTTGTTTGTAAATTTGATTACGTAGTTGTGTTGTCATCATTTTGGGGGAATAGGATTACCTATAATGCTTAACACTTTTGGAAGGGAATTCACATGCTAAATGAATTTCAAATGACTAGACTAGTTATCTTACCCATTCAAATTGTGAATTCCCCCGCAGTTAAAAATTTTCAAGTACATGAAAATCGGGAAATCCAAAAAATTGAATTTGGCATACAAATTGATCATTGCGTATGTCTTAAGATCTGTGGATAAGACAATTATAAGTATTAGGTGGGATACTAACGGGTTTTCCAATAGAAGTAAATGAGGTAAAGTTTCGGCTATTTGTAATATGTCATGATCTGTCATTAGTTTTTCATTGTATTCAGTAGTGTTTACAATTTCATCATGGAGAGATATATGCAAGAACAGCGTTTACAAATTATTCAGTTTTATTATCAAAATAATCGTTCTCCAATTGCAACTTATCGTGCGATAAGTCCATTTCATTTGTGGAGGCCATTTGAATGACGTTTTATTTAGAACTTAATTGTATCGATTGTACTTCACGTTAAATAAAAAAACTTTTAAATTTCCTTAACAATAAGTGTTTTTTTTTCAAAGAAATCATATCACTCTTGTTGGAAAACCCGTTAGTATAGAGGACTTTGAGATCACTTGTTGAGAAATGAAGATATTTCAATTAATAGCCTATGTAAAATTAAAAAAAAGTAAGAAAGTTTCATTCGGGTAAACCGACTGAAGTATAACTTCACTTTGTGAATATCTCTCGACTAACACGTTACTTTTTTTAATCGATTTTGCTTTTACCGAATATTTTTGAGTTTCGTGTAAATCGAGAGGTTAACAAGTAAGAAAGTTCAGTCGGGTAAACCGACTTAAGAATCCCCTTACCTTCAGTCCCAAAAAATATTCGTAAATTTATGTATTTTTTGGTTTTAATTAAATTATAATCAATTAAATTGCATTTTATAAATTTAAAGTTTGTGCTGTTATAGTTATAAGCGGTTAACTTTTGGTTCAAAATGGTGCATTTATGTGACAGGTACAAAAAGGGGCGCCGACTTTTCTCTGGTCTATAGGTAGTATAAAAGCATTACACTGTACAAAATTTCATGTATTTGTATGCACTGATATTATAGCTATAATCAGTCAATTTTTGGTGCAAAATGGTCCATTTCTGTGGCAGATACCAAAAGGGGCTTGCCAATAACGACCACTTTTCCCCGGACTATAGGTACTATCAAAGCATTACACTGTACAACATTTTATATATTTCTATGCACTCATATTACAGATAAATCAGTTAACTTTTGGTGCAAAATGGTCCATTTGTGTGGGAGGTACCAAAAGGGGCGTGGCAACTTCGCCCATTTTTCTTGAGGTGTCAGTGACTAATAATCTAATACTATGCGTGGAATTTCAGAAGATTCGAGTAAGTGGTATAGAAGTTATTTAACAGTCAATATTTCACTAAATGTTAACCCTTTGTGGGGGTGGTACTAGAAGGAGTGGACCAATATGGCCCATCTTCGAACTTTGACGGGGATAGAGAAAAATATTACCGCATACTAAATCTGAAGTCAATCGGTTACTCCTTTCGAGAGTTATCGTCCGCACCAGACAGCAGACAGACAAACAGACCGACAGACGGACGGACATTGCTCAAATGACTTAAAATAACCCAAATCGAATTTCCGCCAAACATACTTGGGGTGTTAGGTCACTCCTTCGATGTGTTACACTTTTGGCTCGTAGCGAATTGTATATACCCTCCTCTCTAAGGTGAGGGGATAAAAAACCTAGATTTACACCAATCCAGTAATATCGAATAACACTGAAATATGTAGGTGATACCTCAGAAAATGTTTACACACAATTTTTGTTGGTACATTCAAAATTATTAGACCTGAAATACAGTATATCGCTAAAGGGCCAAATCGGGAGGGGAAATATATATATGGGTATTTCCAACGAGATGTCAACCGCAGCCAAAAAATTGAAAGTCTATAAAAGTATGTTGTTTTACTATTTTTTATAGGAAATCTATCAAAATTAACTAATTTTCCCAAAAACTACATTTATTCATAACATATTTTAAAATATTTGAGTGCAAATTCAAAAAATTTATGTTTTAAAGATTTGTATTGTTTGTTATTTTCTGATAAGTGTTCTCTCTTTTAAATCTTTATTTATATTAAAGGGATATAAGAAAAATAATTTTTGTTGTGAAAATAAATATATTCAATATATTAAAAATCATTTATAATCAACCTTTCGATATCTAGTTTCATAAAAAGTAAAAAATAAACATAAAACAAGTAAGAAAGTTCAGTCGGGTAAACCGACTTATAAATCCCCTCACATTGAGTCCCAAAAAATATTAGTAAATTTATGTATTTTTTGTTTTAATTAAATTATTATCAATTTAAATTGCATTTAATAACTTTAAAGTATGTACTGGTATTAAAGTTATAAGCTGTTAACTATTGGTGTAAAATGATCCATTTGCGTGGGGAGTACCAAAAGGAGCGTGCCAATAACGGCCACTCTTCTCTAGACTCTAGCTACTATAAAAGCATTGCACTGTACGAAATTTCAAGTATTTATCTGCACTGGTATTAAAGTTATAAGCTGATAACTTTTGGTACAAAATGGTCCATTTGGCCACTTTTCTCTAGAAGGTATTATAGAATCAATATTTCACTAAAAGTTAACCCTTTGTGGGGGAGGTACTAGAAGGAGTGGACTAATATGGCCCATCTCCGAACTTAGCCGGAGATAGAGAAAAATATTAACGCATACCAAATTTGAAGTCAATCGGTTTCTCCTTTCGAGAGTTTTCGTGCGCACCAGCCGGCAGACATACACACAGACAGACGGGCGGACATTGCTCAAATGACTTACAATGACCCAAAACGGATTTCTGCCGAACATACTTAGGGTCTTAGGTCACTCCTTCGATGTGTTACACTTTTGACTCGTAGCAAATGGTATATACCCTCTACTTTAAGGTGAGGGGATAAAGAACGATGGAATAAAATGTCGACATGTCGCGTGATTAAAATTGAATAATAAATAAACTACTTAATATTTTTGAATAAAATAAAAAACATTATAAAGATGCATTAATCCATTATATTTTAAAATTAGTCGCATTAAAATATTCCTTCAGGTTTCCCTGAAATCAGTGTTTGATTGGTTTGCTTTGAAAGCGACTTCTGTTTTTGTCGCGTGCTAATGGCTTTGTTTTTTGTAATTATCTTGCAAATGAACTATTGGGAAAATCCACCTTAGCATCAATTATAGTGCTAATCAAGAGCTATAAGTTTCGATTTTTGTCAAAATGAAATAATGTTTTTGCATATGTTTTTTTCACACTGAATGCGTACGAATGTCGCATTGGATATGTAGGCTACATCTAAATCTGAACCGATTTTCAGCAATATGGATCCATGGATGAGGAAACTCCACCCTGCTTAATTTAAAAATGATTGGATGTAAAATACAGCTTCTGTAGCGCTGCAAGGTCAAATCGGATGGAACACATATTCGGGGGCTATATCTAAATATGAACCGATTTTGACCAAATTCTAATAGGATTCTTCCCTGGTGAATCTCAGCAAGATCTGAGTGAAATTGCGACCTACACTTAACGAACATCTTAAGATGGGCAGACGGACGGTTCTTTTCAGGAGCGAAAGACTCCTAACTGCAAAATTTCAGCATGCTCGCAGTGAAATTGAGACCTGTACTCAACAAACAACATAAGATGGACAGACATGGTTAAATCGCTCAGATAGTGATTCTGAGTCGATCGGAATACTTTAAGGTGGGTCTGACTGTAGTATTTCTAGGTGGTTCAAACATCTGTAACAAAACAAACTTATAATACCCTGTAACACAGTGTGGTGTAGGGTATACAAATAGAGAGGAAGGGCTAAAGTTTGTCGGAGACGACTATGTAATACCCTACACCACCCCATCGGAGCAGAATAATAAGAAATATTGTCAAGTTTTATCAATGTTGTTTTCCTAATGGTATTGATCTGTAATTTTTTTATTACACTGATTATCGCACTGATAGAAAAACCGTTCGTCACCATGACGAATCACTTTCCCGATCATCATCCCATGTTTTTGGTGATTGCGAAATTCGTCGAGGGAACGATAAGGTTTCATTCCCACGACGAAAAGGCCATTTGACCATTTTACTGAATATATGACAAAACGAAGCAATCAATTTATAGTTCGTTCTTAATTGTACTGATCAACATGCGTGTTGATTACCTTAGTTAAATAATTTGTTGTAAAGGTTTAATTTAAAAAATCTAATAATGGTGATGAATGGAGTCCGTCGTGGTGATGAATGGGATTCGTCATGGTGATGAATGGTACTCATCGTGGTGATGAATGGGATTCGTTGTGGTGATGAACTCGATTCATCGTAGGGATGAATGGGATTCGTCGTGGTAATGAACTCGATTCATCGTAGGGATAAAATGTGATCATCCCGAGGACGAAAGTTTTTGGAAACAGAGATTAGTCATGATGACGAACAAATTCATCAAGAGGATTATTCCGTACGTTAGCTGACTTTTGACTTATAAATAATCGTGATGATGTACAAATTCGTTGTCATGATAAAGCTTTCTCCATTAGGGCGCTTAAATGCCAAATTGGTATTTTAAGCAATTTCCATGATTCAAGAAAAAGCTTTGTACCAAACGTTATGAATATTGCAGTAAAATTGCGACCCGTACTCTGCGAAAAACATAAGATGGACAGACGGACGGACATTTACGGTTAAATCGAATCAGCTGGTGATTCTGATTCGGTCGGTATACTTTAAGGTGGGTATAGCTCCAGTATTTTTAGGCGTTACAAACATCTGACCCAACACAAAATTGTAATACTCATTACCACAAAGTGTTTAAATAAACCATTAAATTTTAAAAATGGTAAGAATCTGGAAAAAAATGTCAAAGAATCCTGCAGGAAATTATCAGTAATTCAGTTCCAGGATGAAGTTTTATCAATAATATTATTTAGATTACATAGTTTTAGATACTATCAATATGTATTTAGGAGGTGTTTAAGCAGGGCCACATCAACCTGGAATGTATGCAGTTCTTGAGAGAGTGCTCTTGTTATTACTTGCCTTAACGGCACTATTTCTCAAGAAGAGCTTGTATGTCGCTAGAGGCATTCCCACATATTTCAGTTCCCCTGTATCGTGCAAGGAAGTTCCTAGTCTCTCAAGTTCATTTACTGCGCTGTTCCGCGGTATGTCCCTGTGGCTCGGCACCCAAATCAGGTGAACACTGACCTGTTCAGCCATCTCGTTAAGAGATCTGTGAAGGCCGAGGGCAGTTTTTTAATTCAGGAATATAATTTCCAGGGACTTGATAGCAGCCTGACTATGGGAGAATTTATTAATAGTGACTTCAGTAGCTAAGATTTCTGCGTGGCAAATACTACAGCTGTCAGGCAGACTTTTTGCAATGGATAGCCTAAGTTCGTCAGAAAAGACACCAAAGCCCACTTGGTTGTTGATTTTGGAACCGTATGTATATATGTTAATGAATCTCCTCTGTCCTGGTATACAACACCTATTCTCATTCATCAGGGATACGAGTGAGATACTTCTTTTCAAAAAGTGATTCAGTCATAGTGTAATCAACAATACCATATAGGTCAGGCATTGTGTCTAGAATGACACTATGTCCGTAGTCATTTCCTGGCTAGGGAGACTGTAAATATAGTATAATATTTAGTGCCTCAGTTGGTGTCGGTCTCATCGCACCTAAGATACATGTAGCAACCATTCGCAGAACCGTTGTTAGTATCGATCAGAAGATGCATTTCTGCAGAGCCATCCACCAGACGATAATGCCGTACAGAATTATCGTGCTGACTGCAGTCGTATACAATCAATAAACTATACGCGGGTTCATAAGGGTTCTGCTGTAGGATATCTCTAATAGTTCTCGGGAACTTCCCTCTAACAGCTATCGCCACGTCATCTGCATAGGAAACAGCACTAACACTCATAAACTTCAGAGAAAACAGAATATTGCTGATGGGGGGATTCCATAGCAGAAGAGACAGAACACTAGATAGGGTCGATGCCCAACCAAGAAAAATAAGTGGCGTTTGTCACCCCCTAGATTTGAAGATTATTCAAAGACAATTTCAGAAAAAATTTTTTTAATTTTTTTGGTGCACCCTACATACCGCCCTTTTAGTTTTCTTTATCCTGTGTTGCTATTTGAAGTCCGATCGTAACGGGATGTATACCGTTGTTCACGTTTTGGAAAGGGCTATATTTCGTCCACTGGCCATTTTTGACTCCGAGGTCAAATTCGATAATTGACCTCTATTATCTCGTT
The DNA here is from genome assembly GCA_963930755.1 of Eudasyphora cyanicolor. Classification (NCBI taxonomy): domain Eukaryota; kingdom Metazoa; phylum Arthropoda; class Insecta; order Diptera; family Muscidae; genus Eudasyphora; species Eudasyphora cyanicolor. Next base: position 198,261,598 of record OZ005737.1, on the reverse strand, counting down.
TTCTACCCCCCTTTTTTTGGACTTATTTTGAAACGATAATAAAGGCAATTAAAAATAATTAAACTTTTGTCTTTAAAGTACTCAGTTTTATTCATAAACAAAAAAGTTACATAGGGTTTAAAATTGTAAAATATATGCTGGAGTCAAATTCGACTAGTTTGTTTTGAACTCGTTTTCTGTCTCTCTCACACACACACATGAATAACCCAATGCCACAAACGCACAATCACTATGGCAGTTCGGTCCAGCATCAACAAATTAAATTTGCGGGATTCTCTAGCAAATGTTGAAGCTTTTTAAGGAAGAATAAAATCACTTTGTTTTCACATTCACCCTACACTCCACTAAAATAGTATTTTTGCCACTGATTCCATATTTATTATCCTATCTTTACGTATGATACCTCGTGGATCATCTCTATAAGGTCTACTTTTCTTCCATACGTCACTTTGGATTTTTTACCAGATTTTCCAGATGCCTTCCCATGTGTTTCAAAATAAGTGTTATTTACGGGGGTTGAAAATCAAATAACTGAAGTCACTAGTAAAAATTTACTTCGGATTCAAAACTGAAGTAAGGAAGAAGTGTTGTCGTTGTCAAGAGATGATTATCGACGTATCATGCAAAAATATCATACTAGATTAAATCAGGAATTAGTGGAAAAAATACTATTTTGGTGGAGTGTAGGGTGAATGGGAAAACAAAGTGAATGTATTCTTATATTCTTCCTTAAAAAAGATTCAAAATTTGTTAGAGAATCCCGCAAATTTAATTTGTTGATGCTGTAAAGAACCGCCATAGTCGTTGTGTGTTTGTGGCATTGGGTTATTCATGTGTCTGCGAGAGAGAGTGAGACAGAAACGAGACCAAAAGAAACTAGTCGAATTTGACCTCAGCACATATTTTAAAATTTTGAACCCTATGTAACTTTTTTGTTTATGAATAATACTGAGTACTTTAAAGACGAAAGTTTAATTATTTTTAAATGCCTTTATTATCGTTTCAAAATAAGTCCAAATAAGGGGGGGTAGAAAAAGAGATAACAGAGGTCAATAATCGAATTTGACCTCGGAGTCAAAAATGGCCATTGGACGAAATATAGCCCTTTCCAAAACGTGAACAACGGTATACATCCCGTTACGATCGGACTTCAAATAGCAACACAGGATAAAGAAAACTAAAAGGGCGGTATGTAGGGTGCACCAAAAAAATTAAAAAAAATTTTTCTGAAATTGTCTTCGAATAATCTTCAAATCTAGGGGGTGACAAACGCAACTTTTTTTTATGACCCTATCTACAGAACACTCCTTGGGCTTTGCCCTGCTAACAAATCTTTGTATGTAAGTTAACCCTAATCCAGCTGAAATGCATCTCTTAATCAGCAGGTTATGAATGAGCCTACTTATGCCGCTATCATCACCCAGGGTTGCTAGAACCGTAATTATTGCGGCTGGATTAATGTTATTGAATGCCCCATCAATATTAAAGAAAGCTAGCATAGTATATTCCAAAACAGAGAAAGATCCTTGAATAAAGCTGACTATATCGTATGGGGCAGTTTCGATGGACTTGCTTTTGCTGTAGGCATACTGTTGATTGGATAGTAGCCTGTGTTCAGTTTCTATTAATCTCTCCTGGGGTTTTAAGGAGAAACGATGATAGACTAATCGGCTTCTGTATGCGACTGCTTTCCCGGAAACAACCTTGGTTACTCTCCATTTTGTTGGTGTATAGCCCTGATTGATACAACATCTATCTGAGCCAGGGACCAATTGTGTCAGAGACTGCATGTAGCTCCGCCGGCGAGACATTGTCTGGTACTGGCAACTTAAAAGATGTAAAGGATTCTAGATTCGCTGTCGGCATCTGCACTTCAAAGGAAATCCATATTGAAGTATTTAACACCTCTAGGAAATGTGGTTGCTTGTTAACATAGTCGCCTAAATGAAAATGCACTTCGTTAGATAATATGTTTTTCGACAAAATCAGTCCTTACCGACCTGCTTTAAGGCACAAACTGACAGGCGTTAACGATTGTGGCGTGCCTTCATTTGCTGATAAAATTAGACCTTTTAAGCGAGAAATGCAAGGTATTTGTGCAAAATTAGTATCAGAATGCACAACGGAGACCGTGAGTGGTGTCCACTGGCATATCAGTCCCACGAAACTTTTGCCCAAACTTGGATACAAACGACGCGGTGAATGCCTCATTTCGGCCAACACTTTTCTTAATAAACGCAGGTTTTGTCACAACTCACTGACTGTGGAACTAAGTTTGGTTTGGGATATATCATTTCGATTTTATTTGTCTACAAACCAATTTCAATAACTCTAGACCTACCAAGATAATTAAAAAACAGTAATTTTAGGATACAGAAAACGGCGGGTCTTCTTCAATGACAATAAATCATTTATAACCATATAGGTCATTGAATTAGAGTTTTTTTTATGAATTATATTCATTAACGATAGGGTACAATTCTAAATAATATGAAACCGGGTTGAAATTTAAATAAAAAAAGTCTCAATTAGATGTATAGTGAAAAATGAGTGTTTACAACCCCCGTATGAAATTTTGTGCTTGAGACATGTTCATTAAATATGTATAAATATCGGGTGTTTTTTTAAGGGAAGATATTTAAATTGATATATTCTCCATTTTCAATTCATAATTACCTGCAACTATAAAAAGTATTTGTACCATATATCAGTCAGCTACCTCAATGACTGTAGATTGTAGCATAATTATAACAGACGGACGGACACACGGACATCGCTAAATCGGCTTAGAACTATTGGTTCTTGACCAGTAGTTCTAGGTGTTACAAACTGAGCAAACAAATTAGTAAACCCTCCCCCATCTAGTAGTTGTGGTATGCGGGTTTTAATTATCATTTAACCAAAAGTGAGTCTATACGTAATGAAGTTTCAAATAAAACTAACACTCAAACAACCGAGAACTCTTAAATCTGCTGATGTAGAGAACCGTGCAGTCTACTTGAAGACTTATGCCTTCAAAATACCACCCTTTAGTAGTACCAAAAATTAAGTGTGATTTATATCAATTAGAACATTTTATATTGCAATTCTAATTGTAACCGATAAATCAAAATGAGGCTATGTATATACGTATATCGAAAGTAATTATAAATAATATTATTGAAGTTTGATCCAGTTTCACTTGTTTTTACGCCAAAATAGGACAATGGAGAAAATATAAAAACCTTGCACATCTGTACAATTATTTCAAAGTGTCCGCTTCTCTTGAGATACTCGTAGATCGAAACCCTTAAGTCGCCATGAAATTTCTCATTTTGTTTGGAGCTGTAGTCGTGGGCATTCTGGCCGTTAGTGCTGGTGAATACGAGGGCGATGCTGGTGATTACGAGGGAGCTGGTGCCACAGCTGTAGCCAAATCCGTTGCCACCGCCGATGGAAACGGTGGTGATGCCTCGGCTTCTGCTAATGCTGCCGCTACTGCTACTGGACGTGGTGCAGCCCGTGCTGTTTCCAGTGCCTCTGCTACTGCTAATGCTGGCGGTGGTGGAGGCGGCTATAATGGACCAAGCGGTGGTCCTGGTGCTGACTATCGCGGTGGAAATGATGATGGCAATCGCGGTGGAAATGATGATGGCTATCGGCGTGGACGTGGTCATCGTCGCCACCACGGTTATGGTGATCAATATTAGTGTAATTCAAGATTTAAGGGCTAGAGATTTATTTGAATTAAAAATGTGAATGCATTAAAATAAAGATACAAATAAATAAATTCCGCGTGCATCTGAGTAGAATATTATTTTAATTTCACCTTCAATAATTTCGTTCAAGTAAACAGACTAATTTATACCCTCACTTTGTGAGTAATGTAATAGGGTACTTTGTGTGGAAGCCAGAAAGGTGAAACCCATATTCTCAGTCTATAGTCATTGCTCATGTCCAAAACTTATAACTAATTGAGACTGGTTATCATGAGGAAATGCTGCAGGAAACTCTTTAATAAGGCAAACGTCACAAGGGCTCAATATAGACTGGGACACCAACAGGTAAGAACTATAAGAGTGCAAATAATAGTTAAAATAAATCCCGTCTAGATTTCTTCAATGGCATACAAATCTCATGGGAAGCCTCAAGGCTACGGAAAATTTTGGCCTCAACAACTTATGTAATATTCGGTACATCAAGAAATATGATAGCTCTTGGACTACGTTCAGTGACGAATTGCTTTTGGTGATTCTGGATACACATTTAGCGGGCAACTCTGAAGAGGCATTGTATAATTGAATACATCAATTAAGGATTCCGTTGAAGTGGACTTTGGGCTATCAAAAGTCGCCAGGACAAGACAATGTCTCGCCGGAGAAGCTACATGTAGTAGCTGATACAGTTGCTCACTGGCTCAGAGATAGCAATACTTGTTGTATCAAGTATACTCACACTATCTAGCTTACTTATATATTGGGGGGCCTATCATAACATAAATCCAGCCTCTAACAACCCTGTTATACATATATATGATTCCAGTATACGAAGGTTATGAATGATAACCTTCTGAGGTTAGATAGAATTTTCCGGAGACATCTACAGCAGGCCCTTCAACCGCAAAATGGGCTTGTTATAATGGTCTTGGTGTGAACCCGACCGAGATAGGACTAGTTCTTTCCAGCAGCAGATACAAGGTACTAATAGTTGTACCTGTCTCCTTGGGTGGTATTGAAATTTCCTTCTCTGAAAGCGCAAAATACTTACACGGGGGAAAATCGTCATTTTTGATATGTTTGAATTGAAAGAAAATATACTTGGAAACTATTTTTTTTAAATATTTTATATTTGTTAACAAATAAATTTTATTTGAAAATCAAGAAATTTTGTTTGGAACGCATATATTAATATATTATAACATAATTTATTTGCAAACTGACTTTCACAAATAAAATATGTGTTTACACACAAACAAAGTAATTGTTTAAGAAGTTTTCCAAATATATATTTTTTAAAACTTTGCTGACTTATTCCCATTTTAGTTAGTTTTTTTCCAATTCATCATTTTCTGTAAACACATTAATGCAATTCATATTTACAAAGATTATACCATTTAAGTTTTAATTAAATTTTAAAAACGTATAAAATGTATAAAAAAAATCTGAAAACCAGAAAACTTGTCTTTAAATTGGGCATTAATACATTGCCAAAATACATAAATACAAATTAAACTTTGTTTCGGAGATACTAGTTCTCAATACAAAAATATTAGAATGCGAACATATTTTTGTTTAGAACAATATCCTCCCAAACATATAATATTTGTATTACTCCAAATATTATATATTTGGAGTGTACCATAAACATATGTATATTTCAAGCCGAATATGTTTGGGACAATATACCACAGAAGCGATTTTTTTTCAGCGTGTATGATTTTGATAGGCAGGAATTTAAAACTTCAAACCAAACATTCTGGAGAGAGCAAATACGGCTGTGGTACCGCTATATACCTGTAAATGTGCAATAGAAAAACGTTGGGGTATGAACCCGCGTATATATCATTGGTTGTACTAGTCAGACCGATAATACTGGGCGGTATTGTCATCAGGTGGATAGTTCTGCATAAATCCACCTTGTGCGCGATACTAGAAAAAGTTCAGCGAATGGTTGTTAAATGTATCACTAGTGCGTTGAGAACTACACCAACTTAGGGACGTATGTATATAATATATATCTTTCAATTCCTAATTCATATCATATTAAAATTATCGCGAAATAATAAAATTCAAGAGCTTGGGTTTTTTAATATAGCAGCTTTTGGATATAAGCCATCGATATGGACATGCCTCTAGCGACATGCAATCTCTTTTTAAGATATAGCGCCCTTACTGCAGCAAATAACAGGCTGTCACTAGTCAGGAACTACATACATTCCAGGCTGATGTGGTCCTGCCTAAACACCAAACGCACCAACGCTCTGCTGTCGATATCGAGACTGGACTTCTCGCATATAGTGACTGTCATGCCAGGTCACTGCCTTATTGGACGGCACGCAGAGAGCCTGTCTTGCGTAATGACATTTGCAGAAGATGTGATGACGAAGAGGAATTAATGGAATACAATAAGTGTCTGTGTCCCGCTATAGGCTCTCATAGAGATAGCTAATGTTAAAATCCGCCAAATTTTGGGCTTTTTACAGCAATCAAATTGGTTCAACGGGAGATGTTAGGTAGAACTTATGTTATCTCCTAAGTCCCTGTGCACAGTGGTTGGGCTTGTATGGAGCCGCGGCCATAAATACTTCTAGTTGTTATATCGTTATGAAATTTTCACCAAAAATGTAGAAAAATATTTTAAATTTATAATAAAAAAATTGGCCATATCGTACGACTATATCCTATAGCTACCATAGCAAATATCGGACCAAATTTGAATAACTTTGTTTTTTCGGTTTGAAACTTTTTTATTTCATAATTATCACATTTAAAATAATATTTTTATGGAAAAATAATTACAAAATATTTTAAATTGGTGTCATGCAGTAGGTCATATCGCTCACTCACTTCGAGAGTGACATAACTCAAAATTGAAAATTGCCAAGATGTTTAACTTTAAGTCCGTATAAAAAGATAAGTAACATGAAATAAGATGTTAAAAAACTCTTCAATAATCCGAAATATGGTTGTTTACTTATATACCAAATTTCGCTGAGATTACTTTTGGACATTTGCAAAATTCGCATTTTTGTAAGGCAACCTCAAAAATTTTAATTTTGCGTTATGTCACTTGAAGTGAGTGACCGATATGATAATGTTGATAATACTGACTTTTTTGAACGTGGGAGCTTTCTTTAGCCAGTAATAAATGGATGTGAGCTCAAAAACAATCTAGTTATCAAATCGGTATTTGTTGTAATCCGAGAGGTCTTTCGCTTGTTCTGCCTCCTAAACATTTTAATGCCCTTTTTATACCCTACACCACACTGTGGTACAGGGTATTATAAGTTTGTTTCACGGCAGATGTTTGTAACACCTAAAAATAACACAGCTAGACCCACCTTAAAGTATACCGATCGACTCAGAATCACTAGCTGAGTCGATTTAACGATGTCCGTCCGTCCGTCCTTCCTCCGTCCGTCCGTCTGTCCATGTAAAGTTGTTCGTCGACTACAGGTCGCAATTTCACTCCGATCGTTCCGAAATTTTGCAGTTTAGAGTATTTCGCGGCTGTTAAGATCGCTATTGAATTTGGTTGAAATCGGTTCAGATTTAGATATAGCTCCCATATATATCTTTCGTCCGATTTGGCCCTTTAGTCCTATAGAAGCTGTATTTTACATCCAATCGTTTTGAAATTTAGAATGGTAGAGTTTCTTGATCCATGAACCAACATTGCCGAATTTGAAGAAAATCGGTTAAGATTTAGCTATAGCTCCCATATATATGTTTCGTCCGATTTGGCCCTTTAGTCCTATAGAAGCTGTATTTTACATCCGATCGTTTTGAAATTTAGAATGGTAGAGTTTCTTGATCCATGAACCAACATTGTCGAATTTGAAGAAAATCGGTTAAGATTTAGCTATAGCTCCAATATATATGTTTCGTCCGATTTTGCTCTTTAGTCCTGTAGAAGCTGTATTTTACATCCAATCATTTTGAAATTTAGAATGGTAGAGTTTCTTGATCCATGAACCAACACTACCGAATTTGAAGAAAATCTGTTAAGATTTAGCTGTAGCTCCCATATATATGTTTCGTCCGATTTGGCCCTTTAGTTCTATAGAAGCTATATTTTACATCCAATCGTTTTGAAATTTAGAATGGTAGAGTTTCTTGATCCGTGAACCAACATTGCCGAATTTGAAGAAAATCGGTAAAGATTTAGCTTTAGCTCCCATATATATGTTTCATCCGATTTGGCTCTTTAGTCCTGTAGAAGCTGTATTTTACATCCAATCGTTTTTATATTCTACAGCACACTGTGGTACAGGGTATTAGTTAAGTATAAAATGACTCAAAAGTAAATTTATTTAAACAATTTATACATGAATTACAAAATTTATATTTCAGAGTTATTCAATATTACGAGAGTGGTGTAGGGTATTATATAGTCGGCCCCGCCCGACTTTAGCCTTTCCTTACTGGTTTTTCGTTAGATTTTGTTTTGTTATTATAACATATGTACATGTTTCACTACGAGGGGGCGCAAAATAAATATTAGCCCCGGGGCCTTTTGTAATTTTTCTGCATTGGTTCCGATTTCTGTACACCAACAATTCAATGTGTACAAGCGAGTAAACACACACTGATAGGAGCCATCTACCAAAATTAAATTAAAAAAAAATAACGCAATCAAAATTAAAATTTGAACTTATTAAGAACACAAAAACATAGCACAACACAATGCAAAACAGCTGCTTTGCAAGGCAAATTTGACTTTGAAGAAAAAAGATGATCTTAGTATATCCTTGATTATGCACACATCTGCAAATATCTGCAGCTAACTTTAACTTTTTTATTACCTTAAGACATTCACAAATATACTGAAATAAAAAATAATCGGGGGATCTTGGGGGAAAGCAGCTAAAACTTTAAGTAAACCTAATAAAGACTCACACAAAATGTACAAAAAACTGAATAAACTAAAGCATTAATTTCAAAATAACTACAACACAAGTTAGTTTTTATTAATATTGCAACTTAAAATAAATACCTTTAACTTCAAAATCCATTTCAAATAATTTAAATTCGGAGACTTAATTAATTGACTGACCACTTTGAATTTCGCTTGTGTTGTGAAATATTCTTGATGCGTGCAGTTGCGCTTTGCAAATCAACTCGTGTTCACATCTTCAACTATATTTTTAGAATGTCCAGTTAGATTTCCAGAAAATAACGGTTTGCCATAAAAGAACTTGGACATTTTAGAGACAATTTGGTTACTTTTCGCAAATTTTTGTTGTTATGATTTTTTTGAATTTTGGCCTATGGGCGCAACCACTGTGCTGTGGTAGCACAATGGAGTTTATAGGCTAAGCGAGTCTGTTATTCAGGCTGTCGCTACATTAAATCGTCACTATTGAAAATGGAGTATAACGGTCCATGTATTGTCTGTGGGTCTGTATGTCTGTCTGCTGGCTGCTGCGCTCGATATCACTCGAAAGGATTAACTGATTGACTTAAAATTAATATGCGGTAATATTTTTTCCCTATCTCCGGCTAAGTTCGAAGAAAGGCCATATTGGTCCACTCCTTCTAGTACCGCCCCCACAAAGGGGAAATATTGATTCTTTAATAACTTCTATTAAAGTAGCAAGGTCCGTCTGTCTGTCTGGTTGATGCGCATGATAACTTTTGACAGGAGTAACCGATTGACTTCAAATTTAATATTTGTCAATATTTCTTGCTATCTTAGGCTAAGGTCAAAGACGGACTATGTTAGTCCACTTCTTCGTGTACCAGCCCCACTAAGGGTCAACATTTAGTGAAATATTGATTATCTTATAAGTTCTATAAAACTACCTAAAATATTTCATAATTCCACACATAGTATGTATCGGTATCTTGGTCTCTATCATCATGAGAAAAATGGGAACAGCTGTCACGCCCCATTTGGACCATTTTACACAAATAGTTAACGATTATAAAAAATTTATTTTTGTTTATTGTAATTTTTCATTTTTGTCTTCTGTTCTTTCGTTCACTTCCTTTTATGTGCTCGAATAAATCACTGTTCAGCGGTCTCATTAACAACACAAATCCCGACATAAATGTACACACAAAACAATAACAGTCAAAATTACAACTATGCACAAGAAATAGAAGTTTCTCGAATAAATGTAGACGGCGTCGTTGACGACAGAATAGGAGTATATAAGTGGTCCGAATATTTAATATCGTCCTATAAATTTTATTTTTGGCTAAAAAGTTTATAAACAGTTGGTTGCCCGACCAATCTTAGTACTTTGTATCTAACTTTTACAAATATTGCAGCTGTGATAGTGTGACGAATATTCGGTGTAATTTTGAAGAAAATCGAAGGGGAGCGGAGAATTTTTTTTAAATTATTTTTTTAAATTAAAGTTACAGTTAGAAGCTGTTAACTTGTAGTGCAAAATAGTCCATTTGTGACGGAGGTACAAAAAAGGGCGTGCCAATGACGCCCATTTTTCACTGGACTGTAGGTCCTCTAATAGCTTTACACTGAACAAAATGTCAAGTATTTGTGTGCACTGGTATTAAAGTTATAAGCAGTTAACTTTTGGGTTAAAATAGTTCATTTGTGTGGGAGGTACTAAAAGGGGCGTGCCAATGACGCCCACTTTTTACTGGACTCTAGGTACTATAAAAACATTACACTGTACAAAATTTCAAGTATTTGTGCGCATTGGTATTAAAGTTATAAGCAGTTAACTTATGAGATAAAATGGTCCATTTGTGTGGGAGGTACCAAAATGGGTTTGCGAATAACGCCCACTTTTCACTGAACTTAGGCTAAAAAAGCATTGCACTGCATAAACTTCCAAGTATTTATATGCACTTGTATTGAATATTAAAGTAGTTAGTTACACGCAAAAATTGTGTATTTGGGAAGATGTTGTTCTAAACAAATATTTGTTTACATCCCAATGTGACTGCTAATTGTGAAACAAATATTTATTTGCATTTAAGTATTCATAAAATACATAAATTGTGTACAATTTTTCAGTAATCCAAAGTAAAATTTTTTAGAAATTTTTAATGTTCGTAAAAAAAATAATAATTAAAATCATATAATCTTGGATCAATATAAAGTACTTAGAGGATTGACAACTAATGATGGCTTCGAATACTCAGAAATTTGAAATGATTGATTTAAAACAGAAGGTAATGCTGCATATGGTATCATAACTGGGAGGTACAATTCGAAACCCATGAAAAATTTAAACTGAAATTTGAAAAACTCAGCAAAAGTTTTGGAAATCTTTTTTAAATAAAATATATTTGAAAAATTTCCTAAATAATAATTTTATTTGTATTAAAACACATATTTTATTTGAGAAATTTAGTTTGCAAATATAATTTGTTGTAATATATTAATATATGCGTTCCAAATATATTTTATTGATTTTCAAATAAAATTTATTTGCTAAGAAATATATAATATTTAAAAATTTGTGTTCCAAATATATTTTCTTTCGATTTATGTATGTGTCGCCTTTAATTTATTTTGCTATAATTTTTAGTTTATTCTTTTTGGCCAATATTTACATAAAACCTTTTTTTTGATTTCTGCAAAAATATATACATACATTCATCTATCGGCATTGGCATACCTTCCCAAAATGCTAACTTGAATAGGTATGATAAATGTTGACTTTGCTTATGATGTAAGGTTTAGTCAAATTAAAACAATATTCTCATGTAAAATTGCTTCCGCATAGGTCTTTGATAAAAATAAAAACATATGACTCATACGATGATGATACAAAAGACTTCACAAAACCATAGACTATACTAGTAGCCACACGTTTTTCAAAGAAGCTCCAAAAGCAGGTACTGCTCGAAAACGAAGAAGCCACTCAGAGGCAAATAACCTCTTTCGTGAAGAAACTAGTTCTGACAGTATTGGTCACATGTTGTTCTCTTTTTGCAGAAAAAAAATACGCCCCAGCGATAGATGTTTGACCACCATCACGACCAGAGGCAAAGAACCGAATGTCAAGTTATTCCAAACGAAAGAGTTCTTCTAAATAAACATAATTTATGATTACGTAGTAGTCTCCGCAGGTCCCCTATACCAATTCTCACCGGCTTTTCACCCTACACCTTTTGTGTTGGCTCAAATCAACACAAAACTCGACCAGAAACCCGTTTTCTTTACTGCGAGCAGTGAAACTTAATTTGGATCTTTCGTTTCTTATTTTTTGTTTGCTTCTCGTCTTTTGATGTGGATGAGTTTAACAAAAATTGATTTAGTAATTGGCCAGTGAGTGTTTACATCGTAGTAGTTTTTTTTTTTTGGGGAATCACCCAAAAGATGAAAATGCTCGTAAAATAATTAAATGGGCGGTATGATAAGCTTAATCATTAAATTTAAAATTTGTTTACTTACTTCCGACCTTTTTGGAAGACAGTCAAAATTATTCTTTCAAATAGATAGCCTCGGTTTATATACCTTTAAACCATATCATTGATCAATCATCAGCCGTATACACTCAAACGACTTCGTAAACCTTCTCAAGAAAATGATCTAAGCCACTCGTATCCGACTATAGACATTACAAGTAGGACCCTTTCAGTGAGTACGACAAATTTTACTGGGTGCTATTCATTGATCAACTGTAGTTCCCACTCATCCCTATAGGGATGTTTTTTAGAAACATGTACGAAATGTGGGTATAAAGGCAAAACACGCATATGGCCAACTAAAGCATATCTTGTCGCCCCACACATCTTTCAAAAAGATGTAAAGTGAATATATTCTACAGCTGCGTAAAAACCGTGGCCCTATATGGGAGTGAGAGCTGGAATGCCCATGGCCCCGACATTAAAACCCTGCAAATCTTTATAAATAAATGCCTACGCCGAATACTAACAATTTTCTGACCTAACGTTATCGACAACGAAAGACTGTGGGATGAAACTGGAGAAATGTCGATCAAACGCGAAATACGAAAAAAGAAATAGCTTTGGATTGACCTCGATTTACGCAGACCTCAGAAAGATGTCACCAAAAAACGCTATATAATGGAACCCACAAAGCAGCAGCAGATGTCACACCTTGGTAAAACAAGTCGAGATGGAGACAAACGGATCTGGAAAATCTTGGAACGAACTAAAGTAAGAGCCAGCAGACAAGCGATGATGGCGCAATGTCGTTGAAGCCTTATGTTCCTCATTGGAACGAAATGAATGTACATATATATCTCTCATTTAGTGCAAAAGTTTTACATTTCGAGTTAGAACATATCAATTGAGGGTGATTTAAATGCTCTGTGAAAAATACTTATTTGACAGAATGGGATTACATAACTTCTGGAGTCTGCTGAATATACACGCAAAGAAAAAATTCGTTACTCCCAAACGAAAAATTAGACAAACGAATTTCGTTTGTGGTGTATGTTTGTCGCAAACGATTTATGTTTATCCCAAAACCCAAAGAAACGTTTATAGCAAACTGTTAGTGTACTTATCGTAAATGATTTACATTTATTACAAACCCTGTGAAACGTTTAGTGCAAACGGTTATTGTTTTTTTCACAAGCAATGCCTGTTTATCCCAAACCCTGTAAAACGTGTGTTGCAAACAATCATTGCGTTTGTCACAAGCAATGTCAGTTTAACAATAAATGAGAAAACGATTGTCACAAAAGAATAATTTGATTGAATTATGATATTTAATATGTTTTGTAATATTATGTTTATAATCAAAAATGTCACAATTTTTAGTAAAATGTCCCCGGGAGCTCCCCGACGAACACCTCTGCTATTATTTGGCTGCTATCTTCTAATTGAGTTGTAGACAAACTGTAAAAAAGAAAGCATGTATGTTAGAACATATTAAAAATGTAGCGATATATTATCTTACCATATATGAAACTTTTTAGTCAAAATTGAGTTTTATATCAGCAGTTTCCAGAAGTATCCAGTTGTATTGTGCCTGAATAAATTTATTTCACAATAACCATTAGCAGCTTCAGTACCTAAACGTGGGATGATTGATTGTTAATGATTTTAATTAGCTTATTCACAATTTAAGGCGTGTGGAAAAATAACCAGTTAGTCGTTAACAAAGGCAATAGATGGTCTCAGTTTCTGTTAAAATCTATTGTTTTTGTTATTCCGGCTTTCCACAAAGTATTCAATATTTTCATGCAGTGCTCGATCCATTTTTTTGCTATTAACAATTTGGTTATTTTCCCACATGTCTTCACTTCATTTACTCGTACCATTTACCTATAACATTAAATTGGAGTCCGCAGTATATTTGCGAGATATCGCACCTCCGGTAATTTAGATTCTTTGATTTAATTAATTCTTTGAATAAAATCATTTTAAGTTAACTGATAAAAACATTTTTAATTTTGCCACACACGCGCACAAATACCGAACACCACAAGCGCCAGTACAAAACTAAAGGCCCACCAGCATACGACTCTACGCATGCTGAGTACGATTGCAAATGTTATGAAATTGTATAACAGTGCGGAGGGAGGGATGCAGATAACTAAATATCCACCACCGTCTGTTAATAAAGCAACGCGGACAAACATGTATGCAACGTTGCAACGTTTCTTTTTTTGTGTTTTGTACACACACATCTCCATCTTTCGCCCCAGTAGGCGAGTTGGTAGCGTACTCGCCTACGAGTTTGGGGGTCGTGGGTTCGATTCCCACCAGAGGCTCTGGTCTGTCGCTGCGAAATTCAGCCATATGGTCTTTGTAACCCGGCCTTTCCCTGGACCTTAAAATTAGAATATAAATTTACTTTGTATTGTAATTCATATAAATAAATAAATAAAAAATAAAAATCTCCATCTTTTTGCAGAAACACTGCAACGTCGCTTTTTGTGTTGCATACACACTCATCTGCATCTTTTGAGTCTGTACACATACATCTACACATATTATTCCGTCATATAAGTAATAAAAAAAGTTATAAAACCGCACTCTCACAAAATGAAAACAAGTTTAGCTCTTTGTTCTCTCAACTCTCTTTAATATATTCAATCATAAATACAATATGGTTCCGTAAACGTGTTTCGTTTACCATAAAATAAATTACGAAAATTTTGGAATGAAAGAATGTTCGTTTACAGTAAGAGAAACTACGTTTATGATAAACTTTTGCATTCACCGCAAAAATTTCAACCGTTAAGGGAAAAGTAGAGCGTTTGAGACAAACAAAAATGTTTGCCATAAACGACGCCCAAACGTTTTTTTTCTTTGCGTGTAGTTGTCTTCCTCCAGAATCAGCCCAAGAGTTTCTAGATATTGAAATGTAAAAAAATTTGGTTCAATCATCTCAAAAAACATTATTTTTTGAGATGTGGCGCTCTTGCACTAAATGCGCGATATATATCGACATATGGTTTCAACAGGATGGCCCTACTGCTCATACCACATGGTACATTCTGCACGGGAGATTTGAGGACGTAATCATCTCACGTACAAGGGAAATTTACCATCGTATCTTTCTTGTGGTGTTTTTTAAGTTTATGTCTATGCGAATAAGCCACAAAACCCAGCATAACCCATCCCATCGGACAAATTCAGATTGAGTTATGCACCAGAGTCATGGAAAATTTGACATTTCGAATGCGCCCCAACCAGAGAAGTAATATGTTCTATTTCATACATAATGGCATCGACAGGCTTTTCCGGCGAAACGAATAAAGTTCGATGATATCTTACACACATTTTGTTCTATATAGATTTAAAGATAGGAGTCGCTTAACGAATGACCCTATAGACAATGGACGATCTTAAGAAAGAGGCCCCAATGTGCCCCTACAGTTTTCCTACAGGAATATAAGGCCTTGCCTACCCGTTCCAATACATTATAAATTTTGTTCATTAAGAAAAGCCTAGCCCATGACCATTATGTGGGTGAGACTAAACATGCGGAACTTTATACTTCCTGGTAAAGAGAACCAATTCCGTATTGTTTGGGTTAACGACAAAACCTGCCATCTAGCCGAACTTTGGGAAATAAACAGTTACTGTCTCCATCAACAGGACATTCACCAAGCCCTTCAATTCAGTGGCCCAGGGGAGTCTATGTAGTAATGGCTGGTATAGACATAAGTTGTGAGGATGGCACCATTTCCAAGGACAAATGGAGCTATGTGCAATCAGCCATTATGACTTAGTACCTCGCTGTCCTCAGTGAGATGCCGGGCACACCACCAACCTGCAACGATGCAGTATGACATTAGTGGAGAATGAAGCTCTTAGTTGTCGGTGAAGTCAGATCAGTAGACCTGTCTGTATAAGGCTGCTCTGAGTCGAGTGCGTGGGGCCTTGCCCGACGCGCATTTGGATGTTATCGCAAAAAACAACATCTCTAGCCTCACCCAAGAGCCCTCACCTGGGATACAGAACAACCATCAAACTCGTCTGATATAAAAAATTTCAATCTTGGTCTGCCGACCCATAATTGGAGAATTAGCTAGATTAGTAAGGTGAGTGGTAAAAAATAGCAGGTCAATCTGATCCTTAGTGCAGAATCTACCCCCCATATACAACGGGCAAATGAAGCCCTGCAATATTATTTAGATACTTTAGTTTTGAAGTTATACAATCAGGATATGGCTTTCACTGTGGAAGGTAAGGTATCCACCTTGACAACCAGCCCTCCGGAAGGCTGGTTGCCCATCATTTCTGGTACCTCAGACTCGGACATAAAGGCTGTGACATTATTTTCTGAGGACGAAAGCTCTACAACGCAAACTAAGGGGTTGAGGGGAGTTTTTGGACTCTTTGACGCATCTGATGGGGATCCTCATCCTCGATGATACGGGCGAGGAGATCGATAACACCCATGTTGAGGTGGAATTTTATCAGTCGGTTACCAATGATTGCAAGAATTCTACATACTCGTATAACTTTCTACACGCCAGAGCAGCCTCAGCGGCTCTGTTACTGCGCCTGTCCATAGGTGCAGTAGACATCGTCCTAAAACAAGAACCCTAGGTGGTAGGAGGGCTACATGTGTCAGAAGTAGCGGTTTTGTCGTTAACCCGTGTAGGAAAGAACTGGTTCTCTTTACTAGGAAGAATAAGATACCCATGTGGACTCTCCTCGGATAAATGGAACAGAGCTGGTCTTTTCTCAAAGTGCAAAATATCTAGGAGTAATTCTAGATAAGAAGTTGTTATTCGGACTTAATATCGCATTATACGAGTATTCCTGCATGAACGCTGTGGGGTCGCGTTTGGTCCGCTCTCCTAAAATCGTCCATTGGATATAAGGGTGTCCCACTAAAAAGATGCGTTTTAAAATTGCTTTAAAAAAAAAAGACGGATACATATTTTTATGATTTTGTCTTTATTGAAATTCCTCAACATTCCGCTTAATGATGGAACACCACTTCATTCATTTCGCTACCGAAAATGGCGTTGCAGTAGCCCCCATGTTTTATAAAGGGTGTCCCACGAAAAAGTTGTGTTTTAAAATTGTTATAAATGTGTTGTTCGTATTTATTGTTGGTCTGTGTTTTTGTTATTCAGTCAGAATTTATATTGGTTTAAGACCATATGTTACAGTTACTTTCTGTCTATTGCAAAAAAGTAATAGAAACAAATACAACCAGTAAGGAAAGGCTAAAGTCGGGCGGGGCCGACTATATAATACCCTACACCACTCTCGTAATATTGAATAACTCTGATATATAAATTTTGTAATTCATGTATAAATTGTTTACATAAATTTAATTTTGGGACATTTTATACTTAAATAATACCCTGTACCACAGTGTGGTGTAGGGTATAAAAACGATTGGATCTAAAGAGCCAAATCGGATGAAACATATATATGGGAGCTATAGCTAAATCTTTACCGATTTTCTTCAAATTCGGCAATGTTGGTTCATGGATCAAGAAACTCTACCATTCTAAATTTCAAAATGATTGGATGTAAAATACAGCTTTTATAGGACTAAAGGGCCAAATCGGACGAAACATATATATGGGAGCTATAGCTAAATCTTAACCGATTTTCTTCAACTTCGGCAATGTTGGTTCATGGATCAAGAAACTTTACCATTCTAAATTTTAAAATGATTGGATGTAAAATACAGATTTTTCAGGACTAAAGAGCAAAATCGGACGAAACATATATATGGGAGCTATAGCTAAATCTTAACCGATTTTCTTCAAATTCGGTAGTGTTGGTTCATGGATCAAGAAACTCTACCATTCTAAATTTCAAAATGATTGGATGTAAAATACAGATTTTTCAGGACTAAAGAGCAAAATCGGACGAAACATATATATGGGAGCTATAGCTAAATCTTAACCGATTTTCTTCAAATTCGGCAATGTTGGTTCATGGATCAAGAAACTCTACCATTCTAAATTTCAAAACGATGGGATGTAAAATACAGCTTTTATAGGACTAAAGGGCCAAATCGGACGAAACATATATATGGGAGCTATAGCTAAATCTTAACCGATTTTCTTCAACTTCGGCAATGTTGGTTCATGGATCAAGAAACTTTACCATTCTAAATTTCAAAATGATTGGATGTAAAATGCAGCTTCTATAGGACTAAAGGTCCAAATCGGACGAAAGATATATATGGGAGCTATAGCTAAATCTTAACCGATTTTCTTCAAATTCGGTAGTGATGATTCATGGATCAAGAAACTCTACCATTCTAAATTTCTAAGTGATTGGATGTAAAATGCAGCTTCTATAGGACTAAAGGGCCAAATCGGACGAAAGATATATATGGGAGCTATAGCTAAATCTTAACCGATTTTCTTCAAATTCGGTAGTGATGATTCATGGATCAAGAAACTCTACCATTCTAAATTTCTAAGTGATTGGATGTAAAATACAGCTTCTACAGGACTAAAGAGCATACACTATTGCTACTGAAATCTGAAGATGATAGAGTGGTGTCTATCGAAACTTCAGTCAATTCTAACAAGCAATTAAAATTCTCTACCAATTTTTTGTATTTGTTTCTATTACTTTTTTGCAATAGACAGAAAGTAACTGAAACATATGGTCTTAAACCAAAATAAATTCTGACTGAATAATTGTTATAAATAGCAAAAGACGGTTAAATGTTTTTCAATGATTTTGCCTTAATTGAAATGGCTCAACATTCCGGTTGAAGATGGAACACCACATCATTCATATGGCTACCGCGCCTGGACTAGCACCTGTCCATTCTGTGTCGACCCAATTTTTCAACACATTTTCACTGTGTGGCCCTCTATGGCTGCCATTCGTGTTTCAAGTCATAAATCGTCTCTTGATTGTTGGCGTAGCACATATCCTTAACGGCTCCTCGCAAAAAATAGTCCAACGGAGTTAAATCGCAACTGTGAGGCGGCCATAGTTCAAAAAGCAACCGCTATGTGGGCCAGTCGTTGTATAGCAATATTTCGCCCAATACTGTTGTACGGTATTGTGGTGAGGTGGACGGCAACTAATAAACTATCCATTACAAACCAATTATCAAAGGTTCAAAGAACCGCCTGCCTATGCGTAAGCGGAGCGTTGAGGACTACATATACTGAGTCTCTACAAGTCCTACTCTAGCTACTGCCCCTTGATATTGTGGCGAGAGAAGTTGCCGCCAGAGCGGCATTACGATTGAACTGTCTATCAATGTGAAGGTATAAGAACTACGGCCACATGAGGCCGTACAATGCAATAACACAACGCAATGTTATGTTAACCGACCGAGTGGACTATATACAAACGGCGTATATCTTCGAGAGGAATTTTACCACTATAATACCTGCCAGAAAGGAATGGGTTGGCAGAATACGAGGAAACTGAAACTATCGCCACTTCTACACAGATGGTTCGAAGCTTGATGATAAGGTTGGCTTCGGACGGAACTGTAAAGAAATCAATCTTGATATAGCTCACAGACTAGCCGATTCATGTAGTGTTTATCATGACGAAATAATGGCAATAAGGGAAGTCATCAAGTGGCTGAGTTTACTCGGATAGTCAGGCTGTCATTAATACTCTGGAGGCCACATCCCTAAATTCACAAACAGCCCTCGACTACCGTAGATCTCTTAACGAGATGGCTCAGCAGTCTAACGTACACCTCATATGGGTAACTGGACTTAGGGATATTCCGGTGAACTGCAAAGCCGATGAACTTGCTAGGAAAGGGACGACATTACAAATTCTCGAAGAATTTGCATATATTGGTGCGCCACTGTCCACATGTAAGCTTTTGGCTTGGGCAAGTGGCAGTCGGGGACTCCAATGACGCCAGAAGGTTGAGTTTTGAGTACAACGACTTCTACAGGAACTGTGGTGATTAGGAAGATGTGGAAAGCATTGAGCTCCTGCTTCGCTATTGTTCGCCATTAAGTAAACGATGTCTGGATATACTGGGGTCGGCCTTTCTAGGAAGTCTGACAGATCTTTCCGGTACCTATATTCGTTCTATGATACATATTTTTATCAAACAGTTTGGTTTCGATAAGGGGCATCTGAGCCCGTGGTATCAATAGAAACCTACATTGGTACCTTTGAGCTGGCAAAGCTGTCTGCCACCCTAACCTAAACCTAACAGTTTATAACTACATAAATGGCCGATGTTGAATGTGAACCACACCTAAACGTCAAGTTTTTTTCTGCATTTCATTTGACATTTTTCAATTTCTGACTAACTCAATTTGAACCATGGAAAGATACACAATCGAGCAACGCATTAAAGTTTTTAAGCCTTTTACGAAAATGGGCGTTCAAATCAAAATGCATTTCGTGCACTTCGTGACGTTTTTTTGATCAGCATAATCGACCAAATGTGTCCACAATCGGGAGAATTGTGCGCAAATTTCAGCAAACCGGATCTGTAGGAGATGTGAAAACACCTGTGCATGCTCGCCCAGTTCGTTTGGTGCTGCTTGTGGGCGACGTCATCGGGCCATACTTCTTCGAAATGAGGCCGGTCAGGCAGTTACTGTGAATGGTGTTCGCTGTCGTGAGATGATAACGAACTTTTTATGGCCCGAATCGGAAGATATGGGTGTGGCCAAAATGTGGACGGTGCCACTTGCCACACAGCTGACGAAACAATGGCTCTTTTGCGCAACATATTCAATGGCCGTGTTATCTCACGTCGTGGCGATATCAATTAGCCGCCAAGATTATGTGATTTGACACCGTTGGACTTCTTTCTTTGGGGTTATTTGAAAGAAAAGGTGTACGTCGATAAGCCAGCAATAATTCAAGAGCTAAAGGATGGGATAATTCGGCGCATTAACGGCAGAGACCCTCAATTATGCATCAGCGTCATCGAAAATTTAGACCATTGGATGGAGGTGTGCCGCGGAGGTCGCGGCGGCCATTTGGCCGATATTTTGTTCCATACATAATTGAACAATACCAATATAGAAAGAAATGACAAATAATCATAATAGAAAGAAATGACAATAATTTCCTAAATAATTTGTATTTTATTCGGCCCTTAATATTTAACCACCCTTTGTAATACCACATCATTCAAATACTTGAAATTGTTTTCAGTGTATCGCTTTTACTATGTAAAGTCCAGTGAAAAATGGGCGGTACTTTCTTTATCTTCCACACTAAATGGTTTGGAGTAAGTAGCATAAAAACTATACAATTTTTATAAAAATAGGCTCACATCATGGATGCCACATTTAAGGGTGGCCTATTATTATTTTTTTAATAATATTAAATGTTTTGTTTTTTATACGGTCCTTAAAAATTTTGTCACAATGTGAATAAAATTACACGAGTAAGAAAAACTATTTCAACGCGTTGGGCGCGTTTATTGCATTGTACAATATTTCGTTAATCTAAAATCACTTGAATTTTTAATAGGGTAAATTGAGTAAGAGTCTGTGATTGAGATTATTTTTTTTTTCAAAAAAGTCCGATATAAAATCATTGTCCAATATTTCTTACACTTGTCATACTGAACCAATGTAGTGGAACGGATGGGAAGGAAAGGGAAGGGGAGAAGCACGCCTGCAGCGTTTCTACAAAATGAATTAATCTTCTTCTTTTCCCAAAGAAGGTGTTAATTGTTCGTTTTATTATTATGATCTCCAACAACAAAATAAAAAAGCGTTATTGATATTGGCACCGCTGCTCTAATGATCTCTAAGTAAACAATAGTTGTAAGTTTTGAGAGCTTGTGTTCGAGAAATTTGACAGCTGAAACATTAGTTTTCTCACCAATTCGCTCTTTTTCTTCGTATCTTTTCGTATGGCTACACTTGATGTGGCCACTCGAGATTGGAGGAGAACAACATCGGTAGAGTGTTGACCGGTCAATGTCTCCCTCTCCCCACCGCCGCCCAGCGATGATTGGGGGCCCTGTCTCTCCGTCAACGACGTAAACATATTGTCGTATCGTTATGGTCCATTAGGGTTTTGTGTTTTTTTTCGTTATTTGGTATAAATACTTTTGTACGCACTGCTAACGATCAGTGTCGGAAAGTCAGTCAGTTCAAAATGAAGGTATTCGTTGTATTCGCTATGTTGGTGGCAGCCGTTTGCGCTTTGCCTCAGTTCGGTAATCCCTACTTCGGTGGTGGCGGTTTTGGTGGTCGTCCCGGCTTTGGAGGTCCCGGTTTTGGAGGTCCCAGTTATGGTGGTGGCGGTTTCGGTGGTCGCCCCGGCTTTGGTGGACCTGGTTTCGGTGGACCCGGTTTTGGCGGCGGTTACGGTCGCCCCGGTTTTGGTGGTGTTCCCGGCCGTATTGGCGGCGGCGGCGGTGGTGCTTCTTCTGCTTCCGCTTCTGCTTCGGCTAGTGCTGCTGGTGGTGGTGGTCGCGGTGGTGCTGCTTCTGCTGCTGCCTCCGCATCTGCTTCGGCTGCTGGCGGTGGTTTCCGCGGTTAAACAAAAACAACAACCGTTAACAGTTTTCTAATTAATGTCAAGCCATGACTTAAATGAAAACGTTTGCCCACCATTTTATTTTCAACATTTAGTGAATTGATTTTTAGAAAAACAAAAAAACCTTAAAACAATGTTAGGTTTAAATCTTTTTATGAACACAAATTGACTTACCAGAACGTAACTAGTTTTATAGTATAAGAATTAGAATACACCATTTAAGAGAAGCAGCAAAACAAAAAATCGGATGTATCGTCCGCTATCTGTTATATGTAGTTCTTAAGATTTAATTTATTTTAAGAAATGTGACAAACTGAGAGTTAGACTTTAAGACAAATAAATGCATTTCAAAAAATTGAACAAAAATTTCGTGTTGTTTTATTTGCGGGTGTTCATCAGTCAAAGATCTGAAAACAATAAAGACGCAACAAAAAGCATATTGCCGTAGAAAAGAAGAACTTGACATAAAGATGGCGTCACAACGACAGACTGAAAATGTATGCATTTTATAAAGAGCTTTCTTATGCATTAATAACAAATATATAATTGAATACAATATAATATAACAAAAGGCAAAGACCCAAATACAAGAACGATACAACAAAATGCATATTCCCTAAAGGGGGACAACTTGACATGAAGATGGCCTTATTGTAGACTGCAAATGTGGGCATATTTGAAAGAGCTTTTTCATGCAAAGTAAGGAGCCTAAAATTGGTGAACATTTGTTCCCCGGGAAAAATATTTCTAGAATCTACATTTTTGGTGTCCGAACTACCACGACCGATTTTTCAGTTCACATCTACAATGCTACTTCGAAAAATTTTGGATTCTAACACATAAGACAAGCTAATTGGTGATCCAAATTTAGGGAACAGGGAACAAATTACGAGAGGAATTTAATTCGCGAAAAGGGCGTATATTTATAAATAAGCAGAGTTACCATAGGTCCTCTTTTGTCCTCATGTCCTCCTTTTTAACCAGTGTCCTCCCGTCCTCCCTCCTTTTTCAAAAATGATGGCTGTCCTCCTTTTGTTACAAATTAAATTTTTTCACAAACATGAATTATATTCGCAACTACTTTTAGTACAAAGTTAGTACTACAATAATTAAGCTCGATGATTGAAATTTGGTACAGATACTTCTTATAGCTGCAGGTAACTTGGGATTGAAAATAAGCAATATCGATAAATGTTTAGTATCTTCTGTCCGATTTGACTTATTAACGCCATAGAGACTGCAAATTTCAACTGGTCGAACAGAAATTTGTAATTTGGGTATACGATATGTATATCCAGAACTCTTTAGACGAACAATGGTCATCATAAGTCCTTATATTGATATAGCCCCCCCCCCCCATAAAGGTACCTCAAGATTTTACTTCCTAGCGCAACAATCTCAACATATCTCAAAGAATAAAAAAACAGTTGACATGCAATCTATGGTGTAGGGTATGCTAAATTCGGCATGTCAGATCTTAACGCCGCTTCACTTATTTATTATAATTAACACCTAAAAATACTGAAGCTAGACCCACTTTATAGTACACCGATTGTCGGTCTGTCTATTTAAAATTCTTCCTTAAGTACATGTCGCATTTTCATTCCGATCTTGCTGAAATTTGACAATAAGGGCTATTTCATACCTGGGAAGAAATTGGTCAAAGTCGGTTCAGATTTAGATATAGGCCCTATATAAATTTTCTTTCCGAATTGGTCTTTTAGCGCTACAGAAGTTTTTTCATATCCAATCACTTTGAAATTAAGCGCGATGGAGTTTCTTGATCCAAGTGCCCACATTGTCCAATTTGGTGCAAATCGGCTCAGATGTAAATGTAGCACCCAAGTACAAACCTAGCCAAATTTGAAGATAATTTGTTCGGGTTTAGATATAGTCCTCCAATTTGGCATCTAAGCGCTATAGGTACAAATCATTATCATTGGAAATTGTATTTTTTAAATGTCCTCCGAAAGTTCCAAACTCTCTTTGTAAATGCTACAAATGTTCTCCTTTTCTGACACAAAAGACCTCTTTTCCGAAAAAAGGTTATGGTAACCCTGTAAATAAGTGAAAAAAGTAGAAAAAGGGAACGGAAAAACCCTGCTTGATACACAAAGTTATCAACAGCACTAATATCTATTTTTTTGATTATCTGTTCGAAACTTTATTTGAAAATTGGTTCCGGATTACGCTGTAAATAACATAGTCTTGATATTATTCACATACTACCAGATTTAGATATAACTAATATCAAATATAATATCCCTATTTGGCATATAACCGCTACAAAATCTCAATTTCTCAAAAAATATTAATAACAAATTTTAAAATAACAGTTTTTGGAACAAAAAGTGAACATGCAGGCATGTCACGGTTTTGTACGAAATTGTTTAATTTTCGTTTTTCAAAATCGTATCGTTTTACTTTTGCTTCTACAGCTCTTACACGTTTTCCTGAAAACGAAAGAAAATTAAAACCGAAAAACACTATCATCTGTTTCAGACACCGCCGTCAACTATATCGGTTCGACTCCAGATCTTGACTATGAAGCCGACGCGGCGCAAATCGGCGGCGCGCCGCATCCGGCCATTTTCGTTCAATCGACGCCGCCGCCGATTTTAGCGGCTCACATCGGCTGAAATTTAGCCGACGAAATGTATTTAGTGAGTCAAAAATATTTATTTTATGCAACCATGAACATAAAGAAAGTGACTACTAAACTATACAATAGGGTCAGAATTTTTAATATCGACGTATGTAGTTAATTTTTGCGTAAAAAGTCTCTATATTTAAAAAAAATTTTAAATTATGTGGTTTTGAAATTTTAAAATTCCTTTTCTGGGATTTACGGAAATTGCACCCTAAGAAAAAAATCGCTGCTGTAGTATATTTTCTGGAAACATATTAGGCATGTTTTCGTTACAAGCTAGCACTTTTAGTTTAGCACTTTGCAACGAAAACAACTGTCTTCCACTAACTGGCACATAAGCAATAAGTGGCGGATTTTCACTATCTGGTAGCAATGGTGTCATGAGTTGCGAAGAAAGAACAGTGCGAAACAGACAAAAAATTCGTGAAAAGTATTTATAAAACATATATTTACTATTCTATGTTCAATTGTTTACACCCTTTTGCAAATATTAAAATAATTTCCCATTTTTGTTCTCCTTCTTCCCGTTAATTCACAATAATTGATAAAATCTCTCCAAAAATGGGATGCCATATTGCTAAATATAGGGTGCCCAATCTGGCAACATCATACTCGATTAAGACATGAACACAAGCACCAAACTTCATCGGGAACTAATAGTGCTTAAAAGTGCTTAGCTCCCCATACAAATTAAGCACGTATGGTGTAACGAAAACACGCCTTTTATATTTGAGAAAAATCACTTTTTTCCTATAGGTAGGAAAATAAATTAAGTAGCAGATTTAAATATTTCCCCGTTTTTAAACATAATTTGCACCAAAACTCCGAAAAAAATAACATTGATAAGAGAGATATTCAAACTTTTTTTCCGGTATGTAAATATAAAATATTTGCACCAAAGTATATTTTATTTAAATTTTGATTCCAAACACATTTTGTTTCCAGTTTTTTTCTCCGTGCAATAGCTCCTGACGGCCGAACCGATTTGTATCCATTTAAAGAGATCACAACTGGACTTTTTGTGTAGAAACTTTTTTTAAAACAAGTGTACCTTTTTTTAATTTGAGTATATCGACCATAACTTTTTCAAATATTGAACATCCAAAATCTATAAAAGTGATACCTTTTGATTGGGCTGAAGAAGGTCTATTCATTAGACGCCGGTGTCAAAAAAATTTATGGAAGATTTATTGAACCGATTTGAAACTTTTTTCTTCCATAAATTTAATTAAATTTTTGTGTTCATTTTAAGTTTTTTCTTCTAATTGTAAATGACATACTTTCGCCATCGATTGTTGGAGCTTTATCGGCTCAGCCGATTGTTGTAATTTGATCCAATAAGCAGCCGTCGATCGATATTTTTCCATGCGCCGCCGTCGCCGATGATTTTTGTCGGCTTCATTGCCTGCTCCAGATTCTGATTGGCAAATGGTGAAAATAAATAAAACATATTAAAGCCAAAAAAAACAAGTAAGAAAGTTTCAGTCGGGTAACACGACTAAGATACACCCTCACTTTGTGAGTAATGTAATATGGAATATTACACGAATTAATCTGACGATTTGTATGGGAGGTACCAGAAGGAGTTAGTCAAATACACCTATTTTTCTCTGAACAGTAGATACTTTAAATACATTGCACAGTGCCGGATTATAAGCGTTTATGTGAACTGGTATATTGACGTTATGAGCTATTAAATTTTGGTATGATTTGGTCATTTTGTGTGGGAGGTGCAAAACGGGGCGTGGTGATAACGCCCATTTTTCAAAATATTAGCGCATACCAAACTGCAAGTCCTTTCGAGAGTTATCATGCGTACCAGCCAGCAGACAGACATTCGACTTAAAATGACCCAAAACGAATATCCGCCGAACATACTTAGGGTCTTAGGTCACTCCTTCGATGTGTTACACTTTTGGCTCGTAGCAACTGATTTATACCCTCGTATCACAAAAGTGAGGGTATACAAAAATTGACAGAAATCTTGGCTTGATTAATGTTTCTGTGTTTGTTCCTTTAAATGTATAACAATTACACAGTGCTACAGTCAAAAATAACTTATGATGTGACATAGTGTAGGTTGTAGGTCGCATTGAGTACAACCGGAGAAACAAAATTTTAAGTGTTGTATACCCTCGAAATCTCATTTTAGCGTTGAAAACCGCTTTTTTTGACTTCTTGTACAAATCGATTTGTTAAACTCTTATTTTTCAACCGATTTTTGGTTACATAACGGCTTTGAACGGCTTGAAAGAGGAGACATAGCCCTTTAAAAATATGTGCATATTATTGTTCTTTAAGATAAATAAACAGAGCTACAGGCGTGTAAACTTGAAATTTCCATAAATTTTCCAAATTTTGCAACTTTTGATCGCGACGTATTGCAATATTTTATTAGCAATGGTGATCTTTTTACATATCATTCTGAAAGTGTGTTTATTCTCAATTAAATTAAGTGTGATTTTACAGCAATCGGAGAAAATTGCGTCAGTTAGGCGAATTTTTCAAAAAAAAACAGAAAATTTTAATTGTTCTTTTGTATGGGGTTGCAACATGTACCTTATTAAGAATACATTATTGTAATAACAGTGATACGAGTAGTTGTTATATTATTGTAATAATGACGCCACAGTCTGTTGTATTTATTTATTATTTCTAAAATATTTACAATATTTTTAAAAATGTTTGTTGGATCTACGACGCTTATAAGAAGAATCATCAGTTTCGCGTTGCAGAGACCAATAGTAATCAGCTAACATTCTTATTTTATTTTTTCCTAAGAATCGCTGTTCAATTGAAGCCAACTCTTGATGAACTCTATCACCCTGTTCGTCGCTGAATTTGCCGAGATTATCTGGGAAAAACTTAAATGCGAATGCAAAAAATGGATTTTAATAGACATTCGGCACCCCATTACTTCGTATGCTTTCAAGAATTTCTTCACTCTCTCCGTATAATCACAGCTTCTCGTATTTCCTAAGAAATTGTTACATACATCGATGAAGCTTAACCATGCTACTTTTTCGAACTGGTTCAGCTTGTTTGTATTTACAAACAGTCTTACGGATTTGTGGACCTATGAATATTCCTGCAAACAACAATATATTTCAAATGAATCATGCAAATAAACATAAACGTTACCTTCTTTGATTTTCGCCTCGCTTAGCCTTGGAAAAGATTTTTTTAAATGCAAAAAAGCTTCGCTGTCTCCAGCCCAGTTTAAGGTGTAACGGAGGTAAAGTAATTTGATCTGTTCGCACCAGTGCACCCTGGTCCCAAATCCATTTTTTGTGGCATAAATATGAAGGAATGTATATACAGCCCTAAAAATTTGCACACCTGTTAGTCATAACTCACATAACACATGAACAAAAATTTGGACCAATCTGGCAACTCTCACTGCCACCCACACCCACACATGCTTGATGTCTGTACGCTAAGTTCTGGTTGCAAATATGGTCCAATTTGCATGCAATTTGGCATGGATATGTTTTTGTTACCAAGGACCAACCATATTTAATTTGAAGAAAATCGATTCAGATTTGGATATAGCCCTCATACAATTTTGCAACCGATTTGGACAATATGGACACTATACGCCGACTGCGACATTCGGTTTGCGTAAATATCGACACACTCAATATTTTAGGAGTAGTTATGGTGTACGAAAAAGTGCACCCAATAATACAATACCTCCCGATGTTATATATAAAAATTAATGCGGCTATTTTGTCAGACGGTCACTTCTGTCTTACTTATAAAATTTGGTCAATGCCTCCGAAGCATTTCCGCAAAGCTGCCAACAGGAAGTGCAGAAGCGACAACAATCTGAGAACAATGCGCTAATATTTTAAGAAAAGTTGCTGACAAGTATATTTTTCCGTGTGTAACAAGGTCCATGTGTAACAAGGTCCATGTGTAACAAGGTCCATGTGTAACAAGGTACATGTGCAACAAGTTTGTGTTAAAGTATTTTTTAAAACAAACATCGCCATCTTTTGTCTTACTCGCTGATACAGTTGCCGTATGCACAAGAGTTTAGTTTAGTTTAGTCGTTTTCCCACTTTAGTGGCTGTTTCGCATAATCATGTGTTCGATATTACTTTTAAAATTTTTAGAAACCCACTCTGAGTGGGCCTCCACAAACCTTTCCAAATGTCTTCTAAACTTTGATAAATAATTCTGAACATAAAGTAAAACACATTTTCATCAATTATTTTAGTACCAAATTCGAAACGGTATAATGTTTGTAAAACACATTTTCATCAATTATTTTAGTACCAAATTCGAAACGGTATAATGTTTGCGTCCATTACCATCCTAAATAGCAAACATTTCAGCACAGTTAAACAAGAGTTTGACTGAAAAAACAAAATTTTGATCACTTTGCGCAAAAAACGCGCAAAGCGCATCTATACTACATGATAAAAGACACTTTAATAAACAATCGTGCGTTTAAACTTTCATAAACACGCGAGTACAACAACTTTTACTCCACGAAACACAAATAACGTGAGGTTATGTATCTCTAAAATACCACATCCTATAAATACGAAATAACAACGAAAACAAGTAAGAAAGTTTCAGTCGGGTAAACCGACTAAGGTATACCCTCACTTTGTGAGTAATGTAATATTGAATATTACTCGAATTATTCTGTCAATTTGTGTGGGAGGTACCAGAAGGGGTTTATCAAATACACCTTTTTTTGCTGAACATTAGATACTTTAAATTCATTGCACTTTGCCGACTTATAAGCATTTATGTGCACTGGTATAAACGTTATGAGACATTAAATTGTGATATGATTTGGGCATTTTGTGTGTAATAACGCCCATTTTTCATAGGGCTATAGACACTATAAAAACATTACACTGTACAAAATTTCAAGTATTTTTATACACTGGTTTTAATGTTATAAGCTGTTAACTTTTGGTGCAAAAAGGTACCTTTGTGTGGGAGGTACCAAAAGGGGCGTGACAACAACACCCATTTTTCCCTGGACTGTAGGCAATATAAAAGCATAATACTGTACAAAATTTCAAGTATTTTTATACACTGTTATTAATGTTATAAGCTGTTAACTTTTCGTGCAAAATGGTGCATTTGTGTGGGAGGTACCAAAAGGGACGTGGCGACTGCGCCCATTTTTCTCGAGTTGATAACGACTAATAAGATAATACTATGTGTGGAATTTCAAAAGATTCGAATAAGTAGTAAAGCAGTTATTAAAGAATCAATATTTCACAACATTTTAACCCTTTGTGGGGGAGGTACTAGAAGGAGTGGACCAATATGGCCCATCTTCGAACTTAGCCGGAGATAGAAAAAAATATTACCACATACCAAATTTGAGGTCAATCGGTTACTCCTTTCGAGAGTTATCGTGCGCACCAGCCAGCAGACAGACAGACACACAGATAGACAGACGGACGGACATTGCTCATTCGACTTAAAATGACCCAAAACGGATTTCCTCCGAACATACTTGGGGTCTTAGGTCACTCCTTCGACGTGTTACACTTTTTTCCGTAGCAAATGATATATACCCTCGTCACACTAAAGTGAGGGTATAAAGACGAAACAATTATGAATTATGTTATAATGATTATAATCTACATACTTTGAGCTTGATTTTCCATATTTCCCAGATTAAATAAAATTTTTGTTCTGCCGATTTCCAGTATCAAAGATATTGCCAATATTTTCTCAAAAAGAAGTGCTTAAAAACACCTGATTGAACTACTAACTTTGATCGCATGGATAGAAACAGAGTTGCCACCAAAGTTTAAAAAATGCTATTTTCTAGGTCCGCTATAGGGTTGCCTTTTCGAATATTATTAAATTACTTATGGTAATTTCTTAAGTTTATTGTTTGAATTTATGCCAAAAAATTTGGATTTGGGACCAGTGTGCAGTGGAGCGTTGATAACATGTTTGTTCCCTATTTGGTCGTACACGCAAAGAAAAAATTAGTTTCTGCGAAACGAAATATTAGACAACTACAATTCTCGTTTACGACGACTAAAATTCTTTTGGTCAGAACAAAAAATTGCTTACGCGAAATAAGTTTCTTTCACAACAAACGAAATTTCAGTTCCGGCAAACGGGAATTGAAGTTGTCTAATATTTCGTTTCACAGAAACGAATTTTTTCTTTGCGTGTAGATCCAACAAACAATTTTTAAAATATTGTAAATATTTTAGAAATAATAAATAAATACAACAGACTGTGACGTCATTATTAACACTAATATAACAATTACTCGTATCACTGTTATTACAATAATATATTCGTAATAAGGTACATGTAGCAACTTTTCTGGAGTTTAAATTACTAAAAACATCAATTTCACTTCAGATTTTATGATCGTTTTAAACCGAAATTTATTTTTCGGTTTACGTTTTCTGTAGAAGCTAAAAACGTTTTCGAATTCAAAAACGTAAATTCGTGAACGATTTTGCACTCTGTGACATGCCTGATTGTATAATTTTCAAAAAATCAGCGTAGAATCTATACTGTAAATATAGCCTCCATCTTCCGATTTTTAATGTAAGCGCTATAAAATAGAATTTTTTGACTGATCGTCATCATTAGCAAACAATACTGATACAATTTTTAAATTTTCTTCATATTCTGCTTTGATGGGTCTCCGTCCGACTATTGTTCTACCGTACTGTTTTATATATGAAACAAGTACACAGAAAGAAAAATTACTTTCTAAATTCAAGTAAAAAATTCTTAATTTAAGCCGAAATCGTACTTAAAAATTTAAGTACGTTCGTACTAAGTTTATCTTAAAATAAGTATGAATCGGCTTAAATTGAAAAAATCAAGCGCTGTAAAGCTTACAATAAGTATATAATGCTTGAATTCAAGACACAAATTCTTGAAGAGGAAAATTAAGCCTAATATGGCTTAAAGTAAGAAGAAAGAGCTTACTTTCATCTCTGAGAGGCAGATCAATTATAGAGCACAATAAAATTACCCTCCCAACCACTATCATTAAAGTGGTTGATTTTGGGTCATGCATATTATAGTTGGGCCTTAAAAATTGCATTCTTTGCAATGCAGTGGCAATAATGGTATAATTAATATAAGTGGTACATAGGTACAAAACGAACGAAAGCACAATAAATATAGTATGATTAGGCTTAAATCAAGTATTGGTTAGGCTTAAATCAATAACTGATCAGGCTTGATTTAAGTATAGGTTAGGCTTAAATCAAGAGCTGATCAGGCTTAAATCAAGTATTATCAGGCTTAAATCAAGTATTGGGAAGGCTTAATTCAATTAAAATGTTCTTCATTGAAGCCCTTTTCGCACTCAAATCAATTCCATAAAATTCTTAAATCAATCGCTTTACGCTTGAAATAAGAATATTTCGGCTTAAAATAAACCCTTATCAGGCTTAATGTGCACCATGATTAAGAATTCAGGGCTTAAAAATCCGTACTTCATTCAAGTATTTTGTACGTGGTTTTAGAAAATCCGTACTTACCTTACTTTTGACACCGCTACGGCTTGATTCAAGTACGGATTACTCAATTTTTTCTTTCTGTGTAAGTTCAGTCGGGTAAACCGAATTAAATATCCCCTCACCTTCAGTCTTAAGAAAATATTCGTAAATTTATTTATTTTTTGTTTTAATTCAATTATTATCAATTTAAATTGCATTTAATAAGTTTAAAGTATGTACTGGTATTAAAGTTATAAGCTGTTAACTTTTGGTGCAAAATGGTCCATTTGTGTGGGATGTACCAATAGGAGCGTGCCAATAACGCCAACTTTTCTCTGGGCTCTAGGTAACATAAAAGCACTACACTGTTCAAAATTACAAGTATTTGTATGCACTGGTAGTAAAGTCATACGCTGTTAACTTTTAGTCAAAAATGGTCCACTTGTGTGGGAGGTACCAAAAGCGGTGCCAATAACGGGCATTTTTCTTTGCACTCTAGATACTATACAAACATTACACTGTACAGAATTTCAAGTATCTGTATGAACTGATATTAAAGCTATAATCAGTTAACTTTTGGTACAAAATGGTCCATTTTTGTGGGAGGTACCAAAAGGGGCGTGGCAACTTCACCCACTTTTCTTGAGCGGTTAGCGACTAATGAAATAATACTATGTGTGGAATTTTAGAATATTCGAGTAAGTAGTATAGATGTTATTAAAGAATCAATATTTCACTTAATATTAACCCTTTGTGGGGGTGATACTAGAAGGAGTGGACCAATAAGGCCCATCTTCGTACATAGTCGGAGATTGAGAAAAATATTACCGCATACCAAATTTGAAATCAATCGGTTGACCCTTTCGAGAGTTGTCGTGGGCACCAGTCAGCAGAAAGACAGACGGACATTGATCAAATGTCCTAAAATGACCCAAATCGTATTTCCGCCAAACATAATTGGGGTCTTAGGCAGTGTTCAGAACAGTACTTTGTACGAGCGGTTCGTTCAGTGAACACAAACGTTATTAATTTTTTTAGTGTTTGTGTTCGCGTCTTAAAGACATCCCCGAAGCGGGTGTCTTTAAGAGGCAAAGAGAAACCTCGACGGCAAAGAGAAACCTCGACGACATTTTCACACAAGTGCCATAAATGTCATGCAAAACACTGTCTTGAGGAAATCATTGACGATCAATTAATGGACACTGTCTTGCAGCAAATCATTGACAATGTCTTCAATCATATATATAAGAAAATATTGAAAAAATATTTGTTTCTTCAGGCTGGTGCCGATGCTTAATGTCATAATTCTTATATTAAGCCGTTGTATCTTCTAATTCTCATATGTTAATTTGTTTTTTTTTTAATTTACGCTGTTATAATTTGGAAATGTCTTGATCTGTCCTCTTGAACTTGAACCTTCGAATTGCAAATCTCGCGTGGTTTTACTATGCTACGTCGGCAATGCTAGAACTTTGCGCTTACTGACGTCTAAATTATGCATAACAGTATCACTTATATTCTCATTAAAGAACAGATGCACGATGCTATTACCGAACTTGTCGCCAACAGATTGTCATACCCGACAATCTTGAACTTTGTCTTGCAGTCTTTAACATGTTCTTTGCAACATTTTTCCTAAAAAAATTTATGAATAAAGTTTTCCCTTATGTTGTCATTGAAGAAAAGTTTATGTGATTTAGGTCCTGCATGACATGATCATTGACGACAATGTCATCAAAGGCTAAAGCACTAACAGAATACACTACGTTTAGCGTTCTGTTATTTTTTATATTTGACACCACAGGTCGCAAATATGAAGCCATCTTAATGAAAATGGGTATTTATTAACCTAGAGACGATCCCTATTAAAAATGGGGAATATCGGTCCATAATTTGATATAGCCCTATACAAAAGTCCCTTCCGACAGGGCTGTGGAGTCGGAGTCGGAGTCTAAGAAATTTGCTCGGAGTCGGAGTCCGGAGTCCGGAGTCGAAAGATTATGGTCGACTCCGACTCCGAGATGGATTGTGCAAAATGTTTGGGAAAACAATTTTGATACTAAAGAAGGATAAAATATTCGAAGCTTTTTTAACCTTTTTTGTATGCCACAAATATCTATAAAGTCAATCAAACTATCAATTTTTTTATGTAAAACAGTTTTAGGAAAGCTCTGATTATATTTAGCTATCAAAATAAGTATTTTTGCAAGACTATACGATATTATGAAGCGAGTACAAAACAAGGAAAGGTCGGGCGAATATGCTCAGATATTGTAAATATAAATATGAGATAATTACCTTATAATTTTAAACCTAAACAGAATTTTCTATAGAAACATTTATATATGGGGGCAATTTCGATCTAAACCGATTTCGACCAATTCCAATAGGTTTAATCCCGGGTATCAAAGAGTCCTTATTGCCAAATTTTAGCAGAATCGTAGTGAAATTTCGACCTGTACTTAACGAACAACTTAAGATGGGCAGACGGCAGCTCTTGATTCTGAGTAGAACGGAATATTTTAGGATGGGCCTAGCTGCCGTATTTTTTATAAATCTGCCAAAAATAGTGTGGTGTAGGGTATAATATCTAACGAATTAACTGGTTGCTTGAAGAGAAAATAATTTCAAATTAATGAACATTTTATCATGATTTCATGTTGAAAGAATTGTCAAATTAGTTGCAGCTTAGAAGTGAAGCATCAATAAATAAATAATACAATTTTATTTAATTACTGGTATTGAATACCATTTTTTTCTGTTTTTTAACAAAGCTATATCTTATTTTCAAAAACATGAACTCACGTCTAAGTAGAAATATAATTTCAGAAATTCATGTTATTTAACTGCCGGAGTCGGAGTCGAATGATTTCAAAATTCGACTCCGGGAGTCGGATTCGAGTATTTTTGGCTCGACTCCGCAGCCCTGCCTTCCGATAAGACATTTATGTGCTCTAGATGGCGAATTATTCAACCGATCATGCTGAAATTCAAGTATTTGTACTTTGTATAACATTCAATCGTACTTAGTGAAAATGGGGAATATCGGTCCATATTTTGATACGCCCCCCTACAAAGGTCCCTTTTGATAAGACATATTTACGCTCTAGAGGCCCATTTTTAACCGATTATGCTGAAATTTAATTACGTGTACTTTGTATTACATTCAATCGTGCCTAGTGAAAATGAGTCAAATCGGTTCATATGTTGATATAGCCCACTAGAAGAAAACTAACACTACGACGTGACGTAGTGGCAGGATTCGTGAACACAAACACTTAAATAGTTTTTAGTGTATTATGTTCTTTTGGAAGGGTTGTGTAAGCGTACTGTTCGCGACGAAAGAATCTTACCGAACGATAACGAACCGTTCTTTAGTGTTTTTTATACCCTACACCACACTGTGGTATAGGTTATTATAAGTTTGTTTCACGGCAGATGTTTGTAACACCTGAAAATAACACAGCTAGACCCACCTTAAAGTATACCGATCGACTGATAATCACTAGCTGAGTCGATTTAACCATGTCTGTCCGTCCGTCCGTCTGTCCATGTAAAGTTGTTCGTCGACTACAGGTCGCAATTTTACTCCGATCGTTCTGACATTTTGCAGTTTAGAGTATTTCGGAGCTGTAAAGATCCCTATTGAATTTGGTTGAAATCGGTTCAGATTTAGATATAGCTCCCATATATATATTTCGTCCGATTTGGCCCTTTAGTTCTATAGAAGCTGTATTTTACATCCAATCGTTTTGAAATTTAGAATGGTAGAGTTTCTTGATCCATGAACCAACACTATAGAATTTGAAGAAAATCGGTTAAGATTTAGCTTTACCTCACATATATATGTTTCGTCCGATTTTGCTCTTTAGTCCTGTAGAAGCTGTATTTTACATCTAATCATTTTGAAATTTAGAATGGTAGAGTTTCTTGATCCATGAACAAACACTACCGAATTTGAAGAAAATCGGTTAAGATTTAGCTATAGCTCCCATATATATGTTTCGTCCGATTTGGCCCTTTAGTTCTATAGAAGCTGTATTTTACATCCAATCATTTTTAAATTTAGAATGGTAGAGTTTCTTGATCCATGAACACTACCGAATTCGAAGAAAATCGGTTAAGGTTTAGCTATAGCTCCCATATATATGTTTCGTCCGATTTTGGCCCTTTAGTTCCATAGAAGCTGTATTTTACATCCAATCGTTTTGAAATTTAGAATGGTAGAATTTCTTGATCCATGAACCAACATTGCCGAATTTGAAGAAAATCGGTTAAGATTTTCTCCCATATATATGTTTCGTCCGATTTTGCTCTTTAGTCCTGTAGAAGCTGTATTTTAAATCCAGTCATTATTTTGAAATTTAGAATGGAGTTTCTTGATCCATAAACCAACCCTACCGAATATGAAGAAAATTGGTTAAGATTTAGCTATAGCTCCCATATATATGTTTCGTCCGATTTGGCCCTTTAATTCTATAGAAGCTATATTTTACATCAAATCGTTTTGAAATTTATAATGGTAGAGTTTCTTGATCCATGAACCAACACTACCGAATTTGAAGAAAATTTTAAGATTTAGCTATAGCTCCCATATATATGTTTCATCCGATTTGGCTCTTTAGATCCAATCGTTTTTATACCCTACACTACACTGTGGTACAGGGTATTATTTAAGTATAAAATGTCCCGAAAGTAAATTTATGTAAACAATGTGTACATGAATTACAAAATTTATATATCAGAGTTATTCAATATTACTATAGTGGTATTATTTAGTCGGCCCCGCCCGACTTTAGCCTTTCCTTACTGGTTTTTTTCTGAACTTTGGTCGTAGGTCACTCCTTCGATGTGTTACACTTTTGGCTCGTAGCAAATGATATATACCCTCCTCTCTAAGGTGAGGGTATAAAAACAATACTGATTAAATTTTTCAATTTTCTTCATCTTTCGTTTTGGTAGGGTGGTGTAGGGTACCATCAGTCGGCTCCCTTCCATATAATAATATTAATGTTGCCTGCATTTGAATAATTGCTTTAAAACGAAAGACTTAAGACACAAACTTTTTGTGATATATCAAACACTATTCAATAATGTGCACAACTATAGTAATTAATATTTTCTTGAATTATATAGTGGAAATTTACTGAATATTAACATTTTGATTTTTTAAATATGTTTTTTACATTTCGCTTTTAAAATAATACCTCCAAATTTTGCATATATAGAACACATTACTTTATATGTTACCTAATTACTCACTTTCAATTTTTTTGCAGGATTCAGATATTTTTCCATCAACTATTGGTAAGTTTATTTCCCAGTTTAAAAAAACTCAAAAACAATTTGCAATAACAATCTATATTTTGTTGTTGGTTACAGTATGGAGTTGACATTTTTATTTTAAAATAGTTTGTTTACGTTACCATGAACTCACTAGACACTTTCAGTCTCCATCTAACTCAGTACAACAACGACATCTATTATTAAATGTTGACATTATGACGAACTTTTTTCTCTTGCTTCTCTCCTAATGTTTAATTTTGAATCCCCAAAAAAAGCTTTCGTTTCAAGTTTTGCGCATAAAAGCAAATAAACAAAATTTATGTTAATTATCTGACTGATTATATAGCGTTTAAATTAATGTTTGCATATCACATTGATTTTAAAAAACTTTAGTGTTGGGGTTTTTTGCTACGCTTCTTAGAAGAAAACAAATTAATAGTTAAGCAGTTTTGGACATCTGGACAATTATGATCAAATATTGATCATCTGATGAATTCAGCCGAAACCTGCAATCATTGGTAAACAGGAAATAAAACAGAATTGTCAATTGAGTTATACACGAGCTGTTGCAAGTCACGTGAAGGAGTAAATTACTTATTCGAAATCGTTTGATATGTAGATTTTTAATGAGAATTTTTAAGCTAAAAATATTAGCTAACACTTCTTTGAAGCTGTTAAGTTAACCAACATAATATAGTATACAAGCCAGAAAAATAATTCTAAGAAATAAAATGTATGGCATAGTGCTTGCTGAACAAATCGCTATGGAACCTATGGTTGCAAACATGTTCTGCACGAAACACACATATGTTTAGGCTACACACCAATCATATGACAGTTCGCACAAGCTAATATTATGTGTTTGTGAATATGTTGTTGTCATAAACAAAGCTCTATTTTCAAACAATTTTTTTTTAATTAGATTTTTTTCAAACGTTTATGTTTTATTTTTATTCATAGAATGATATGGTGGGTATAACACAAATTTTAACAGTGATGTTTGTAAAATTCCTAATGAATAACGATAAATTAGAATCAGTAAAATCATTTTCAAAAAAAATTTATGTGGAAATATTCCTAAGCAATAAATTTGTTCAGAACAATAAATTAGTTCTCAATAGATGTGGTTTTGTTGAAATTAGACAACGTTCGTTTTAGCTTCAACAAACTGTTATTTGCTAATTTTATTAAGATCTGGCGAGAAATTAAGATTTTATAGCGGCTAGACGCAAATCGAAATATTTGTTTATATTGGAGTTATATTTAAATCTGCACCGGTTTTCCTCAAATTCGGTAGTGTTCGTTCTTGGATCAAGAAACTCTGCTATGCTAAATTCCATAATTATTGGAATTAAATACATCTTCCATAGTGCGAAGGTGTAAAATGATGGTATACAATGCCAAAAGTCACCTTACTTTCTGAACACTCCATACTTTGCATGGATTCTCCCCAGAAGTTTTTTTAAACTAACCGAGTGTTATTTCAAAGTAATTCACAAACTATTTATCCTTGCAGCGTTTATTCAAAACCATTGAACTGAGAACAGTTTTCAAATTGAATTATTTTTATAATTTGTATTCATTTTGTGCTTTTTTGTTAAATGAATAATTTCTCATTTTGCTAATTTTTTTACATAATAGTATTCAAGCAATATATTTAACTTTAAAATTTGTAAACAAAATCGTTGAACAATAGGAATAAATTATGGTTTCGAGCAAAACATAAACTAATCAGTGACACTATGCTACAGAGTTTTTTTTTACCCGGTACATACAATTTTATATTATTTATTCCGTTATATTTATCTAAGCCATACACAGTACATTTGTCAAACAATTTGGTCGAAACTATGCACTTTGCAGATTTTTTTTTATAATAATTCTTCACAACAAAAAGGTACCACATCGATCCGTGTGTTGACATTTCTTCTTCTTTATGCCATATAGACCACAATTTAACAGTCGATTTGCCTGAAATTTTGCAGTCCGTATTTTCTTTATATTAAAATTCTGCACAAGGATATATCAGACTACGTTTTGATATAGATAGTCCCCATAAAGCGATCGCTCTTAAATATAGATGCCACATTTGTCACAAACAGTTTGACTGAAGCTTTACATATTTCGTTTTATATTTAAAAGAACAGACCGGCAGTCTTTATAGGGTCTCAGATCAATATTTCAAGGTGTTGTTTATAAACTCCCCATAATATGAAGGATTTGTAAAAATTATCCCGAGAAATATTTTTTATATTTTTTTTGAGCTCAAAACTTTAAAATAAACAAAACAAAATATTCACATTTCTTATACAAAATTAATGTGGCACAGTGTAATTGCTTAGAACATATTAGTATGTAAATTGTTTATACATATTAGTCAAATAAGACACACGTCTTTGTCCAGAGAATGCTTTCAGACAACAATGTTATTGAACTCAAGCCAGTAATAAAGGGCTAAGAGGCGGAGCTGACTTTTTGATTCCCTACCCAACCCCCTCAGAGCAGAATAAGAAGTTATTTTGTCACTGTTGTGTGTCTAATGATATGTACAACAAGAAAAGCGGCATTAAGATCGGCTATGCCGCATCTTATATACCCTCCACCATGGATCACATTTGAATGGTTTCGGATATAAATAAGAAGTCAAATAATGCCTTTGTATGGGGGATATACGAGGATATACGTACATATCAAAACATGGACCTATGACGACCATTGTTCGCGTGAAGGCTTATGTGTGTAAATGCAGCCAAAATACCATTTTTATGTCCGATCAGTTCAAATTAGTCAAGCTATGGCGTTAAGAAATAAAATCGGAGGGATAATATAATGGGTTTCCCATAGGGATGATATGATTTTGAAGTGACGTATGTAATGTGTCATGATCTGTCATTTGTTTTTCATTGTATTCAGCAGTGTTTACAATTTCATCATGGAGAGATATACACAAGAACAAAGTTTACAAATTATTCAGTTTTATTATCAAAATAATCGTTCTCCAATTGCAACTTTTCGTGCGCTAAGTCCATTTTTATACCCTACACCACACTGTGGTACAGGGTATTATAACTTTGTGCATTTGTTTGTAACACCCAAAAGGAGAAGAAATAGACCCATCGTTTATTATCTTATAAACGATCGACTTAGAATCACTTTCTGAGTTGATTTAGCTATGTCCGTCTGTCTGTCTGTCCGTCTGTCTGTCCGTCTGTCTGTCCGTCTGTCTGTCCGTCTGTCTGTGCATGTATTCTTGTAATCAAGGTACAGATCGCAATTATGGTCCGATCTCGACAAAACTTTATACATATTTTTTATTTGGCCCAAGGACGATCCCTATTGAATTTGGTTAAAATCGGTTCAGATTTAGATATAGCCCCCATATATATGTTAGCCCAGATTAGACATGTAAGCGCTGTAAAAACTCTATTTTACATACGATTAGTCTGAAATTCGACAGAAAGAGGTTTCTTATTATATGAATGAACACTGTTAAATTTGGAAGAAATCGGTTCAGATTTAGATATAGCCCCCATATATACGTTACCCCGATTTGACATGTAAGCGCTGTAAAAACTATTTTATATCCGATCAGTATGAAATTCGGCAGAAAGAGGTTTCCTATTATTTGAATGAACATTATTAAATTTGGAAGAAATCGGTTCAGATTTAGATATAGCCCCCATATAAACGTTACCCCCGATTTGACATGTAAGCGCTGTAAAAATTTTATTTTATATCCGATCAGTGCGAACTTCGGCAAAAAGATGTTTCCTTCTACATGAAGAAATACTGCCAAATTCGGAGAAAATCGGTTCAGATTTAGATATAGCCCCCATATATATGTTACCCCCGATTGGGCATGGTAAGCGCTGTAGAGACTGTATTTTGTATCCGATCAGTATGAAATTCGACAGAAAGAGGTATTTATACATGAATGAGTATGCGGGGAAAATCCGTTCAGATTTATATATAACATCTATATATATGTTGCTCCTGATTTGGTATCAAAGCGCTATAGAAGTTGTACTTTACTTTCAATCATTAAAATTTTCCAGAAATATGTTCTCAATTTCTACCCATTTACCAATTATTCCAAATTATTACCGCAATGACCCGTATCGCATTGTTAGGGAGGTGTAGGGTATTATATAGTCGGCCCCGCTCGACTTTCTGCCTTTCGTTACTGGTTTTTAAATAAAAAAACACTTTCCAGTCGACCTACGGCCTTGACACCCATAAGCTATATTTAAGCTCCCGTTAAGAGCTATCTTTTTTCCATTGACAGTTTGTGGCTACGTGCCTCACAGCAAATGAAACAATTGAATTGTTGCGAGAAAAGTTTGGAGATTATTTAAAGAAATTGTGATATTGAATGGCCTCCAAGAGGTTGTGATTTAACATCATTAGATTATTTTTTGTGGGGTTATTTGAAGTCATTGGTCTTTCGAAATAAACCAGACTCTCTTCAAGCTTTACAATCTTTACAATATTGAATGTTCCGTTCATGACATACGACTTTATTTAGGGGAAAAGTGTTCGAAAATTGGGTTCATCGAAGTCGTTCCTGCAGAAGAATTCGTGGAGGCCATTTGAATGATGTTTTATTTAGAACTTAATTGTATCGATTGTATAGCGTGATCCATCTCGAGGTTCCCTAATTTTTTAAAGAAAATTCAAACTGAATAAGGAATGTTTATTATCATTTTAAAGAAAATTCTTTGGCATTTATTTTTTGAAGATTATGTCTATCAAATGTTGGCCGCGCTTACGTCTCAGATGGTCCATCCGTTGAGTCCAATTTTCGATGACTCGTTCGACCATTTGGACTGGTAACTGGCGAATGACACGCGTGATGTTTTGCTCCAAGGCTTGAATCGAAGCGTGTTTGTCCGCATAAACTTTAGACTTTACATATCCCCACAGGAAAAAGTCTAACGGTGTGATATCACACGATCTTGGTGGCCAATCGACCGGCCCAAAACGTGAAATTATCTGCTCACCGAAGTGTTCTCTTAATAAATCCATTGATAAATAATAAATCGCCGAGATCACGCATCAAATAGTCGGTTATCATGGCACGATAACGGTCGCCATTGGCGGTTACGTTCTCACCGGCATCATTTTTGAAGAAATATGGACCGATGATTCTGGTACGATCGGGAAAGATAGCTCTTAACGAGAAAAATGGACTTAGCGCAATTGGCGACCGATTATTATGATAATAAAACTGAATAATTTGTAAACGTTGTTCAGGCGTTAGTCTTTCCATGATGAAATGCCAAACAATACTTAACAAAAATAGCATGACACGACTCACACGTGATCTGTCAAAAAGAGGCTACTGAAAAAAGTATCTCTACTTCGATCACCCGTTACTTCACATTAAATAAGAAACTTTTGA
Organism: Eudasyphora cyanicolor; assembly: GCA_963930755.1. Taxonomy (NCBI): domain Eukaryota; kingdom Metazoa; phylum Arthropoda; class Insecta; order Diptera; family Muscidae; genus Eudasyphora; species Eudasyphora cyanicolor. The sequence continues at coordinate 198,218,266 of OZ005737.1, read as the reverse complement.
ATTTCTTTAATAATAGTGAATTTTTTTTCAAAGAAATCATATCACTCTTATTGGAAAACCCTATACATATATGTGGACAATATCAAACAAGTAAAGACGGATTAAGTTCGGCCATGCCGAATCTTATATACCCTCTACAATGGATCGCATGTGAACGGTTTCGGATACAAATCAATTCTTTAAAACAAATTTCGGCCCAATTCGTTTAAATTAGAGATTTTTGTGGCGTTACGAAGTCAAATTAGAAGACCTTTGTGTTGGAGCGATATCAAAACATGGACCTATGACTAACGTTGTTCGTGTGAAGAATTCAGGGTACAAATAAATCTCAGCTACCAATATTCAGCCCGATCAGGTGAATCTTGTGGTCTCTGTTACGTTAAGAAGTCAAATCGGAGAAATGATATATATGGGGGCTATATCAAGAAATGGACCGATATTGCCCTTTTTCAATCCCAACATACCAAATGAATAAATCCCCATGCTGGGGTGGACGGTATAAATGTGGACCGATAATGACCATTTTCAATTCCAGCAGCTTACATGCAGCTACCCGAAAAAGAAATGTGGAAGTACTTACTACACATATTCTGCTTGAAATATATAAATGTTTAAGGTGCACTCGAAATATACAGGGTTTTCCAACAAGAGGTGTTATTTTGAATCACCCGGTATTTCGATAGCTGTCACTTTTGAAGCTTTTATTCTTTGACATTTGATAAGTAGAAACCACGCCATTACTAAAAATGAGACGATACACGATCATCGAACGATACACAACGATAGAAGAAAAAACCATACGAACGATACAAAATCATCTTGACCGATGAGGCCCATTTCCACCTCGGTGGCTACGTCAACAACCTAAATTGTCGCATCTGGGGCTCGGAAAACCCAAGAGTTATTGCTGAGCAGCCTCTCCATTCTCAACGTGTGACTGTTTGGTGCGGTTTATGGACCGGCGGGGTCATTGGACCTTACTTTTTCGAAAATGAGGTTGGATGAACAGTTACGGTGAATGGATTGCGCTATCGAGAGAGAGAGATGATTAATGATTTGTTTATGGTCGGAGTTGGATGGTATTGATCTGGACAACGTTTACTTTCAACAAGACGGCGCTACGTGCCACACAAGCATCGAAACCATTGCTCTGTTACGGGAAAAGTTTCGGACCGTGTTATCTCTCGAAGAGGTGATCACAATTGGCCACCGAGATCTTGTGATTTAACACCTTGCGACTTCTTCCTTTGGGGCTACGTGAAAGATAAGGTCTACGCCAACAGCCCAGCGTCGATTCAATACCTCAAAGATTAAAATCGTGAGGCTATCGAGGACATAGGGCAGCCACTTTGCGATTTGGTTATGGAGAATTTCATGAAAAGGATATGGTCCTGTAAGCGTGGTCATGGTGGCCATTTGGCTGATGTTGTTTTTCATTATTAACGGCATACCTTCCTCTTTATTATGAATCATTTATCTCAAAAATTGAATTTTTCTTTGAATACCAAAATAACACCTCTTGTTGGAAAACCCTTTATTATATTTGGCACATACAAATATTATATAGTTGAGAAGATGTAGTTCTAAACAAATCTGTGTTTCGTAAATATTAGTCCCAAATGAAAAATACTTAAATGCTAATAAAAAATATTGCTTTTAAGTATTCAGAAAATGTATCAATACTATAATTTTTAGACAAATTTTATGTTTCCCAGTAAACCAACGTTCAATTTTTTCAGAAATAACAAATGTTCGTAAGATTCCTTTATAGTTGAAATAATGCGTTGCTTGATTGGTTGACAATTAATGACTTTGAAAAATAGAAATTAAAAATGAGTGCTTTAAAACTAAAGCGATTACTATTTATGTCATTTTAAATTAAACTGTATAACTCGAAATCAATGATAAATTTAAAATAAAATTCGAAAAATTTGCAATGTTTTGAAATTTGTTTTTTTCAACGAAGAATATTTGGAGAAATTCGTAAACAATAATTTTTTTGTATATAAACATACATTTTATTTGAAAAATAATTTTGCAAATATATTTTGTTGTAATATAGTAGTATATGCTTTCCAAATAAATGTTATTGATTTTCAAAAAAAAAAATATTTGCTTAGAAATATATAATAATTTAAAATGTCATTTCCAAATATATTTTCTTTCGATTCAAACATATAAAAAAAGTCGATTTTTCCCGTGTACCAAATCATTTTTTAAGTACTTCCAAAGAAGAAGATAGTGCAATCTTTCACTACCAAATAATTTTTTTTGCACAAGTTGTGAAAATATTTATAATTTATGAAAACAAGTAAGAAAGTTCAGTCGGGTAAACCGAGTCTCAAAAAATATTAGTATTTTTATTTTTTTTGAAAAAAATCGCTTCTGTAGTATATTTTCTGGAAACATATTATATTTGGGAAAAATTACTTTTTTCCTATAGGTGGGAAAACAAATTCTGTAGCCGATTTAAATATTTCCCGGTTATTAAAAATAATTTGCACCAAAATTCCGAAAAAAAATAACATTGATAAGAGCGATATGCAATCTTTTTTCCCGGTATGTAAATATAAAATATTTGCACCAAAGTATATTTTATTTAAATTTTGATCCCAAACATATTATGTTTCCTGTTTTTTTCTCCGTGTATCAATTTGAATTGAATTTAATAACTATAAAGAGTGTAAAAGCTGTTACTTTTGGTACAAAAAGGTTCAATTGTGTGAAAGGTACCAAAAGGGGCGTCCCAATAACGGTCTCTATTCTCTGGACTCTAGGTACTATAAAAGCGTTACACTGTACAAAATTTCAAGTATTTATATGAAGTGGTATTAAGTTTAAAAGCTGTTAACTTTTGGTACAAAATGGTCCATTTGTGTGGGAGGTACCAATAGGAGCGTGTCAACTTCGCCTATTTTTCTCGAGGTAATAGTGAGCAATAAACTAATACTATGTGTAGAATTTCAGAGGATTTAAATAAGTAGTATAGAAGTTACTAAATAGTCAATATTTCACTAATTGTTAACCCTTTGTGGGGGAGGTACTAGAAGGAGTAGACCAATATGGCCCATCTTCGAACTTAGCCGGAGATAGAAGAAAATATTACCACATACCAAATTTGAAGTCAATCGGTTACTCCTTTCGAATGTTATCGTGCGCACCAGCCAGCAGACAGACAGACGGTCGGACGGACATTGCTCATTCGACTTAAAATGACGCAAAACGGATATGCGCCGAACATACTTAGGGTCTTAGGCCACTCCTTCGATGTGTTACACTTTTGGCTTGTAGCAAATGATATATACCCTCCTCTCTAAGGTTAGGGGATAATAATCCGATCGAGCTAAATCTGGCGAATAAAGTGCGTGGTGAAACATTTCGGACTTTAATTCATTGATTTTGGCCAATGCAAGGTGGATGTATGAACTGGTACATTGTCTTGATTGTGAGCAAACACGGCACCCATCTTGCGAACGTCTCTCTCGTCATCAAATTTTCCGTCATCACCCAATATTTTATAGTTGTAAACAAAGGAGTAGACTCCCCCAAAGTAGAATCAAGCTAGGTTTTAATATTGGTTTGACTGAGACCTTTCTAATAAAAGTATTGTATTACATATCGGTGACCAATTTCCATATTTCTTTCCATATTTACAAATTCAATGAGATCTTTTACTTTTGAGTGCTCAAAAAAACTAGAAGGTAGCCACCTTTCATGAAGGTAATGTTTTCAAACTACTACAGGTCGGTTAATTTTGGGACCGTCCTCTATGTATGTATATCTCTGAAGAGTGGTTAAAATTCTTGTGCGCAATTTTTAAGTTTTGAATATTAAATGTAATTTCTTAAACTGTTTGTACTCTTCGATTTTCGTGAATTTTTTATATTTTAAACTTCTTATTATTCTCTAACATATAAGCTTTGGATATTTTTAAAAAAAACCGTTGAATTGCCATAAAAGTGTGTTTGGGCATCTATAGTGATTTATTACAAGGAATTTTGTTGTCCAATTAATCACCAAAAAATTCATCTGTTACTACTACTTGTGATATATAGTCATTTGTCTACGGAGATTTGCAGAGGTAAGGGATCAGCGGTGGGGGCGGATTTTTTGGAAGAAATACTTCCTGAAGTGTCTCCTTTATTTTGTTCCCTGGAACATCTGTTCTGAACCATTCAAGTGGAAAGCAGAAATTTTTTTTAAAAAAATATTAAAGAATTATTAAAAACATAAATAATTTTAGGCCCACTTCCACCCAAAGCTTATGGAGCGACATGGCTAAATCATCACAGAATTTCACGTCGATATATATTTTTATCGGGTCGCAGATCAATATTTCAAGTTGTTGCAAACAGAATGACAAAGTTAGCATACTTTGTCGTTCCGCTTGCCTATGGTTAAGGTGAAATGACAGACATTGCCGTGCGTCTATTTTTTCAGCTACTTATTCTGTATCGACCATCTTTAGGGTAGGTCTAGCTTCAGTATTTTTAGGTGTTGCAAACAACTGCCACGAAACAAACTTATAATACCCTGGTGCTCAACGAAGGTGTAGGGTATAATTGATTTACATATTATGCGCAAAAAAAGATAATATAATATTACATAAAATATAAGTTTTTAAACAAATAACACATAACGTTGTTATTAATTCACTTTATTCTTTACTTGCGTGTTTTCTTTTATTTCATTGTGTTCATTAAATATTCAAAATTTCGATTGTGTCTAGGGCGCCATTAAATTTTCTTAACTTTCGTCTAGCATTAACGTCATTTATGTAAATTTTGTCATTTGTGTGGGATTCACAAAAAATTGATTATCTTATTTTTTAACACAACAACTTTGTCGAAGATTTCCAGTGGAAGATGGTAAACAAAATATTTAATTATGCAAATAGTTAATCGATATAACAAATTAACAAATCTATATGCACATTTTCAGTTGTCTCATCACATTCGGAGTCACTTGAGTTTATATATTTTTTTTTTACAATGTTTTATTGAATAACAGAAATAACGAGACTAATATTAAAGTAAAAATCGAATTTTGTATTATTACGAGTATTAGATATGTCAGTATAAGGTGAAATTATACGTCACTGCCAATTGGTAATAGAAAAACTAAAATAAAGTTAAATTTTAACCAAAACCACACTATGCTACAGTAGGGTGTGTCGTATTATTTTTTTGAATTGTTAACTTCAAATTTGAAGATTAGTTTTCCTTTTTTTTACATTGTTTGGCTGCAGAGGGGCATACGTGGGCGTAACATTTTTTAAATATCTCAGCAACTTTTCATCGTAGAAAAACAAAATTTGGTATTTAGGTGGGTGTAAATGTAATGGTATCAATTTGAACTAAGAACTACGGCCATATGAGGATATCTGACTGAGTGGCGTATGTATATACCAACGGTGTACATCTTCGAGATAAACTTCACCACTAAGATACCTGCCATTGATGAATCGTTTGACAGAATATCAGAATAGAGAAAGCATCTCCACTTCTGCACAGATGATACGAAGCTTGATAAGGTTGGCTTCCGAGTACACTATAAAGTAATCAGTCTTGATATAGCTCCCATACTACTAGATATCTGCAGTGTCTATCAATCCGAAATAATGACAATAAGGGAAGTCGCCAAGTGGCTAAGTCGCAAGATAGAGACCAACACTGGCGTTGTCTTTTACTTGGTCTGTCAAGCTGACATAAATTCTGTGGAGGCCACATCCCTAAATTCACAAACCGCCCTCGATAGCTAACGAGATGGCTGAGCAGTTTAACGCACACCTCAGCGTACCTGGGCATGGGGATATGCCGGACAACCGCCAAGCTGATAAACTTGCTTGGGAAGGGACGTTATTAGAAATTCTCGAAGAATATGCGTATATTTAGGCGCCAATCTCCAAATTCAAGCTTTGGTTTAGGCAATCAGGCAGTCCAATGAAAGATGGGCTGGAATCGCCACCTGTAGGCCAGATTGTAAACAAATCTGGCCTAGATATGACCTGAGAGGGAAAGATGGTCTATGTTACTATCAGTTCGGGCTGGACACTGCCTGATCGGCTAACACTCCAGAAAATTGGGTATTGACTCCAATGACTTCTGCAGAAGCTATGGAGATGAGGAAGAAGTGGTAAGCATTGAGCCCTTGATATGCGACTGTCTCGCTTTGAGTAAACGACGTCTGGACATCCTGGCATCTGCCTTTCTAGGCAGTCTAACAGATCTTTCCGACACGTAGTATTGATAGGTTTGTTTCATGTTATTCACTATGCAACGAGGCTATTTCCGAGACAACAAATCCTTTTTTTGTGTGGATTAGCATACCGTTTTATGAAAGCATTTTGCACTTTCAGAAAAGACAAGATCTGTTCCATTTATGCCAGGTGGAGGGTCCACCTGTGGGACATTATTCATCCTAGTAAAGAGAACCAATTCTGTCTTGTTTGGGTTAACGTCCAAACCGCTGCTTCTGGTCCATATAGCCATCTTGTTCAGAGCCACCTGTAGGATGTCTCTGAGAACGTTTACAAATTTGTCACTCACTGTGATTGCCACGTCGTCCGCATGTGCCACGACCTTGCAGCCACAACGTTCTAGATCTAGCAGGATTTCATTCACCGCTAGGTTCCAAATTAGTGGAGACAGTACTCCTCCTTGTGGGCTCTCTCTGTTTACAAACCTTTTTAGAGTTGTGGAGCCAAGACATGCTGTTATGCGTCTTCTGTTGAGCAGACTTTGAATTAGTCTAATCAAACTAGAGTTAACTTTTAGATGTGACAGTGCCGCAATTACTGCATCTGAGTGAATGTTGTTAAAAGCCCCTTCTATGTCAAGAAATGCCACCATGGTGAATTCCTTGAAATGCAGGGACGATTCGATAGTGCTCACAAGTTCGTGCAGGGCTGATTCTGTAGACTTCCCCTTATTGTAAGCATGTTGGTTTACCGACAGGAGTTTTGCATCGAGGTTTGCCCTAATGAAATAATCTAAAAGTTTTTCCAGACCTTTCAAAATGAAGGAGGATAGGCTAATTGGTCTGAAGTCTTTTGGCCTACATAATTGGATATCTTCCCCGCTTTAGGTATGTATACCACTTTGGTATCCCTCCATCGATACGGCATGTATGAAAGCCTGATACAGCCTACATAAATTTTCTCCAGATAGGGGAAAATGTACTTTAACATTTTCTGCATTTCTGCTGCAGTGATGCCGTCTGGGCCAGGTGACTTGAAGGGCTCAAAGCTATTATTCAGCTTATTCTGGATCTCTCAGTCAACAAGCAAGCAACGCTCGCAGTCCACTCGCCCTCTTGTTGGTCCGGTTTAGTAACAATCGTTAAAACTATAAAAAATTTGATTTTTATACCCTGTAGTCTAGGGTATTATGTGTTTTTGCATTTGTTTGCAACACCCAATGGAAGAAGAGTCCATTTCACCATGTCCGTCTGTCCGTCCACCCTCCTGTAGATGTATCATTGTAATCAATGTGCAGGTCCTATTTATAGTTCGATCTCCCAAGGACGATCTCTATTAATCTCTAATTGGTCAAAATCGGTTCAGATGTACATAAAGCTCCCATATACTTATATGTACCACCGCTTTGACATATATGCACTGTATATGTACATATAGGGTGATCTAAGTAGAGATCCTTTTTTCAATAGCCTTTTTTGACAGATCACGAGTGAGTCGTGACATGCTGTCATGTTATTTTTGTTAAGTATTGTTTGGCATTTCATCATGGAAAGTCTTACGCCTGAACAACGTTTTGACAACCTTTCAATTGCCTTTTTTTGACAGACCACGTGTGAGTTGTGTCATGCTGTCATGTTATTTTTGTTAAGTATTGTTTGACATTTCATCATGGAAAGACTTACGCCTGTACAACGTTAACGCGTGTCATTCGCCAGTTACCAGTCGAAATGCTCGAACGAGTCATCGACGGTCAACGGATCTGAGACGTAGCCGCGGCCAACATTTGATAGACATAATCTTCAAAAAATAAATACCAAAGAATGTTCTTTCAAATGATAATAAACATTCCCCATTCAATGAAAAAATCGTTTCATTAAGAGCGGCCCAGTGTGTGAGTTGGTAGCGGCGTGCTCGCCCATGATTTTGGGGGTCGTGGGTTCGATTCCCACCGGAGGCTCTTGTCTGTCGCTGCAAAAATATATCAAGCAAGCAAGTCTTTGTCACCCAGCTTTTCCCTGGACCGTAAAATTATAATATAAATTTACTTTGTATTGTAATTCAATAAAATAAATAAATAATAATATCCAAAAACAAAACTATGAAAAGTCATAACAGATAAAACAACAAAAACAAAAAACTACGATACAAAATTGCACCAAAAAAAATATGAAAAAAATTATAAAATATTTGGTTAATTTTTTTGAAAGCTAGTATTTTGACGAAGAAAACTTAGTAACGGGTGATCCAAGTAGAGATATTCAAAATTCAATAGCCTTTTTTGACAGATCACGTGTGAGCCGTGTCATGCTGTCATATTATTTTTGTTAAGTATTGTTTGGCATTTCATCATGGAAAGACCTGAACAACGTTTACAAATCGTTCAACTTTATTACGAAAATTCACGTTCTGTGAGGAATGTGTTTCGTGCACTTCGCTCAACTTACGGTCAACATAATCGGCCTACGGAGCGTACTATTTTGAGACCCAGCATTCATTATAGGATAATATTCGACCGAATATACCACGTCCAGCACGCAGTGAAGAAAATGTAGCGGCCGTAGCTGCGAGGGTGCACGAAGACCGTGGAGGGTCGATTCGGCGCCGTTCGCAGCAACTCGGACTGACGTATGGAACGACTTGGCGCATTTTACGTCGAGATCTTAAATTGAAAGCATACAAAATACAGCTTGTGCAAGAACTGAAGCCGACCGACCTTCCCAAGCGACATCGCTTCGCTCTATGGGCTCATCCAGAAAAAACAACGGTTTGGTGTGGTTTGTGGGCCGGTGGAATCATCGGTCCATATTTCTTCAAAAATAATGCCGGTGAGAACGTAACCGTCAATGGCGACCGTTATCGTGTCATGACAATCGACTATTTGATGACTGAAATTGAAGCTCGTGATCTCGACGACATTTGGTTTCAACAAGTCGGCGCCACTTCCCACACATCGCATAAATCAATGGATTTAAAAAGGATATAAAAGTAAGGAAAATTCATTTTATTTTTATTTTTTTTATTTTGGCTATTGTGTTTGGGGAGGTACAAACAGGGGCGTGGCAATAGCGGCCTTTTTCCAATAGACTATAGGTACTATAAAATCATTACACTGCACAAAACTCCAAGTGTCTGTGTGGACTAGATTCGCAGTTATATAAGGGTCGTGGAAACTTTTACCATTTCTCAAGGTGATAGCGGCAAAGAAACTAATATTGTGTGTGGATTGCCTTAGTTCTGAAAGGACGTAACAGGTAGAAGGCAGAAGCTTTAATCTTGAAATTTGGTGCGAGGGTAGTGCTTTAATTATACCCTCACTTTAGTGTGACGAGGGTATATATCATTTGCTACGGAAAAAAGTGTAACACGTCGAAGGAGTGACTTAAGACCCCAAGTATGTTCGGAGGAAATCCTTTTTGGGTCATTTTAAGTCGAATGAGCAATGTCCGTCCGTCTGTCTGTCTGTGTGTCTGCTGGCTGGTGCGCACGATAACTCTCGAAAGGAGTAACCGATTGACCTCAAATTTGGTATGTGGTAATATTTTTTTCTATCTCCGGCTAAGTTCGAAGATGGGCCATATTGGTCCACTCCTTCTAGTACCTCCCCCACAAAGGGTTAAAATGTTGTGAGATATTGATTCTTTAATAACTGCTATACTACTTATTCGAATCTTTTGAAATTTCACACATAGTATTAGCTTATTAGTCGCTATCAACTCGAGAAAAATGGGCGAAGTCGCCACGTCCCTTTTGGTACCTCCCACACAAATGCACCATTTTGCACCAAAAGTTAACAGCTTATAACATTAATAACAGTGTATAAAAATACTTGAAATTTTGTACAGTATTATGCTTTTATATTGCCTACAGTCCAGGGAAAAATGGGTGTTGTTGTCACGCCCCTTTTGGTACCTCCCACACAAAGGTACCTTGTTGCACCAAAAGTTAACAGCTTATAACATTAAAACCAGTGTATACAAATACTTTTTTACAGTGTAATGTTTTTAAAGTGTCTATAGCCCTGTGAAAAATGGGCGTTATTGCCACGCCCCTTTTTGTACCTCCCACACAAAAATTCCCAAATCATACCACAATTTAATGTCTCATAACGTTTATACCAGTGCAGATAAATGCTTATAAGTCGGCACAGTGCAATGAATTTAAAGTATCTAATGTTCAGCGAAAAAAAGGTGTATTATATAAACCCCTTCTGGTAACTCCCACACAAATTGACAGAATAATTCGAGTAATATTCAATATTACATTACTCACAAAGTGAGGGTATACCTTAGTCGGTTTACCCGACTGAAACTTTCTTACTTGTTTTCTCCAATTTTTCGATGCATATTTTTTGCATATGCAAATTTTTTAGTTGCATTGAATCGAATTGGGAATCCAAAAATGAACCTTATTCTAAAATTCGGATGACAAATAGAGATTGCATATAACTCCGCCGTCTAGTGACAATATATTTTTCCAACTCAGGCTAAGTTCAAACGTGGGCCATATTGGTCTACCTCCTTTAGTACCTCTCTCATAAAGGGTTAAAATTTAGTGAAATATCTGTGCAACAGCCCTTGGGTCTATATACTCCTCTGGTTTGGTATTGTAAACAAATTCGAAAGTCATAATACCCTTTACCATAGTATAGGTGATTGGTTACGAAACGACCCATCCTAATATATTGAATTAAAGTCGACAGCGTCCAACATAAAAGTGATGATATTCATCTCATAGAAATACTCATATGTCAAGATAATTATATTGCCATCATATTCTACAATTGCTTAATTTTATAATGAACATACATATATTATCATTTTTTTACTTATTCTTATGTTTTTTTTATATTATTTACCACGATTGTTTTCATTTCTTGCCAAAATATATGTAGATATATCTATAAAATATATTCTGAAATGCAAATTTAGATTTCCACAATCACATGTAGAACAAAAAGAATAATGTTACACATCATTAATTTGTTTTTTTTTTTTTTGTAAGAAGGGGATTCATTTATACCGCATTTAAATGTTAATTTCTGCTTTAGGCACTTTCGTAAGCGCGACCACTTATTTGAGTGTCAGATAGTGAGATATACGTTTTGTGTGCGTTGTGAGGACGGCTGAGGTTTGTTGGGTGTTTTTCTTTGGGCTCTTTTGCTGTGATTTCCCCTTGGCGTAGAAATGCAAGATAATTTACTATAAAAGTTGAGGACGCTGTGTGAATTGGTATCAGTTTTATTCGAGATTCATTCGCATCAAATAGTCCAAGAGAAATTATAATGAGAGTTTTCGTAGTCCTTTCGGCTTTAGTTGTCTGCGCATGCGCCGCTCCCGGTAGCTACGGTGGAGGTGGTGGTGGCGGTTCTGCCTCTGCTGGTGCTAGTGCTAGCGCTGTTGGTAAAGGCGGTGCTGGTGGATTCGGTGGTGGTCCTGGCGTCGGTGGCGGTTTTGGCGGTCGTCCCGGAGGTGCCGGATTTGGTGGTCAACATGGCGGTGGTTTCGGTGGCCCTGGAGCTGGTGGTTTCGGCGGTGCTGGCGGCCATGGCGGTGGTTTTGGCGGTGCCGGAGCTGGTGGTTTCGGCGGTGCTGGCGGTCATGGAGGTGGTTTCGGCGGTCCCGGTGCTGGTGCTGGTGGTTTCGGCGGTGCTGGAGGTCATGGTGGCGGTTTCGGCGGTCCCGGTGCCGGAGCTGGTGGTTTCGGCGGTGCTGGCGGTCATGGAGGTGGTTTTGGCGGTCCTGGTGCTGGTGGTTTCGGCGGTGGTCATCGTGGTGGTCTAGGTGGTGGTTTTGGTGGCGGTTCTGCTTCATCCAGTGCTAGCGCTACTGCCACAGCCTCCGGTAGCGGTTTCGGCGGTGGCCATTCCAACGCTAACGCTAACGCAGTTGCTAATTCCAAAGTTCACGGTTAAACGATCATCTAGTCCCAAACATTATTTTATTTTGTTATGAATAATTTATTAAAAATTAAATTTAAAAAAAAATTACAAAGATATTCTTATCTGCACTGGGTGGAAAATAATCAAAAATGTAATCCTAGAATGTTGCTACGAAAATCAATAGGATCTTCAAATTAGCGCACGGGGAAATATTATGCATATTAATTGCATACAAAAATGGGCCACATTTTATATAAAATATTTGCTGAAACAAATAAGGATATTTCAGTCAAGTAAACCGACTAAGGTACGTATTATGTTCAAAAAATATCGCGAATTTTATATTTTTTCAAAAAGTATTTATTTATTCATGAATAACTATTTTGTCCCCTTCAAAGTAATTCCCACTTCTGCCAACGTTTTTTCCAATCCTTGAAGCACTTCAAATAACCATTTTTTGTGATCTTGTTCAGCTCCTCCTTCGATGCCGTCTTTATCTCCTCAATCGTGGCGTAGCGTCGTCCTTTCATGGGCCTTTTCAATTTTGGGAACAAAAAATAGGTCAGGGGAATACGAGTACCAACATAACGCTACAAAAATATCAAAAATCAAATACACATAGCCCGCGGAAATTAGAAATTAGCGATATTCCTTGAACATACCTTGTATACCCTCAATGCGTACTCGTAAGTGTAATGTAATATGAAATATGAGCCAGAAAGGTGAAACATTTTACTCAGCCCATAGCCGTTGCAAAATTTGTCTAGAATGCAGAATTTTAAAAGATGTACAGGGGTTTCCAACAAAAGATGTTATTTTGAATCACCCGGTATTTCGGTAGCTGCCACTTTTGAAGCTTTTATTCTTTGACATTTGGCAAGTAGAAACTACGCCATTACTAAAAATGGAACGATACACGATTCAACAATTGATATTATTAAAATTCGAAAATCATCGAAAAATCATCTTGACTGATGAGGCCCATTTCCACCTCGGTGGCTACGTCAACAAGCAAAATTGTCGAATCTGGGGCTCGGAAAACCCAAGAGTTATTGTTGAGAAGCCTCTCCATCCTCAACGTGTGACTGTTTGGTGCGGTTTATGGTCCGGCGGGATCATTTGACCTTACTTTTCGAAAATGATGTTGGATCAACAGTTATGGTGAATGGATTGCGCTATCGAGAGATGATTAATGATTTTTATGGTCGGATTTGTATGGTATTGATCTGGACAACGTTTACTTTCAACAAGACGCCGCTACGTGCCACGCAAGCAACGAAACCATTGCTCTGTTACGGGAAAAGTTTCCGGACCGTGCTATCTCTCGAAGAGGTCATCACAATTGGCCACCGATTTAACACCTTGCGACTTCTTGTGATTTAACACCTTGCGACTTCTTCCTTTGGGGCCACGTGAAAGATAAGTTCTACGCCAACAGCCCAGCCTCGATTCAATACCTCAAAGATAGAATTTGTGAGGCTATCGAGGACATAGGGCAGCCACTTTGCGATTTGGATATGGAAAATTTCATGAAAAGGATTTGGTCCTGTAAGCGTGGTCGTGGTGGCCATTTGGCTGATGTTGTTTTTCATTATTAACGGCATACCTTCCTCTTTATTATGAAATAAACACCCGATCATTTATCTCCAAAAATTGCATTTTTCTTTGAATATCAAAATAACACCTCTTGTTGGAAAACCCTTTAGATGATAACTAAAGAAGTTATGGGGACGTTCTGTTCGAAAGAATGTGTCAATTTGTGTTGGTGTGCCAGTAAGGGTTTATGAAAAACGCCTATTTTGGTCAGAAAATTAGATATCTGTAAAAACATTGCACTCTACGATGTGTTGCACTACAAAAATTCGGCTAGGTAGTATAGGAAGTTATTAGATAACACTATGCAACAACAATTTTTTTGTGTCCGAGACCTAAAAGCTTTTTTATATCCTACAACACACTGTGGTACAGGGTTTTATAAGTTTGTTTCATGGCAGGTGTTTGTAAAACCTCGAAATACCACAGCTAGACCCACCTTAATGTATACGTATCAACTCAGAATCAATAGCTGAGTCGATTTAACCATGTCTGTCCGACCGTCCGTTTGTCTGTCCATTGAGTGCAGGTCGCAATCTCACTCCGATCATGCTGAAATTTTGCGGTTAGGAGTCTTTCATACCTGGAAAAAAGTCTATTGAATTTGAAGAAAATCGGTTCAGATTTAGATATAGTTCCCATATATATGTTTCGTCCGATTTGACCTTTTAGCCCCATAGAAGCTGTATTTTACTGTTTCGTGATCCATGGACCAACATTGATCAATTTAAACAAAAACGATTCAGATTTAGATATAGATATATGTATATAATATAAGTCTCGTCCGATTTGGCCCATTAGCTCTATAGAAGCTGTAGTTTACGCCCAATTTTTTTTTGCAAATTTAGGTTGGTAAAGTTTATTTATCTTTGGATCAACATTGCTTAATTTTAAGAAAATCGGTTCAGATTTAGATATAGATATATGAATGTAGCTCCCATATATATGTTTTGTTCGATTTGGCCCATAGAAGCTGTAGTTTTGGAATTTAGCATGGTAGAGTTTTTTGGTCCACTCGGTTTAGACTTAGATAATGTTTCGTCCGATTTGGCTAAATTGTGTAAACAAATTTTAGTTGAAGTATACATTGGATATTTCATTGTTATCCAATTTTACTAGAGTGTAGTGAGTAGGGTATCATATAGTCGAATTTATAATTTTCTCACTGGTTTATGTACAGATTGAGGCATTGTATTTTATAAAAACCAAACATTTTTTATGGTAAAGTTTTAATATTTTATTTTGTTGTATTTAGTTAGGCTGTAGGTCATACAAATAAAAGACAAAATGCTTCTATTTGTTTGTTTTTATTTTTATTCTTCTCCAATATTTCGACCAACTTCGCTGGTCATCTTCAGGGATCTATTACATTGAAACACCAAATTAACATTAATAACTAAACAAATTGTAAACAACATTATTTTTACATACATTAATTAAACAAAAAGTTACATTTATATCGCAAAAAAACACTGTTCACCTGCTGAAGCTTTTCGGTTACTGTTTGAGTGTTTGTCTATGCTTGTCAATTGTATGTCTATAAATTTTAGCGCATCCGTCAGTGTCTCTTTTATAGTTGAGTCTTTTTTCCGCTCTGACGTCAGTGATGTGTAACATCTCTAACGTTAATCGTCTCGCATAATTTCTCTCTTCCACTAATATCTCAACTTCGTCAAAATTCGGCTTATGCCCTGTCAAGGTACAGTGGGCTGCGAGTGCGGTTTTCTGCTCGATTGGTTTGCCAAGTGTTTTGTGTTCCGTCTTATGCGATGATATTCTTGTCTTCAGTTTCGTTTTTGTCGTACCAACGTATACCTTTTGGCATACGTTAGACTCGTCGCCGTTACAAGTTATTTTATATACCACATTAGCCTTTTCTTCCTTTTTAATTTTGCATTTTGTTTGGCTAAACAGATGTGTTAAAGTGTTATGGGATTTGTGGGCCAGTTCATATTTCTGCTTGTCATATATGTCCGAATGTTTTAAGCGTTCGGAGAATCCAGGGACGTATGTCATTGATTTGTATATTTTCTGTTGTTTTTCTTCGTTATTCCTTATTTTGTTTCGCATAGAGTGAGTTATTAAGTTGTTTATTGTTTTCTTTGGAAAATCATTCATTGAAAGTATGTCCCTTATTCGACGTTTGTTTGCCTTATGGTATTCCTTGTCACTAATTGTTAGAACTCTATTGATGAAGTTCGTCGCTGTATTTATAATTGTACGTCTAGGGTGTTTTGAATTAAAGTTGAGTAGTCTCCCTGAGGCCGTTGGTTTCTGATACCAATCTAACTTCAGCGTATTACCTTTTCTGAAAACTATTGTATCCAAATATGGTAGGCTATTTTCCTTTTCCTCTTCCATTGTAAATTGTATTTGTTTGTGATACGCATTTAGTGCGTTCAAAATATCGTTTCGGCTGTCTTTCTTTATAATGCAAAATAAGTCATCTACATACTTTGTTAATATCCGTGGTTTTTGAGATAAGGGTTCCAGTACCGTGTCCAACAATTCTTCCATTACTATGTCCGCCATTACAGGTGATGCGGGAGATCCCATCGGCATCCCTTTTCTCTGTTCATATATTTTATCATCGTGTTTGAAATATCTCGTCTCCTTGATGCAAAAATTCAAGAGATCCATAAAAAGTTGAAGTGGAATTGATGTGTGTGGAATACCGTTAAGGCCCATATGCTCATCGATCAATTCGCCGGGCTATGGACTTTGCAAATATTTAGTAAACATATTAAAAAACGTTACGAATGATTCAAAATACAACGTGAAAGACGCAGTAGATTTTAGAAATAAAATAGTCAATCAACATGTAGAAGAAGACGAAATTTTAATTTCTTTCGACGTAGTCTCACTATTTCCAAGCATTCCAATCAATTTAGCGTTAAAAATAGTTGAAAAGAAATGGAGCTTTTTAGAAAAACACACATCAATTCCACTTCAACTTTTTATGGATCTCTTGAATTTTTGCATCAAGGAGACGAGATATTTCAAACACGATGATAAAATATATGAACAGAGAAAAGGGATGCCGATGGGATCTCCCGCATCACCTGTAATGGCGGACATAGTAATGGAAGAATTGTTGGACACGGTACTGGAACCCTTATCTCAAAAACCACGGATATTAACAAAGTATGTAGATGACTTATTTTGCATTATAAAGAAAGACAGCCGAAACGATATTTTGAACGCACTAAATGCGTATCACAAACAAATACAATTTACAATGGAAGAGGAAAAGGAAAATAGCCTACCATATTTGGATACAATAGTTTTCAGAAAAGGTAATACGCTGAAGTTAGATTGGTATCAGAAACCAACGGCCTCAGGGAGACTACTCAACTTTAATTCAAAACACCCTAGACGTACAATTATAAATACAGCGACGAACTTCATCAATAGAGTTCTAACAATTAGTGACAAGGAATACCATAAGGCAAACAAACGTCGAATAAGGGACATACTTTCAATGAATGATTTTCCAAAGAAAACAATAAACAACTTAATAACTCACTCTATGCGAAACAAAATAAGGAATAACGAAGAAAAACAACAGAAAATATACAAATCAATGACATACGTCCCTGGATTCTCCGAACGCTTAAAACATTCGGACATATATGACAAGCAGAAATATGAACTGGCCCACAAATCCCATAACACTTTAACACATCTGTTTAGCCAAACAAAATGCAAAATTAAAAAGGAAGAAAAGGCTAATGTGGTATATAAAATAACTTGTAACGGCGACGAGTCTAACGTATGCCAAAAGGTATACGTTGGTACGACAAAAACGAAACTGAAGACAAGAATATCATCGCATAAGACGGAACACAAAACACTTGGCAAACCAATCGAGCAGAAAACCGCACTCGCAGCCCACTGTACCTTGACAGGGCATAAGCCGAATTTTGACGAAGTTGAGATATTAGTGGAAGAGAGAAATTATGCGAGACGATTAACGTTAGAGATGTTACACATCACTGACGTCAGAGCGGAAAAAAGACTCAACTATAAAAGAGACACTGACGGATGCGCTAAAATTTATAGACATACAATTGACAAGCATAGACAAACACTCAAACAGTAACCGAAAAGCTTCAGCAGGTGAACAGTGTTTTTTTGCGATATAAATGTAACTTTTTGTTTAATTAATGTATGTAAAAATAATGTTGTTTACAATTTGTTTAGTTATTAATGTTAATTTGGTGTTTCAATGTAATAGATCCCTGAAGATGACCAGCGAAGTTGGTCGAAATATTGGAGAAGAATAAAAATAAAAACAAACAAATAGAAGCATTTTGTCTTTTATTTGTATGACCTACAGCCTAACTAAATACAACAAAATAAATAACATAGAAGGTTTTAATATTTTTTTAATTCCAAATTTCATGGAGTGTACCTTTAGTATTTGGACCGTATATATACATATTGGAAGTATAAGCTCGATAAAGTCAGGATAGCATTTATGTTAAAGGAAATTATGAAGGCAAGAAATTCTAAAAACACCCCTTTCACGAAGAAACCGTTGTTTAGTAACTGTTGTTAAAGTAATTAGAAAAAAATATTTTTTGAAGAAAAAATTCGCAAAAAATGCCTCTGTTCCATTATGTGAAAGCTAGCATCCTAACGAACAAAAGTCGATGGATAAATGCATTAAATATGACCCATATTGTAAAAATAGGAAAATTAAAAAAAATAATAGTTTTTCATATTTTTATTTTGACAATTTTGTTTGGGATGTATCAAAAGGGGTGTGGCAATGCTGAAAATTTTTACATTCTGTTGTAAAATATGTGGGTAATTTTTAAAAATAAAACGAAAAAAATTGAATATTAGCTTTTCAGGATAATCAAGGACTAAGGACATTTCCGTCATTTTGATGTCCTTAAGAGACGAAAAATAATTACGTAATTTATAATTCATAGAGAGGGTGTCAAAATCTTTGAAATGGTACTTATGTAGAAGTAAAGTTATGTACGAGTATGTATACTTCAAAAATGCTAAATTTGTAAAAACAATGTTGTAGGTGACCAACTTGGGCAGCCGTTATGAATTTGGATAATCGGTAATAGGTAATAAGTCTGCATAGTCTTATAGTATAAGCAATTTCATTGAAATCTTAATCCATAAATATTTGGAGTGGGTCGGTTTACCCTAAAGTATAAATGATTTTTTGTTAAAAATATTAACTTATTAAATATTTCACAACATCTTAGCTATGGAATAATTTTAGTCCAATTTCAGTTCGTCGTCTGAATTATTATTGCCGTTATAATTATATATCATTAAACTACGAAAAATATTTATTTCAACTTGAGAAATCAGTTTGACAAATTCCGTTTTTATGACAACCACATCGATGTGTCCATCCAAATCAGATTTTATATAAGGATCTTTTTATAAATTTGGAAGAATAGAATACAATATTGTACGTTTTGTGCGACACAAACTGCATTTGAGGGGCGAATTCACAAAAAATTGAGATTAATTGAAAAATGAATTACATATGTTTCAAAGTCATATATGACACACGTTTCCAGTAGGAGTGTCTATAAGTTTAATTTTTTTTGGATTTTTCGCGAGAAATTATGAAATAGTAAATTTGGCATATTTTATCCCTCAATATAGTTTTTCCATATGTAAAAAATTAATACTTTTATTATGGAATCTGTAACTACAGGTATGTATTTTAGAGTGAAGGTAAAAAAATGTTTCTAAAAGCCTTTTAGAAATATTTTTGAACTTTTTTTGAAAATATGTCCAAATAAGGACTATTTTTAAAATATATTTGGATTTTTAAATGGGAAAAGGGTAAAATTGGGTAAATGAGTAAATTTTATATTAGACTGCAGTATATTTGCTTCCATATTCCGCAAAAACATATTGTTAAATACATATTATTAAATAAATTGTGAAAATAGTCACTTATATTTCTATCCCCTCACCTTAGAGAGGAGGGTATATAGCATTTGCTACGAGCCAAAAGTGTAACACATCGAAGGAGTGACCTAAGACCTTAAGTATGTTCGGAGGAAATCAGTTTTGGGTCTTTATAAGACATTTGAGCAATGTCCCTCCGTCTGTCTGTCTGTGTGTGTCTGTCAGCTGGCTGGTGCGATAACTCTCGAAAGGACTAACCGAAGCTAAGTTCGAAGATGGGCCATATTGGTCCAATCCTCCTAGTACCTCCCCCACAAAGGGTTTACTTATAGTGAATTATTGATTCTTTTATACCTTATATAGTACTTACTCGAATCTTCTGAAATTACACACATAGTATTAGTTTGCTGGTCGCTAACACGTCTGGAAAAATAGGCGAAGTGCCCACGCCCTTTTTGGTACATCCCACCCCCTTTTGGTGCCTCCCACACAAATGCACCATTTTGCAGAAAAAGTTAACGGCTTATAACTTTGATGCCTATACATACAAATACATATTTAAAATTGTGTACAGTGTAATGTTTTTATAGTACCCATAGTATATTAAACAAGTAAGAAAGTTCAGTCGTGTAAACCGACTTATGAATCCCCTCACCCCGAGTCCCAAAAAAATATAAGTACATTTATTCATTTTTTTGCTTTAATTAAATTATTATCAATTTAAATTATATTTAATAGCTTTAAAGTATGTATGTACTGGAATTAAAGCTATAAGCTGTTTACTTTTGATGTAAAATGGTGCATATGTGTAGGGGGTACAAAAAGGGGCGTGCCAATAACGGCCACTCTTGTACTGTACTAAATTTCAAGTATTACTATGTACTGGTATGAAAGAAAAACTTTTAACTTTTGGTACAAAAAGTGTGGGAGGTACTAAAAGGAGCCAAACGGGCCAATAACGCCCATTTAGCTCTGGACTCTTGGTACTATAAAAGCATTAGATAGTACAAAATTTCAAGTATTTAAACGCACTGGTATTAAAGTTATAAGCTGTTAACTTTTCGCGGAAAATGGTCCATTTGTGTGGGAGGTACCAAAAGGGGCGTGCCAATAACGGACACATTTTTCTAGACTTTAGGTACTATAAACGCATTACGCTGTACCAAATTTCAAGTATTTGTATTCACTGGTATTAAAGTTATAAGCTGGTAACTTTTGGTACAAAATGGTCCTTTTTTGTGTGGGAGGTGTAGAAATTCAGAGTATTCAAATAAGTAATATAGAAGTTATTATATAATATTTCACTAAATGTTAACCCTTTGTGGGGGAGGTACTAGAAGTAGTGAACTAGTATGGCCCATCTACGAACTTTGCCGGTGATAGAAAAACATATTACCACATGCCAAATTTGAAGTCAATCAATTGATTACTCCTTTCGAGAGTTATCGTGCTCACCAGCCAGCAGACAGAGAGACGGACGGACATTGCTCATTCGACATGAAATGACCCAAAACGGATATCCGCCGAACATACTTAGGGTCTTAGGTCACTCCTTCGATGTGTTACACTTTTGGCTCGCAGCAAATTATATATACCCTAAGGCGAGGGGATAAAAAGGGCGCATTGCCACGCCCCTTTTGATACATCCCAAACAAAATTGTCAAAATAAAAATATGAAAAACTATTTTTTTTTTAATTTTCCTATTTTTACAATATGGGTCATAATTTATGCATTTACCCATCGACTTTTGTTCGTTAGGATGCTAGCTTTCATATAATGGAACAGAGGCATTTTTTGAAGAAAAAATTCGCACGATAGCTCTTGAAAGGAGTAATCGATTGATTGACTTTAAATTTGGTATGTGGTAATATGTTCTTCTATCACCGGCAAAGTTTGAAGATGGGCCATACTAGTTCACTACTTCTAGTACCTCCCCCACAAAGGGTTAACATTTAGTGAAATATTGATTATATAATAACTTCTATATTACTTATTTGAATACTCTGAAATTCTACACCTCCCACACAAAAGGACCATTTTGTACCAAAAGTTACCAGCTTATAACTTTAATACCAGTGCATACACATACTTGAAATTTGGTACAGCGTAATGCGTTTATAGTACCTAGAGTCTAGAAAAAAGTGACCTTTACAGCGTCATAAAAACCGCAAGTACCAATCGATTATGCTAAAATTCGTCAATTTGTATTTTATTTTACCCAGAAACATTTCAAGGAGCAAAATCTTACCAATTTGGCTTAAAAATCATAATTTGAGATAAATTTTAACCGATACCATTCGTTGTAATATAACATCCTAGTTTTGACCTGTAGCCCCTACTTTACTTGAATGCGATCCATAATATTTGAGAAATTTGCCAACATTTCTGATTTTCAATTTAAGAAGATAAATGGGAATGTAATTATATCCGGAAGGAATTATTAAAAATCCTTAATATAAGAACAATTTGTGAAGTTTTCCTTACTTTTACAAAACTAGTTGCAGCAAAAATTGGTGATATCTTAAGTCCGCTTTCTCATATACGCCTTTGACACCGTAGATGACAAAGTGGTTAACCAATCCGACTGCAAATTTGGGGTGTGTAGTTTGTTTTGCCTAAATAACACAAACCATAAAATGAACAATATAGCCCACACAAAAGAGTGTCTTCAGATTTGAGTTCTTCCCAATTTAGATGTCACATTTTTTTAAACGTTCTCAGTCCAACTTCGACATCGGACCTATAGTCAGTGGTTCCAAAATTTTTTTCAGCAAAATTTTAACGGTTGCAGTTATATCGCTGAAATTTCGCATACTTAAAGGGTGTTTCCAGAAGATTTGCAAAATTAAAGGCCTCGAGTTTGTTCTCCTTGGGTACTCGTTTTAATTTGGGTGATATTTCATTGTTATTAGGGACATTTTCTGATGCACGTTTTATTATGACGCCTAGAAAAACGTTGTCACAAACAATATTATCGTACGATTTCTATAATCGTTCATTATAGCAAATTTTCGTTAGATTAAAACCCAAGGTACAATGTGATAATTTTTCATATTGTTTTTTCAAAATCGAATATATTAAAAGCATTTTTTAATTCTTCAAAAACTGTCGTACTTCCATCACCACTCAACGTTTCTGCGGAATATGACTTAGCGGACAAAATATAAAAGAGGCTGTATGGTGTGTTTTCGTATGCTAATAACTTGAATACTTTAGCCGTTAGTATTTATTTCACAGTTTGCTGTTAATTGCTGACGTCACTTTCATAGACAATATTTGAACTTTCTTGACCCAATGTTTTTCCCCTTCATAGAATTAGTTATCTGATTTAATTCGGAATAAATATATACATTTCGAAAAAAACACTTTTTATTCCAAGAGCTACCCTGGGACCATATGTATATAACCCTTTTTGTCCTAATGTGTCATGTTTAGCCCTTTTTGCACCTCTGTTGCATATTTAAACCTTTTATCTCTAAAAGTACGAATTTGAAAATTCGCATAAGTAGTATAAGTATAGAAGTTATTAACGAATCAATATTTCGCTAAATTTTTACTCTTTGTGGGGGAGGAGGAAGAACAGCATGATCCATCGTTGAGTTCAGCCTGAGAAAAACCAGTAAGAAGTGAAAGAACGTCGGCAGGGACCGACTATACATATTAGGGCGGGTCGATTTAAAAATCGCCCATTGCTCAGTGAAAATCGTATTCTAGGGATCAAAATAAGAAACTTTGCCGAAGGAACCATACCTCTGAAACGAATTCTGATGTCCCGGAAAAAATCCCACTTTGACCCATTTAGAGTGCTCCAATCGAGTCCAAATGTGTGTCACTGGCATGGGTGGGTCGGGCCTCCAATGTTAGTGGGGGTCGGTCATACATTTGGACTCGATTGGAGCACTCTAAATGGGTCAAAGTGGGATTTTTTCCGGGACATCAGAATTCGTTTTAGAGGTATGGTTCCTTCGGCAAAGTTTCTTATTTTGATCCCTAGAATACGATTTTCACTGAGCACTTCACTGAGTGGGGGTCGGTCATACATTTGGACTCGATTGGAGCACTCTAAATGGGTCAAAGTGGGATTTTTTCCGGGACATCAGAATTCGTTTTAGAGGTATGGTTCCTTCGGCAAAGTTTCTTATTTTGATCCCTAGAATACGATTTTCACTGAGCAATTTTTTGCCTCCCTACAAATCGACCCGGCCTAATACATATAATACCAATAACGCACCGAATATTCTCTTCCAAGGCGTCAATCGTGTCGGGCTTATCTGTGTAGACAAGCGACTTCACATAATCCCGCAAAAAATAGCCCAGCGGAGTTAAATCGCGCGATCTTTGAGGTCACACCACAGGCCCATGATGCGAGATAATGCGCTCACCAAAAGTTTCCAACCGAATTTTGGTAGTTCTGTCTACTATCATTCGATTCCATCAGGACAACCAACTTTTTGGTTGTGGTATACTTCTGCTTCTGTTGACAACAATCATATTTGGTTGCGCCTACTACGAAAATGGTGGCTAAAATTATCTGTTGTATGTTGCCACAACCAACTGTTTTAAAAAATTGGTTGTTCTGACAATTTGTCAGTCATATAGTACCGACAATTAATTAAAAACAGTTTTCATTAATTTTTTTTATTTATTGAACAAAAAACCAAACTATTCATAACAAAATTAAATATCACATATTACAAATTCATCACTATTATGTGATCTGGAAATATTTGACACAAATTTTAGTACATGAAAGAAAAAACACAAACCTTTTCTGCAAATATCGCTTAACCCTGTGCTTTCAATTTTATTTTTTATTTATGTAAAACATTTTGTACAACTTATTCTGCATTCCACACATTATTATCCACACGAGATCATTTTTGACTACATATACAGCTCTTGAAAAAAATGTTGAAGATTTATTTATGTCGAGTAATTTTATTTTTTGTTTGTCATGTCTTAGTAAAAGAACAGCAACCATACTTTCGGTTGTATTTCCCAAAATACATTTAATTATTCTAAATTTGGGAAATTATTGGAATAGCAATAAACGATTATTTATTAATATTTTTGCTGTTGTAGTAACCAATTATTCGTTGGAATCATAATCTTTGCTTTATTGAAGCAATATCTGTTGTCAAGAATAAAACATTGGTTGTCACAACCAAAAATCCATCATATGGTACTACAATGAAAGTTTAAAATTGGTTACAACAACTAACCGAGTGTGAATGAAAAAAAAAACAATCTTAATTCGATTGATACAACTATCGTTTTAGTTGCAAGCATTTTTATTTGATCGTATCCATGTTATTATTGTTGTTTCAACTATTTATATATAAATACAACCGACACACGGTGTAGGGAGTATACATTTTGTTGCTAGTACTATTTTTTATTGTTACAATCGAATTCCAAACAATTATTTTCCTGGGTGTATCGTAATTGAAAAACTTGTTTTCGAGAGTGTCAAGACGTGACATTAGGGTTATTGCACATTGTTCAGAAGAATATACGGACAGACGGGCAGACAGGCTGACAGGCTGACGTGGTAAAATCGACTCAAACCAATTACACTATGCGACAAAAAATGCGAATAAATTCGTTAATATTGGCTCCCAGTGCGTCAACCGGTGCGGGCCTGTCGATATAAAGATGAGCCTTAACATAGCCCCACAAAAATAATCTAAATACGTAAAAAGACACGATCTAGGTGGCCAAATGACCGGCCGCAAACGTAAAATAAACTGTTCACCGAACTTTGAATTCCATAAAAATAAATAAAAATCAATAATCTGCAAGCGTTGTGTCAATTATAGACCAAACTGAACATGTTTGACAGTAACATGTTACACGAAAACAGCTGAGCTACCAAAAAGAAAGTTGCCAAAGAATCACCTATTACACTATGCACCAAAAACAATTTGTTTTGTGTCCTAGTCTTAAAAATTATTATACCCTCACTTTAGTGTGACGAGGGTATACATATATCATTTGCTACGAAAAAAAGTGTAACACATCGAAGGAGTGATCTAAGACCCTAAGTATGTTCGGCGGATATTCGTTTTGGGTCATTTTAAGACGAATGAGCAATGTCCGTCCGTCTGTCTGTCTGTCTATCTGTCTGTCTGTGTGTCTGTCTGTCTGCTGGCTGGTGCGCACGATAACTCTCGAAAGGAGTAACCGACTGACTTCAAATTTGGTACGTGGTAATATTTTTTTCTATCTCCGGCTAAGTTCGAAGTCCACTCCTTCTAGTTCCTCCCCCACAAAGTGTTAAAATGTTGTGAAATATTGAATCTTTAATAACTGCCAGTGAAAAATGGACGCTATTTCCACGCCCCTTTTTGTACCTCCCACACAAAGGTACCATTTTGCACAAAAAGTTAAGAGCTCATAGCATGAGTACCAATGCACGAAAATGCAACAACATTTAGCACAGTGTAACGCTTTTGAAGTACCTATAGCCCTGTAAAAAATGGCCGTTATCACCACGCCCCTTTTTGTACCTCCCACACAAAATGGCCAAATCATGCCAAAATTTAATATTTCATAATGTTAACATACCAGTGCAAAAACCGTTAAAATTCGGCGCAGTGTAATGTATTTAAAGAATCTACTATTCAGCGAAAAATAGGTGTATTTGTTAAAAACATTCTGGTACCTCCCATACAAATTGACAGAATAATTCGTTTAATATTCCACATTACATTACTCACAAAGTGAGGGTATACCTTAGTCGGTTTACCCGACTGAAACTTTCTTACTTGTTTTTTTGTATAGATTGTGGCATACTGTTATATAAAATCAAAAACAAAAATTTTTTTTTTTTATAAAAAATTTATTAAAAATACTATTATCGTCGAGGGTACCTTTGCACAATAATTTTTGGAGTATATGCCCGATAAGGTCGACTTATACGTTAAGTTGAAGCTATTAATTTGGGCTACCAATTTTGGAAATAACTCATTTACTTAGAAACAGTGGTTTAGTAACAGTCATTAAACAAACTGGAAAAAGTAGATTTTTCTTAAAAAAAAAAAAAAACAAAAATCCTGGGCCGAACCAAAAACATAAAAAATAGAAAAAAAAATCGAAAAAAAAATATTTTATTTCATTTTTTAAAAGTTTGCATCCGAAGAAAATAATGCTTATTTCAAAATAATCTGTGGATAAATGTAGAAATTAGAGCCCTTTTGGTAGAGGTAAGAGAATTTCAATTTTTTTTTTATTTGAAAATCATGAAATTTTGTTAGGAACGCATATATTTATATATTAGAATGAAATATATTTGCGCACTGACTTTCACAAATAAAATAGTGTTTACCCACAAGCAAAGTTATTGTTTAAGATGTTTTCCAAATATATTTTATTTAAAATTTTTGCATGTCGGTTGCCCGTGTCGGATCAGGCTTATACTTGAAAAATTATGGTCCAAATACTAAATGTACTTTCCATGAAAGCTGTAACTTTAAAAAAAAATTACCATGAAAAATTTTTTTCGTGTTTGTGAAACCAAATTGCACCAGAAACTGTTATCCACATCCCTTGGACAACATTTTGTTGCATAGTGTTATTTGCGATTTGCATTTTTTCACAGGAATATATGGACAGACAGGTAGACGGACATGATGAAATAGACTCAAAACTTATTCTATGCCGATCCGGGATATGGGTGTTACAAACAAATACACAATGTCATAATACCCTGTACTACAGTGTGGTGTCGGGTATACCAATTGTAAACACAGTGAGTTCAAATCCAATAAGCAAACTAAACAAAATTTGTTTAAAATATTTTTGTTTACATTTATTTATTAGCACCAAAAAATATTAACGGAAAAAATTACAATAAAAAATTTAATTGCAGCTAACTTTTTCTTTCTCCAAAATAAAACTTTTACGTCTCCATTAAGCAAATAAGCCAAAAATATGGCCTTCATCCCCTTTGCCCAGAGTCTAGTTTAGAATCCATATTTCCATAGAGTTTAATTTACATTAAGCTCGTGTGGGATATTGGGATGCCGTATCTCTTCGATCAAACATACATATGTATGTATGTACATATTTCAATCTCATTTAGATGCTAATTGCCGACGACGCTAAATTGTATGTTATATGGGCCAGAGTTAAGTGTTGTTTTTCCTCTATGGTTCGAAGTTGAGAGATTAGCAGCGATGAGCAGACAGTGGTTGATGGGTTGTTTACCTATAAAAGTTGAGTCCGTTGGGCGACTTGTTATCAGTTCCATTTCATCCACACGAAACGAATCGTCTTAGCAATTCAACATGAAGGTTTTTGTAGTACTTGCTCTTCTTGTGGCCTGTGCCTGTGCCGCTCCTCAACGTCGTGGTCCCGGTGCCGGTGTTGGTGCTAACGCCAATGCTGCTGCTGCTGCTGAAGCCAATGTTAAGGGAGGTGCCGGTGGTCGTCCAGGTGCAGGAGGTTTCGGTGGTCCAGGTGCAGGAGGTTTCGGTGGTCCAGGTGCTGGAGGTCCCGGTGGTCGTCCAGGTGCCGGAGGTTTCGGTGGTCCAGGTGCAGGAGGTTTCGGTGGTCCAGGTGCCGGAGGTTTCGGTGTTCCAGGTGCTGGAGGTCCCGGTGGTCGTCCAGGTGCCGGAGGTTTCGGAGGTGCCGGTGCTAACGCAAATGCTGCTTCTACTGCCAACGCTGCCGGTGGCGGTATCGGTGGTGGTTCTGCTTCAGCATCTGCTAACTCTTCTGCCACAGCTTCCGGCAACGGAAGAGGTGGTGCTACTGCCAACGCCAGTTCTAGCGCCACTGCTAACTCTAATGTACGCGGTTAAGTGATCTATATTAGCTCTAAAATTTGTTTTGTTATCTTAAGATTTAAATTATTAAACAAATACCAAATGAACACAATAATTTTTTCCTTTAAATTTAAACAAAAAATACATTTAATTATTTATGTAGCACATAATTATTTTTATAGTTTCTAAAAATACTGCTAAAAGAATCCGAACCATGTCTGTCCATTTTAAGTTTGTTTGCGTAAGCCTCATCTCATTGAACCACTTTGACTGTAGCAGAAAGCCTAAGAGTTGAATGAGTCTTATCATCAACCATGTTTGCCTTCTAGAGAGAGCGGAATACGGTCACATAAGAAGATCTATTGATACCTCCTCGCGTTCGTCTCCACAGCTTCAGCAAAGTAATTTCACAAGATCTTCAACCTCTCTGAGTGCCGTACAATAAGCCAATGACCCTTCATAACAGACATACTAAGTTAGACGGCCAGTCTAGACAACAA
Source organism: Eudasyphora cyanicolor (assembly GCA_963930755.1). NCBI lineage: Eukaryota > Metazoa > Arthropoda > Insecta > Diptera > Muscidae > Eudasyphora > Eudasyphora cyanicolor. The sequence goes on along the minus strand of OZ005737.1, from coordinate 198,189,432 downwards.
TTGCAGGGCATTGATGCGATTGGAGTTTAGGCAGGGCCACAACAATCTGGAATGCGTGCAGTTTCTGAAAGGTGACTACCTGTCATTAGTGGTAATAAAGGCAATATATCTCAAAAAGAGCTCGCAGGTCTTTGGAGGGATTCCCACAGATTCCAGTTCCGCTTGAGCATGTAAGTTAGTTCGTAATTTGCAAGCTCATCTGCTTTGCAGTCCCTGGTATGTCTCTGTGGCCCGACATTCAAGTTAGGTAAGTATTGAACTGTTTAGCCGTCGCGTGAAATATTGGGAAACAGTTTCCATGTACTATATAGCTCAGAACTTTTCTATTCTAAGCCATTCTTCGAGTATAATTAAAGTCATTCTAGAAGTAAATTCAGCCTGGTTTTAGCGTACTGCGGTGATCGGACGGAACTTTTGCAATGGATAGCTTTAGTTACTGAGCAAAGACACCACAGTCAACTTGATGGTTGAGTTTGCGCGGGTCGGCATAGAAGTTCACGAATCTCCCATGTTTGGGTATGCGATAATTCCCGTCAGAGCTATCAGGTGTAAGAGTGGGGCTCTTCTTGTCAAAAAGTCGTTCAGTCAACAATGCCTGGATGGTCGGACTTAGTTTCTGGAATGACAATATGTCCATAGCCAGAGTCAGTTCCTCTTTCAGTTTGCTCTTTCCAGTATGTTGGGTTTGAAGTCCTATCCAGTAAAATACATATTTAATTGTTGCTTTTATAGATGGGAATTTCAATGTCCCCCAAAGGGGATAAGTACAAAAGTTGGTACCTTATATATCCTGCTGAAAAGAACTAGTCCTGTCTTAGTCCGATTCCCACCAAGACCTTTATTGGAAGATCATGTGGTTGTATGAAGGGAGTGCGGTGGGATGTCTATAATGGTACTCGGATACTTCCCTCTAACCGATACTGCCACGTCATATACATTGGCACTAATCTTCTGACAAATCAGAATAGTGTTCACCAGAGATTCCATAGCGGAGAAGACAGCACGTACCATTGGTGCGTTTCCCAGCTGACGAATCTGTGGCGGTCAGTTAACCCTAAGCTGACTGAAATGCATCTTTTAATCAAAAGACACTAATCAGAAATCAGAGTATTATTCACGAGAGATTCCGTAGGAGGACAATGAACATTCGTATATTATTATCAGAGTTGCCAAAGCCGTAACTATTGCGACTGGATTTATATTATTGAAGGCCACCTCTATATCTAAGAAAGCTACAATAGCATATTCCTTAACAGAGAAAATTCCTTTAATAAACCTGACTAGACCAGGCAGAGTGGGTTAGGTGGTTTTGCCCTTGCTGTTGAATAGCCTATGATCAATGTTAGTCCTAGGATAACTATCGCTAAAATATCTCCAGCGTTTGAAGGAGAAATGACACTAGACTAATTGGCCGGAAATCCTTAGCTCCTGTATTGTACGACATTCCTGCTTTTGGGAAGACAATATATTTCCTATCTGACCAAGATACTTGCTAAGGAGGTCAAACTATCTTGTCGCACTGGGGAGGAAGAGACTGTTTAGGTTAATGTGAGTTCCGATGGGACATTGCCTGATCGGTGAACGCGCCAGAAGGTTGGGAATTGTTTCCAATGATTTTTGCAGAAGCTTTGGAGATGATGAAGAAATGGAGAACATAGATCACCTGCTTTGTTACTGTCCTGCAAAGAGTAAACGACGTCTTGTTATACTGCCTTCCTTGGAAGTCTGACAGATCTTTCCGGCACCGATGTTCGCATTATTGATAACTTTGTGTATCAAACAGGTTGATTCCGATGAGGGGCAACTTGGCCCGTGGTAGCACTAGGGACCACAATTGGTCTATGTGAGCTGGTAACTTCGGCTTTCGCCCTAACCTAACCTAATCCTGATTTCTACAACAAGTATATACCTTCCTGAGCCAGTAAGCAATTGTATCAGCAACTGCCGGTAGCTCCGCTAAGGAAACATTGTACGGTCCTGGGGACTGTTTTTTATAGCCCAGGACAATCATCAGCGATTCCTCACTGGATGTAGTTCAATATAGTGCGAAGTGTTGATGCAAAATCCCTAACCTTGAGGCTACGAAGCAGCTTCCTACGCGATTGCAGTAATCTATACCAGATTTATTTTGAGACTATCTCACACTATTTTGTACTGCTTGAGTTCCTCCGTATAGGTGCTCAGTTTTGTGGAGCTCTTGCGACCTTGTCTTATTAAAGAGCTTTCTGTAGCAATTCTTCAGCATAACAAATTGAGACGACCACCATGGCCGTCGTTGTTAGCCCCATTGAATTACTTTTGAGACATGTAGCTTGTAACGAGAAATTCAGGGTATTGCTCTAAGCCCACAATCTATATCTCCTCTCAAGCATTGTTCCTGTATTGAAACACACATGACTCTCCTTAGGGCGGCTGATGCTGCCTTAGAGTGGATGAGGTTTATCTGTATATGTCGGACCATAGTCGGGTTTCTCCAACACTGTTATATCGACCTCGTCGTCGGAGTCCGCTACGAGCTCATGCTCCCTCTGCGATAGGAAGGTTTATCTTCAGATACTGCACCAAAGTATTTGTCGAATACCCTCCCTTATTGATAGTGTACACCCTAAGCCGAATTTTGGATCTTAATCGCCAATTCACCAATCTTTTTTTTAAAGCGAAGCTGTAGAAATCAGCAGAGCGCAGAGTGGTGTAAGTTCTGTAGATGTCGGACCATGGTCTGCCTCGACGTCGGTATCCGCTAGGAGCTCATACTTCCTCAGAGATGATGGAGTTTCATCTAAAGATACTACACCAGTGTTATCTGGTAGAGTATTTTTCGAATCCCTCTGTTATTGCTCTTGACACTTTATCATCGAATATGGCGAGGTGAGATGAATGCTTGACATTCTGTATAAATACTGCGTGTCTTCGCGATCCATCTACCTTATCCAAACGACAAACCTTCCTGTTGATAGACCGGGATCCTCAACGTCAAATCACCACACGTTTTAAAGCGCAACCGTAGCACTCACTGTCTTACTGCAATTATTTTTTATGCGATCTTGATACCAGCCATCGCAGCCATAGTCGGTAGGTGGACCCGGAACGTCGAAGAAACCAGAGGACATTGTGTCCTCCAAATCGGTTTACATGCTCTTGGGAATGGTGCCGTCTTCCTCTCCCCTGTTGATGACCGTCTTTTAGCAGGCTGTTGAATTTGACCAACTTCCTGTTGGTTGTTCACTTGGTTGTTTCCGTAGAGTGGGCTCTATCTAGTTCCACCTTCTCCTTTTAATCTCTAGGAATATCGGTGTTTGTTTACATTTATACCAAGTTATTCGTTTGAAATTGTATTTGGCCACCAGATCTGCAGGATTCTTCTCAGACACTTGTTGACAAACGTTTAAAATTTGCTCACAAGTGTCTCCGTCATTAGCCAAACCTCACAGCCATACAACAAAACTGGTTTTACATTAAGGATGATCTCCAAATTTTCCAGAGCTTTGAAAATGCACCTTGGGGGTTTGATTAAATTGTCATTAGTAGCACCGCCGTCTTCTGAAATGATGCTACCCATGCATTTGAAGGACTTAACATTTTCAGTTAAATCATCGCCAACTTTAAAATGTATGGGATGCAAATGGAATGATAATGCCACCTCAGCGTATGCAACTACTGAGGGCCAGTTTCATTCAACACACTACTCTCACCTGCAGCGCGGTGCTTCCTGGAAACCCGAGTATCTTAAATGAAGATGGGGTTACCAATCCTCATGAGAGTTAAGGTCAGTGCTAAGAAAAGAGGGAGCTAAAATTGGGCCTTCCTGACATATTTAGCCTAACGGCCAATTTTGAGTCAAGAATGCCAAACTGCGGAGACATCCTTCAAGCTATGGTTGCGGAGGAATTCTAACTGACAATCAATGGTAGAATTCAAAGCCCCAATGAGTGAGGGCTACGCGGATCATGAAGCGTCCGTACTCGTAGCGAGGGGCTGCAAAGAGCGTCTGACTCCAGACGGACGGCCTTAGAATAGTGTGTCTAACCACATCAATGGTAAAATTCAAAGCACCAGTGAGTGAGAGCTACGCGGATCATGCAGCGTCCGTACTCATAGCGAGCGGCTGCAAAAGTCGTCTAACTCCAGAGGGGCGGCCTAAGAATAGTGTGTCTAACCACATCCAGACTGTTCTCTGTTAGATCCAAACTTATGCTTGTAACATATGGTTTGAGGGCAGTCTACCCCATACAAGATAAATATTTAATCCTCAAGTGGTCGCCGCAAAATAGCGGTCGATCCACCTGCCTCAGATTTATCTCTGGCAGCATGCACATTTGATTTGGAGGTGCAGAACAAATGTTTGGAAACTCGCACAAATACTTCGTATCCCGACGGCTTCTTGTTGAAAAGTAAATCCCTCTTTGTACCTTGGAACGTTCGTTCCCTTACCGATTCCGGAAAACTAGAACAAGTCGCAAAAGAACTAAACAGACTCAACTTACAGCTGATTGGATTTTCGGAATGTAGATGGAAAGGAGCAGGCGAAGTTAAACTACCTGACGGATTAAAATTTTTGTTCTCCGGTAGAAGCAGTGACGATCATCATCGCGACGGAGTAGGCTTCTTGCTAAGCAAAAAGGGCTGTATAGCCATTCGACGATCATTCAAGAGTGGTGGAAGTTCAGGTTTCGCTACCACCGTTATATCTGCCTCGTCATCGGTGTCCGCTGGGAGCTTATATTCCCTCCGCGATTTGGGATGCTAAACCAGGGTTATGAGGTAGAGTATTTTTCGAATCCCTCCCTCAGTGCTTTTGTACACCTTAAGTCGAATTTTTCCGAATCCGTATCACACTTTGTCATAGAATTTGGCGCTGGAATAGAGACTCGGCATTCCGTATATATACTAATCGACCGACCTCCTTGTTGGAGGGCTGGGATTGCAGACTTTCAGCACCTTAATGATGCACCTCATACTCCCTCCACGATGAGGGTGGTTCATATAGATACAGATTGTCTGGTAGGGAATTTTTCCAATACCCTACCCTATTGCTATTGTACGCATTAAGCTGAATTTTACCTAATCCGTATGACGCTTTGTCATCAGACTTGACGAGGTGAGATATAGACTCGACATTTAGTATAAATACGACGTACCTTTGAGACTTATCCGCCTCATCCAAACGACCGTCCTTCCAGTTGAAGGACCAGAATTGAGGACCTTAAAAACCGGTGGCGGTATCGGTGGTGGTTCTGCTTCAGCATCTGCTAACTCTTCTGCCACAGCTTCCGGCAACGGAAGAGGTGGTGCTACTGCCAACGCCAGTTCTAGCGCCACTGCTAACTCTAATGTACGCGGTTAAGTGATCTATATTAGCTCTAAAATTTGTTTTGTTATCTTAAGACTTAAATTATTAAACAAATACCAAATGAACGCAATAATTTTTTTCCTTTAAATTTAAACAAAAAATACATTTAATTATTTATGTAGCACCTAATTATTTTTATAGTTTCTAAAAATACTGCTAAAAGAATCCGAACCATGTCTGACTGTCCATTTTAAGTTTGTTTGCGTAAGCCTCATCTCATTGAACCACTTTGACTGTAGCAGAAAGCCTAAGAGTTGAATGAGTCTTATCATCAACCATGTTTGCCTTCTAGAGAGAGCGGAATACGGTCACATAAGGAGGTCTATTGATACCTCCTCGCGTTCGTCTCCACAGCTTCAGCAAAGTAATTTCACAAGATCTTCAATCTCTCTGAGTGCCGTACAATAAGCCAATGACCCTTCATAATAGACATACTGAGTTAGACGGCCAGTCTAGACAACAATTGCAGGGCATTGATGCGATTGGAGTTTAGGCAGGGCCACAACAACCTGGAATGCGTGCAGTTTCTGAAAGGTGACTACCTGTCATTAGTGGTAATAAAGGCAATATATCTCAAAAAGAGCTCGCAGGTCTTTGGAGGGATTCCCACAGATTCCAGTTCCGCTTGAGCATGTAAGTTAGTTCGAAATTTGCAAGCTCATCTGCTTTGCAGGCCCTGGTATGTCTCTGTGGCCCGACATTCAAGTTAGGTAAATATTGAACTGTTTAGCCGTTGCGTGAAATATTGAGAAACAGTTTCCATGTACAATATAGCTCAGAACTTTTCTATTCTAAGCCATTCTACGAGTAGAATTAAAGTCATTCTAGAAGTAAATTCAGCCTGGTTTTAGCGTACTGCGGTGATCGGACGGAACTTTTGCAATGGGTAGCGTTAGTTACTGAGCAAAGACACCACAGCCAACTTGATGGTTGAGTTTGCGCGGGTCGGCATAGAAGTTCACGAATCTCCCATGTCCGGGTGTGCGATAATTCCCGTCAGAGCTATCAGGTGTAAGAGTGGGGCTCTTCTTGTCAAAAAGTCGTTCAGTCAATAATGCATGGATGGTCGGACTTAGTTTCTGGAATGACAATATGTCCATAGCCAGAGTCAGTTCCTCTTTCAGTTTGCTCTTTCCAGTATGTTGGGTTTGAAGTCCTATCCAGTAAAATACATATTTAATTGTTGCTTTTATAGATGGGAATTTCAATGTCCCCCAAAGGGGATAAGTACAAAAGTTGGTACCTTATATATTCTGCTGAAAAGAACTAGTCCTGTCTTAGTCCGATTCCCACCAAGACCTTTATTGGAAGATCATGTGGTTGTATGAAGGGAGTGCGGTGGGATGTCTATAATGGTACTCGGATACTTCCCTCTAACCGATACTGCCACGTCATATACATTGGCACTAATCTTCTGACAAATCAGAATAGTGTTCACCAGAGATTCCATAGCGGAGAAGACAGCACGTACCATTGGTGCGTTTCCCAGCTGACGAATCTGTGGCGGTCAGTTAACCCTAAGCTGACTGAAATGCATCTTTTAATCAAAAGACACTAATCAGAAATCAGAGTATTATTCACGAGAGATTCCGTAGGAGGACAATGAACGTTCGTATATTATTATCAGAGTTGCCAAAGCCGTAACTATTGCGACTGGATTTATATTATTGAAGGCCACCTCTATATCTAAGAAAGCTACAATAGCATATTCCTTAACAGAGAAAATTCCTTTAATAAACCTGACTAGACCAGGCAGAGTGGGTTAGGTGGTTTTGCCCTTGCTGTTGAATAGCCTATGATCAATGTTAGTCCTAGGATAACTATCGGTAAAATATCTCCAGCGTTTGAAGGAGAAATGACACTAGACTAATTGGCCGGAAATCCTTAGCTCCTGTATTGTACGACATTCCTGCTTTTGGGAAGACAATATATTTCCTATCTGACCAAGATACTTGCTAAGGAGGTCAAACTATCTTGTCGCACTGGAGAGGAAGAGACTGTTTAGGTTAATGTGAGTTCCGATGGGACATTGCCTGATCGGTGAACGCGCCAGAAGGTTGGGAATTGTTTCCAATGATTTTTGCAGAAGCTTTGGAGATGATGAAGAAATGGAGAACATAGATCACCTTCTTTGTTACTGTCCTGCAAAGAGTAAACGACGTCTTGATATACTGCCTTCCTTGGAAGTCTGACAGATCTTTCCGGCACCGATGTTCGCATTATTGATAACTTTGTGTATCAAAAAGGTTGATTCCGATGAGGGACAACTTGGCCCGTGGTAGCACTAGGGACCTCAATTGGTCTATGTGAGCTGGTAACTTCGACTTTCGCCCTAACCTAACCTAATCCTGATTTCTACAACAAGTATATACCATCCTGAGCCAGTAAGCAATTGTATCAGCAACTGCCGGTAGCTCCGCTAAGGAAACATTGTACGGTCCTGGGGACTGGTTTTTATAGCCCAAAGATTTCTAGATTTTCCCGGAAATGTGTAAACAGGACAATCATCAGCGATTCCTCACTGGACGTAGTTCAATATAGTGCGAAGTGTTGATGCTAAATCCCTAACCTTGAGGCTACGAAGCAGCTTCCTACGCGATTGCAGTAATCTATACCAGATTTATTTTGAGACTATCTAACACTATTTTGTACTGCTTGAGTTCCTCCTTATAGGTGCTCAGTTTTGTGGAGCTCAACCCTCATGAGAGTTTAGGTGAGTGCTAAGAAGAGAGGGAGCTAAAACTGGGCCTTCCTGACATATTTAGCCTAATGGCCAATTTTGAGTCAAGAATGTCAAACTGCGGAGACATCCTTAAAGCTATGGTTGGGGAGGAATTCTAGCTGAGAATCAATGGTAGAATTCAAAGCCCCAGTGAGTGAAGGCTACGCGGGTCATGCAGCGTCCGTACTCATAGCGAGCGGCTGCAAAAGGTGTCTGACTCCAGAGGGGCGGATTTAGAATAGTCTGTCTAACCACATCCAGACTGTTCTCTGTTATATCCAAACTTATGCTTGTAACATATGCATTGAGTACAGTCTACTCCATACCAGATAAATATTAAATCCTCCAGTGTTCGCGCCAAATAGCGGACAATCCACCTGCCTCAGATTTAACTCAGGCAGCATGTACATCTGATTTGGAGGTGCAGAACATATGTTTTGAAACTAATAGAACTACAAATGAAACCTCAACAACTCGCACAAATACTGCAAATACTTCGTTCCTTATCGATTCCGGAAAACTCGAACAAGTCGCAAGAGAACTAAACAGACTGTAGATGGAAAGGAGCAGGCGAAGTTAAACTGCCTGATGGATAACAATTCTTGTTGTCCGGTAGAAACAGTGACGATCATCATCGCGACGAAGTAGGCATCTTGCTAAGCAAATGAGCTGTATAGCCATTCGACGATCATTAAAGAGGTTCAGGTTTCGCGACCACCGTTATATCTGCCTCGTCATCGATGTCACATGGGAGCTCTTAACATACTACACCAGGGTTATGAGGTAGAATATTTTTCCTCCTAAATCCCACCCTCATTGTCGGATTTTTCCGAATCCGTATGACACTTTGTCATAGGATTTCGCGGTGGATTAGAGACTCGGCATTCCGTATAAATACTAAACGACCGACCTCCTTGTTGGAAGGCCGAGATTGCAGACTATCAGCACCTTAATGATGCACCTCTTACTCCCTCCACTATGAGGTTGGTCGGATTTTTTCCAATCCGTATGACACTATGTCATAGGATTTGGCGCTGGAACAGAGACTCGGCATTCCGTATATATACTAATCGACCGACCTCCTTGTTGGAGGGCTGGTATTGCAGACTTTCAGCACCTTAACGATGCACCTCATACTCACTCCGCGATGAGGGAGGTTTATATTCTGATAGCTTACCAGTGTTGTCGGGTAGGGCATTTTTCCAATACCCTACCCTATTGCTATTGTACGCATTAAGCCGAATTTTACCTAATCCGTATGACGCTTTGTCATCAGACTTGAGGGGTGAGATATAGACTCGACATTTAGTATAAATACGACGTGCCTTCGAAACGACCGTCCTTCCAGTTGAAGGACCAGAATTGCAGACCTTAAAAACTTCGAAATAAAAGAGGACAGTTCGTCATCTACATCACTTCACTTGATCTTGGAAATGTTACCGTCTTCCACTCACGTGTTGATGACCGCCTTTTAGCAGGCTGTTGTACAGAAGTTGACCAAGTAATCTGTTCTTCAGAAATACTTCGAGCGCACTTCAGAGATTCTCTCTGCTTGTAGAACAGGGATGCAGGGTCGGCATTTTAAAGTCAGAAGTTGACCAAGTATTCTGTTTTTCAGAAATACTCCGAGCCCACTTTAGAGATTCACTCTGCTTGTGGGACAGGAATGCAATGTCGGCATTCTAAAGTCACTCAAGAATCCTGAGAGCATGCCCCGGTCATAAAACTTCATCTTTGAAGCAAAGGTATACCTGCCATAGGAAACCGAAGTACCATCCGCAGCTCTCGCCTTAGAAGAGGACGATGGATCACTGGGCCTAGTGACTGACCCAGATAGTACAATAGTTATGATTTAATAGTACAAATTTACAAAAAATGGCGCATTGTGTCCTCTTTAAAACAAAGCAAACTTTGCAAAAATCGGTTCAGCCGTTCGAGAGCAATTACAAATTTCGTAAAACACAAAAAATCATTTTTTTAATTTTTTCAAAAAAAAAAATTTTAAAAAAATTATGATAGCGAAATATTTTACCTATTTGTAACTGCTTTTAAAATTTTAGCCAAAAATAAACTTCTTAGGTCGATATTAAATATTCTGACCCATTCTTGAGTGATATTTTTTTGCCGCGCCCCACAAGCATAGGTAGAGTCTTGAGTCAATCTACTAAACTGACGATATAACTGCGAAATTATTTCACTGTTCACAGATGATGCCAATACGGTAAGAACTTGCTTGTTTTGTTTATTTAGATTTTTCGCAAAAAATAAACACCAAAATTGAATACCGGCTTTTTGACATAAAAAATTTCTCCCAAAATAATCATCAGCGCATTCATTAAAAATTATAGTTTTAGTTTTAAGAAAAATTGAAACCAAAAAAATAGCGACATGTGTTGGAATATTGTTTTTTATAGAGGTTAATATACAAGTTACTCTTTATAATTATTTGGATGTCAATTTTTTGATGTCAAATTGTTTATATTTTATTTAAAAACAAATTACTAAAAATTTTTGGTTTTGAGTTTCGCTATTGTTGTTTTTTTTTTTGTGTTTTTCGACCTATTAGTTTTAAGCTATATAAGTTGAATCAGAAGTGTGTTTAGTTATCACTTCTATTCAATACAAAGGAATCGAATCGTCTTCTAATTCACAATATGAAAGTTCTTGTAGTCTTCGCTCTTGTCATCGCTTGTGCCTGTGCCGCTCCACCACGTGGTGGTGGCCAAGGTGGAGCTGGTGCTAGCGCTAATGCTAATGCTGCTGCCGCGGCCAATGCCAAGGGAGGAGCTGGTGGTTTCGGTGGTCCTGGAGGTGGCCTTGGTGGTGCTGGCGGTCGCGGTGGTGCTGGAGGTTTCGGTGGAGCTGGTGGACACGGTGGTGCTGGAGGTTTCGGTGGAGCTGCTGGTCACGGAGGCGGTGCTGGAGGTTTCGGTGGCAACGGTGGCGGTGCTGGTGGTCACGGTGGTGCTGGCGGTGTCGGTGGCAACCGTGGCGGTGCTATCGGTAGTGGTTCATCTGCCGCTTATGCTTCAGCCTCTGCTATAGCTTCCGGCAGCGGCAAAGGTGGTGCCAATGCTAACGCCAGTGCTAGTGCTAAGGCCAATGCGCGCGGTTAAGTTTTTTTAAGTAAAGAGGTTTTTTATATTATAGTTGATTTGTTAAAAACATAAAAAATATTAAAAAAAGTTATGAACGACTTTTCATTGGGGAATATCAATTTGTTCTAGCATTATCCTAAGATAAAATAGTACGTACTACTGATACAATTTCGTCGAATCTTTTTAAGAAAAACATTTTTATCCCCTTACCTTAGAGAGAAGGGTATATATTTGGCATTTGCTACGGCCAAAGGTGTAACACATCGAAGGAGTGACCTAAAACCCTAAGAATGTTCCGCGGATATCCGTTTTGGGTCATTTTAAGTCGAATGAGCAGTGTCCGTCCTTCCGTCTGTCTGTCTGGCTGTCTGCTGGCTGGTGCGCACGATAACTCCTGAAAGGAGTAACCGATTGACTTAAAATTTGGTATGTGGTAATATTTTCTTCTATCTCCGGCTAAGTTCGAAGATGGGCCATATTGGTCCACTCCTTCTAGTACCTCGCACACAATGGGTTAACATTTAGTGAAATACTGATGATTTAAAAACTTCTATACTACGTATTAGAATCCTCTGAAATTCTACACATAGTATTAGTTTATTAGTCACTATTACCTCGAGAAAAATAGGCGAAGTTGCCAGTGAACAATGGGCATTATTGGCCCGCCCATTTTGGTACCTCCAACACAAATGGACCTTTTTGTACCAAAAGTTAACAGCTTTTAACTTTAATACAACACGGAAAAATATAACGGGTTTCTGACAATGGATTATGGTATGGAGGAGACCAAAAAAAGATATACGTGTAAGGGCGTTTTGAAAGATCACATCGGGGTTTTATTTTAGGGGGGTTTACGTTTTCCCCGTCTTGCAGCATATCGGCTTATAAAAATATGTGTTCCTTCCGCCTGAGGGTAGGGTATGTTCCGTGAGTGTAGCGTATGTTCAGTAACTTTGTAGATAACATTAAGGCCAATATTTATGTAGAACATATCAACCCTCTAGCATCCCTACATAACGGTAATTTTTGACTTTATTTTAACCAATCGTAAAAAACACCCTTTAGAGGAAGGAGGGGGTGTTAAAATGTTCTTCAAAAATGTTGCCCATAAAATATGTTCAATATTGACTTGTAAAGCTTGAAGAGAGTCTGGTTTATTTCGAAACACCAATGACTTCAAAAAACCCCACAAGAAATAGTCTAATGGTGTTAAATCATAACTTCTTGTAGGCCATTCAATATCACAATTTCTTAAAATAATCCAATCTCCAAACTTTTCTCGCAACAATTCAATCGGTCAATGGCAAAAAGATAGCTCTTAACGAGAGCTAAAATATTGCTCATGGGTGTCAAGGTCGTAGGCCGACTGGAAAGTATTTTTTTTATTAAAAAAAAATGGACTTAGCACGGAAAGTTGCAATTGGAGAACGATTATTTTGATAATAAAACATAATAATTTGTAAACGTTGGTCTTGCGTATATCTCTCCGTGATGAAATTGTAAACACTACTGAATACAATGAAAAACAAATGACACATCATGACATATTACAAATGGCCGAAACGTCACTTCAAAATCATATCATCCCTATTGGAAAACCCGTTATTATGGCTATTGGTAATATTTTTTTTGCGATTTTTCCTATTTTTTATGGTTTTCTTTGTGCAAGCAAAAAACTTTTTTTAAAGAATCAAAATCCAAAGGTCAGCTATTTGCTGCCAGAATCTGAATTAAAATAGAATCATTCTTAATATACCCTCCTTCACTAATGTTGGGACATAGCTGATCAGTTGCAGGTCCTAAAGTTCATTCTTTATTGCAGGTCAATCATAGATCCTACAGAATATTTCATAGCAGATCGGAGATAAGAACTAAGTAGTTGTAGGCCTGGAAGAAGACTCTGTAGCAGTATAAGCATAACTCTTACAGAAAATTCCACAGCAGATCGAATCATAACATTTTGAGAAGCATTTATAACTGGAAATTTCATGTTCTGCAGCATATTTTATTGTTATTCTTACAGAAGCTTCTATATCACATGGAATCTAGCGTTTATAGAAGTTTTTATAGCTGACAATTCTTCAGATTTGCAAGTCCTACAAATAGTTGGTCTTTGATCAAGACTGCACAGCTGAACAGTCGCAGGCCTAACAGGACAGAGTATTTATATATTCTTCCGAATTAGTAGCAGATCGAATCTTATTTTTGCACGATAAGTAGAAACAGAAACAGATTTCACCCAAACATACACACGCCTTGAGGTCACTACTCCGATGTGTTACACTTTGTTTGAGCAAATACTCTTATCATCCAAAAATTTGACTTAGTCACTTGGTATACCATCATCATTAGCGCCATCAAAAAAACTTTCTTGTTTATGCTCTGAATACAATTTGTTCATATAAGCCAAACTAAATGTTATTTTTGACTAAAATCGATGAATAATTATATTCACCGCTTATTTGTCAAAACAAGTTTCGAAAACCCAATGAAATTAGCATTAATTTCTATACGGCTTCTGTTTTAGTTAAGCTTCAGTTAGAGCTAAGCTATTAAATTTATAACAAAAAAAAAAACAGGCATTGTTTTGAATACTGTTCATCATTAAGTTGTTTTATTTCTCAGATATTTTAGTCAAAGAAGTTGGCAAGTCCAAAAACCTATTGCTTAACCTCTGTAACCTCCTTTGGAACCGCCTTTGGAACCCCCACCAATGCCAGCACCGACACCGGCTCCATGACCACCGCCAATACCAGCTCCAATACCAGCACCGGCTCCATGACCGCCACCAATACCACCTCCAATACCAGCACCAGCTCCATGACCACCGCCAATACCAGCTCCAATACCAGCACCGGCTCCATGACCGCCACCAATACCGCCTCCAATACCAGCACCAGCTCCATGACCACCGCCAATACCAGCTCCAATACCAGCACCGGCTCCATGACCGCCACCAATACCACCTCCAATACTAGCACCAGCTCCATGACCACCGCCAATACCAGCTCCAATGCCAGCACCGCCTCCATGACCGGCTCCATGGCCACCGCCAATACCAGCTCCAATGCCAGCACCGCCTCCATGACCGCCACCAATACCACCTCCAATACCAGCACCAGCTCCATGACCAGCAACACCTCCAATTCCAGCACCAGCACCGCCGCCATTATAACCACCTCCAACACCACCACGAAGACCAGCACCATGGCCAGCACCACCTCCAATACCACCACCGATAGCACCAGCTGTGGCAGAGGCAGCAGCATTGGCAGTAGCTAAACCAGCGCCATGTGCAGCAGCATTAGCACTAGCATGCGCATTGGCCGAGGAAGCAGCTCCACCACTTAGTCCAGCTCCGCCAACACCACCAGTATAACTGCCAGCACTAACTGCCAAAGCGCCAATGGATAGGGCACCGAATATAGCGAATAATTTCATTTTGATGATTATTTGATTTACGAACAGATCGAAACTGTTTGATACCAATCCCACAAAGTGCAGAGTTTATATATTCTACCAAAAATTTTAAGTTTTTGGTTTGCCATGACCACTGAAAATAGAAAAAAAACAAAACTTGAAATAGCAAACAAAAATAATTTATTATTTGTTCTCAGAAAAATACATGTGACCAATTAATATTGCCAGTCAAATATGTTTTTTATTTGCGGCTACAATTCATTTGTCCCCTGATGAGCAAAAACACAAAATAGATTATTTTGAAATAAACAAAATTATAGGTCATATAATAAAATTACTTATATAGTAAATAGTAATTAGGATATTCTACTAAATGAATTTACACATACTTAAAGACTGAAAATATGGTAAAACATACATATGTTCCAATTTACATACTTCTTTCAAGATGACTTAAAACAAAGCTTCAAATGAAGTATGCAGAAACATCTCAAATTAATATACCCCCACTTTTGAGATGTAACACATAGAAGGAGGGGTCTAAGACCCTAAGAAAGTTCGGCGGAAATCCGTTTTAGGAAATTTTAGGTCATTTGATCAGTTTTCGCCTGAATTATGTGAGTCGTTTACAAATTATTCAGTTTTATTATCAAAATAATCGTTCGCCAATTGCGCTAAGTCCATTTCTTTTAAATAAATTAAAATACACTTTCCTTTCGACCCACGACCTTGACACCCATGAGAAATATTTTTGCTCTCGTTAAGAGCTATCTTTTTGCCATCGACCGATTCCCGATACGACGTACCGGAATCATCGGTCCATATTTCTTCAATAACGGTGGCGACCGTTATCGTGCCATTATAACCGACTATTTGATACCTGAAATTGAAGCTCGTGATCTCGGCGACTTTTGGTTTCAACAAGACGGCGCCACTTCCCACACATAGCATCAATCAATGGATTTATTGAGAGAACACTTTGGTGAGCAGATAATTTCACGTTTTGGGCCGGTCGATTGGCCACTAAGATCGTGTGATATCACACCGTTAGACTTTTTCCTGTGGGGATATGTAAAGTCTAAATTTTATGCGGACAAACCCGCTTCGATTCAGGCCTTGGAGCAAAACATCGCGCGTGTCATTCGCCACTAACCAGTCTCAATGCTGGAACGAGTCATCGAAAATTGGACTCAACGGATGGACCATCTGAGACGTAGCCGCGGCTAACATTCGATAGACATAATCTTCAAAAAATAAATGCCAATGAATGTTCTTTCAAATGATAATAAACATTCAATTTGAATTTTCTGTGTTTATACCCTACACCACACTGTGGTACAGGGTATTATAACTTTGTGCATTTGTTTGTAACACCCAAAAGGAGAAGAAATAGACCCATCGTTTATTATACCGATCGACTTAGAATAACTTTCTGAGTTGATTTAGCTATGTCCGTCTGTCCGTCTGTCTGTCCGTCTGTCTGTCCGTCTGTGCATGTATTCTTGTAATCAAAGTACAGGTCGCAATTATGGTCCGATCTCGACGAAACTTTACACATATTTTTTTTGGCCCAAGGGCGATCCCTATTGAATTTGGTTAAAATCGGTTCAGATTTAGATATAGCCCCCATATATATGTTAGCCCCGATTTGACATGTAAGCGCTATAAAAACTTTATTTTATATCCGATCAGTATGAAATTCGGCAGAAAGAGGTTTCTTATTACATGAATGAATACTGCTAAATTCGGAGAAAATCGGTTCAGATTTAGATATAGCCCCCATATATACGTTACCCCCGATTTGACATGTGAGCGCTGTACAAATGTTATTTTATATCCGATCAGTGCGAAATTCGGCAAAGAGAGGTTTCTTATTACATGAATGAATACTGCTAAATTCGGAGAAAATCGGTTCAGATTTAGATATAGCCCCCATATATACGTTACCCCCGATTTGACATGTGAGCGCTGTAAAAATGTTATTTTATATCCGATCAGTGCGAAAGTCGGCGAAAAGAGGTTTCTTTCTACATGAAGGAATACTGCCAAATTCGGAGAAACTCGGTTTAGATTTAGATATAACACCCATATATATGTTACCCCCGATTTCACCTGTAAGCGGAGGTCGGAGAAAATCGGGTTAGATTTAGCTCCCACATATACATATGTTACCCCCGATTTGACATGTAAGCGCTGTAGAGACAGTATTTTATATCCGATCAGTACGAAATTCGACAGAGGGAGGTCTTTTTACATGAATGAGTATTCAGGGAAGATCGCTTCAGGTTTATATTAAAGCTCCATATATATGCTCCTCCTGACTTGGTATCAAACCGTTATAGAAGTTGTATTTTACATCCGATCATTAAAATTTTCCAGAAAGATGTTTCTCAATTTAGGAACGAATATTGCTTGATTTAGCGATTATCGTTTCAGAATTAGATAATATGTTTCTACCCATTTACCAATTATTCCAAATTATTATGGCAATGACCCTTATCGCATTGTTAGGGTGGTGTAGGGTATTATATAGTCGGCCCCGCCCGACTTTCTGCCTTTCCTTACTGGTTTTTTCTTTAAAAAAGTAGGGAACCTCGAAGTGGATCACCCTATATTTTTTGATCCAAGATTATTCGATTTCAATTATTATTATTTATTAACAAACATTAAAAATTTCTAAAAAAATTTACTTTGAATTACTGAAAACTTTAACACAATTTAGGTATTTATTAGTTAACAAAATATTTGTTTCGGAAATAATGGTCCCAAATAACAACATATTAGGATGTAAACAAAGATTTGTTTAGAACAACATCTTTCCAAATATATATATATTTTTTGTGTACCATATATTATATGTTTAGAGTGGACCCTAAACATCTATACCTTTCTAGCCGAATATGTTTGGAACAATATACTACAGAAGCGATTTTTTTTCAGTGTGTAGTTATGACACAAAATTTCAACGAGATCGGTTAGGGACTGTCCGAGTTGGAGGGTGTTGAATTTTGAAACGGCCCTTTTTGCCACTCCGTATAACCAATTACACTATGCAATAAAAGTTATAAAGTTCTAAATACGAAAACAATTTCAACAAAAAAATGTATGGTTAACCTGTGTGTATATTTGTATACACTCTAGTGTGACGAGAGTACATATCATTTGCTACGGACAAAAAGTGTAACACATCGAAGGAGTGACCTAAGACCCCAAGTATGTTCGGCAGAAATCCGTTTTGAGCCAATTTAAGTCATTTGAGCAATGCCCATCCGTCTGTCTGTCTGTCTGGAGCGCACGGTAACTCTCGTAAGGAGTAACGGATTGACTTCAAATTCAAATTCGGTATGGGATAAGATTTTTTTCTATCTAAGCCTAAGTTCGAAGATGGGCCATATTGGACCACTCCTTCTAGTGCCTCCCTCACAAAGGGTTAGTAGTGAAATATTGATTATCTAATAACATCTATACTACTTATCCGAATCCTCTGTAATGGTTTATACACATAGTAATGGTTTATCTGTCGCTATCAACTTGAGAAAAATGGGTGAAGTGTCCCCGCCCCTTTTGGTACTTCCCACACAATTTAAGTCATTTGAGCAATGCCCATCCGTCTGTCTGTCTGTCTGGAGCGCACGATAACTCTCGTAAGGAGTAACGGATTGACTTCAAATTCAAATTCGGTATGGGATAAGATTTGTTTCTATCTAAGCCTAAGTTCGAAGATGGGCCATATTGGACCACTCCTTCTAGTGCCTCCCTCACAAAGGGTTAATAGTGAAATATTGATTATCTAATAACATCTATACTACTTATCCGAATCCTCTGTAATTCCACACATAGTAATAGTTTATCTGTCGCTATCAACTTGAGAAAAATGGGTGAAGTGTCCCCGCCCCTTTTGGTACTTCCCACACAAGGAAACCATTTTGTACAAAAATATAACAGCTTATAAAATTTATACCAGGACATGCAAATACTTGAAATTTTGCACATGATTTTATTTCGCCTACAGTCTGGTGAAAAATGGGCGTTATTGTCATGCCCCTTTTGGTACCTCCCACACAAAGGTACAATTTTGTACAAAAAGTTAAAAGCTTATAGCTTGAGTACCAATGCACAAAAATACTATACAATTTTGCACAGTGTAACGCTTTAAAAGCTCCTATAGTCCTTTGGAAGATGTCCGTAACCACCACGCCCCCTTTTGTACCTCACAGTGCAATATATGTATAGTATCTACTGTTCCTCCCAAACAAATTGACACTTTAATTCGTGTAATATTACATATTTCATTACTCACAAAGTGAGAGTGTACCTTAGCCGGTTTTCCCGACTGAAACTTTCTTACTTCTTTTTTTAAATTTTTCTTTAAAATTCCCATTTTATTGGAAGTTGCCTTTACTACTTGGAATATATTTTTTGAAGTATACTCGTATGTACGATAACACCGGGATACACGTTAAATTAAAGAAAATTGTGAGGATTACAAATGTAAAAACAGAAGTTTAGTAACCGTCGTTAAAACAGAAAAAAAAAATATTTTTTTTAAAAAATCTTTTTTTTTTCATTTCCAAAAATAACTATAAAAAATAAAAATTCGCCAAAAAATAGATTGTTCCACATTCTGAAAGCTAGCATTCTAACGAAGAGAACAATGCCTTTTGAAGAAAATCTATGGATAAATTTAGAAATTATAGCGCTTTTGGTAGAAATAAGAGAATTTCAACATTTTAACGTCAACATATTGACGGAGTGACCTAAGAGACCCCGTTTGGGACATTTTAAGTCATTAGAGCAATATCTGTCAGCCTGTCCGTCTGGTTGGTGCGCACGATAACTTTCGACACGATTAACCGAGTGACTTCAAATTGAATATGTATTAATAATTCGTTCTATCTCTGGCTAAGGTCAAAGATGGCCCAGTCGCTTATGGTACCTCCCAAACTAAATGACCAAAATAAACAAGTTGCTTTTAGCAAAAATTGTTAAGTTCGGCCATGCCGAACGACGTTGTGGCCATTTGAAAGACGTTTAATTTATAACTTAATTGTATCGATTGTACTTCACATTAAATAAAAAACTTTTGAATTTACTTAACCATAAATGTGTTTTTTTTTTCAAAGAAATCATATTACTCTTATTGGAAAGCCCTATATATATATGACAAAATGAGTATACCCCCTTTCTATGGTGGAGGGTATGAAAAGTCCTATGTACACCACCACAAAGACAGAAATAAACCAGTAAGGAAAGGCAGACAGTCGGGCGGGGCCGACTATTTAATACCCTACACCTACCTAACAATGCGATAAGGGTCATTGCGATAATAATTTGGAATAATTGGTAAATGGGTAGGAACATATTATCAAATTCTGAAGCGAATATCGCTAAATTAAGCAATATGCGTTCCTAAATTGAGAAACATCTTTCTGGAAAATTGTAATGATCGAAAATAAAGTGCAGCTTCTATAGCGCATTTATACCAAATCAAGAGGAAAATATGTATGGGGGTTATATATAAATCTGAACTGATTTCCCTGAATACTCATTCATGTAAAAAGATCTCTTTCCGTCGAATTTCGTACTGATCGGATATAAAATACAGTCTCTACAGCGCTTACATGTCAAATCGGGGGTAACATATATATGGGTGCTATATCTAAATCTGAACCCATTTTCTCCGAATTTGGCAGTATTCCTACATGTAGAAAGAAAACTCTTTTTGCCGAATTTCGCACTGATCGGATATAAAATAACATTTTTACAGCGCTTACATGTCAATTCGGGAGTAACACATATATGGAGGCTACATCTTAATCTCAACCGATTTCTTCCAAATTTGATCAGTGTTCATTCATATAATAAGAAACCTCTTTGTGTCGAATTTCATACTGATCGGATATAAAATAAAGTTTTTACAGCGCTTACATGTCAAATTGGGGTAGCATATATATAGGGGCTATATCTAAATCTGAACCGATTTTAACCATATTCAATAGGGATCATCCTTGGGCCAAAAAAAAGATATATGTAAAGTTTCGTCGAGATCGGACGATAATTGCGACCTGTACTTTGATTACAAGAATGAATGCACAGACAGACGGACATAGCTAAATTAACTCAGAAAGTGATTCTAAGTCGATCGGTATAATAAACGATGGGTCTATTTCTTCTCCTTTTGGGTGTTACAAACAAATGCAGACGTTAAAATACCCTGTACCACAGTGTGGTGTATGGTATAAAAGGCTCGATTTACCCAGTTTTATTTAAACCCATTGTATCATTTGTTTAAAGTGATTTCCTTTTGCTTGTTTTCAACAGTTAAAAACAAACCGTTATCAATGCAATAAAAAAAATGCGTTTGTCATTGTAAGAAAAATTCAAAAGTGTTACAATATCACCTTGCGTGCGAATATGCTAATATCGAAGTCGAGAAAATGGAGTTATTTGGTTAGATTTTTTGAAATCTGAATTAACATATATATGTGATCTTTATCCAAATCATAACCGATTTAATTTAAATAAAATTGAATATGTTGAGATCGTCCAAGTACTTTGATCGATATAACCTTTTTTTACAAAGGGATATGGCTCCGACCACTTTTCTCAAATAACAATTTATCAGTCAACAGAAGTTCCAATGACTTACACGTCAAGTTGCATCTTGCTACCTCTTATAAGTAAGGAGATAACGCTGAGAAACGACGTTTTTACTCGACCTTCCTTTAGTCCTGGGGAAAATCTTTAATTCCTGACTGATTTTGTACAGTTGCAATAACAACCGCTGCAGGACAATAAGTCAGCCACCTTATCTGTTGTCTGCTTTTCACAGACAGACGGACATGGTTAGACAGTCTTAGAATTTGAGGTCGATTTCCGCCAGCTAGGAATTCATTTTGGATCCCTGGTTTCTTGGAGAAATGTTCTTACAATTTTCCGTAGATTTCATTTTTGCCTGTTAATTTTTTTCTACCCATACAAATTGACTTCTCTGCAGCAATCATCTAAAAGATTTTATATTTTAGACAACATTTCCAATTACTATCGACTGACAAAGAATAAATATTTGTTGTTAAACTTTCTGGTATCTCCCTCCAGAAGTATCATATAACATTACTCACAAAGTGAGGGTATACCATAGTCGGTTTAACCATTTTCTGCTTCTTGTAGCGGCTTTAGCCACTGATGTACATTTCCTTGCTGAAGCTGCACAACTTATATTTAAGCTGAAGGTCTAATCATATTTCCAGTGTTTTAAATGTAAACGACAGGGTCCTGCCCTGTCCACTTCATTGTGTCTCGTATATTACTAAGGCTGAAGACTTTAGGTCAAAACATGTTTGATTTTAGTTTTTTGAAGTTGTTAATAATTCTTATTCGTTTCGTTGATGCTTTCCTTATATGTTTCATATTTAAATAATATTGCTGTCAAGCAATTGTATTTTGACATACCATTTAAAAAAATGCATTCCTTGCAATACAGTGGCAAAAATGGTATAATTAATATAAATGGTATGTATATAGGTATAAAACGAACGAAAACACAATAAATCTAGTATGACCAGGCTTAAATCAAGAACTGATCTGGCTTAAATCAAGTATTGGTTAGGATTAAATCAAGAACTGATCAGGCTTAAATCAAGTATTATCAGACTTAAATCTAGTATTGGGCAGGCTTAATTTAATCAAAAATTTCGTCATTAAAGCCAATTTCGCACTCAAATTAATCCGATAAAATTCTTAAATCAATCGCTTTATGTTACTTGATTCAAGTATTTTGTGCTTGGTTTAAGAAAATTAGTACATAACGTACTTTTGACACCGCTACGGCTTAATTCAAGTACGGTAATTTTGTGTTTATCCGCCGACCAGGTCATTCGATTTACATTATAAAGGAATTCCATACAATTTTAAAAATTGCATTAAACTTTTATCGCATCTTCATGTTTTATCGCATATGTATGTTTATGTAGAAGCTTATTTTGTTTCACTGACCCTATGTTTTGTATTCAAAATTAATGGCGGGGCCTCGTCCATTGATCTAATATCGCCCATTTTTTGTTGATCCACTCTTTCACATTCCAAGTCAATGTGAAAGTCGCAGGGGGGCAAATCTGACGAATACGGTGGTTGAGGCGTGATTACGGTATTCTATTCGGCCAAAAAATTGCGAATATGCGACAGTTTATTTGTTCAAAATTCAGCAATTTTGGGACGAACTTCGCTGCCACACACGCTTCATGTCCAAAATTTCCAAAAAAAAATTGTATGGCATGATCCAACCGATATCCCCCACAACTTCTCTAATAGTGAATCGACGATTCTCCATAGCAATTTTCTTCACTTCCTCAACATTTTCATCGATTTTTAATGTGATGGATCTTTCAGGGCGATCGTCGTCATTCATATCATCTCGACCTTCTTTTCATCCCACCAACGGTTTCAAAGATAATCTTGTAAGATATCACTGAATCCTGCGAAAAATATTTTTTTTTTGAGAAAATTTTAATAATTTTTTTTAATTGAATTTGTAGTTGCAAAATTATTTTTCAAAATCATTTAACACGCCAAGTCCACTTAGTCTTAGTGGGACTGTAACTGATTCTGAAAGTGGGCCTCTAACATCATATCATATGAGTACACTGTGCAACAGTGAAAAAATTACACGGACTTGACAGTATAGGTTCGATTCTACTATCAAAGGGTAGTATAACCCTATAATCGGTTTGGCGAAATTGGTGACCAATTTTGTTTTATGGGCCTCCAAAAATTCTGAAAATCAGTGGGCCGCTCGAAAAAGGTGTCATCAGCGTTTGTCCAACAACTAAATCAGACTTGGTGATACCGCTTAACTATGTTTGGCAATAATGTAGCTAAGAATATGCTGAATACAGTTTCTTAAAATTTTTCGCGAAAAACAAATTTTTTCCGGTACTTATTTTTTAAAAAGTGAAGCAATAAATTTTTTTTTCACTTTTTTCCGCATAACTTGACCGTTTTTTGGGTTTTTGTGGTAAGATTTGGGCTTTGGTGTGTTCCGACTAATATAGTAAAATTTTATGGCGAACATTTTTGTAGAACATTTCATCCCCGCCCTCCCCCTTTTAAGGGGTGTTTTTTACGATTTGTTAAAATGGGGCCGAATATTACAGTTATGTGGGGGAGCTAGAGGGTTAAAATGTTCCACAAAAATATTGGCCTTAATATTTTCTGTAAAGTTGCTGTACATGCCCTATACCAAAAAAATATATTTTTGTTACATAACAGTGAAATACTTACATTTTTGTTGTACAATGTGGTTTTTTGAGCTATTTAGGGTGCCTAGACATATATTTACAAAAAAATTTCAGATTTACTTTGGCTACAATTTTGCCAAGCATTGTTAGTGAAAAATTACGAGTCCCCGGAAGTTATGCTGAAAAAAGTGAAAAAAAATATTTTTTTCCTTCACTTTTTCAAAAAAAAGTACAGGAAACAATTTTTTTTCGCAAAAAATGCTAAGAAAGCTTGTTCAGCATTCTTAGCTACATTATTGCCAAACATAGTTAAGCGGTATCACCAAGTCGGAATTAGTTGTTGGACAAAAGCTGATGACACCTTTTTCGAGTGACCCACTGATTTTCAGAAACGTTGGGAGCCCATAAAAAAAATTGGTCACCAATTTCGCCAAACCGAGTATAGGGTTATACTACCCTTTGATAGTATAATCGAACTTATACTGTCAAGTCCGTGTATTTTTAAGAAAGTGTTCATTTGTTGCACAGTGTTATGATTAGATTTTCACAAGATCGGAGTGATATTTTATCTTGCACTTTCGAAGTGACCCACTCACCACCACCCATTGTTATCCACTTTTTTACCTCCCCACCCCTAGGCAGGACTTAATCACTATGTCGATGTCGGTGATGATCGATTGTATTTATTCCCTACACCTTCCACCATTTGCTTATAATGGTCAAAGGTAGAAGCGATAGAACTATTGCTCCATTATTCTTGTTATCCAAGCACAGGTCGAATCTATTTTATGAAAACAAACCAAACATTTTTTTATGGTACAGTTTTTTTAGAAACATTTTCCTTTAATATTCCAATTTTCATGGAAGATACCTTTAGTGTTTGGACCATATTTTTTGAAGGGTCTTGACATTTTTTGAAGGGCCCTAAATTCAAGAACATTACGAGGGCAACAAATGTTGGAAATATCACTTCCACGTAGAAATAGATTTAGTAACTGTCGTTAAACCAATTAGGAAAAAAATATTTTGATTAAAAAAAAAACGTTTTTTGCTGGCGCGAAACAAGCCATGAAAAATAAAAAATCGAAAAAATTGTTTTGTTTCAGTTCTTGAAAGCCAGCATCCTAATGAAGAAAACAGTGGTTAGATATTAAAAACAAGTAAGAAAGTATCAGTCGGGTAAACCGACTAAGGTATACCCTCACTTTGTGAGTAATGTAATACATAACATTACACTAATTAATCTGTAAATTTGTGTGGGAGGTACCAGAAGGCGTTTAACAAATACACCTATTTTTCGGTAAACAGTAGATTCTTTAAATACATTGCACTGTGCCGAACTATAAGCGTTTATGTGCACTGGTATAATAACGTTACTATACAATTTTGGTATGATTTGGTCATTTTGTGTGGGAGGTACAAAAAGGGGCGTGGTGATAACGTTTACTTTTCACAGGACTGTAGGCTCTATAACAGCATTACACTGTACAAAAGCCGTTTACTTTTGGTGTAAAACGGTCCATTAGTGTGGGAGGTATCCAAAGGGGCTGTACAATAATGACCATTTTTTACCGGACAAGAATTTTTATACACTTGTATTCAAGTTATTAGCAGTTCACTTTTCATGCGAAATGGTCCATTTGTGTGGGAGGTACAAAAAAGGGCGTGGCACCTTTTTCCCATTTTTCTCGAGGTGATAGTGACTAATAAAATAATAAAATGTGTGGAATTTCAGAAGATTCTAATAAGTAGTGTAGAAGTTATTAAAGAGTCAATATTTTACTAAATGTTAACCCTTTGTGTGGGAGGTACCAGAAGGAGTGGACGAATATGGCCCATCTTCGAACTTAGCCGGAGATAGAAAAAAATATTACCACATACCAAATTTGAAGTCAATGGGTTACTCGTTACGAGAGTTATCGTGCGCACCAGCTATCAGACAGTCAGACAGACAGACGGACGGACGGACATTTCTCATCCGACCTAAAATGACCCAAAACGAATATCCGCCGAACATACTTGGGGTCTTAGATCACTCCTTCGATATGTTACACTTTTGGCCCGTAGCAAATGATATACGAGTATAACCTCATATCACTAAAGTGAGGGTATAAACAAATAGTAAGAAAGTTCAGTCGGGTAAACCGACTTATGAATCCCCTCACCTTCAGTCCCAAAAAAATATTCGTAAATTTATTTATTTTTTATACCCTACACCACACTGTGGCACAGGGTATTATGACTTTGTGCATTTGTTTGTAACACCCAAAAGGAGAAGAGATAGACCCATTGTTTATTATACCGATCGACTTGTAATTACTTTCTGAGTCGATTTAGCTATGTCCGTCTGTCTGTTCGTCTGTCTGTCTGTCCGTCTGTAGACGTATTCTTGTAATTAAAGTACAGGTCGCAATTATGGTCCGATCTCAACGAAACTTTGCACATATCTTTTTTTAGGCCCAAGGACGATCCCTATTGAATTTGGTTAAAATCGGTTCAGATTTACATATAGGTCCCATATATATGTACCTCCGATTTGGCATATATGCACTGTATAAGCAACATTTTGTAACCGATTTGTACAAAAATTGACAGAGAGTAGTCTCGTGATACACTTAGATACAATACAAAATTTGGGGGAAATCGGTTCAGATTTATATATAGCCCCCATATATATGTTGCACCCGATTTGACATGTAAGCGCTGTAGAAACTGTAATTTATATCCAATCAGTACGAAATTTGGCAGAAAGAGGTTTCTTATTACATGAAGGAATACTGCCAAATTCGGAGAAAATCGGTTCAGATTTAGATATAGCCCCCATATATATGTTACCCCCGATTTGAAATTCAATAGCTGTAGAAACTGTATTTTATATCCGATCACAGCGAAATTCGGCAGAAAGAGGTTTCTTATTACACGAAGGAATACTGCCAAATATGGAGAAAATCGGTTCAGATTTAGATATTGCCCCCATATATATGTTAGCACCGATTTGACATTCAAGCGCTGTAGAGATTGTATTTTATATCCGATCAGTACGAAATTCGACAGAAAGAGGTTTCTATTTTACATGAATGAGTATTCAGGGAAAATCGATTCAGATTTATATATAAGCTCCATATATATGTTCCTCCTGATTTGGTTACAAAGCGCTATAGAAGTTGTACTTTACTTCCGATCATTACAAAATTCTCCAGAAAGATGTTTCTCAATTTAGGAACGAATATTGCTTAATTTAGCGATTATCGGTTCAGAGTTAGACATATCAGCATATATATGTTCTTACCCAGTTACGAATTATTCCAAATTATTATTGCAATAACCCTTATCGCATTGTTAGGGAGGTGTAGGGTATTATATAGTCGGTCCCGCCCGACTTTCTACCTTTCCTTACTGGTTTGTATTAATTAAATTATTATCAACTTAAATTGCATTTAATAACTTTAAAGTCTATGCTCGTATTAAAGTTGTAAGCTGTTCACTTTTAGGGCAAAGATGTCCATTTGAATGGGAGATACCACAGGGGCGTAGCAATATCGCTCATTTGTATCCCCTCACCTTTGAGAGGAGGGTATATATCATTTGCTACAAGCCAAAAGTGTAACACATCGAAGGAGTGATGCCGATATCCGTTTTGGGTCATTTTACGTCGAATGAGCAATGTCCGTCCGTCTGTCTGTCTGCTAGCTTGTGTGCACGATAACTCTCGAAAGGTGTAACCGATTGACTTCAAATTTTGTATGTAGTAATATTTTCTTCTATATGCGGCTAAGTTCGAAGATGGGCCATATTGGTCCACTCCTTCTAGTACCTACCCCACAAAGGGTTAACATTTAGTGAAATATTGATTACTTAATAACTTCTACACTACTTATTTGAATCCTCTGAAATTCTACACATAGTATTAGTTTAGTAGTTACTATTACCTCGAGAAAAATTGCCACGCCCCTTTTGGTACCTCCCACACAAAACGACAATTTTGAACCAAAAGTTAAAAACTTTATTACCAGTGCATACAAAGACTTGAAATTTTCTTCAGTGTAATGATTTAATAGTACCTAGAATTCAGTGAAAAATTGGCATTACTGCCACGCTTGTTTTGGTACCTCCCACACAAATGGACCATTCTGTACCAAAAGTTACCAGAATATAACTTTAATGCCAGTGCATACAAATACTTGCAATTTTGTACAGTGTAATGCTTTTATAGTACCTAGAGTCCAGAGAAAAGTGGCCATAATTGACACGCCCTTTTTGGTACCTCCCACACAAATGGACCATTTTACACCAAAAGTTTATAGCTTATAACTTTAATACCAGTGTATATAAATATTTGACATTTTGTACAGTGTAATGCTTTTATAGTACCTAGAGTCAAGAGAAAAGTTACCGTTATTGTGACATTTGGTACCTCCCCCACAAATGGACCATTTTGTACCAAAAGTACACTGCTTTTAACTTTAATGCCAATACATACTTTAAAGTTATTAAATGCAATTTAAATTGATAATAATTTAAATAAAACAGAAAAATTAATAAATATATTTAATAATATTTTTTTGGGACTCAAGGTGAGGGGATTCATAAGTCGGTTTACCTGACTGAACGTTTTACTTGTTTAATATACTATGGGTTCTATAAAAGGATTACACTGTAAAAAATTTCAAGTTTTTGTATACACATGCATCGAAGTTATAAATCGTTAACTTTTTGTTCAAAATGGTCCATTATAACGCCCATTTTTCGCAGTATGCGAACTCAAAATCTTTCACATTTCCACACATATTATTAGTTTATTGGTCGCTAATAAACTAATAATATGTGTGGAATTGTGAAAGATTTTGAGTAGTAGTATAGAAGATTTTGACCCGTCGGTGGGGAGGTACTCGAAGGAGTGGATCAATATAGTCCATCTTTGACCTTAGCCTAAGGTAGAAAAATATATTGTCACATACCAAATTTGAAGTCAGTCGGTTAATCCTGTCGAACGTTATAGTGCGCACCAACAAGGCAGACGGACTGGCTGACGGACATTGCTCAAATTGTTTAATGGCCAAAAGTACATTACTTGTTGAAGAGCGTACCTGTTAGGGACGTTGGTGTCGGATGAAAGATTTTAATCTCTGCTTATCGCTTAATAAAAGGGGATTTGTTTTGACACCATGGACCAAATAATATAATTTTTTCTTAACTACTTTAAAATTATTAAATTCAACCTTGCAGAAAAAGAATAAGGTCATGTCTTATTACCCTAAACCCTATTTACAATGTAAACTAATGTCTAATACAGAATTAGCAGCAATTACGAAACCCAACTTGCAATTTTAAGCACGTCTTCTAAGAAAATCTATGAAAATGTAATTTTTTTACTTTTTGCAAACATCGCCCTTCCGCGACCTTAAGTACATTTTTAAAATTTGTTTCCTTTTGTCACAGATCCGTTGGCGTCATGACACATCTTTTGTTTGCCATTCAAAAGTGATTACAGGGATTTTTTTGCGTTTCAATGCGGCCTGTTGTGCATTTTGGAAAAATCCGGGACAAACCTGTCATAAAGATTTAATTATTTCTCGAGAAAGACAAAATAGGCCTTCGTGGAACCTGACTATATTTTAGAGGTTAATTTGTACCAAAATACAATAAAATATTTTTTTGAATTAATTATAATAATATTTTTTAAAAAAATTCCTTTTAAATTTGTGTTCTATTTTTCGTTAAGAGTGCAAATAATTACTAATATTTTGTAAAAAGTCCCATATTGATACCTCTTACCTATAAAAATATATAATTTTTTTAATGAACTCAGTATTCCTCTAAATTCACAATTTCGAAAACTTTAAAATGGTAATAGTAACCCGTTTGTTTATTTTTTTTTTTTCAAAATAATTTGCTTTGCTTATTGAATACACTTAGTATATATATATACCAAGTTTCACTAAAATCCGTGACTTGAGCCAAAAATGTTGAGATCACATGGAAATGCTTAATTTGGAAATTTTTAAAAACTGCATAGTAGGTCTGTCTTTCATATTTTTTTTCAAAATAATTTTGGCTGGCTTAATAAAATCCTTATACCAATACTGTGATCACTTAACATGGAAATTCTCATGTATAGCATTTTTTTGACCGATATAACTTTTACCGGTAGTCAGAACCACCGCCGATTTTGGCTGTTGCACAGTGTTATTTATGGGGTGACATCTCCGGGGCAGTAGCACTAAGTCGGTCTAACTTTGCACATCGCTGTTACCTTTGTGTCTCCTCTCAGAGGGGTACTCTGTTGCGATGCAATAGCATATCATAAGCTAAATTCCAATGAATTTGTGAAATCACACCACTTTCTCGGGTATTTCTTATTTCACCCTTCCTAACAACGCCTTCCTCAAGGCTTGTATTGTATATATCAACCCTTTATGTACGCAGCAGGGCCACTTTGATCATTACTGATCCTGCCGCCACCGACCCAATAAGTGGTAACAATTCTGTGAAATTTTAAATTTCTTATAACATTTATTTAACAACAATTTTACTCCCAGCCAGTTTAAACAAGTGTTCATTCAGATCCTCTTAACCTCTGTATCCTGATTTGCCTCCTTTGCCGCCACCGAATCCAGCACCACCTCTTCCACCGCCAACGCCACCTCCTTGAGCACCGGCTTGTGCAGTAGCTTCAGCATTGGCGATAGCAGAACTTCCACCATGAGCACCATTGGCAACAGCACTAGCGGAAGCAGTAGCAACGGCAGCACCCCCACCAACAACAGCTCCTCCTGGACCACCGCCATAGGAACCGGCACTAACGGCCATAACGCCAACGGAGATAGCTCCCAAAATAGCGAATAATTTCATTTTGTTTGTTTTGTTTCTAACAGAAGATGACTGTTTGATGCGGATTCGTCCAAAGATAGTCGCTATATATACTTATTTATACCGACGAAAATGTTCTAATTTCTTTGTGAATCCAATGAAACGAGTGAAACTAGATTAGATCAAAACATCATAAAATCTTCTCTGGACGAGAAGTGCAAGTGAATCCCCGCTAACCTGCTACTAATAATGAATCTAAATATTCCAATTAATGAGTTAGTGTTAAAACATATGAATGACAAATCAAAAATTGTTAATATACCAAAACGTTGATAGAAAAACGCATACTTCCGGATAATCAATGTTGTGATCTGAGATTTTGTGGATTTCATTTGAAATTCAGTTTGTAGTAGCCTACTTTAGGGCTGTTAGCAAAACCGTCAGGCCATTGCTGTCCCAGCGAACTATTTGAGAGGTGATTCTAAATCGTAAATATTTGATTGTGGTATTAAAAAACTAATACTTCTTTTTAGATAATAAATGTTGCAATCTGAGATTTTGTGGATTTCATTTGAAATTCAATTTGCTGTAGCCTACTCTAGGGCTGTTAGCAAAACAGTCAGGCCGTTGCTGTCCCAGCGAACTATTTGAGACGTGATTGTAAATCGTAATTATTTCATTATGGTATTCAGTGGATAATACTCATACATTTCAATACGTATATATTGAAAAAATCACCCGAATGTTTTTGTGAGAATATATACGGGTATTAAGACCTGTTTAGCATTTTATAAAATACAGGGGCAAACCTACCATAAAGATTTAATTATATCTCGCGAACGACAAAACAGGTAATTTTGGAGGTGGAGCTATATTTTAGAGGAACAACGTGGGCTAAATTATAAAAAATTAAGAGACCTATAAAAAAGTTTTTACGCGAACTTGTTTCAATCATTATTATGTATAATATAAACAAATCAAACCTTATTCAGACGCTACACATTTTTGGGAAATTTTGTAACATCCGAACGGAATTTGTTTTCTTATATCTCTCGTATTAATGAATTGAACAAGATTGCGTAAAGGCATTCTTGTAGGTGAATTCGAAATCTGAGTATTTTTTTAAACAACTTGCAAAATGTAGCACAGTTCTGGCTCTTTGAAATTCCCATATGTAATAACATAACAAAATCTTGTTCGGAAGTTACAAAATTTCCTCCTCCCCACCAAAAAAATAGAAATTATGAGGACTAAAAATGTTAATAATTTCACATTCACATGAAAACAGATGTTTAGTAACATTCATTAAAACTATTAAAAAAAAAATATTTAAAACCAGTAAGGAAAGGCTAAAGTAGGGCGGTGCCGACTATATAATACCCTACACCACTCTCGTAATATTGAATAACTCTGATATATAAATTTTGTAATTCATGTATAAATTGTTTACATAAATTTACTTTTGGGACATTTTATACTTAAATAATACCCTGTACTACAGTGTGGTGTAGGGTATAAAAACGATTGGATCTAAAGAGCCAAATCGGATGAAACATATATATGGGAGCTATAGCTAAATCTTTACCGATTTTCTTCAAATTCGGCAATGTTGGTTCATGAATCAAGAAACTCTACCATTCTAAATTTCAAAACGATTGGATGTAAAATACAGCTTCTATAGGACTAAAGGGCCAAATTGGACGAAAGATATATATGGGAGCTATATCTAAATCTGAACCGATTTTCTTCAAATTCGGCAATGTTGGTTCATGGATCAAGAAACTCTACCATTCTAAATTTCAAAACGATCGGATGTAAAATACAGCTTCTATAGGACTAAAGGGCCAAATCGGACGAAACATATATATGGGAGCTATAGCTAAATCTTAACCGATTTCAACCAAATAGCGATCTTAACAGCCGCGAAATACTCTAAACTGCAAAATTTCAGAACGATCGGAGTGAAATTGCGACCTGTAGTCGACGAACAACTTTACATGGACAGACGGACGGACAGACATCGTTAAATCGACTCAGCTAGTGATTCTGAGTCGATCGGTATACTTTAAGGTGGGTCTAGCTGTGTTATTTTCAGGTGTTACAAACATCTGCCGTGAAACAAACTTATAATACTCTGTACCACAGTGTGGTGTAGGGTATAAAAACCTTTTTGTTGGCACGAAAAAACATAAATAAATAGAAAAAATTAGCAAAAAATTTGTTTCTTGCAATTTTTGAAAGTTATCATCTATGGATAAATATACCCATTATTGTACTTTTGGTAGAAATTAGAGGATTTCAACATAATCCGGTTTTTATACACCTACATTGTGAACAAGGGCATATAGTGTAATGTATCGATAGAGTGACCTAAGAGACCCCAAGAATATTTGTCGAATATCCATTTTGGGTCATTTAAAGTCATTTGAGCAATGTCCGCCAGCCTGTCTGCTTGTTGCAAACGATAACTATAGACAGGATTGAGTAAGCATCCGATTAACTTCAAATTTGGTATGTGCCAATATTTTTTTCTATCCCCAGAGTACCTTCCTCTTGAAGGGCCAAAATTTAGTGAAACATTGATTGTCTCATAACTTCTATGCTACTACCCAGAATCTTTCCCCATTCCACAAATATTATTAGTTTCTTGGTCGCTATCATCTTGAGAAAAATGGGAGAAGTTGCCACTCCTCTTTTGGTACCTGCCTTACAAATGGGTCATTTTGCAAAAAAGTTAACTCTTATAACTTTGATTCCAGTCCATACAAATTTTTAAAATTCTGTGGAGTATAACCCCTTTACAATATCTATAGTCCGGTGAAAAATGGGCGTTACTACACCGCCCCTATTAGATACCTCCAATACAAATGGACCATTTTGCACAAAAAGTATTCAGCTTATAACTTCGATTCCTACACATATAAACCCTTGAAGTTGTGTACAGTTTAATGTACAATAAACAAGTAAAGACGGATTAAGTTCAGCCATGCCGAATCTTATATTCCCTCCACCAAGGATCGTATGTGAATTCTTATGACTACTAATAAACTCATTATTTGTGGTGTTACAAAGTCTAATCTAGAGGGACCTTTTTATAAGGGGCTATATTAAAACATGGACCTATGACTACCGTTGTTCATGTAAAAAATACATAAACCCCAGTTACCAATTTTCAGCCCGATCAGTTGACAAATGTGGTCTTTATGACGTTAAGAAGTCAAATCGGGGAGATGTTATATATGGAGTTCTTTCATGTAATATGAAAACTCTCTCTGCCGAATTTCGTACTTATGGGTCAGAATATTTAATATCGACATATGTAGTTTATTTTTGACTAAAATGTTTATAAGCACTTACAAATAGGTAAAATAAGATCTTGCAATCTTTTTTTTCTTAATATATTTTTTTCAATTTTGTGGGCATTTTAATTTTTGAAAAAATTAATAAAATTAGTTTTTGTGTTTTACGAAATTTGTAATTGCTCCGATTTTTGTTTACTTTGTTTACGAAGTTTACATTGTTTTAAAGAGTACACAATGCGCCATTTTTTGTAAATTTTTTTTTGAATATGTTTTAAAAAATTTTTTACGAATGTTTTTTTGAACGAACCTTTTTAGAAAAAATTCCTCCTCCCTCGATTTTCTTCAAAAAAAAAAAATTGGTTCGGTATAGCCAACAGAACAAATGTTATGTCCACTTGAAGTTATATTTTCAAACAAAACAAAACAGATTTTTGTCAATTTTTTTAGGAAAAAAGTGTTGCATATTTTGCTCCGATATTTACAAAATACTACCACACGGTAAGGAAAAAAAAATAAAAATAAAATTTTTAGTAGGAGATATCTTGGTAGATATAAAATCGACTGAACAGATTTTTGTTTACTTTGTTTACGAAGTTTACTTTGTTTTAAAGAGGACACAATGCGCCATTTTTTGTACATTTTTTTTGTATATGTTTTAAAAAATTTCTTACGAAAGTTTTTTTGAAAGAACATTTATAGAAAAAATTGTTCATCCCCCGATTTTCTTCAAAAAAAAATTGGTTCCGTGTAGCAAACAGAACAAATGTTATGACCACTTGAAGTTATATTTTCAAACAAAAAAGAAAACAGATTTTGGTCAAGTTTTTTAGGAAAAAAGAGTGGCATATTGTGCTCCGATATTTACAAAATACTACGAAATAATTAAAAATTCAGATATCTTGGTAACTATACGCGAAAATTCTTAGGTGTAAAAAGTTGTTTTTACACCCCAGTTAGTAGAACATACACAAAAAGAAATTTGTTAAATCGGAAGAGAAACACGAGTTACACACGCTTGAACATTTTCTTCACCCGATGTAGCCAAATTTGAGGCCCTCTAACACCGCCTGATTGAGCCGTGTTATGCCTCAAATATGAGGGCTACATATGCTGCAAATATCGCTTTCACGTAGAATCTTTGGTTTAGTAACAGTCGTCAAAAATATGAGGAAAAAAAATGATTTTTTTTAAAAACTTTTTCCTGGTACAAAAAAACCATAAAAAATAGAAAAAAAAACGAAAAAAATATTTTATTACATTTTTAAAAACCAGCATGTTAAAGAAGAAAACACTGTTTATTTGAAAAACTCTATGGATAGATGTAGAAGTTATGAGCCATTTCGTAAATTTTGGGGAAATTCAAAAAAATCTTGTTTCATATCTTATCGTTTTTACATAATGTTTTTGCGTATATGGAATTCGCCATATGTGAGAGAGACATATAAGAGACATTGCACTTGCATTTTATTTTATGAGGATTGATGTCAGACATTATTAAATTATAGAGAGGACGAGGTTTTATGGTTGTTCGTAACCATCCATAAAACAAGATATGCAATGTCAGTGTAATTCAGTGCCTTAAAGAGACAAGTCGATTTTCTGAAAAATATTATAAAGTTATATTTCGAAGTATGAGTAAACGGCAAAGAACTTTTCAATGTCTAAATGATCCCGACAATTTCTGCTACATCCGTAAAATAATAGAAGAAATATATGTGCAATATTTTGGTATACGAGTTAAAAATATGAACGAACCGTGGACACCTAGTATTTTGTGTAATCTGTAAATCTTACTCGATGGAGTAGTGGAAGTATGCGGTAAGTACTTTACAATTAATGTATTACAATGTTTTGTGGAATAAAACGTTTTAATTTTAGACTTCACGTGGAATTTTGAATGCCAATGATTTGAAGACAACCATTCATTCGCGATACGGACTGCTATTTTTGTCTAAGTTAATAGCCTAATAACTGAAACATCATCAAGTTCAACTGAGTACTCAACTCTGAGCGATTCAGGTTTGAGTCAGAAGTCATCGCTTTTAACTCAGTTTCAACTCATTTATCTAGTGAGAGATTTTGAACTGTCCAAATATAAGGCAGAACTACTAGCATCTGGGATGAAACAGTACAATATTTTGGCCCCAGATGTTAACATATCATATTATAGAGTCCGTGATATACCATACAAACAATTTTATACAACTGTGGATAACAGATGCTTTTGCAAGGACATTCCCGGATTGTTCTAGTAACTTAATCAAACATACAATTCAAAGGAATGGCGGTTACTTCTTGACAGCAGGAAATAAAGTTTGAAAGCAGTACTTTTACACAACGGAAATCAGAAACCGCCGATTCCCATTGCTCATGCTGTCAACACTAAGGAATCATACGAAACAATGACTAAATTGATAAAATACATAAAATATGAACATGACTGGAAAATTTGTTTCGATTTAAAAGTAGTTGGTATGTTATGCCTCAGGGATAGCCGATATTTTGCCACCACTGCATATTAAGCTGGGGCTCTTTAAAAATTTTGTAAAAGCCTCAAGGAAAGATGGCAATTCACTCTCATATTTAAAAAGTTTATTTAAAAGTCTTTCTTTTCAAAAAATCGAAGAAGGAGTTTTTGATGGGCCTAAAATAAAGAAACTGATGAAAGATGTGAATTTCGAATCATATTTGACGTCAGATGAAATTGCAGCATGGAGGTCATTTAAGCTTGTAGTTTCAAATTTCCTTGGATCCAATAAAGCCCGCAATATGAAACAATGATTAATGATTTGTTAAAAAATTATGAAAAAATTGGTTAGAAATATATTTATACCCCCACTTTAGTGTGACGAGGGTATATATCATTTGCTACGGAAAAAAGTGTAACACATCGAAGGAGTGATCTAAGACCCTAAGTATGTTCGGAGGAAATCCGTTTTGGGTCATTTTAAGTCGAATGAGCAATGTCCGTCCGTCTGTCTGTCTGTCTGTCTGCTGGCTGGTGCGCACGATAACTCTCGAAAGGATTAACCGATTGACTTCAAATTTGGTATGTAGTAATATTTTGATCTATCTCCGGATGAGTTCGAAGATGGGCCATATTGGTCTACTCCTTCTGGTACCTCCCACACAAAGGGTTAAAATTTAGTGAAATATTTATTCTTTAATAACTTCTATACTACTTATTCGAATCTTTTGAAATTCTGCACATAATATTAGTATATTAGTCGCTATTAACTCGAGAAAAATGAGTGAAGTTGGCATGCCCCTTTTGGTACCTCCCACACAAATGGACCATTTTTCATCAAAATTTAACTGCTTATAACGTTAATACAAGTGCATAAAAATGCTTGAAATTTTCTACAGTATAATGTTTTTGTAGCGCCTATAGTCCGGTAAAAAATGGGCATTATTGTACAGCCCCTTTTGGTACCTCCCACACAAATGGACCGTTTCGTACCAAAAGTAAACGGCTTGTAACTTTAATACCAGTGCATACAAATACTTGAAATTTTGTACAGTGTAATGCTGTTATAGTGCCTATAGTCCTGTAAAAAGTGGGCGTTATCACCCCGCCCCTTTTTGTACATCCCACACAAAATGACCAAATCATA
Organism: Eudasyphora cyanicolor; assembly: GCA_963930755.1. Lineage (NCBI taxonomy): Eukaryota > Metazoa > Arthropoda > Insecta > Diptera > Muscidae > Eudasyphora > Eudasyphora cyanicolor. Next base: position 198,151,880 of record OZ005737.1, on the reverse strand, counting down.
CCAAAATTACATAGCTCGTAACTTTAATATACCAGTGCACATAAACGCTTATAGTTCAGCACAATGCAATGTATTTAAGAATGTACTGTTTACCGAAAAATATGTGTATTTGGAAAACCCCTTCTGGTACCTCCCACACAAATTGACAGATTTATTAGTGTAAAGTTATATATTACATTACTCACAAAGTGAGGGTATACCTTAGTCGGTTTACCCGACTGAAACTTTCTTACTTGTTTTTTTATATTTATGTATATAACACATATGTATCCAACAGGTGTATGTCCCTCAAAATGAATTTCTTTCAGTCTCATTTAAACTTTTTCCCCGAGAATCTTGGCGACGTAAGTGCAAACATGTCGAAAGGTTTCACCAAGAATTGAAGTCCATCGAGCGGCGTTACCAAGGGCACTGAGATGGAAGAATGATGGGAGATTATATTTGGTTCCTCATTAGAGAAACCGATTCCGAAATCTTCAAACGTCAACAAAGAACTCACAATTACTTCTAATGAAACTCGTTCATGTAAATAAACTCAAATGTACATAATATAAATAAAATCGCTATTTAAACAGAAATAAAAAAAAAGATTTTTTGGAATTCTCTTACCTATACCAAAAGAGATATAATTTCATAATTTAATTACATTTATCCATATATTTTTTTCAAATAGGCATTATTTTCTTCGCTATGATGCAAAATTTTAAAAAATTAAAAAAAATTATTTTTTAAAATTTTTTTTCTGTTTTATGTTTTTTTTTTTTTTAAATCTACTTTTTCCAATTTGTTTAATGACTGTTACTAAACCACTGTTTCTAATTGGGAGAGATATTTCCAACATTGGTAGCCCACATTAATAGCTTCAATTTAACGCATAAGTCGACTTGATCGGGCATATACTCCAAAAATTATAGTGCAAATACTAAGGGTACCTTCGACGATAACAGCATTATTAATAAAAATTTTCTTAAAAAAAAATTTACCATAAGAAAATTTTGGTATTGATTTTATATAACAGTATGCTACAATCTATACAAAAAAATACATTTTAGGTCTAAGAAACAAAAAAAAAAAATGTTTGTTGCGTAGTGTAATTGGACCAAACACAGCAAGCAGTCGCTCAATGTACTGCTCGACACACATTTCCCGGGGAACTCATCAACAGAACCCGAAGATCAACAAGACCAACAAGAATGCGAGTGGACTGCCAGAGTTGGTAGCTTGTTTACTGGGAGATCCAGAGTAAGCTGGGCTATTAACAGCTTTGAGCCCTTCAAGTCACCTGGACCAGACGGCATTACTCCAGCAGAAATGCAGAAAATGTTGATGTACATTATCTCCTGGCTGGAGAAAATTTATGTAGGCTATATCAGGCTTTCATACATCCCGAATCGATGGAGGGATACCAAAGTGGTATTCATACCTAAAGCGGGGAAGATATCACACACTAGGCCAAAAAACTTCAGACCAATTAGCCTATCCTCCTTCCTATTGAAAGATCTGGAAAGACTTTTAGATTATTTCATTAGGGAAAACCTGGGTACAAAACTCCTGTCGGTGAACCAACATGCTTACAATAAGGGAAGTCAACACAATCAGCCCTTCATGAACTTGTGAGCACTATCGAATCGTCCCTGCATTTCAAGTAATTCACCATGGCATTTCTTGACATAGAAGGGGCTTTTAACAACATTCACTCAGATGCAGTAATTGCAAATGAAATCCTGCTAGATCTAGAACGTTGTGGCTGCAAGGTCGTAGCATATGGCAATCGCAGTGAGTGGCAAATTCGAAAACGTCCTCCGAGACATCCTACGGGTGGCTCTGAACAAATTGGCTAGATGGGCCAGAAGCAGCGGTTTGGGCGTAAACCCAAACAATACAGAATTGGTTCTCTTTACTAGGATGAATAAACTCCTACATGTGGATCCTCCACCTCGGATAAATGGAACAGATCTCGTCTTTTCTGAAAGTGCAAAATTTTTAGGAATAATTCTAGATAGAAAACTGTTATTTAGACATAACGTATTGAAACGTGTAAAGAAGGCCAACGTCGCCTTATATTCCTGCAAAAAGGCTGTAGGGTCGCGGTGGGGCTTCTCTCCTAAAATCGTCCACTGGATATATATAGCAGTAGTTCGTCCTATACTGTTATACGGAATTGTGGTATGGTGGACGGCAACTGACAAACTAACCAGCACCAACCTACTAACAAAGGTTCAGAGAACAGCCTGCCTGAGCATAAGCGGAGCCTTAAGGACTACACCGACCGAGTCTCTACAAGCCCTACTCCATATACTGCCGAATAATATTGTGGCGATTTGTAAGTTGCAACCAAGGCGACAATAAGATTAAACTGTCTATCAATATCAAGGTACAAGAACTATGGTCACATGAGGATATCAAAGTGTAGTGCTATGGTAACCGACCGAGTGGACTATATACCAACTGTGTACACCTTCGAGAGAAATTACATCACTATGATTCCCGCCAGAGATGAATGGGTTGAAAGAATACCAGGTAATAGAAACCAACTCCACTTTTCACGGATGGTTCGAAGCTTGAAGAAAAGGTTGGCTTCGGAGTACACTGTGCAGAGCTTAGTTTGGATATAGCTCACAGAATACCAGATACCTGCAGTGTCTATCAAGCCGAAATAATGGCAATATGGGAAGTAGCCAAGTGGCTGAGTCGCAACATAGTAACCAACACTGGCGTTGTCATTTACTCGGACAGCCAGGCTGCCATCAATTCTCTAAATTCACAAACAGCCCTCGACTGCCGCAGATCTCTTAACGAGATGGCTGGGCAGTTTAATATAGACCTCATATGGGTGACTGGGCATAGGGATATCCCGGGGAACTGCAAATCCGATGAACTTGCTGGGAAAGGGACGACATTACAAATTCTCGAAGAATTTGCATATATTGGGGCGCCACTATCCACGTGCAAGCTTTGGCAATCAGGCAGTCCAACGGAAGATGTACAGAAATCGGCACCTGCAGGGTAGCTAGACAAATCTGGCCAAGGTATGACCTGAGAATATCAAAATATCTCCTCGCACTAGAGAGGCAAAGATTGTCTACGTTAGTATCAGTTCTGACGGGACACTGCTTGATCGGCGAACACGCCAAAAGATTGGGTATTTATTTATTTATTTAGGTCTATGGAATACAATGTTCCTTACAGACAAACTTAAAACTAAAAATAAATTAAATCTAATGTATTAATAAACTTAGTTAAAGATTCACTAAAATCTAGATTACTAGAGACCCTATTGAATTCAATTAAAGTACGAGTTATTGGTTCGTTAATGGCATAATTACTTCTATGAATGGGAATGTAAAAGTAATTGTTGTTACGCATAGTTCTGGGTGGAACGTTGAAATTTAAAAATTCAAGTAAGACACCACATTCAATAAAGCCAGATATTAGCTTATAAAGAAATATTTGTGATAAAAAAGACCTTCTGTTCACAAGTGTTTGCAAATGTATTAATCGACATTTGTCCACATATGAAGGGAGTGGCTGAGTAAAATCAATCGACCGAAGAGCGAAAATTATAAATTTTTTCTGAATTCTTTCAAGTCTGGAGCAATGATTATTGTATGAAGGATTCCAAATAATTGCAGCATATTCCAATTTAGCTATAACTAGGGACGTATAAATCAATTTGGCAGTATAAGGATCAGTAAATTGCTTACAGTTTCTCTTTATAAAGGCCAATAATGAATAACACTTAGGCACAATTTCATTGACATGATTTACAAAAAAAAAATTGAAATCAAACACAACACCCAAATCTCGAATTTCATCGACTCGTTTCAAACTATGACCATTTAAGGAATAGTCATATAAAACAGGATTTCTGCACTTGAAATAGGAAACATTATAACACTTAGACACATTGATTTCTAAAAGATTCTCCGAACACCAATTAGCAGCATTACGTATATCATCCTGAAGACGGAATACATCTGCTACTGAATTAATGCGCAGAAAAATCTTTAAGTCATCCGCATATAATAAGATGTTAGAACATTTTATAGATAAATGAATATCATTTATGAACAAAACAAAAAACAGTGGGCCCAAAATACTACCTTGAGGTATACCTGAGGTAGACATGTAAATGTATGAGTTTACCTGGTCAACAGATACATAATAACTCCTATTAAACAAATAAGATTTAATCCAATTAAGGAAACTAGAATGGAAGCCCAATGATGAGAGTTTATAAATAAGCAATCTAAGCGAAACTTTGTCGAAAGCTTTTGACATGTCCATATATATAGTATCCACCTGACAACCAAGTTCAAAACTACGAACACAATATTGTGAAAATACAGCTAAATTAGTTACAGTTGAACGTCCACGAACGAAACCATGCTGAAAAGGGGAAATTAAAGGCTTTACAGAAAAATATAACTTCTCAAAAACAATATGTTCAAATATCTTGCTAATATTACACAATTTAGATATAGGTCTATAATTAGAAATATTATCTTTTGCTCCAGATTTATAAATCGGAGTAATAGATGCTAATTTATCAATTATCAAGAAATATTCCTTGTCTCAAAGACATATTAAACAATATCTGCAAAGGAAATGGTAATGTTAAACTGCATTTTTTTAAGAAAAAACCACAGAAACCATCACAATCAACAGTAAAAGATGGATTTAATTTAGACAAACCAAAAGTAATGTCATCTAAAGACAACTCCAGTGAACCAAAATCAATAATAGAATTGGAATAACTCACATCATTAGCAAAATTAGAGTCAGGGGAAAAATTTTCACTAAAAAAGTCAGCAAACAGATTAACAGATTCAGCAGTGGAATTTGAAAAATTATCATTTAGAAACATCCTAGAAGGATAAATAGAGCTAGATCGTTTTGAATTAACATACTGCCAAAAAGACTTAGGGTCGCTTTTAATGTTACTTTCACAATTTAGAATATACTGCTTATATAAAAACTTGTTTAAGAAATTAAATTCTCTTAAATAATGCTCATACATATACTTGTTATATGAAGAGTTGGTGGCCTTGAACAATTTATAAAATGTATTCCGCAAATTCTTAAGTTTCTTTAAACCTTTGGTATACCAAGGTAATTTATGCACTTTGGCCTTTAAAATAGGCGTATTACGAGAAATTATTTCATTGATGAAATCAGTGAACTTGGCGTAACATTCAATCAAATCACAATTTTTAAACATCTGAGTCCAATCATTATCTCCAATAGATTTATTAATATTATCAAAGTTACATTTGTTAAAGTTAAAGCGTTTCCTGTAATCTCTTACTTCCGAAAACACGTAAAACTCAACAGAAATTTCTAAGGGTATGTGATGCATATCCGAATTACTAAATGGAATAAGACACTCATTTATAGTGTACTTAAGATCACGACTAATAAAAACAAGATCCAAAATCCTGTGCAAGCGATTATAAAATCTATTGATTTGAAACATATTCATGCCATAAAAACCGTCAATAACATCCATTTCAGAAGGCTTATTAACATTGGTTGGGCTAATTACATCTGAATCAGGAAAATACGACCAAATAACTTTACAAAGATTAAAGTCACCAAAAACTAAAAACTCAGAATCAATATGATTAGAATGCAAATCAACAATATTTTGCATATGGGCATTATATAACATATCATTACTATTAGGAGGGATGTAAGATACAGCCAAAAATATTTTACCATGCACACCATCAATCGAAATACATACTTGGTCCAATAAAGTATCCAGGTTAGACAGGTCACACAGATAAGACTTGTATTGTATCTTCACCGCAATAAGCACTCCTCCGCCTTTCACACAATTTAGTAGAGAATAATCTCTGTCCTTACGGTAGATTTGAAACATCTTCGCATCAAATAACTCCTCATCAGAAAAATCACCATTTAGCCAAGTTTCCACCAATACAATTACGTCAAAATCAGATTGAAGGGAAGCATTATAAATTCCATTTATCTTCGTCCTCATTCCACCCATATTTTGATAATATATTTTTAATTTGAAAAACTCAATTGCCTTAATCATATGTTCACCTCCAACCTGTTCTGCTTCTGAAAAAAATCAAAAGGACGTACTTGAACTTCCGCTGGCCATACAGACGGTTTAAAAAGCTCATTGTAGAAGCCTGGAGATATGCCTAACTTGAATGATACTCTCTTCATTGCATTCAAATCAGCATCTTTCTTCACAAGCTTGTAACACTCCATATTAGTTTTTGGCTATATTAGCATGTTTTTCCACATATTCTAATATCTGGTCTACCGTAACATTAGGTTTAAACGACGAGACATGCACCCATTTTCTATTGGTAGCGACTTCCAATTCACTATTGGAATTATCACCAAAAACAACGCGCTTATGCCTCCTTTAGGTTTAACCTTAACCCAGTTCGATTTTTTTGTTGGGATATCATTAGCAGCATTAACAGCAGAAGTGACAACAGCAGTATGAGAAGCAGCAGTATGAGAAATAGCAGCAGTGGTAGCCGCATTTTCAGCAGTAACAGGCACAAGCATATTATCGGCAGGAATATGAACAGTAGCAGCAATGGTAGCAGAATTATCAGCAGTAGCAGAAAAAGCAGCAGCGAGAGCACTGTGAGTATGAGTACTCGTCTGCGGAATGCAAACATCACTAACGTGTTGATTTGAACTCTGCAAAACACTCAGCCTCTCATTATCGAGCTCAGCAGATACAACAACAGCACTGGTAGTGGACGTCTCATTACACGTACCAACATGGACAACAGCATTATCATTACCAAGAGAGTTTTTAGAAGAAGAACGATGCGAAGGTGAATGACCGACACGGTGCTCCACAGCATTTGACAAAGAGATGGCCTTGGAAGGAACTTCTTTAATCAGTGCAGCATCCAAATTGTTGTTGTTAGCAAATAGAAGAAACTGCGTTTTAACTCTCTGATTTCATTAGAGAGCATTGAAACAGAGGCAACCAATTCTCTCGAAACATTAGCACAGTCATTACAATTGTAAACAATATTCACAGATGACTTCAATAGCTTATAGTCGTTTTCATTTTCGACTCCCGCACACAGTCTATGGAATTTTGAGCAGCAAATTTTACATCTAATGAAAATGTTACTGGTGAGAACTTTAAAGCACTTAGAACAAACCGACTTCGATTGCGATGACATTACTATACGTCTTGTTTGCACGAATGCAGCAACTGAACTAATGACTTCTGCAGAAGCTGTGGAGATGAGGAAGAAGTGGAGAGCATTGAGCACTTGCTATGCGACTGCCCCGCTCTGAGTAAACAACGACTGGACATACTGGGGTCGGCCTTTCTAGACAGCCTAACAGATCTTTCCAGTACCGATATTCGTACTATCGATAAATTTGTATATCAAACGGGTTGGTTTCGGTGAGGGCCATTTCAGCCCGTGGTAACACTAGGGACCTAAACTGGTCTATGTGTGCCTGTATAAAAAAAAAATACGGCTGCCACCCTAACCTAGACCTAAAACCTAATATTTTAGCTTTGCGATTGGAGAAAATGTGTCTTACTTTTGAAATTGCTGTCAAAAATGGTGTTTGGTATAGGCCCCATACCGAGATCCATCCTAATTAAACTTCTTAACGGCATAGAAACCAAATTTGAAGTGATCTGAATAATGGTAAACAGTTTACTTGTTTGGCCTTTTGATTTGTTATGCTCTAACCGTGTACCCAGAATTATTAAAAAAGACGTCTTTTAATCACATTTTTGGTAAAGTTCATTAACGTATACGTAACATACGTTATTACAAATAAACACCGCAAATGGTATTAGGAACGATATTCATCAACAGATTTTTTAAAGCGATAATTTTTCTTACTTTAAAGTATTTCCTATATGTATCTAAATTTGAAATAACATTCGTATAAATAGAACAAAAACAAGTGGGCCGCTGGCCACAAACAACGCTGAAGTATCCGAAGAGATGCTTAACAAAGAGCAAAACGTCGTGCAAGGTGTTTGGTTGCAAGGTAGTTTCTTTATTTACTTGACTATTAAAAACTCCATCCTTCACATAGAAGGAACACCTTTGATACTTATCTTAACTCCAATGTGAGAAACATAAAACGCAAATTTTTCCAATTTTCTCTCACGCAAAAATAAAAATCTTACCTCACGCACGTCATTTTAGACATCCACCCATCTCCTTTACAGGAACTCAAATTTCGTATGTTGAACTTGAAAATTTCTTTGGTCACATTTTTGTTTTTAGCAACATAATTTTCTGTTGCCGTAAACGAAGAGTGTAATTTTGTTTGGGAGGAAAAGAAATTACTTTGATTTGAATGATTTTGTATTTCTCATGATTTTTCTAATAACACACCAAATTATTATATTTCCTGTATTGGAGCTATTGGACCAATAAAAAACTATGCTCATATTAGTTGTTACACAAATTGTACTACAAGATGTTTGTTATTATTTTACTTAAAGCTTGAAAATTCAAAAATATGTACATTAAAAAGACCGCAGGGTGAAATTCAGGACAAAAACTATTTTATTCACTTGCCTCCGATACCAGCACCAATGCCAGCGCTGAGGGGTCCGAGGTTGGCACCAATACCGGCACCGAGACCAGCACCATGTCCTTGACGGCCATGACCAGCACCATTACCACCAATACCGGCTCCAATGCCAGCACTCAAGGGTCCAATGTTAGCGCCAATTCCAGCACCCAAACCTTGAGCAGCAACACCTCCGATGGCCATAACGCCAGCGACGAAAGCACCCAATAAAGCGAACAATTTCATGGTGAATAGAAGGTTTGTTGTATGTCTAACAGAGAAGAACTGTCTGATAATATCCCTGAAAGTGGATGGGTTTATATATACCATCCCCACCGAGAAAGTTTTAATTTATCCTACTGATGGAACCGGATTGATGAACAACATCAATATGGTGAATATATGAATTAATTTGAATTGCAATGCATAAAGAAATATGCAAAATTTCGAACCAAACATTAAATTTCTTCAATTTGTATTAGGGGCTCGTTTTCGTTAACTGATTCGAAACAACATAATTTCCTGTTTGTCTCTACTCTACTTATTAGTTATAATTGTATCATAATTGATCCAATTATTCCAAATTAATTGTAGACTCAGTCAAAAGGAAAAATAACAAATAGGTGGTTTTCAGGATGAAACAGCATATCTCAAAAGAATTTTCAGCAAATGCGATGTATGTTCTTTGTAATACATTTGACCAAGTTTGCAGACAACCACAGGTATTCTCAGATTTCTATAAAAAATTATAAGACATTGTAGGAAGGAAAAGTTTCAAGGAAAATTTGACTATCTCCATCCCTTTTATATGTCTGACTTACCAAAATCCAACTCCATTCAAGTAATTTTGCAATATGCTCGTATTTGTCATCCTTTTTCAAATTTGCCTCGTAAACCCATGACGCAGACAAAATTAGCACCTTTTGCATTTTTTTTATAATAGACTTAATCAAAACAATTAATAAAAATCTGGTTTATACAAAATACTAAATGCAATTTATGACAATAAATAGTTACTTATACACTATCGCTACCGTATAAATAATTTATAAAATATCAATTTTAACCAAACTGGATAGTATATTGCGAAATTGATCTGGTTTTGTTATATTCTACTATGGAGCTTTCTTCGGATATATAAACTCAACCATTCTCTGGAATTGTATCAGACAGTTCTTCTCTGTTAGACATACAACAAAACCTACTTTCACCATGAAAGTGTTCGCTTTATTGGGTGCTTTCGTCGCTGGCGTTATGGCCATCGGAGGTGTGGCTGCTCAAGGTTTGGGTGCCGGAATTGGCGCTAACATTGGACCTTTGAGTGCTGGTATCGGAGCCGGTATTGGTGGTAATGGTGGTGGTCATGGCCAACGTGGACATGGTGCTGGTCTCGGTGCCGGTATTGGTGCCAATCTCGGACCTCTCAGCGCTGGCATTGGTGCTGGTCTCGGTGGCAAGTGAATGCTGACAATGGTTAGAACAAAATAAAAAATAGAAAATATATTTTGTGTGTTTTTATTAACTTAGAGTTTGACTATTTCACTGCGATACTGTGTTCCTCATAGGAATTACAGGAAACAATAAAAAAATACTATTTCCTGGCAGTGGTATGTGTGAAGTTGAACATGTACACCGTGCGATAGGTCCATTAAGGGCATGGATCGGTTCGCAGATTGTCCTATTTGCATGAAAACAGCCGTTTACAATTGCCACTGGTAAAAAATTGCAATAGCGGACTCTTCAATGTCACAGCATAAGTAACATTTTAAATTAAATGATTGCTTTTCAATCGTTGAACTTTGAAAACTATACCCAATTGGCCTTCTACTAAGGATTGGTCTAGATAACCGAACGGAGATAAACCAACTTGTAGTTTACTAAGTAGTACATAAACCAACTGGTTTTCTACTAGGGAATAGATTACCTAAATGGTCGAGAAATACGGAGTAGATAAACCAATTTGCATTTTACTGACCTAGATAACCGAACGAAGATAAATCTCCTTGTAGTTTACTAAGTGGTAGATAAACCAACTGGTTCTCTACCAGGGAATAGATAACCTAAATGGTCGATAACTACGGAGTAGATAACCCAATTTGCATTTTACTACAAAGAAATGGTCAACAAAACTGACCTCCTTCTAAGGAGTAGATAACCCAACTGGTTGTCAACTAAGGAGTAGATAATACATTTAACCGGCAACTAAGGAGTAGATAACCCTGCTTGGTACTTCTAATCTGTAGATATCCCAACTGGTTCTCGACACACGAGTATATAACCCAACTGATCGTTTACTAACAGGTACATTTCTGTGATACAGTACTCTGATGACATACAACAATTTAGTGAGTTGTCATAACATAACTAGGTACTGGGATTAGAAGGTTCTGGTAAATTGGCACTTCACGTAGAGTAATTACACATTGAAAATGTTGCCTCATATATAGATTTCACAAACGCAAATTTTTGTCATTGATTTTTATTTGCTTTGGTTTGAGACCAGTGTACAATGGCACAGGCACAATTAACACATTTTTAACTTCGCGACCTTAAAACAACAAGGTTCTAATTGCTGATAACATCGTATGTAGTTAGAACCTTGTTGTTCTAAGGTCGCAACTTATTTATAATAGACACTTTTTACAAAATCAAAACAAACAAAAAAATCTAGTTTATATTTGCAGATAAACACACAAGCAAATTTCTTAATGCAATTTATAACAATAACGGTGTATACATAGCCACCGTATACATAATTTACAACATAGACAATTTACCTAAACTGGATAGTATGTGGCAGAAATTATTCAGTTTTGTTATATTCAACTATGGCGCTTTCTGCGGATATATAAACTCAACCATTCCCTGGAATTGTATCAGTTCTGCTCTGTTAGAAATACAACAAATCCTTCTTTCATCATGAAATTGTTCGCTTTACTGGGTGCTTTCGTCGCTGTCGTTGTGGCCATCGGAGGAGTTGCTGCTGCAGGTTTGCTTGCTGGAATTGGCGGTAACATTGGACCCTTGAGGGCTGGTATTGGAGCCGGCATGGTTGGTAATGGCGGTGATGGCTATGGCAACCGTGGACATGGTACTAGACTCGGTGCCGGTATTGGTGGCAACATTAGACCCCTAAGCGCAGGTATTGGTGCTGGTCTCGGTGGCTAGTGATTACTTTGATTTAGAATATGGATCGATCGCACTTGAGATGGATATCGTTTGAAACAAATAAAATAAATTGAAAACAAATTTTATTTTCATTATAAGTCTAGTTGAGCTATTTATTTGCAACGAAGTCAAGCTACTCATGCGATGAATTGTAAATCTTCACACAGAATACAGTTTGGTTGCCTCAAACGAATTATTTGCCAACCGAATTTTGGTAGTTCTATCTACTATCATGCGATTCCATCAGGACAACGAACATTTTGGTTGTGGCATACTTCTGCTTCCATGTTGACAACAATCATATTTGGTTGCGCCTACTACGAAAATGGTGGCTAAAATTATCTGTCTTATGCTACCACAACCAACTGTTTTAAAAAATTGGTTGTTCTGACAATTTGCCAGTCATATACTACTGTTTTTAATTAATTGTTATTCTATTTATTAAACAAAAAACAAAACAATTCAGAACAAAATTTAAAATCTCATATTACAAATTCATCACTGTAATGAGATGTGGAAATATTTCACACAAATTTTAGTACACGACAAAAAAACACAAAACTTTTATGCCAATATCGCTTAACCCCCCAGCAAAAAAAGAGCATCCAAAGAAGCAATAAAAATCCCCAACTTATGATCCGGAAGTTGTTCTAATTTGGATTTTCACCAATGAATTTAACAAGGGGTTGTCGCGCCGGGGAAGTCCTTCTTTGTCACCACATTAGCACAACTCTTTTAAAGCTCTGTAAGATTTGCTTATTTGGTGTTGTATTTATTTGATGAATGTATGTCGTTCTTATTAACATCTTTCGGTCCAGAGACTTCGTATTTTAAAGGAATACAAATGTTGTCATAGGGAAGGGAACGTATAAATAATATACTATTGGCCAAAGAGATCAACGATCATATACTCGTATATGTATGTATGTTTAGGACATTTGAAGATGTCTGTAATCTGTATGGTGTAGATGGCTCTTGAAAAGTGTGACCCCATAGTGTAATTAACATTCTCACAAAAAAAAGTTTTCCGTAGCCCCGGTTCAGAGAGTAGTAAAGTACCACAGTGTGGTACAGTATGTATGGTATGGTATATTTAATTACCATAATTTCTTTTAAAATTATTTAATTATAACCTACACCACACTTTGGTACAATTTATTATGATTTTATGCATTTGTTTCTAACACCAAAAATGAGAAGAGATATATAGAACCATCCGTTTATTATACCGATCGACTTAGAATCACTTTCTGAATCGATTTAGCTATGTCAGTTTGTGCATGCATTCTTGTAATCTATGTGCAGGTCACAAATATAGTCCGATCTCAAAGAAATTTTGTACATATCTTTATTTTGGGACAAGACAATTCCTATTGAAATTGAAAGACAATCCGTATTTCTTTCGTCTACGGCGAACGATCCAAAATTTCTCAACTATTTGAATATCAGTTTAGAAACAGATATGGTAATATATATGAATGTACCTTCGATTTAGCTTATACCCTCTATAGAAGATATAATTTCCTTTCGATATTCATGAAATTTGGTAAAGAGTGTCTTATTTTAACAGTTAATATCTGTGTGAACAATATCGGTTCAAATTTATATATAGCCCCACATACTCGCATGGATGTGTACCTACCGATTTAGCATCTAAGCTCCATAGAAGTCATATTTTAGTCAAATGTACTATCTTTTGCACAAATAATTTTTTAATCCGAGAATAAACGGTCACTAGCAAGGTTGGAAAAATGTGTTAATAAATTCATTTGTTATCGCAATCCAATGTACTACAATTCCAAAATTTAACATATTTCGAAGATATTATATCATATTTTAATCGGCTATGAAAAAGTCGACTTGTAGGTCCGATTTATCGACCTAGTCGATTGAAACGAAATTTAATTGATGAAAAAGTCGACTAGCTTCCAGAACCATTCACTAATTCTGATATAGCCGCCATATAAATATATATTTCTTCCCTTTAGCACTATAGGCGCAGTATTTTACATATATATCATAGCCCTCATACATATGTTCCTTCCGATCTGGACTTTTATCACTTCACAAGATTCATTTTACATCCAATCGTTTTAAAATTATGCATTCTTGGGTTAATAATTTATATTCCGAAATTACATTTTGGTTAGTTATTTAGAAGAACTTAATTAAATGCCGAAAAAATGTTCATACTTATGAATTGGAAGTACTTATAATGTTATTCTTTTGGAAGACTTCTTTTATTTTTTGCTGGGCCTGTGCTTTCAATTTCATGATTCACTTTTAGTTTTTATTTATGTAAAACATTTTGCACAACATATTCTGCATTCCACACGAGATTATTTTTGACTACATATACCGTTCTTGAACAAAATGTTGAAGATTTATTTATGTTGAGTAATTTTATTTTTTGTTCGTCATGTATCAGCAAAAGAACAGCAACCAATCTTTCGGTTGCTTTTCCCAAAATACATTTAATTATTCTAAATTGGGGAAATTATTGGGATAACCAAAAAACGATTATTTATTAATATTCATTGGCTGCCACAATTAAAAATCAATCATGTGGTACTATAATGAAAATTTAAAAGAGTTACCACAACTAACCGAGTGTCAATGAAAAAACAATCTTAATTCGATTGATACAACCATTGATGTAGTTGCAAGAATTTCCACTTGATCGTATGCATGTTATTATTGTTGTTTCAACTATTTATATATAAATATAACATGCACACAGTGTAGGCAATATACTTTTTGTTGCTAGTACTATTTTTTTATTGTTACAATCGAATTTCAACCAATTATTTTCCTGGGTGTTCGATATACACATTTCAGTCTGAAGTTTGTAGTACCCATGGACAATTACTTTCCAAAATAAATTCAACCTATAAATCATCCCATTTAACCTTTGAAACGCCATTAGGCCTCGTTTTCGTTTAATTTTTAATGAATAGCTAAGCGATATTAGTTACACTGTGTGTGTGCAAAATGCACTCTAAAAATGTATCCCCGAGGACAATTGGTTCCAATTTACTTTCCGCCCGATTAGGCCTAGCACTATAAATTCTTTTTTACATCTGATCATTAGAAAATTTTACAGATATGAGGTTCTAGATTCATGAACGAATACCACACGTGGAATAATCTGCATTTTTGATATGTTTGAATTGAAAGAAAATATATTTGGAAACGATTTTTTTAAATATTTTATGTTTGTTAACAAATAATTTTTATTTAACAATCAAGAAATTTTGTTTGGAACAAATATATTACTATATTAGAACATTATATATTTGCAAACTGACTTTCACAAATAAAATATGTGTTTACACACAAACAAAGTTATTGCTTAAGAAGTTTTTCAAATATATTTTATTTAAAAAAAGATTTTTTAGACTTTGCTATGTTTTTCGAATTTTAGTTAGTTTTTTCTAGATTTCGTGTTAAACTTTATAGTTAAAAATGTCTTTAGCAGCATTAGCTTTTGTTTTACATCAATAATTTTGAATTTATAAATATTTCATCAATGCAATTTATAGTTACGATTTAAGTTTTAATTGCATTTTACAAACATATAAAATTTATAAACAAAAATGCACTTTGAACTTCCGCAAAACAGAAAACGTGTCTTTAAATTAAGACATTGATTCGTTGCCAAAATACATAAATACAAATTAATCTTTGTTTCGGAAATATTTGTTTCAAATAAAAAAATATTAGAACGGGAACATATTTTTGTTTAGAACAATATCCTCCCAAACATATAGTATTTGTATGTGTCAAATATTATGCATTTGGAGTGTACCCTAAACATTTGTATATTTCAAGCAGAATATGTTTGGGACAATATACTACAGAAGTGATTTTTTTCCAGCGTGCATAAAATTTCAGGAAAATCAGCCGACATTTTCATATGTTCATGATCATTTTTTATGTTTTTCGTTTCCGTTTGAAAGTAATTCATTAAAATGAACCCAATCCCAGCAAAAAATAAAAGAAGTACTTCCAAAAGAATAACATTATAAGTACTTCCAAATCATAAGTATGAAAATTTTTTCGGCATTTAATGAAGTTCTTCTAAATAACTAACTAAAATGTAATTTCGGAATATAAATTATTAACCCAAGAATCAAAAAGATTGGATGTAAAATAAAGCTTCTGAAGTAATAAAAGTCCATATCGGAAGGAACATATATATGAGGGCTATGAAATATATGTAAAATACTTAACATCAAGTGCTCGTTTTTGATAAAGCACAAAAGGCGTAACCCACATTGTATTAAACAGAACGTACTGTATTCATCTATTTAACCTTTGAAGTTATTCTCTTGTTGCTGTTTTGCTTTTGTCAATCGTGTTTGACAGCTGTTTTAGATGCAAAATTCTATATGGGGTCTGTATTTAAATTTGGCATTTATCTTAATGGTATCCATTTTTTATGAAATTTCGCAGTGTTCATGATTCTATAAACTAATCTCTGCCAAATTTAATAATGATCTGAAGTAAAACATGAAAACACATTTTTCCAACCTTGGACCGTTTATTCTCGGATTAAAAAATCCTTTGTGCAAAATATAGTTCATTTGACTAAAATATGACTTCTATGGAGCTTAGATGCTAAATCGGAAGGAACACATCCATGCGAGTGTGGAGCTATATGTACATTTGAACCGATATTGTTCACACAGATATTAACTATTAAAATAAGTTACTAAAATTCATGAATATCGCAAGGAAATGATATTTTCTATAGAGGGTATAAGCTAAATCGAAGGTACATTCACATATATTAAGATATCTGGTTCTAAACTGATATTCAAATAGTTGAGAGATTTTTAATTGTTCGCCGTAGAGGAAAGAAAATAAGAAACAGGCCCTATATCTAAATACGGATTGTCTTTCAATTTCAATACGAATTGTCTTGTCCCAAAATAAAGATATGTGCAAAATTTCTTTGAGATCGGACTATATTTGTGACTTGCACGTTGATTACAAGAATACATGCACAGACTGACATAGCTAAATCGGTTCAGAAAGTGATTCTAAGTCGATCGGTATAATAAACGATGGTTCTATATATCTCTTCTCATTTTAGGTGTTAGAAACAAATGCATAAAATTATAAATAAATTGTACCACAGTGTGGCGTAGGTTATAATTAAATAATTTTATAAGAAATTATGGTAATTAAATATACCATAACATACTTACTGTACCACACTGTGGTACTTTACTACTCTCTGAACAGGGGCTACGGAAAATACATAGCGCCGCACAATACAAGTGCTATGTATTACAGTGTAAAATAAAAATACATTTTATACCCTACACCACACTGTGGTACAGGGTATTATAACTTTGTGCATTTGTTTGTAACACCCAAAAGGAGAAGAAATAGACCCATCGTTTATAATACCGATCGACTTAGAATCACTTTCTGAGTTGATTTAGCTATGTCCGTCTGTCCGTCTGTGTGTCCGTCTGTCTGTCTGTCCGTCTGTGCATGTATTCTTGTAATCAAAGTACAGGTCGCAATTATGGTCCGATCTCGACGAAACTTTGCACATATATTTTTTTTGGCCCAAGGATGATCCCTATTGAATTCGGTTAAAATCGATTCAGATTTAGATATAGCACCCATATATATATTAGCCCCGATTTGACATGTAAGCGTTTTAAAAACTTTATTTTATATCCGATCAGTATCAAATTCGGCAGGAAAAGGTTTCTTATTACATGAATGAACTCTGTTAAATATGGAAGAAATCGGTTCAGATTTAGAAATAGCCCCCATATATACATTACCCCCGATTTGACATATAAGCGCTGTAAAAATGTTATTTTATATCCGATCAGTGCGAAATTCGGCAAAGAGAGGTTTCTTATTACATGAAGGAATACTGCTAATTTCGGAGAAAATCGGTTCAGATTCAGATATAGCCCCCATTTATATGTTACCCCCGATTTGACATGTAAGCGCTGTAAAAACTGTATTTTATATCCGATCAGTGCAAAATTTGGCAGAAAGAGGTTTCTTGTTACATGAAGGAATACTGCTAAATTCGGAGAAAATCGGTTCAGATTTAGATATAGCCCCCATATATACGTTACCCCCGATTTGACTTGTAAGCGCTGTAAAAATGATATTTTATATCCGATCAGTATGAAATTCGGCAGAAAGAGGTTTCTTATTATATGAATGAACACTGTTAAATTTGGAAGAAATCGGTTCAGATTTAGATATAGCCCCCATATATACGTTACCCCGATTTGACATGTAGGCGCTGTAGAGACTGTATTTTATATGCGATCAGTACGAAATTCGACAGAAGGAGGTCTTTTTACATGAATGAGTATTCAGGGAAGATCGCTTCAGATTTATATTAAAGCTCCATATATATGTTCCTCCTGATTTGGTATCAAACCGCTATAGAAGTTGTATTTTACTTCCGATCATTAAAATTTTCCAGAAAGATGTTTCTCAATTTAGGAACGAATATTGCTTAATTTAGCGATTATCGTTTCAGAATTAGATAATATGTTTCTACCCATTTACCAATTATTCCAAATTATTATGGCAATGACCCTTATCGCATTGTTAGGGAGGTTTAGGGTATTATATAGTCGGCCCCGCCCGACTTTCTGCCTTTCCTTACTGGTTTATTAGTGAGAATGACGATCATTTGCGAAAATGTTACTAGAAGTTACACTATGTGGTCATTCGGTCACACTTTTAAAGAGCCTTTTCATCAGTCATACAGATTACCAACATCTTCAAATGTCCTTAACATACCCTAAGAAAAAAAATCGCTTCTGTAGTATATTTTCTGTAGTCGATTTAAGTATTTCCCCGTTTTTAAAGATTACTTGCACCAAAACTCCGAAAAAATAACATTGATAAGAGAGATATTCAAACTTTTTTTCCGGTATTTAAATATAAAATATTTGCACCAAAGTCTATTTTATTTAAATTTTGATCCCAAACATATTATGCTTCCTGCTTTTTTCTCCGTGTGCATATATGCGATCGTTGATCTCTTTGGCCAATAGTATATTATTTATACGTTCCCTTCCCTATGCCAATATTTGTATTCCTTTAAAATAAGAGATCTCTGGACCCAAAGATGTTAATAAGAACGACATACATTCATCAAATACATATAACACCAAAAAAGCAAATCTTACAGTGCTTAAAAGGAGTTGTGCAAAAGTGGTGACATAGAAGTACTTCCCCGGCGCGACAACTCCTTGTTTAATTCATGGGTGAAAATCCAAATTAGAACAACTTCGGGATCATAAGTTGGGGATTTTTATTGCTTCTTTGGATGCTCTTTTTTTGCTGGGATATTACTACTTAACAACATTTTATTTTGGCAGAATTTTTTTTATCCAGGAAATATTTGGTTATTGTCCAGTAATTTTCAATACCTGGTCTAAAAACACTATGCAACAACAATTTTCTTTTTGTGTCCAGGCCCTAAACACTCTCTTGTTTGTATAGATTGAGGCATACTATTTGATGAAACCAAAACAAAGTTTTTTATGGTAAAATTATTTTTTTTCTAGAGATAACATTTTCATGAAAGTTACCTTTAGTATTAGAACCATATTAAAAAACGCTCGATTAAGCCGAGATACCATTTAAATTGAAGGAAATTATGAGGGCTAAAATGTTGAAAACTTCACTTTACCTGTCGTTAAAACAATTAGTAAAAAGTCGATTTTTTTCAAAAACATCTTTTTTTGCTGGTATGAAAGAACCATAAAAATAGGAAAAAAATTGCAAAAAATATGTTTGTTTAATTTTTTGAAAGCTAAAATCCTAACGAAGAAAATGGTGTCTACACGCTGAAAAAAATCGCATCTGTAGTATATTGTACATATTCGGCTTGAAATATACATATGTTTAGGGTACACTGTAAATATATAATATTGGGTACACACAAAAAGTATATATTTGGGAAAATGCTATTCTAAACAATTCTTTTCTTACATCCCAATATGTTTTTATTTGGGACTATTACGAGTATTTAAGAAACATATATTTATTTGCACTTAAAAATTCAGAAAATACGTTAGTTGTGTCAAAATTTTTACCATTTATTTATAAATTCATCTTTATTTACAATTTGTGTTTTTACATGTTTAAATAGATTGAGATTTTATCTGTAGATATTACAACAACTGAATAATGGAATCAAGGATTTTAAAATATTTACATTACGATTATATACAATTTCTAAAGGAAAAATAGGTAAAACCTTTATATGAAATCAAAAAGTTATTCAAATATCTCTAGAAAATATATATGTATATAAAATTGTTATAAGAGTATAACAGTATCATAAACATACAATTTTCAATTTGGTAATTTATTGTTCATTTTTTTCAAGATGTTTCTTTACATTCCCTTATTAGTGGATAAGTAGAATTCTCTATTTGATCAAAATATTTTGTATTAATTCTATTTATGAACTCATTGATTTTTTCATAACCAGTGTGTCTATGGAGAAGATCTGTAGAGTATCTCCAATGTTTGTTATATATAATTTTAAGACATTTATTTTGAATGATCTGTAGCTTCTTCGTGTGTGTTTTAGCAGCTTTGTACCAAATTGGACATGCGTACGTTAGAGTCGGCCTTATAAAATTTTTAAAAATCAAATTTTTATTTTTCAAATTGAGTGAGGACCGCTTGTTTAATATTGGCCATAACGCTTTTAATGTTTTTAATCCTTTTTTGCACGTTTCTTCAATGTGTTTGGCGTAATTTAACTTTTTATCAAGGATGACTCCCAGATATTTAACGCTGTTTTGAATGGAGATTCTTTCATTTCCAACACTTAGGTCACGATTGGGTATCCTCTTAGGCGAATTGTTGTAGGGAAACACTATTGTTTGAGTTTTGATGGGGTTGATTTTAATCTTCCATTTATACAAATATCTGTCGCAAGCGGCAAATCCTTTTTCCATTTTCGATAACAGTGATTTGAAGTGGTATTTATAATCATGGATCAAAATAAATTTCTTCGAGGATTGAAAAAAATTATGACTATAGTACTAACTCAGAAATTTGAAATGATTGATTTAAACAGAAGTTAATGCTGCATATGGTATTGTAACTGGGAGGTGCACGTCGAAACTAAGGAAAAATTTAAACTGAAATTCTAAAAAGTCAGCAAAAGTTTTGAAAATTTTTTGTAATAAAATATATTTGGATAAATTCCTAAACAATAATTTTATTTGTATTTAAACACATATTTTATTTGAGAAATTTAGTTTGCAAATATATTTTGTTGTAATATATTAATATATGCGCTCCAAATATATTTTATTGATTTTCAAATAAAATTTATTTGCTCAGAAATATATAATATTTAAAAATTTGTGTTACAAATATATTTCCTTTCGATTCAAACATATCAAAAAAGTCGATTTTGCCCCGTGTATTTGAAAAAATCTATTAATAAATGTATAAATTTTGACACATATTGTAAAAATAGGGAAATTAAAAAAAATATTTTTCATACTTTTTATTTTTTTGGGAGGTACTAAAAGGGGTGTGGCAATAACGCCCATTTTTATACCCTACACCACACTGTGGTACAGGATATTATGACTTTGTGCATTTGTTTGTAACACCTAAAAGGAAAAGAGATAGACCCATTGTTTATTATACCGATCGACTCAGAATCACTCTCTGAGTCGATTTAGCCATGTCCGTCTCTCTGTCTGTCTGTCCATTTATTCTTGTAATCAAAGTGCAGGTCGTATTTATGGTCCGATTGTGATGAAATTTAGCATAGTGTTCTTTTTGGCCCAAGGACAATCCCTATTGAAATTGGTTAAAATCGGTTCAGATTTGGATATAGTCCCCATATATATGTTTCACCCGATTTGACATGTAAGCGCTGTAGAAACCACATTTTACATCCGACCTCTTTGAAATTCGGCAGAGAAAGTTCTCTTATTACATGAATAAACACTGCCAAATTCGGGGAAAATCGGTTCAGATTTAGATATAGCCCCCATATACATGTTTCACTCGATTTGACATGTAAGCGCTGTAGGAACTATATTTTATATCAGATCAGTACGAAATTTGGCAGAGATAGTTTTCTTATTACATGAATAAACACTGCCAAATTCGGGGAAAATCGGTTCAGATTTAGATATAGTCCCCATATATATGTTTCACCCGATTTGACATGTAAGCGCTGTAGAACCCGTATTTTACTGCCGACCTGTACGAAATTCGGCAGATAAAGTTCTCTTATTACATGAATAAACACTGCCTAATTCGGGGAAAATCGGTTCAGATTTAGATATAGCCCCCATATATATGTTTCACCCGATTTAACATTAAAGCGCTGTAGAAATCGTGTTTTGTATTCGATCAGTGCGAAATTTAACAGAGAGAATTTTCTTATTACATGTATGAACACTGCCAAATTCGGGGAAAATCGGTTCAGATTTAAACATAGTCCCAATATATATGTTACACCCGATTTGACATGTAAGCGCCGTAGAAACCGTGTTTTATATCCGATCAGTACGAAAATCGGCAGAGAGTTTGCTTATTACATGTATGAACACTGCCAAATTCGTATCGCAATGTCCATTTTCGCATTGGTAGGTAGGTGTAGGGTATTATATAGTCGGCCCCGCCCGACTTTCTGTCTTTCCTTACTGGTTTAATATACCATGGGTACTATAAAAACATTATACTGTTATTTTAAGTATTTGTATTGACTGGAATCAAAGTTATAAGCCGTTAACTTTTTGAGCAAAATGGTACATTTGTGTGGGAGGTAGCGAAAGGGGCGTGGTAACATTGCCTATTTTTCGGGACTGTAGGTACTATGAAAACCTTACACTCCACAAAATTGCAAGTGTTTGTATGGGCAGCAATCAAAGTTATAAGCCGTTAAATTTTTTTGCAAAATGGTGCTTTTTATGGGAAGTATCAAAAGGGGCATGGCAATAACGGTCTCTTTCCACGGGACTGTAGGTACAATAAAAGCATTACACTTCACAAAATTGCAAGTATTTCTATGGACTGGAATCAAAATTTTGTGCAAAATGGTCCATTTGCATGGGTGATAGGGCCATAGGGGCAGCTTCGCCCATTTTTCTAAAGATGATAGTGATTAGCAACTCTGTTTAATTATCATTTCAATAATCGTAACATCAGTACGCCTCATTTATCCAAGTCTAAATTAATAAAAAACACAACATTTGTTTCCTATTTTTTTATTTATTTCAACGATATTAGAACGTCTCAGGTACGGTCGATCCATTTTCCAAATCAAAGTAATTACTTGCCACCGAGACCAGCACCAATACCAGCGCTGAGAGGTCCGATGTTGGCTCCAATACCGGCACCGAGACCAGCACCATGTCCACGATGGCCTTGACCAGCACCATTACCACCAATACCGGCTCCAATGCCAGCACTCAAGGGTCCAATGTTAGCTCCAATTCCGGCACCCAAACCTTGAGCAGCAACACCTCCGATAGTCATAACGCCAGCGGCGAAAGCACCCAATAAAGCGAACAATTTCATGATGAAAGAAGGATTTGTTGTATGTCTAACAGAGAAGAACTGTTTGATATAAATTCAGACACCGATCGAGTTTATATACCCAAAGAAAGTAGAATAAAATAAAACTAGTTTAATTCCGCCAGATACTTTCCAGTTTAGTTAAATTTATATATTTTAAACGGTAGCAAAGTTTTCGTACGTAATACCTTTTTATTTATTCTCATAAAGTGTATTTAGTATTTCGATTAGTTTTTGCTTTGATTAAATGAAACAGGTTGAAGTAATTTATATGTGTTAATTTTATATGCGTTTTTGGTGGAGACAACGACAACTATATTGGTGAAAATCAATTAAAAAAAGGGTTGAAGTTTGAACATCGGATTATTCTCGTATTTTTGTGTCTTGTCCCTAAGCCTGTATTTTATATAGCTTTCTCCTTTTGATAATATGTATCCGCGAGTCATGTTGACAAAGGTCTTTTGTTCACTTTAAGCAAAAAATAAGCATTCTGATTAAATCTTTTTCTTCTTATACACGGACGAAAATTGCCATTTTTGACTGACTGACTTTTGCGAAATTTAGCTCAAATATTTCTTAGTTTTCGTGTTATACTTTATGGTTACAAATATCATAACCAGCATTAGCCTGGTCATCATAACCAGCATTAGCCATGTCACTAATTTCTAATTTATAAATATTCCTATTCATAACAGAAAACTTACAAATTAATCTTTGTTTCGGAAATATAATTTCAAATAAATACAAATTTGAATGCAAACATACTTTTGTTTAGAAAAACATCCTCCGAAAAATATAATTTTTGTGTATGTCAAATATTACATATTTGGAGTGGAGTTGTTTCAAGCAGAATACGTTTGGGACTATATACTACAGAAGCCATTTTTTTCAGCGTGTATATACAAATTAAATGATGTTCGTTGGTTGTCAATGGACTCACAAACGGCTGAACGGATTCGCTGAATTTTTACATGAGTATTTCTATTGGCATGAAGAAGGTTCAAACCAATATACGGTTATGATTAGCCAAAGGGGCGTGGCACTTTGATACCAGTACGCATGATGGATCTTAAAACGGGAGAGATAGTAACAGTAATCCGGGAGTCAATGACCCAATCGTCTAATTGAGGTCAATGAATTTTAATCCGAGGTGCATGACTTTTAATACGCGATCAATGACCTTTAATCGGCGTCAGTGAGCTTATATCGTGGTAACTGACCTTTCATCCGGGGTCATTGAACTTTAATCCGGGGATCAATGCACTTAGGCTTGGTCAATGACATTTTATATGGGAACAATGACCTTTAATCCGGGGTCATTGACCTTCAATCCAATGTCAATGACCTTTAGTCGGTGTCAATGACCTTCGCGATGGCCGATTACCATTAATCGGTGTTAATGATATTTTATACCGCGACGATTACACTTATTCTGGGTCCTTCACCTATAATCCGTGGCCAATGATTTTTAATCCGGGGGTCAATTGCCTTTAAAAGGGGTCAATGAGCTTTAATCTATTATCAATGTCCTTTATTCGGGTCCAATGGCCTTTAGTCTGGACCAATGACCTTTAATCGGATTCATAGACCTATAATCTTGGGTCAATGACCTTAGTCGGGGTCAACGACCTTTAATCCGATGTCAATCACTTTTAAGCCGACGCCAAACACATTCATAAGTCAATCAACTTTAATAAGTATCATTGACCTTAAATTCGGGGTCAATGACCTTTAGTCTGCGGTCAATGACATTTGGTCTGGGGCTAATGATCTTTCCTATGTCCTATTCCGACTAAGACTATCTGGACTGATTCAGTCTGAGGTCAGTGATCTTTCTTATGTCCTATTCCGACTAAGACTATCTGGACTGTTTCAACATTTGATTTGTTGATATGAAAATGTAATATGTGATTGTAGATATACATATATTTTATTTACAATTTATCTAACGAACTTATAATATTTCCAGGGTTTCTTTTAAGTTTAAAAAAAAAATCACCTTAGACTGTAATTAATCAATCTAATAACTTACCCCTTTTTTACATTAGTACTCGTATTATAGTCTGTGAATTTATTTTAATATTTTTTTTTCTATTTTCAGTTGAGTTCAAAAAACGAAATTCAAGGTATCTAAAAAGACGAAATAATTTTGTGAAATTTTTTTAGTTTTAAAAATGTATTAAAACAAATAAGAATGTTTCAGTCGGGTAAACCGACTAAGGTATGCCCCCACTTTCTGAGTAATGTAATATAGAATATTACACAAATCAAAGTTTTTGGAAACAGTGATTCGTCATGATGACGAAGAAATTCATCAAGAGGATTATTCCGTACATTAGCTGACTTTTGACGAACAAATAATCGTGATGATGTACAAATTCGTCGTCATTACGAAGCTTTTTCTATCAGTGTATTTCGACTACTTCCTCTCCACTACTTCTAGTGCCACCCTCATAAAGGGTTTTAGATTTAGGTTTAGGTTAGGGTGGCAGCCGTATTTTTTTACAAGCTCATATAGACCAGTTTAGGTCGCTAGTATTACCACGGGTTGAAATGCCCCTCATCGAAACCAAGCTGTTTGATATATAAATTACCGATAGTACGAATATCAGTACTGGAAAGATCTGTTAGTCTGCCTAAAAAGGCCGACCCCAGTATGTCCAGTCGTCGTTTACTCAAAGCGGGACAGTCGCAAAGCAAGTGCTCAATGCTCTCCACTTCTTCCTCATCTCCACAGCTTCGGCAGAAGTCATTGGAGTCAATACCCAATCTTTTGGCGTGTTCGCCGATCAAGCAGTGTCCCGTCAGAACCTGTACTAACGTAGACAATCGTTTCATCTCTAGTGCGAGGAGATATTTTAACCTTCTCAGGTCATACCTTGGACAGATTTGTCTAGCTACCCTGCAGGTGCCGATTTTTGTCCATATTTCGTTGGACTGCCTGATTGCCTCTTGCCTAAGCCAAAACTTGCACGTGGATAGTGGCGCACCAATATATGCAAATTCTTCGAGAAATTGTAATGTCGTCCCTTTCCTAGCAAGTTCATCGGCTTTGCAGTTCCCCGGGATATCCCTATGCCCAGGCACCCATATGAGGTGTATATTAAACTGCTCAGCCATCTCGTTAAGAGATCTTCGGCAGTCGAGGGCTGTCATTAAGGGTTAAAGGGTGTCGAAAAATCATCTTGACTGATGAGGCCCATTTCCACCTCCGTGGCTACGTCAACAAGCAAAATTGTCGCATCTGGAGAGTTATTGTTGAGAAGCCTCTCCATCCTCAACGTGTGACTGTTTGGTGCGGTTTATGGTCCGGCGGGGTCATTGGACCTTACTTTTTCGAAAATGAGGTTGGATCAACAGTTACGGTGAATGGATTGCGCTATCGAGAGATGATTAATGATTTTTTATGGTCAGAGTTGGATGGAAATGATCTGGACAACGTTTACTTTCAACAAGACGGCGCTACGTGCCACACAAGCAACTAAACCATTGCTCTGTTACGGGACCGTGTTTCCGGACCGTGTTATCTCTCGAAGAGGTGATCACAATTGGCCAACGAGATCT
The DNA here is from genome assembly GCA_963930755.1 of Eudasyphora cyanicolor. Lineage (NCBI taxonomy): Eukaryota > Metazoa > Arthropoda > Insecta > Diptera > Muscidae > Eudasyphora > Eudasyphora cyanicolor. The sequence continues at coordinate 198,125,024 of OZ005737.1, read as the reverse complement.
TGTGATTTAACACCTAGCGACTTCTTCCTTTGGGGCCACGTGAAAGATAAGGTCTACGCCAACAGCCCAGCGTCAATTCAAGACCTCAAAGATAGAATTCGTGAGGCTATCGAGGACATAGGGCAGCCACTTTGCGATTTTGTTATGGAAAATGGTCTGGTTCTATACTAGTAATCCGAATCTGCTGTAGTTCCACACATAGTAATAATTTAGCTGTCGCTATCGTCGATGTGGCCCCGCCCCGTTTGGTACCTCGCACACAATGGGACCATTTTGTACATAGAGTTAGGTGCTAATAACATTAATACGAGGGTATATATCATATATTGAAAAGAGACCCATAGTAGTTTTTCCCAATAAATATTTTTCTCAAAGACATCAGTAAAAAAAATTTGATGATTTGCATGACGTTTAACATATGGTAAGATATGATTTGGATTTTGTTTACGTAGTACAATTCTAGACACAATGCCTGACCTCTCGGGCGTTGTTCTTTAAACTATGTCTGAAGTACTTTACCTTTACCTGATACATCAGAATGGAATGGTCGTATCGCAGGACATAGGAGGTTCGTTAGCTTATGTGCAGACGATTCCAACCGCAACAACGAAGCGGGATTTGGTGACTGATCTGAGGAATTTGAGCTATCCATTGAAAAAATACAGTCTGATCACTGCAGTGTTTGCCAAGCAGAAAGTAATAGTTGCTATTATAAAGTTCGAAGAATGTCTGAACATTAATGATCTGACGAAAGCCGGCATCAATTTTTTCTCTGATAGTCAGGTTGCTATCATGTCTCGGTAAACTATATTCCTGAATTTAAGAACTGCCCTTGACGGTGGCAGACCTCTTAACACGATGGCTGAACAGTTAAATATTCACCTGATATGGCAGATGAACTTGCAAGACTAGAAAGTACCGTACACGTTCCAGGGGAACTGGGATATGAGGTCATGCCACTAGCGACCAGCAAGCTCTTCTTGAGAGATAATGCTTTTAAGACAACAAAGGAAAGAATTTCAGGCTGAAGTGGTCCATCCAAAACTCCAAACGCACCAACGCCCTGCTGTCACTGTTATATTGGAGGTCACGGATAGAGATTGAAGGTCTTGCGTAATGACTATTGTAGAAGCTCTCTTGCTATCCTAGGCTCTCACTTATTTAGGAAGAAAAAATCCAAATCGTTATTTTTTAGGTACCTACCGTCCAGCGCAAAATTGGTATATTTATTTGCCCATATCCTTCCGACACCGCCATACAAATTGACAAATTTATACGAAAATAAATTTTTCAATAATGAATATCTATAGTAACAATTTAAATACATTATATACATTTCAAACATTTCTCATTCTTCTTTTTCAAAGAAAGTTCGTTTTGCTGTTTTACAGAAAACAAAACAACGATCTCGAACTCAATAGCCAAACAAACTATGAAAAGTTATAACAGATCGAATAACAAAGACAAAAAACAATAATTTAAAATTTCCCAACTTTTAATGATAGTCTGACAAAAATGATTAAAATTTAGGTACAATTTTACAGACAGTACGCTTGACTGATTTTTTGGCGAAAGTTCGCCCTGAGTTTGGACAAAAACGTTGCAAGATTGTCTGTGAAAAGCTACCGCTTTTGCCCTAAAATGGATATTTCCACTAACGAAATGCAATTTTCATAATAAAGTTATATCATACGGACATCCTGCTCAATCGTGCTGAAATGATGATTTGGCATTTTGTGACTGAATAAAAAGCAACAGATTTGACAACACAAAATGGCCGCCATAGACAACATCTACCCGCTCTAATTAGAACACACTTTTATCTTAAGATCTAATAGTGATGACAATCCGATGTCTGCTACTGGAAATGACCTACTAAAATCCAGTTCACTTCAAGTGATTTGATCAAATAAAGTTGTCACACTTTTTTCAAATGTGTCTCTTAAACCAATGACGCAGATAAAATTAACATATTTTTAACTTTTTTATAATAGACTTGTTTCATTTAATCAAAACAAAAAACAAACAATAAAAATCTAGTTTATAGAAATTACTAAATGCATTTTATGCCAATAACGGTATATACTGCTACCGTATAAATAATTTATAAAATAGAAATTATAACTAAACTGGATAGTATGTGTTGCGAAATTGATCTAGTTTTGTTATGCACTATGTACTGGGTACATAGCTTTCTTTGGATATATAAACTCGATCTTTCTCCAGAATAATATCAGTTAGTTTTTCTTTGTCAGAAACATAGCAAATCCTTCTTTCACCATGAAATTGTTCGCTTTATTGGGTGCTTTTGTCGCTGGCGTTATGGCTATCGGAGGTGTTGCTGCTCAAGGTTTGGGTGCCGGTATTGGCGCTAACATTGGACCCTTGAGTGCTGGCATTGGAGCCGGTATTGGTGGTAATGGTGCTGGTCAAGGCCATCGTGGACATGGTGCTGGTCTCGGTGCTGGTATTGGTGCCAACCTTGGACCCCTCAGCGCCGGTATTGGAGCCGGCATTGGCGGCAAGTAATTATACAAATAATTTGGAATTGGAATCGATCTGAAGCGGATTAACGTTTAAAACTAAATAAAAAATAGATAGCAAATTGTGTGTTCTTTGTTTATTTGGAGTTCAACAAATTAGGCAAACAAAATTAAACTTTTTCCAAAGAGAAACCTAGATTCTTACAACGTATTCTGAAAGAGGGTGTAAATTAATTACTCATTTTTAAGGGGGATAAATATTTCCTCTAATCGGTAAAGGAAACCGTATAATCCTTTCATTTTAGTAATAGGATGTATTCAGCAAGATTACTTAAAACATTACGAGGAACATTTTAGGGGTCTCTTTGGGCCATCTTGTGGAGAAGGGTAAATATCTCCCCTAAAACGGGTGTTTAACGGGTCAAACCAAAATATTTGCCATACAATTCTACTATAAGTCTCTGAATACACCAAAACTCAAAACCCATTGTAATTGCCAAAAATAAGTCAATTAAAAAAAATACGAAATTAACCCTTAAACGCAACTTATGTTTTGACTTATTTCTGGCATTTGAGTTGAGTTTTGGTGTATTCAGAGACTTATAGTAGAATTGTCTGGAAAATATTTTGGTAGAACATATTGACCCGCTAAACATATGTTTTAGGGGTGATTTTTACCCTTCTCCACAAAATGGCCCAAAGAGACCCCTTGATTGAGGAGCTAGACGGTTAAAATGTTCAAGAAAAATATTTATCATACTCAACTTAACTCAACTCAAGACTCAACTTAAATGCCAGAAATAAGTCAAAACAGAAAATAAATTTTTAGGTTAATTTCGTACTTTTTCGAATTTGTGCTAAACCTAAAAATGGATTTTAAGTTTTGACTTCTATCTGGCAGATTTTGGCTTTTGAGTTTTGGTGTATTCAGAAACTTATAGTAGAATTTTATTGCAAATACTTTGGTGAAACATTTTGACTTGCTAAACACCTGTTTTAGGTGTGATTTTTACCCTTTTCTACCAAAGGGCCAAAAGACCCCTACATTGAGGAGCTATATGTTTAAAATGTTCAACATAAATGTTCCTCGTAGTGTTTTAAGTAATGATACTGAAAATATCATATACCTAAAATGTACACTGAAAAAAATTGTCATAAAATAAAAGAATGGCTCCAAAGACGTCATTAGTTTTTAAAATAAGTTCATTTTGTACTTAAAATATAAATAATTTCAATAATATTAAGTAATTACTTAATTTTAAGTAAATTTTCTTAATTTTAAATACAAAATGTACTTATTTTGAAAACTAAGGACGTCTTTGGAGCAATTCCTAAATTTTATGACAATTTTTTTTTTCAGTGTATGGATCACAAGGTTTGTTATGCCGATTCATCATAACAATGAGCACCAAGGGGAAATATTGATCCCCATTTAAAATGACCTCCATACGTAAACTTTCAAAACGTCGATAGAAGTATATTCTTTTTTAAGCCCGCTATCAGAATTCGTTGTCAGAAACTTGTTATTTTTCTTGTGTTCCACAGTGTTGCAATGAAGACATTTGTTAAAATTGTTCTGTGTACACGCTGAAAAAAAATCGCTTCTGTAGTATACTGTCCCAAACATATTCTGCTTGAAACATTTATATGTTTAGGGTACACTCTAAATATATGATATTTGGTACAAACAAATATTATATATTTGGGTAAATATTGTTCTAAACAAATCTTAGTTTCCACCCAATTTTTTTTTTTGGGACTATTATTTAAGAAATAACGATTTATTTGTTTTAAGTATTCATAAACTATATCGATATCTTAAACTCAGTGCAATTTTTTCAGTGTTATAAAGATAATTTTTTAGAAATTTAAAATCTTCGTAAAAGTCTATTATAATTGAAATCATATAATCTTGCATAAATTGCTCGATTAAGTGACAACAAATGATTACTTGGATTATTTAGAAATTTGATTCAATGAAATTTTTAACTGTAAAACATAACCCGCAATTAAGAAAAATTCGAAAAACTTAGCAAAATTATAAATTATTTTAAATAAAATATATTTGAAGAATTTTCTTAATAATAATTGTATTTGTTTCTAAACACATGTTTTGTTTGAGAAAGTTAGTTCGCAAATATATTTTGTTGTAATATATTAACATATGCGCTCCAAATAAATTTTAATGATTTCCAAATAAAATGTATTTATTCAGAAATATATAATACTAGCTGCACCCGGTCCACTTCGTTGCCCCAGACTTCAGATTTCCGATTCCGTCCATTTTTTAACCAATTACGTAGACTGCCATCAAATGCATATTCACAAAATTGCAACACTCTCGCTAACAAATTGTTCAAGGTATTTCAATTTCAGAAATTTGCTTATAAGGTTGGGGCCACGCCCATTGGTCCGATCGCAACCCTTTTTGGACCATTCACGTAGACTATCACTAGATCCATATGCAAAAAATTACAGCACTCTCGCTAAAAATTGTGCAAGATATGAATCTCAATTTCAAAATTTGGCTTATATAGGCGGGGTCACGTCCACTGCTCTGATCCCGCCCATTTTTGGGCGAATCACGTAGACTGTCATCAGATACATATACCCAAATCTGCAGCACTCTCGATAATAAATTTGGCTTACATGGACGGGGCCACGCCAATTAGTCTGATCCCTCCCATTTCCTGACCAATCACGTAGACTACCGCCAGATACATATACACAAAAGTACAGCGCTCACTTAAACAAATTGTGCAAGATATCTCAATTTCAAAATTAGGTTTCTATGGGCGGTGCCGCCCTTTTTTGTGTAATCACGTAGACTGCGTGAGATGCACAAAATCACAGCACTCTCGCTAACAAATTGTGCAAGATATATCAATTTCAAAATTTGGCTTATGTGGGCGGGGCCACGCGCATTGGTCCGCTCCCGCCCATTTTTGGAAAAATCACGTGGACTGCTACCAGATACATATACACAACATTGCAGCACTCTCGCTAGCAAATTGTGCAAGATATCGAAATTTCAAAATTTGGTCTATGTGGGCTGGGCCACGCCCATTGAGCCGATCCCGCCCATTTTTGGACCAATCACGCAGACTGCCACCATATACATATACACAAAATTCCAGGTCTCTCGGTACAAAATTGTGCAAGATATCACATTTTTAAAATTTGGCTTATATGGGCGGTGCCAGGCCCATTGGTCCGATCCCGCCCATTTTTGGAAAAATCACGTGGACTGCTACCAGATACATATACACAACATTGCAGCACTCTCGCTGGCAAATTGTGCAAGATATCTCAATTTAAAAATTTGGTCTATGTGGGCGGGGCCACGCCCATTGAGCCGATCCCGCCCATTTTTGGACCAATCACGGAGACTGTCACCAGATACATATACACAACATTGCAGCACTCTTGATAATAAATTGTGCAAGATATCGAAATTTCAAAATTTGGTCTATGTGGGCGGGGCCACGCCCATTGAGCCGATCCCGCCCATTTTTGGACCACTCACGGAGACTGTCACCAGATACATATAAATAAAACTGCAGCACTCTTGATAATAAATTGTGCAAGATATCGAAATTTCAAAATTTGGTCTATGTGGGCGGGGCCACGCCCATTGGGCCGATCCCGCCAATTTTTGGGCCAATCACGTAGACTGTCACCAGATACATATACACAACATTGCAGCACTCTCGCTAGCAAATTGTTCAAGATATCGAAATTTCAAAATTTGGTCTATGTTGGCGGGGCCACGCCCATTGGGCCGATCCCGCCAATTTTTGGACCAATCACGTAGACTGTCACCAGATACATATACACTCAAATACAGAACTCTCTCTAATAAATTGTAGAAAATATTTGACTTTCAAAATTTGGCTTATATGGGCGGGGCCACCCCCTTCACATGTACATTCTGTGAAAATTTCAAGATGATCGGTCTAGCCGTTTAGACGTCTATACGGAACAAACATACAAACATACAAACAAACAAACCCACAAACAGACACTCTCTTTTATATATATAGATTTAAAAATCTCTGTTCCAAATATATATTCTTTCTATTGAAACATATCAAAAACGGCGATATTACCCCGTGTAAATGTATTCTCGAACAACTGTCACACAACTTTGCTGCATAGAATGGGCTTAATTACTTTACCCATTAGTGGATGAGGGTATATATCATATGGTACGGGTCATAAGTGTAACACATTGAAGGAGTGACTTAACGTCTTAAAAGCAATGTCCGTCCTTGACTTCAAATTTGGTATGTGTTAATATTTTTATACCCTTACTTTAGTAACACATCGAAGGGGTGACCTAAGACCCTAAGTATGTTCGGCGGATATCCGGTATAGGTCGTTTTAAGTGGAATGAGAAATGTCCGTCCGTCTGTCTGCTGGCTGGTGCGCACGATAACTCTCGAAAGGAGTAACCAATTGACTTCAAATTTGGTGTGTGGTAATATTTTTTTCTATCTCCGGCTAAGTTAGAAGATGGTCCACTCCTTCTAGTACCTCCCCCACAAAGGGTTAATATTTAGAGACTTACTGATTGTTTAATAACTTCTATACTACTTATTCGAATAATCTGAAATGTTTCACATACATAATATTAGTTTATCAGTCACTATCACCTCGAGAAAAATGGGCGAAGTTGCCGCGCCCTTTTTGATACCTCCCACACAAATGGACCATTTTGCATCAAAAGTTAACTGCTTATAGCTTTAATATCACTTCATGCAAATACTTGAAAATTTGTACAGTGTATTGCCTTTATAGTGCCTACAGTCCAGTGAAAAATGGGGGTTATTGCCACGCCCCATTGGTACCTCCCACACACATGTACCATTTTATATAAACAGTTAAGAGCTTATAGCTTGAGTACCAATGCACCAAAATACAACAAAGTTGTGCACAGTGTAATATTTTTAAAGTACATATAGCCCTGGTACCTCCCGCAAATAATGCCCAAATCATAACAAAATTTAATATATCATAACATTAATATACCAGTCCACATAAACACTTGCAATTCGGTACAGTGCAATATATTTGAAGTATCTACTGCTTAGCGAAAAATAGGACTATTTGTTAAACCCCATCTGGTACCTCCCATACAAATTGACAGATTAATTCGTGTAATATTTCATATTAAAATACTTACATGTAAGAAAGCCCGACTGAAGCTTTATTACTTGTTTTTTCTATCCCTGGCTAATTTCGAAGATGGACCATATGATCCATTCCTTCAATAATTTTTTATATCTCAAGCTTAGTTCGAGGATGGACCATATGGTCCATTCCTACTTGTACCTCCCTCACAAATGGTTAAATTTATTGATCTAATAACTTCTGTAGTACCTATCCGAATCATCTGTAATTCCAAGCACACTAATTGTTTGTCCGTCACTATCACCTTGAGAAAAATGATCGAGAAGTTAACTGTTTTTGCCATTAGTACCAGTACATATAAATACTTAACATTTTGTGCAGCGTAATGATTGTATAGTACCTAAAGTTCGGTGAAAACTGGTCATCTCGGTGAAAACTGACCACCCCACTTTTGGAACCTCCAACCCACAATGATCAAATCATACTAAAATTTAATGGTTCATAATTCGGTAGGATGTAATGTATTTGAAAGATTTACTGTTCGGTACAAAATATGTATGTATGTATATTCATCAAGCCGATTATAGATTGACAGATTCATTCAAACACAAAATTCACACAACTATGCAGCATTCATATAAATGTTTTAGAGTTGGACACCATGGTTGTTTTAAGATATCGCTCATTATACCCTCACTTTAGTGTGACGAGGGTATATATCATTTGCTACGGAAAAAAGTGTAACACATCGAAGGAGTGATCTAAGACCCTAAGTATGTTCGGAGGAAATCCGTTTTGGGTCATTTTAAGTCGAATGAGCAATGTCCGTCCGTCTGTCTGTCTGTCTGTCTGTCTGTCTGTCTGCTGGCTGGTGCGCACGATAACTCTCGAAAGGATTAACCGATTGACTTCAAATTTGGTATGTGGTAATATTTTGATCTATCTCCGGATGAGTTCGAAGATGGGCCATATTGGTCTACTCCTTCTGGTACCTCCCACACAAAGGGTTAAAATTTAGTGAAATATTGATTCTTTAATAACTTCTATACTACTTATTCGAATCTTTTGAAATTCTGCGCATAATATTAGTATATTAGTCGCTATTAACTCGAGAAAAATGAGTGAAGTTGGCATGCCCCTTTTGGTACCTCCCACACAAATGGACCATTTTGCATCAAAATTTAACTGCTTATAACGTTAATACAAGTGCATAAAAATGCTTGAAATTTTCTACAGTATAATGTTTTTGTAGCGCCTATAGTCCGGTAAAAAATTGGCATTATTGTACAGCCCCTTTTGGTACCTCCCACACAAATGGACCGTTTCGTACCAAAGTAAACGGCTTGTAACTTTAATACCAGTGCATACAAATACTTGAAATTTTGTACAGTGTAATGCTGTTATAGTTCCTATAGTCCTGTAAAAAGTGGGCGTTATCACCCCGCCCCTTTTTGTACCTCCCACACAAAATGACCAAATCATACCAAAATTACATAGCTCGTAACTTTAATATACCAGTGCACATAAACGCTTATAGTTCAGCACAATGCAATGTATTTAAGAATGTACTGTTTACCGAAAAATATGTGTATTTGGAAAACCCCTTCTGGTACCTCCCAAACAAATTGACAGATTTATTGGTGTAATGTTATATATTACATTACTCACAAAGTGAGGGTATACCTTAGTCGGTTTACCCGACTGAAACTTTCTTACTTGTTTTAGTTTAAGTTCAATTAAGAATTTGTTCGTTCATTTAGTTCAGTAGATCGCCAGTTCAAAGCAGCCAACCCGACCAAATGGAACTATATTATGATTTTTGCTTTTTTTATTGAACCATATTGCGCAAAAAATGTTGTGGTCATTGCGGTTGAGTTGACAGACCTCCGCACTGTGCACTATGGGAAATTTGACCTTTTTTGGCCACAATTAATTACAGACAAACGGCTGAACCGATTTGAATGATTTTTTGGATAGGAGGGAGGGATGTACTTATTAGGGATGTAACGAAAGTGACTTTAGCGAAAGCGAATGCGAATATTGAAATATATATCGAATGCGAAAGCGAATAGTGAAAAATAAATGTTTGCCAAATCGGATAATAGTTTGACTCTTTAGTACCAACAAAACTAAGGACCAGAATTAATACTTTTCCGGGATATTCAAGTATTAAGGATGTTTTCTATATTTTGACCTCCCGTTACCACAAGGACAAACTTATTTTTGTCAACTTTTTTGAAAAGGAATAGCAGAGGTTTTCATTGGTATTACTATCTTCAAAATGTGTGCAGCGGTTAAGATGATATGACCGTTTTAACAAATGGAAGCGGATACTGAAATATATTTTTGCAAAGGCGAATGCGAAAGCGAATATTCCAAAGAGGGTTTTTGCGCATGCGAAAGCGAATGAACAAAATGGTGCGAATAATAATTTCGTTACGTCCCTGGTACTTATACATGTACAATATTTTTCATAAAATCAAAAAAAAATGTGGTAAAAAAAACATTTTCGGGTGTACAACAATTTTCGAAATTATGTTATCTTATAACGTTATGTTTTCAATAGGATTTAATTCAAAAAATACAATTAAAAAAAAATTTTTTTTGAGTAATATTATATTTGACACCTACGAACATAAATTTTTCAAAAAGTTAGCGCAGATCCGCAGCTGAAATATATTAGAACTGGAAATTGAATGAAAGAAAATGTAGTAAAAAAAATTTCCTTGTGTATGTACATCAACTTTCGAAGTTACGTTATCATTTAAGGTTATGTTTTAAACAGGATTTTATTCAAAAAAATTAATTTAAAATAATTTTTTTTGAATACTACTAAATTTGACACCTGAGAAAATTAATCTTTTAAAAAGTTTGCGCAGATCCGCAGCTGAATTATATTAGAATTGGAAGATGAATGATTGTCCTATGGAACTGTTATAGTGTTATCTCTTGTAAGTGCTAGCATTTTTGTGTAAGTCTAAAAAAATTCCAATTCATAATCCCATTAGCCCATTTTAAATTCACTTAAATTTTTCCAATTTAACCGATCTACTAATTCGCGAAAATGTCACTATATATTAATAAATTACTCACCTTTGACATTATTTTTCATTTTTTATTTTTAAAAATCTGTGAATTATTATCACGAACAATTTAATTTGAAATTACCATAAAATTCATTCTCTTGTTGTTATTTGATAACTCATTAAGAAATCCCACACAAAACAGCTGATAAAGAGGAGGTAAATTAATGTTGCTTAAAAATTCAAATAAATATGTTTACATTGTTAATTTCTTTTCATATTAAAGCAAAAAAAAATAATGTTGGTAAAATTTAAATTTTGAATTTTGATCAAAAAAGTAGTCAAATTCTTATGGTGCTGTGAGAGGAATTAGAAAATAGAAATAACTCTATCGTTTTTTAATCAGACAAGCGACAGCTACAAATCATGCAATGCTTGAAGAGGGGGTAACGTAGCCGTTTGGCCCTTTTTACTTTACGGGTGCGAAGTTACAGGGCCTGAAAATAGGCCACCTAGAAAATCCTTAGCCCACCTTCAAACGGCGTAAACTTAGCAAAAACTGTTTCAGCCATTCAATAGCAATTAAAAATTTCGCAAAACCTAAAAATGCATTTTGTTCAATTTTTATCCCCTCACCTTAGAGAGGAGGGTATATATCATTTGCTACGAGACAAAAGTGTAACACATCGAAGGAGTGACCTAAGACCCTAAGTATGTTCGGCGGATATCCGCTGTGGGTCATTTTTAATCGAATGAGCAATGTCCGTCCGTCTGTCTGTCTGTCTGTCGGTCGGTCGGTCGGTCGGTCCGTCTGTCTGTCTGCTGGTGGGCAAGATAAATCACGAAAGGAGTAACCGATTGACTTTAAATTTGGTATGTGGTAATATTTTCTTCTATCTCCGGCTAAGTTCGAAGATGGGCCATACTACCTCCCCCACAAAGGGTTAACATTAAGTGAAATATTGATTATTTAATAACTTCTATACTACTTATTTGAATCGTCAAAAATTCTACACATAGTATTCGTTTATTAGTCACTATTACCTCGTGAAAAATGGGCGAAGTGTTCACGACCCTTTTGGTACCTCCCACACAAATGGACAATTTTGATCCAAAAGTTAATAGCTTATTGCTTCATTACCAGTGCATACAAATACAGTGTAATGGCTTAATAGTACCTACAACACAGTGGAAAATGGGCATTATTTTAGTACCTCCCACACAAATGGACCATTTTGTTACCAGCTTATAACTTTAATACCAGTGCATACAAACACTTTAAATTGTGTACAGTGTAATGCTTTTATAGTACCTAGAGTCCAGAGAAAAATTGGCGTTATTGGCCGCCCCTTTTGGTACCTCCCACACAAATGGACCTTTTTGTACGAAAAGTTAACAGTTTTTGACTTTATTATCAGTGCATACAAATACTTGAAATTTCGTACATTGCAATGCTTTTATAGTACCTAGATTCTAGACAAAGGTGGCCGTAATTGACACGCCCCTTTTGGTACCTCCCACACACATGGTCCATTTTACAGCAAAAGTTAACAGCTTATAGCTTTAATACCAGTGCATATAAATACTTGAAATTTTGTACAGTGTAATGTTTTTATAGTACCTAGAGTCCATTGAGACGCCCCTTTTGGTACCTCTCACACAAATGGACCATTCTGTACCAAGAGTAAACAGCTTTTAACTTTAATACCAGTACATGCTTTAAAGTTATTAAATGCTATTTAAATTGATAATAATTTAAATAAACAAAAAAAAATAAATTAATTTACTAATTTTTTTTAGACTCAAGGTGAGGGGATGCATTAGTCGGTTTACCCGACTGAACTTTCTTACTTGTTAAAACTGTAAATCCCCATAAAATATTGAAAATTTTTTTTCAAACAATAAATGATAGGGATGTCTTATTTGACCATTTGACCGAGGAGGTCCATTTTAAGACTATGTAGCTCCGCTCCTATATAGTATAGGGTCATTAATTACTCCAATAAATATTCAAAGATATGATCATTGGATTATTATCTGCGAATATTTTCAAACCCTTTGAATATTTATAGAATAGAAAAGGTTCATTTTGAAATTTCTCGTAAAACGTAAACAGTGTTTAGTTCAGAATATTGAATGTATCTGTCTGAAATTCTGAACTCAGTAGATTCGAAACAGAAACTTAGGTCATGACATGGTCATTGGAGTATTACCTATAATTGCAAAAAACTCTAAGAAAAGAGATAATACAACACTGCTTAGATATTTTTTTATTTTATTTCATACGATATCAATCTCAGGTACAGTCAGTTCAGTTTTCGGGCTATTGTAATTACTTGCCACCGATGCCAGCACCAATACCAGCGCTGAGGGGTCCGAGGTTGGCACCAATACCGGCACCGAGACCAGCACCATGTCCACGATGGCCTTGACCAGCACCATTTCCACCAATACCGGCTCCGATACCAGCACTCAAAGGTCCAATGTTAGCGCCAATTCCAGCACCCAAACCTTGAGCAGCAACACCTCCGATGGCCATAACGCCAGCAACGAAAGCACCCAATAAAGCGAACAATTTCATGGTGAAAGAAGGATTTGTTGTATGTCTAACAGAGAAGAACTGTCTGATACTCTTCCGGACTACTATCGCGTTTAAATACCCTAAAGAGAGTAAAGCAATTTCAGCGTAACGCCACACGCCAAAATCTGAAATAGTCTGGTTTAATCAATTGTTTATGATCTTGCCATTTTTATTACTTATCGGTTGTTTTTTAATTTTAACGATCTAATTAATGTTATTTTTATTAAAACTGGTCTAATGTCTAATTGCTCATGTTTTTTCTAAGCTGAATTCGTTCGGTGCTATTGAAATTGGTAAGGGACAAAACGAAGATGCGGATAAATAATTTAGCATATATCAGTGATGCAACGAAAAAAATTATCAGAAACATTATTTAAAGGGCAGATGTTAACTGAAAATGCTGTTAGATATTTTTAGGAAATTTTTTCTTGTAAGGAATATATGAAATAATATTGTCCTTAATTTGAGTCTAATCATTAGTATATTTACCAGTTTTTATACATTTAAACTAGTTAAAGCTTCACCAATATAGATCCCGAACTCCGATATAAATTCTCCAGGACCAATATTAACACCAATTCCGGCAGTAAGACCTTGAGCATTAGCAACACCTCCAATCGCACACAATGCACATTGGGAGGTATTCTAAAAAGGGGAAAAATTCCGCTGTTTGCTAACCAGACAATTGATTTCGACCAAACTTGGCAAAAATGTTTTTTTTCGATTTCTTTCGCATAAGCTATTTTGCATTAAATTGCTATATGATGGGAAAAATGTCCAAATTCTTCTTGCATTTTGAGTTTTAAAACCTTACCACAATTGCAATGGTTTTAATATTCCAGATTTAAAATTTGTGTACAAAATTGTCTAAGTTGGAGAAGCTGTTAACAGTACCAGTGACGATTTTGACTTGTTTTTCTTCGAAAACATTCTCCATAAAGTTTTCTTTAAGATGAATATAAATATTAGGCCGGGTCGATTTGTGGGGAGGCAAAAAAAGTTGCCATTGCTCATTGAAGATCGTATTCTAGGGATCAAAATAAGGAACTTTGCCGAAGGAACCATACCTCTAAAACGAATTCTGATGTCCCGGAATTTGGGTCGGCAAATTTTGAAAAATTCCACTTTGACCCATTTAGAGTGCTCCAATCGAGTCTAAATGTATGACCGACCCCCACTAACTTTGGAGGCCCGACCACCCATGCCAGTGGCACACCCCCTGGAACCCCCTGGCACACCCCATGGAACCCCCTGGCACACCCCATGGAACCCCCATTTCGCTGATTTTGTCATGTAAAGTGCCCCCCCAGGTGAGTTCCAGGGGGTGTGCCACTGGCATGGGTGGATCGGCCCACCAAAGTTAGTTGGGGTCGGTCACACATTTGGACACGATTGGCGCCCTCTAAATGGGTCAAAGTGGGATTTTTCAAAATTTCTCCCTACGGGTCAAAAGTGGGGACATCAGAATTCGTTTTAGAGGTATGGTTCCTCGGGCAAAGTTTCTTATTTTGATCCCTAGAACACGATTTTCACTGAGTAATGGGCGACTTTAAAATCGACCCGCCCTAATAAATATGTTACATATTATTTAAATAACTTTTCCAAAATACGATATATACATACATTTTTCGCAAAAAAAATACATTTTTATATAAATATAAAACTTTTGCCCATTAGGGCAAAAGTTATGGCCTTTTGAAGTTTTATATTTAAAATTTATTTTTTTGCGAAAGAAGTATGTATCGTATTTTGGAGTTATAGGAAAAAAATATTTTTTTTAATACAAATATAAAACTTTTGCCCTTTAGGGTTTAAGACCCTAAGTATGTTCGGCGGATATTCGTTTTGGGTCATTTTAAGTCGAATGAGCAATGTCCGTCCGTCTGTCTATCTGTCAGTCTGTCTGTCTGTGTTCGAAGATGGGCCATATTGGTCCACTCCTTCTAGTACCTCCCCCACAAAGTGTTAAAATGTTGTGAAATATTGAATCTTTCATAACTGCTATACTACTTATTCGAATCTTCTGAAATTCCACACATAGCATTAGTTTATTAGTCGCTATCATCTCGAGAAAAATGGGCCATGTTGCTACGCCCCTTTTGGTACCTCCCACACAAATGCACCATTTTGCACCAAAAGTTAACAGCTTATAACATTAATACCAGTGCATAAAAATACTTGAAATTTTGTACAGTGTAATGCTTTCATAGTGCCTACAGTCCAGTGAAAAATGGGTGTCATATTCACGCCCCTTTTGGTACCTCTTACACAAAGGTACCATTTTGCACCAAAAGATAACAGATTATAACATTAATACCAGTGTATAAAAGCACTTGAAATTTTGTACAGTGTAATGCTTTTATAGTGTCTTTTGCACTGTGAAAAATGGGCGCTATTGCCACGCCCCTTTTTGTACCTCCCACACAAAGGTACCATTTTGCACAAAAAGTTAAGAGCTCACAGCATGAGTACCAATGCACGAAAATGCAACAACATTTTGCACAGTATAGCGCTTTTGAAGTCCCTATATCCCTGTAAAAAATGGCCGTTATCACCACGCCCCTTTTTGTACCTCCCACACAAAATGGCCGACTATATAATACCCTACACCTTCCTAACAATGCGATAAGGGTAGAAACATATTTTCTAATTCTTATCGGACATAAAATAACATTTTTACAGCGTTTACATGTCAAATCAGGGATAACGTATATATACGGGGGGCTATATCTAAATCTTGACTAATTTCTTTAAAATTTAAAAGTGTTCATTCATATAATAGGAAACCTCTTTCTGCCGAATTTCGCACTGATCGGATATAAAATACAGTTTCTACAGCGCTTACATGTCAAATCGGTGGTTACATATATATGGGGGCTATATCTAAATCTGAACTGATTTTCTCCAAATGTGGCAGTATTCCTTCACGTAATAAGAGACCTCTTTCTGCCGAATTTCGCACTGATCGGATATAAAATACAGTTTCTACAGCGCTTACATGTCAAATCGGTGGTTACATATATATGGGGGCTATATCTAAATCTGAACCGATTTTCTCCGAATTTAGCAGTATTCCTTCATGTAATAAGAAACCTCTTTCTTCCGAATTTCATACTAATCGGATATAAAATAAAGTTTTTACAGCGCTTACATGTCAAATCGGGGCTAACATATATATGGGGGCTATATCTAAATCTGAACTGATTTTCTCCAAATTTGGCAGTATTCCTTCACGTAATAAGAGACCTCTTTCTGCCGAATTTCGCACTGATCGGATATAAAATACAGTTTCTACAGCGCTTACATGTCAAATCGGTGGTTACATATATATGGGGGCTATATCTAAATCTGAACCGATTTTCTCCGAATTTAGCAGTATTCCTTCATGTAATAAGAAACCTCTTTCTGCCGAATTTCATACTAATCGGATATAAAATAAAGTTTTTACAGCGCTTACATGTCAAATCGGGGCTAACATATATATGGGGGATATATCTAAATCTGAACCGATTTTAACCAAATTCAATAGGGATCGTCCTTGGGCCAAACAAATGATATATGTAAAGTTTCGTCGCGATCGGACCATAATTGCGACATGTACTTTGATTACAAGAATACATGCACAGACGGACAGACAGACGGACATAGCTAAGTCAACTCAGAAAGTGATTCTAAGTCGATCGGTATAATAAACGATGGGTCTATTTCTTCTCCTTTTGGGTGTTAGAAACAAATGCACAAAGGTACCCTGTACCACAGTGTGGTGTGGGGTATAATTATTTTTTTGCGAAAAAATGTATATATCGTATTTTGGAGTTATAGGAAAAGTAATTTAAAAAAAATATAACATATTTGTATTCATCTTAAAGAAAACTTTCTGGATAATGTTTTCGAAGAAAAACAAGTCAAAATGGTCACTGGTATTGTTAACACGCTTCTCCAACTTACAGAATTTTGTACACAAATTTCAAATCTAGAATCTTAAAACCTTTTCAATTGTGTTACGGTGTTACAAGTCAAAATGCAAAAAGAATTTGGTGCTCGGCTTTTATACAGTCGTATAGTACGAATATATATAAAAGAGAAAAACAAAAGATATAATTTTTTAAGGATATTCGAAATTATTTTGGGAAATGTGGGATTGTCTTTTGCAAATATATTGAATTGCGAATTACTTGCGATTTCTGATGTCAATACTCGTACCTACGAAATATTTCTTTGAAATAAATTCATTTTTAAATGTTTTTTGGCGTTATTAAAACTCCTGTCTGCATTTGAAAATAGATTTTTTAATTTTTTCCAGATTTTCCATATTAAAATTTCTCTCATATTAAATTGTCTGAATTGACAACAAAACTTGCTATATGTTGCCAAAAATTTTTGTCAGTTGTACCCCCGAAGACAAAAAGTTATGACCACATCAATTTATATTTTCACAATATAGGACATTTTTGTATTTTATTGCGAAAAGTATATGTAGTATTTTGGAGATATAGAGGAAATTATATAAAGTATACTTATATATACTAGTCTTAAAGGAAACTTCCTGGATAATATTTTCGAGAAAAGAAATGGTCAAATACTTTTTTAATAGTGTTGCCAAGCTTCTCCAAATTATCCAATTTTTTACGAAAATTTCACAACTTAGCCAAATTTTTTTAACCGATCCTTTGATATGAAACGGAAATTATAACTACTAATGGCAATGATTTTCATCAAATAGCAAACTTTGTTGTCTGTCCACAAAAGATAAGAAAGATAAAGGAATCGCTATATATCCGGATCTAATATAATAATAATAAAGCCAAATAACTTTTTTTTTTGAAAATGCTATAAAAAAACTACTGTAAACGCATTGGATGGTCAGTTGGCTTCAACTCCTGAACCAATTGGACTTTGTATGGCGTCATACCAAGGTCTTTATGCAAAATTCGTCTCAATGATGTCTCCGAAATGTTCAATTATTGAGAACGACGGTGAATTGATGTTGATGGCGCTTCACGCACACTTTCTGCCACAGCAGCAATATTCTCGGGTGTATGCACTGTTTTTGGCTTTTCACGCTTTGGTTTATCGATGAGGATGCCAGTTTCTTTCACTTTTTTCACAAGATAACGAACGTACGGAGCAGACGGTGCTTTTCTTCTTCCAAAATCCGTACGCAATTTTCGCACACATTCTGCAACATTACCATGATTTTCAAAGTAATGTCGCAATATTCGCAATATAAACTAATTATCTGTGAAATCAGACATGAGCTAAGTGTTACCATTCACGAAATAAGCACTAGTTGAAAAAACAACGTTAGATGGCGGACCCTCGCTACAATTTAAAACCAGTAAGGAAAGGCTAAAGTCGGGCGGGGCCGACTATATAATACCCTACACCACTCTCGTAATATTGAATAACTCTGAAATATAAATCAGAACGATCGAAATGAAATTGCGACCTTTAGTCGACGAACAACTTAAGAAGGACAGACAGACAGACATGGTTAAATCGACTCAGCTAGTGATTCTGAGTCGATCTCTATACCTTAAGGTGGGTCTAGCTATAGTATTTTCAGGTGTTACAAACATCTGCCATGAAACAAACTTATAATACCCTGTACCACAGTGTGGTGTAGGGTATACAAACGATTCGATGTAAAATACAGCTTCTACAGGACTAAAGAGCCAAATCGGTAGAAACATATATATGGGAGCTATAGCTAAATCTTAACCGATTTTCTTCAAATTCGGCAATGTTAGTCCATGGATCATGAAACTCTACCATTCTAAATTTCAAAACGATTGGATGTAAAATACAACTTATACAGAACTAAAGAGCCAAATCGGACGAAACATATATATGGGAGCTATAGCTAAATCTTAACCGATTTTCTTCAAAGTCGGTTCAGTTGGTTCATGGATTAAGAAACTCTACCATTCTAAAACGATTGGATGTAAAATACAGCTTCAATAGGACTAAAGGGCCAAATCGGACGAAAGGTATATATGGGAACTATATCTAAATCGGAACCGATTTCAACTCAGCTAGTGATTCTGAGTCGATCGGTATACTTTAAGGTGGGTCTAGCTGTGTTATTTTTAGGTGTTACAAACATCTGCCGTGAAACAAACTTATAATAACCTGTACCACAGTGTGGTGTAGGGTATAGACAACTGATAAGTGATTATATTCTATGGCTCGATCAGAGAAAATTTTATTAAATCAGCTATTTTCAGGTTTGGCGTGCGGCCATCCAGTGAAATTGCAACTTTCTTCAGATATTTAAACGCCCCCTTCTATGTCAAGAAATAACACCATAATGAATTCCTAGGAATGTAGAGGGTAGATTCTGTAGACTTTCCCTTATTGTAAGGTTGTTGGTTCCCCGCCAGTAGTTTTGTATCCTTGTCCATGTTTCCCCAATGAAAGAATCTAAAAGTCTTTCCACTCCTTTCAATAGGAAGGAGGATAGGCTAGTTGGTCTTAAGTATTTTGGCTCAGTGTGCGATATCTTTCCCGCTTTGGGTATGAATACTTACACTTTGGCATAATGCAGCCTACATACATTTTCTCCAGGCATGGGATAATGTACTTTTTTTGCATTCGCTCTCTCGCTGTTTTTGGTCCATTTAGGTGCCTCATCCTGCAAATAACCCACTGTATAGGGTGCAGTGGATAATATCCTACTCAACCAAGCGGCATCCGAAACCTTTTCCTCTTCTCCACAGGAGTTGTGCCAAGAACGCCTTTGAACTTTTCTAAGTATCTTCTTTTAGATTTTGAGTTTTACTGATTTTCACGATTTAAGGACCGAAATAAAAACAACCGAAAATTCAATAACGATTTTGTGGTATTCTTTATAGGCATCCCAGTCAGTACACGATTTTAAAGGCACTGGATGCACATTTTTGGGGTAGGTTTGTTCCGTATTTTTTTTTCTCCTATTTAATATCTACAACTTTGCTTCACACACAAAAGAGGCAAGTATCTGGAGACCACCCAATATATACGATTACCGATCTCAAGACTAGCATCTGTTTGGTTCTTACCACTGAAATTACTCAAGAGAAAGACGCTTAGATCTTTCCGGAACAAAATGCAGGTTCTTAGAGTTGGTGTCCTGATACTTCACATCTTTCCTCCCACTACGTAGGCCTCCTGTATAACGACGTTGTCTACTGCACTTGTGGATAGGCGCAGCAATAGAGAAGATGAAGCTCCTTAAGCATGATTGAGGTTAGTCTATAGAATTTTTACCATTATTGCTACCCGGCAGATTAACCTCCACCCCAACAAAGTTGTTATCGAACTCCTCGTGATCCTCCTCATCGAGGATCATGTCCCCATAAGATGTGTCATGGAGTCAAGAAACCCTTCTCATCTCCTCAATGACCGAAGTAATGCTCTCGTCTTAATATTAAGGTGTTACAGCCTTTATGCTAGTATCTGGAGCTCCAGAAATTATGGGCGTGGGTAGCCCTGCACTTCCAGAGGGCTAGGTGTCGACCACTGTGGACAACTCACCTTCCGCAACGGGAGCTATATCCTTCTTGTATGGCTTCAAAACTATAGTCTCGAATTCATATCGCATATCATGTACCAAAATAGGCATGGCAATAACGCCCATTTTTTACCGGACTGTAGGTACTACAAAATCGTTACAGTGCACAAAATGTCAAATATTTATATGCAAAGGTATTTAAATCATAAGCCGTTAACTATTAGTGTAAAATGGTTCATTTGTATGGGAGGTATCAAAAGGTATGCGGCAATAACGCGCATTTTTAACGGGACTACAAAAGCATTGCACTGCACACAATATCAAATATTTGTAAGTACTGGGCTCAAAGTTATAAACCGATAACTTAAAGGTGTAAGCAGTTAACGCTTTTACTTGTAGGTATAACAAGTAAAAGCGTTAAGTTCGGCCATCTTATATACCCTCCACCATGATAGCATGTGACCTCACAAAATAACTCAAATCCACTGTTCTCATATGAGTCATTCCATGCCAAACGGGACGATTTTTGACATCACTATTTTTGATTGCTTCGAAATTTTGTGTATGTATTATTTTCCTAAAAATATCTTATATGTAGTTCAAGAAAAAATTTTAAAAAAATTTCTTTAAGAGTTATGAGCAATTTAAAGTTGACGAAATTACGCTTTTTTCTAAAAGGTTTGTTCATTCTTTAGCGTGTATCTCCTGAAATACATGACCGATTAGCGTATATCTCCTGAAATACATGACTAATGGCTAAAAATTATCATTCTGTTAATTATTTAAAGCACATTCCCAGAAATTATGCAAATGTTTTTTTTATAAAAAATCGTAAAAAATAGTTCCCATCAATTCACCACTTCCAAATTCATACAGTAGCTAACAAAGACATCTAAGAACACGACATTAAAATTTCAAAAAAATTTAAGGGTGTAATCAATTTGAAAATCGCAATAGAAAGTATAAAAGGGCAAAAACATTAAAAATTCGTATATTTGTTGCAGTGCTTACTATATTTTGTTGTAATAGTTGAAATTACCTTCAATACAAGGTATAGCACATTAAAATCGGTCACTTATTTCAGGAGATACAAGCTAAAGAATGTACACACCTTTTAGAAAAAAACGTAATTTCGTCAACTTTAAATTGCTCATTACTATTAAAGAAAATTTTTTCTTGAACTGCGTTGAACATATTTTTAGGAAAATAATACATACACAAAATTTTAAACAATCAGAAATAGTGATGTCAAAAATCGTCCCGTTTGGCATGGAATGACTCATATACTATATATATTGTTTGCGTTTTTCGGTGTTATTATACCCTACACCACAATGTAGTACAGGGTATTGTAACTTTGTGCATTTGTTTGTAACACCCAAAAGGAGAAGAAATAGAGCCATCGTTTATTATACCGATCGACTTAGAATCACTTTCTGAGTTGATTTAGCCATGTCCGTCTGTCTGTCTGTCTGTCCGTCTGTGCATGTATTCTTGTAATCAAAGTACAGGTCGCAGTTATGGTCCGATCTCGACGAAACTTTACACATATCTTTTTTTTTGGCCCAAGGACGATCCCTATTGAATTTGGTTAAAATCGGTTCAGATTTAGATATAGCCCCCATATATATGTTAGCCCCGATTTTACATGTAAGCGCTGTAAAAACTGTATTTTATATCCGATCAGTGCGAAATTCGGCAGAAAGAGGTTTCTTATTACACGAAGGAATACTGCCAAATTCGGAGAAAATCGGTTCGGATTTAGATATTACACCCATATATATGTTACCCCCGATTTGACATGTAAGCGCTGTAAAAACTGTATTTTATATCCGATTAGAATTAGATAATATGTTTCTACCCTTATCGCATTGTTAGGGAGGTATAGGGTATTATATAGTCGGCCCCGCCCGCCTTTCTGCCTTTCCTTACTTGTTTTCTTTAGGTCTGAGTTATTTTGTGAGGTCACATTCTATCCATGGTGGACGGTATATAAGATTCGGCATGGCCGAACTTAACGCTTTTACTTGTTATTTATGCGATGATTATATTGCTTTTAACCCTCCACCATAGGATGGGGGGTATATTCATTTTGTCACTCCGTTTCAAACACCTCTAAATATTGATCTGAGACCCCATAAATTATATATAATCTTAATCGTCGTAAAATTTTAAGACGTCTGTCCGTCCATCCGTCTGTTGTAATCACGCTACAATCTATAATACTTGAGCTAGGTGGCTGAAATATGGTATAGATACTTCTTATAGCTACAGGTAGTTGGGATTGAAAATGGGCGATGTCGGTCCATATTTAGATATAGCTCCCATATATAGCATTTAACTTGTTGTGATTCCTACTGTCCTCATATACCATATTTTTTTGTGTGTTTACGGTGTTATTTTCTTCAGGTTTGAGTTATTTTGTGAGGTCACATGCTATCCATGGTGGAGGGTATATAAGATTCGGCATGGCTGAACTTAACGCTTTTACTTTTTTTTTTTTAAATACAGTATATTATTGGGGAATTTTTTGCAATTAGCTTTGAAAAATTATATCCTGTAAGTGATGTCCAATTTCTGCTTCGCACATACGTGCTGTTTTTAGCGTATTTTCCATAATTTTTCGCAAAAACTCAATTATTTTTGTTCGTTGTTCGATTCATAATTAATTCCCCAAGTCTCATTCACAAAATGCTGAAAAAAACCAAAAAAGAATAATAATTAAACAAGTTATAAAGAATTCAAACCATATAGCTCATTCTGCGCCACCCTGTTATAGAACAACACTTTCACTGTAGGATATATATTAGGATTATGTATTATAACTTCTTAAAGAAGTGGTGGATATGAAACAAACGAAATATTTCGCCAAAATTCAATTATTTTTGTACGTTGTCTCCTTCACAAAATGCTGAAAAAAAAACAAAGAAAGAATAATAATTAAAAAGGTTATAAAGAAATTAAACCATATAGCTCATTCTGCGCCATACTGTACAACATTTTTTCCTCACTGTGCTCCTAAAGTAAAAAATTCCAAAAAAAAACAATTCTTATCTCAAGTTTATTGATCAAAGCACCGTCCAACGTATTTTTGGAACAGAGTATCGACCCTTTAATTTTGAAACGGCATATAGAGCAAATCATTTTTGTAGAAAAAAACTTATGGTCCAGATGTTTCTTGTTACAGTGGGTCACCCCTTGGTCGAAGGGAGAATTATTCTAAATGAAAAAATCGTGTAAATTAATGTCTGAGAGATTTCTTATTGCCAGTGTCCTTTCAAAAAGGACATTTAAGGATTCTACGAAAATGTTTGCAGGAAAATTTCAGTGTGGGTCGCCAAAGACACAAAAGTCGTAAATATAGCTTAATCAGAAAATTAAACGCCAACTTATACAAAAAATTCTATAATGTATATTTAATGTCGCGATAAATTAAAATACAAACACTTGCAATTTTGTTCAGTGTAATGCATTTATATATTATATTACGCATAGTCCAAATTGACCCACTAAGAAGGGAGCTGGAGGATTAAGATTTTGTACAAAAATTATCCTCATAAAATTCCACTATATAACCCTGACAATAAGAAATCTTTCAGACATTAACTTACAGCATTTTTTTTCATTTAGTATAATGCTCCCTTCGATCAAAAATTGAAAACTTTGACCATAAGTTTATTCTACAAAAATTATAGGGTAGCTATTCTGTTCCAATCAAAAAGTCTTACTTTGTTGGACAGTGTAATTAAACTCGCTCCCTGGTTAAACTCACCCACATTTTTACCCCTTTTTGTCACATTGTGTCATGTTTACTCCTTTTTGTAAGATTTCATATCTCTCGTTTTGTTCCAAGAGCTACCCTCGCACTCTGGTTCTACATTTAACCGCTTTTCCCCCACTGTACCATATTTAACCCCTTTTTGCCTCACTGTACCATATTTAACACTTTTTGCCTCTCTTTTGTCTTTTTGTACGTCCCAAGGGTTACCCTCAGACCAAATTTTAAAATTCCAGCTCTTGCCATTTTGATTTAGCAGGGAGGTACTAGAAGTAGTGGACCAATATGGCCCATCTTCGAACTTAACCCGAGATAGAAAAAATTATTACCACGTACCAAATTTTAAGTCAATCGGTTACTCCTTTCGAGAGTTATCGTGCACACCAGCCAGCAGACAGACAGACAGGCGGACGGACATTGCTCATTCGACTTAAAATGGCCCAAAACGAATATCCGCCGAACATACTTAGAGTCTTAGATCACTCCTTCGATGTGTTACACTTTTTTTCGTAACAAATGATATATACCCTCGTCACACTAAATTGAGCTGGTAACTTTTGGTACAAAATGGTCCATTTGTGTGGGAGGTACCAAAAGGAGCGTGGCAATAATGCACATTTTTTCACTGCATTGTAGGTACTATTAAACCATTACATTGAACAAAATTTCAGGTCTTTGTATGTACTAGTATTAGAGTTATAAGCTATTAACTTTTGGTCAAAATTGTCCATGTGTGTGTGGGAGGTACCAAAAAGGGCGTGGCATCTTCGCCCATTTTTCTCGAGTTAATAGTGACTAATAAACTAATACTATGTGTAGAATTTTAGAGGATTCAAATAAGTAGTATAGAAGTTATTAAATAATCAATATGTCACTAAATGTTAACAGTTTGTGGGGGAGGTACTAGAAGGAGTGGACCAATATGGCCCATCTTCGAAATTAGACGGAGATAGAAGAAAATATTACCACATACCAAATTCCAAGTCAATCGGTTACTCCTTTCGGGAGTTATCGTGCGCACCAGCCACCTGACAGACAGACAGACGGACGGACATTGCTCATTCGACTTAAAATGACCCAAAACGGATATCTGCCGAACATACTTAGGGTCTTAGGTCACTCCTTCGATGTGTTACACTTTGGTTCATAGCAAATGATATATACCCTCCTCTCTAAGGTGAGGGAATACAGATAAGTAACATGAAATAAGATGTTTAAAAACGCTGGAATAAAAATGTACCTTACTTCCTTCTGAAAATTTAAATACATAAAATTGCCGCACATCGGATACCGAATTTGGAATTTAGAATCCTGAGGCTGTTAATACGTCTATAGGACCTGGGACTATTCGAATAAATCACATAAAACTATATGAGGTTAAGTAAATTTATTTCACTGTATTTGTAATGGTTTAATAATTTCGCAAGTAATCTCAAAAGTATGCTGGTAAAAATGCCATTAAAATTGTGACTCCGAAAAAGTACAAAAATTAAACAAAAACATAATTCTTTTTTTTTGCTATACAGTTTTTATTTAGTTCCAAAAAATTTTCCGTCTCAGGTACATTAGATCAAATTACGGCTTCATCAACTTAGAAGGCACCGATGCCAATGCCGGCGCTGAGGGGTCCAAGATTGGCACCAATACCGGCGCCGAGACCAGCACCATGTCCACGTTGGCCATGACCACCACCATTACCACCAACACCGGCTCCAATGCCAGCACTCAGGGGTCCAATGTTAGCGCCAATTCCGGCACCTAAACCTTGAGCAGCAACACCTCCGATGGCCATAACGCCAGCGACGAAAGCACCCAATAAAGCGAACAATTTCATGGTGAGAAAAAGGATTTGTAGTGTTTCTAACTGAGAAGAACTGTCTGATACCCTTCGGAGAATGTCTGAGGTTTTATATCTGGCGAAGTAAAAATTTCATCTGCTGCAGAAACCGGAATGGCGACACACGCGTCTAATATCAATAAATTTCTCGTTTAATTTTTTTCGTAATGGTACTGACGTAGATTTCAATTTGTACTTTGCTTATTTTCGCATATTAAATAACAATTAAATTTTGTTTCTTTCTTTAAACTGGTATTTATCATACATTTTTTTAGTGTTGCAGATCTCATTTAAAATACGTAATCCAATTTTCGTCTCATATATGGTTTTTTTTGTAGCAATTTTATAATTTATCTTTATCTAATTAAAAATGTCTCAATTAACTATGTTTTTTAAATGCAAAAACTATTGCATAATAGAGACCCTATTTGTACGCAAAAGGGGACAGAAGAATGTTATTTTCGACCACTTAATGCGAATTTAATTTTCAATCTTGGGCCTTTTAGGTCATGTAGAAACAGGGTCAATCATAAGCTGAGGAATAGCTCGATTATTTGTGGTTCATACGACGTCAATGGAACAGCCCAAGCTAGTTTTGTACACTGAAAAAAAAAAATAGTAATAAAACTAATGATGACACATTCTTATATTAAGTATGCTACCTCGGCATCAATTCAATGACAATTTTCATTAAAATAATGAAAATTTACACGTTTTTTACGAAATTTTCCATAATATAATGTTTTTTGAATTTGAATTAATGACTATCTAATCATTAGTTTTGTATACGCGCTTCTTTAAATGTACGCATTTAAATTAAAGAAAAAAAATCATTATTTTTGTGCCAATCCGCATTATTTTAAGTAATATTTCAATACTTTTAAGGATTTTCTACATTAACACTATGACGTAGACATGTCATAGTTTTAATGCCGAATCGGACTTAATTAACAGTATGAGATATTTGAGTAATAAATTTAAGGCTATGCTCCCCTTAAAGGAAAGGCTGTCTTGGTAATAAATTTTATGACAATTGTCATTATTTTTAAGAATACATACGAGAGAATTATACAATCTCTCCCTCCCTATCTCGCTCGGAGAATCAGTTTTGTTTGGTAATGTGTGAATCAATAATTGTTATGGAATGTTAGAAGAGAAAATAGAGAACAGTTCTGTTGTTCGTTTTCTTTTAAATCGTCAGTTATTTACAAGCGATGGAAGGAAGCGGTTGTCTGTTTTCGGGACGCGGATTGTGAATAAATGTGGTTGCTGTGAATATGTAAGTATACGTGCATACATACGTGCATATTGCACCGAAAATAATTTTAATATGGGCTGTTAACAGTTATTTTTGCTAAAGCATAGCAACAACAACAAATGAAACCATCGTGTACATGTCTGTATGCATGTGGTTATGCCGTTGGCGTCGCCATCGATCTCTGTGATAAGTGAGTGCTTGTGTCATAGTTATTTTTGCTGTATGTTATTTATGGCGATGTACATGCGTTTTTGAAGGAGATCTTGTTTGTAAGTCCTGTGAACAGATTTGTGCCAAATGGATGACAAAAATGTGAGTAATAGATTTTGTAATACTGAAAGAGACAATGGGAAAATGTTTAGGTACGTGAAAAATAATATTATTATCCTGAAATAAACATCTTATTGGCAATTACAAAATTAACAAAACACATTTTAATTGAAAGTATTTATTTATTAAAAATACCAGCGCATAATGCAGAAATGTAAAATTATTTGTGGCAATAAAGAAATTTAATATTAATAATATGTTATACATATAACTATCTTTTTAAATTTTTTTAGTCAAATAATTTTAGAATGGGTCTTTTGTGAGAAGAGTGGCAAATTTTACAAAATATTTCAACGTAAGTATTATACATATATGAACGGCTGAAATATTTCTCTTAGTTTTCAGCGTTTTCGAATTGTGATATGATAAAATTTATTTGCATTTTTTTTGTTTATAGATAATTTTATTTGATTTATTTTCAGAAAAAATTTAATTACTTTAATTTTAGATCACGCAATATTTTAAGATAAATGTGATGGATATATGAAAAATGCAGTGCTGAATGCCATTTATAAATTACAACAAATAATTGAGATTTGGAAACAATAGATTTGGAAACAATATTTTATGTATTTCTGAACAAATATATTTTATTTGAAAATCAAGAAATTTAATTTGGAACGCATATATTAATGTATTAGAACAAAATATATTTGCGAACTGACGTTCACATATAAAATACGTGTTTTCACACAAACAAAGTTATTGTTAAAAAGTTTTCCAAATATAATTTATTTAAAAAGATGTTTTCCTTTTTTTAATTTTAGTTTAAATTTTTCCTTGATTTCGTGTTCATAATTGCTTCATAAGTACTTCATAATTAAACCTGCTGTTAGATTAGGCCCGTTTGGTCTAATTTTTGTATCGTTTCCGTTATAAACGGTAACATACGTATGTATAAATATTGCCTTATAATTTGGTCCAAGGGATATTTTTGTTTTACTAAAATCAAAATAATAAGCGTTTTTGCTCAAAAATAATTGTAAATAAGCTGCTTTCTTTTCACGAAGTATTGAATAAAAAGAAATATAAAATATTGTCTTCCATATTCATTTTATATGAAAAATGTAATGTTGACCAAATGGACTCTTAATCTAGGATTCGTACAGATTTGCTCATCTAACACCAGGGTTAAGAATGTCATAAGCAGCATTACCTTTTGTTTTACAGAAGTAATTTTTAATAAGTTTTTGTAGTTTTGTTTGCTAACAAAACTTAAGATTTTAAAATCTAAGTCACGATTGATTTTTTTGAGGAAATTATTTTTGATAACTCAATTTATATGAAAAATGTCAATTTCGCCACTTTCAAAACAGTCAGTTTCTATCATTAATAATATCTTACATAAATACATATTTCATTTAACTTTTAGTACAGCAAATTTTGTATGGATCTATTATGAGAATTTGTGTCGTAGAAGAGTGACTATTTCTGTGTAAGTAAGAATATTCCAAAGATTTTAATATATCTCTTATTTTTCAACATTTTGTGACAGTTATATGATAAAATTTATTTTAATACTTTATCGTATATAAATCATTGTGTTTGATTTCTATTCAAATTATTTTTATTTCAGTTCGCGCAATTGAACTTTATTTGGATATATGAAAAATGCAGTGGGGAATTAACAATTTACAAATTGCAGGAAATGAGTGAGCATACAAACTATGTATATGATATAATAATATAATATTTGTTTTATATAATTTCTATTTAAATTCCAGCCAAATTCTGGGTTAAAAATCATTAAGGTCGGTTCCGATAAAAATTGTTCATGGACAACAAATAGAGAAACGAATCCCGCTATAGAATCGATACATACACGGAGGAAAATCACCATTTTTGATATGTTTGAATTGAAAGAAAATATATTTGGAAACGTATTTCGTAAATATTATATATTTGTTAACAAACTAATTTTATTTGAAAATCATGAAACTTTGTTTGGAACGCATATATTAATATATTAGAACAATATATATTTGCGCACTGAATTTCACAAATAAAATATGTATTTACCCACAAACAAAGTTATTATTTAAGATGTTTTCCAAATATATTTTATTTAAAAATGATTTTTTAAACTTTACTGAATTTTTCGAATTTGAGTTAGTTTTTCCTAGATTATACTTAAAAAAGTCTTTAGCAGCATTAGTTGTTGTTTTACATCAATAAATTAATTAATTTGTAATTCATCACCCTGTTTTATTAAATTTTACAAACATATAAAATTTTTAAAAAATGCTCTTTGAACATCTGTAAAACAGAAAACTTGTCATTAAGTTAAGGCATTGATACATTTCCAAAATATATAAATACAAAATACTAGTTGCAAATAAAAAAATATTTGAATGGGAACATATTTTTGTTTAGAAAAATATCCTCCCAAACATATAATATTTCTGTATTTCAAATATTATATATTTGGAGTGTACCCTAAACATATGTATAATTCAAGCCGAATATGTTTGGGACAATATACTACAGAAGCGATTTTTTTTCAGCGTGTAACAATACAATATTCGAATAAAAGTCAAACTTCATAGTGTGTTGGCCGATTTGTCTTTATACAATTACATATTGTTTTAAATTATAAAATGTTGAAGGTTATCCGTAATATGTATTATATTTTTTTGTATTTTCCAATATAAAATATAACAAATAAAATATTTATTTAGAAAGATAAAGTGTTGTGTTATTGAATTTTCTATGAATAGTAAATGATTCATTTAAAAGAGTAACATTATAATCAATATAATGTAACGAATTTTCCATACAGATTTAAAAAAACTGTATTTAAATTCATGTATGCCTTAAATTAATTACCAGTATATTCTTATATCAAGGACAAACATTTTAAATTTTATTACGATAATGTTTTAAATTATATGATATTTTACTAAAAATAAGCACGCGCCATACTTAAATTTACGCAAAAATGTGCTTATTTTAAGACCAAACTTAATTAGTTTTATTACCCAAAATTCTTAATTCTATGAAATGCATCCTCAAAACAAATACTATTCACGTCTTTAAATTAACTATAAAACCTTCTTATTTTTATAGCGATTGTCTTTGGCTCGAAATCATTGCCGAAATCTTAAACTTTACGAAAAATTCATTGATTTTCAGTACGCTTTTTTTTAGTGTAGAAGAGCTCCGGGGGCACTTAATAGAGTCATATATGTAAACACTGACAAAATATACATCTTCGTCTGCACAGCTTCAGCAAAAGTCATTATGCAAGACCTTCAATTTTTCTGCGTGTCGTCCAATAAGACAGTGACCAGTCATGACAGCCACGTTGTCGCGTCAGATCTCGACAACGACATCAGTGTATTGATGCGTTTGGTGTTTTGGCAGGGCCACGTCAGCCTGGAATGTATACAGTTCCACCTGTTGCCTTAAGGGCACCATCTTTCAAGAACAACTTGGCAGAGACATGCCTACACATTCCAGTTCCCCTGGAGCGTGTAAGGTAGTTCCTAGACTTGCAAGTTCATTTGCTTTGCAGTTCCCGGGTATGTCCCTGTGGTCCGGCATCAGGTGAATATTGAACTGATAAGCCATCTCGTTATGACATCTGCGACAGCCGGGGGCAGTTTTTGAATTCAGGAATATAGTTTCCAGGGACTTGATAGCAGCCTGACTATCAGAGAAAATATTTATACCGTCTTTAGTCAGAACATTAATTTTCAGTCATTCTGCTACCTCCTTTATATCTAAAATTTCTGCCTGGTAAACGCTACTCTGATCGGGCAGTTTTTTTGCAAAGGATAGCTCAAGTTCCTCTGGAAAGACACCAAAACTCACTTGATTGCTGAGTTCCTGGCTAGTGACCGACTGTCATTAGTTGCCGTAAGTGCACTATCTCGTGAAAAGGGCATGCAGAACACTAGAGGCCTGTGCACATATTCAATTTCCACCGGAGCGTGTAAGGTTGTTCCTACACGCAAAGAAACGTTACTCTCAAACGAAAAATTAGACAAACGAATTTCGTTTGTGGTGTTTGTTTGTCGCAAACAATTTATGTTTATCCCAAAACCCAAAGAAACGTTTATAGCAAACGGTTAGTGTACTTATCGTAAATGATTTATATTTATTACAAACCATGTAAAACGTTTGGTGCAAACGGTTATTATGTTTGTCACAAGCAATGCCGGTTTATCCCAAACCCTGTAAAACGTTTGTTGCAAACGGTCATAGCGTTTGTCACAAGCATTGTCGCAAAAGAATAATTTGATTGAATTATGATATTTATACCCTCACTTTAGTGTGACGAGGGTATATATCATTTGCTACGGAAAAAAGTGTAACACGTCGAAGGAGTGACCTTAGACCCCAAGTATGTTCGGAGGAAATCCGTTTTGGGTCATTTTAAGTCGAATGAGCAATGTCCGTCCGTCTGTCTGTCTGTCTGTCTGTCTGTCTGCTGGCTGGTGCGCACGATAACTCTCGAAAGGAGTAACCGATTGACCTCAAATTTGGTATGTGGTAATATTTTTTTCTATCTCCGGCTAAGTTCGAAGATGGGCCATATTGCTCCACTCCTTCTAGTACCTCCCCCACAAAGGGTTAAAATGTTGTGAAATATTGATTCTTTAATAACTGCTATACTACTTATTCGAATCTTTTGAAATTCCACACATAGTATTAGCTTATTAGTCGTTATCAACTCGAGAAAAATGGGCGAAGTCGCCACGTCCCTTTTGGTACCTCCCACACAAATGCACCATTTTGCACCAAAAGTTAACAGCTTATAACATTAATAACAGTGTATAAAAATACTAGAACTTTTCTACAGTATTATGCTTTTATATTGCCTACAGTCCAGGGAAAAATGGGTGTTGTTGTCACGCCCCTTTCGGTACCTCCCACACAAAGGTACCTTTTTGCACCAAAAGTTAACAGCTTATAACATTAAAACCAGTGCATAAAAATACTTGAAATTTTGTACAGTGTAATGTTTTTATAGTGTCTATAGCCCTGTTAAAAATGGCGGTTATTGCCACGCCCCTCTTTGTACCTCCCACACAAAATGCCCAAATCATACCACAATTTAATGTCTCATAACGTTTGTACCAGTGCACATAAATGCTTCTAAGTCGGCACAGTGCAATGAATTTAAAGTATCTAGTGTTCAGCAAAAAAAAGGTGTATTTGAAAAAATCCCTTCTGTTACCTCCCACACAAATTGACAGAATAATTCGAGTAATATTCAATATTACATTACTCACAAAGTGAGGGTATACCTTAGTCGGTTTACCCGACTGAAACTTTCTTACTTGTTAATGTTTTATAAAGTTATGTTTGTCGGGAGCTCCCCGACAAACACCTCTGCTATTATTTGGCTGCTATCTTCTAATTGAGTTGTAGAAAAACTGTAAATAAGAAAGCATGTACGTTAGAACATATTAACAAGTAAGAAAGTTCAGTCGGGTAAACCGACTTATGAATCCCCTCACCTTGAGTCTCAAAAAATATTAGTAAATTTATTTATATTTTTTGTTTTAACTAAATTATTATCAATTTAAATTGCATTTAATAACTTTAAAGTATGTACTGGTACTATAGTTGTAAGCTGTTAACGTTTGGTGTAAAATGGTCCATTTGCGTGTGGGTACCATAAGGGGCGTGTCAATAACGGCCACTTTACTCTAGGTACTATAAAAGCATTGCACTACATACAAAAGTATTTGTATGCACTGGTATTAAAGTTATTAGCTTGTAACTTTTGGTACAAAACGGTACATTTGTGTGGGAGGTACCAAAAGGAGCATGGCAGTAATGCCAATTTTTCACTGTACTGTACAAAATTTCAAGTCTTTGTATGCACCGGTAATAATGTTTTAAGCTATTAACTTTTGGTTAAATTTGTCCATTTGTGGTGTGGAGGTACCAAAGGGGCGTGGCAACTTCGCCCATTTTCCTCGAGGTAAAAGTGACTAATAAACTAATACTATGTGTGACATTTCAGAAGATTCGAGTGAGTAGTATAGAAGGTATTAAAGAATCAATAGTTCACTAAAAGTTAACCCTTTGCGAGGGAGGTACTAGAAGGAGTGGACCAATATGGCCCATCTTCGAACTTAGCCGGAGATAGAGAAAAATATTACCGCATACCAAATTTGAAGTCAATCGGTTACTCCTTTCGAGAGTTATCCTGCGCACCAGCCAGCAGACAGCCGGACGGACATTGCTTAAATGACTTTAAATTACCCAAAACGGATTTCCGCCGAACATACTTAGGGTCTTAGATCACTCCTTCGATGTGTTACACTTTTGGCTCGTAGCAAATGATATATACCCTCCTCTCTAAGGTGAGGGGATAAAAATGTAGTAGTCCATTGTATGGATCAAAGCGAGATGTTATATTACCATATATCAAACTTTTTAGTCAAAGGTGAGTTTTATAGGTCAATATTCTGACCCAAATGCTGACAATTCAAAAGTTTCCGCGTCCAT
Organism: Eudasyphora cyanicolor; assembly: GCA_963930755.1. Taxonomy (NCBI): domain Eukaryota; kingdom Metazoa; phylum Arthropoda; class Insecta; order Diptera; family Muscidae; genus Eudasyphora; species Eudasyphora cyanicolor. Next base: position 198,090,644 of record OZ005737.1, on the reverse strand, counting down.
GTAAACTACATCAGAAAGAAAATGGTGTTGCATAGTTAAAAAACTAAGTTTAACTGTTTAGTGTTGAAAATATCAGCAGTTTCCAGAAGTATCCAGTTGTATTGTGCCTGAATAAATTTATTTCACAGTTACCATTAGCAGCTTCAGTATCTAAACGTGTGATGAATGATTGTTAATGATTTTAATTTGCTTATATAATATAAGGCGTGTGGAAAAATAACCAGTTAGTCGTTAAATAAAGCAGTAGATGGTCTCAGTTTCTGTTAAAATCTATTGTTTTTGTTATTCCGGCTTTCCACGAAATATTCAATATTTTCATGCAGTGCTCATTTACCATTTACCTATAATATTAAATTGGAGTCCGGAGTATATTTGCGAGATATCGCACCTCCAATAATTTAGATTCTTTGTGTAGACGCAAAGCGGGGGTGAAATAGAAATGCACCAGAAATGGACGCTCTTGAAAGAACAAAGTCGCAAAACCAAATATGTAGGTATAGTTAGTTGCGATCTTTAATAATGCGGCTCCAAGCAATTGAGAGCGGTAGTCAACGTCGAGAGGCCATAGAAAAGAACCAAATAAAGAAAACGAATATGATTCAGGATGGATAATATTCAATTGGATTTTTATTTCTTTTCTAAAGACTTCTTACCAGTATGGTTGTTGACAAAACCCTAAGAGGGAGCTTCTGCTAAAGTTGACGGAAGTTGTATCTGGGAATGGTTTTATTTTTCTTGCGGCGAATATTATTTTGACATTTTATTTTACTATAGCTTTTATGTGGATATGCTTGACAGTACCGAAAGGCAATTACGGAATTTTAAAGTATCTTGTAGGAATTGCCGAGGTAGGGATTTCAGTGCAAGTATTTAATAATAAGAAACTTATTTGTTTGTTTTGGTTTGTTTATTCTGATATAAACACTTTGGTTTAATTAATTCTTTGAATGAAATCAGTTTGAGTTCACACACGCGCACAAATACCAAACACCACAAGCGCCATTACAAAACTAAAGACCCACCAGCATACGACTCTACGCTTGCTGAGTACGATTGCAAATGTTATGAAATTGTATAACAATGCGGAGGGACGAATGCAGATAAATAAATTTCCACCACCGTCTGTTAATAAAGCATCGGGGACAAACATGTATGCAACGTTGCAACGTTTCTTTTTCTGTCTTGTACACACACATCTCCATCTTTTTGCATAAACGTTGCAACGTCGCTTTTTGTGTTGTATGCACACACATCTACATCTTTTGAGTCCTGTACACATACATCTGCACATATTATTCCGTCATATGAATAATAAAAAAGTTATAAAACCGCTCTCTCACAAAATGAAAACAAGTTTATCTCTTTGTTCTCTCAACTCTATAATATATTCAATAATGTTTAAATATAATATGGTTCCGTAAACGTTTTTCGTTTACCATAAAAGTAAATTACGAAAATTTTGGAATGAAAGAATGTTCGTTTACAGCAAGAGAAACTACGTTTACGATAAACTTTTGCATTCACCGCCAATATTTCAACCGTTACGGGAAAAATAGAGCATTTGAGACAAAGAAAAATGTTTGCGATAAACGACGCCCAAACGTTTTTTCCTTGCGTGTATGTGTTACACTTTGGGGCTTTAGCCTCCTCCAATAAAGTCAGAGTTTAAATATGGATTTGTATAGCCTACACCACACTGTCGTAGAGGGTATTATACCTTTGTGCATTTGTTTGTAACACCCATTATTATTATACCGATTATACAGATTTATATACAGATTTAAATATAGCCCCCCTATATATGTTACACCCAATTTGACATGTAAGCGCTGTAGAAACTGTATTTTATATCCGATCGTTAAGAAATTCGAAAAAAAGAGATTTTTTATTACACAAATGAACACTGCAAAATTTTGGGGAAAATCGGTTCAGATTTAAATATAGCACCCATATATTTGAAGAATTCAACGACAAATCGACGTTTTCAAAAAATTTCGGTTTTGATTATTCCGATTTTTTTTGTGGAATTTTTTGAGATTTTTCCGATAACTCGTTCAGAAGTTATCGATATTAAAAAAATCTTTTAGATATCATTCTGTGTATCGGATTTTAGGTCATAACTTCTTAAGTTATAGTCCGATTTTAAAACTCTTTTTTTTAATGTTGGTATTTTTCGGTACTTTTCAGAAAAAAAAATTAAAAAAATATTTTTTTTTTGTATGTGCCATTTTTAAGTTATACAATTTAAATGTCATTTATTAAATTGTTTGTACTCTCTGAATTTTGCGATTTTTTTATTTTAAACTTCTATTAATTCTGTAACATAAAAGCTTTGGATGGAAGTCGGCCTAAAATTATTTATATTTTTTAAATTTTTAAAAAAAGTTTTCGCTGCTAGCCACTCTTCATGTAGCTTGAAGGTTTCGGAATAGATGTTCTACGATAAGGAACAAAATAAAGGAAATACTTCAGGAAGTATTTCTTCCAAAACACCCACCACCCCCGCCGATCCCCTTACCCCTAATAAACTCTCTACAAACATAACTATATATTTAAAGTAGTCAAAATCGATGGATTTTTTAGGTGATGTATTCGACAAAAATATTCCTTGTAAAACATCCCTATCAACGGTTTTTTGATACATAAATGCTTATAATTTTCTGAAAAGTACAGAAAAATACCAACATTTCCAAAAAAAGATTTTTAAAATTGGACCATATATTAAGAAGGTATGACCAAAAAAAAGATACACAGAGTGATATCATAACGATTTTTTTAAATATTCGATAACTTCTGAGCGGAAAAAAGGACGAAACAATGATTTCTTTCGATGTAGTATCGCTTTTTCAAAGCATCCCGGTGGACTGTGTTTATGCACAGTCCACCGTGTTGTTTATTGCAATTATTGAGACTAAGTGGACGATTATTGAAAACTTTACATCTATGACGAAGGGCCTTTTCTTGAAAATATTTCGATTTTATATCCAAGATAACCGTTATTTTATTTACAACAAAAAGTTCTACCGACAAAAGAAAGGTCTACCCATGGGGTCACCAGCATCGCCAATAGTAGCCGATATAGTGATGGAAGAGCTGTTGGATAGATGTCTCGAGAACTGTGATATTTTGTGATCTTGACGAAATATGTTGACGACCTTTTTGGGAAACTTAAAACCAGTGCAATAGATAATGTCTTGACGAAATTCAACAGCTTTAATTCTAATATAAAATTTACGATGGAAAAAAACTCAATGGAAATCTTCCTTATTTAGACATGAAACTAATAAGACAAGACAACCAAATATTGATCGACTGGTATCACAAACCAACTTCCTCAGGAAGATTATTGAACTACCACTCGAATCACCCCAAAAGAATCATATTCAATACGGCCACAAACTTCATCAACCGGGTCCTTAATACGAGTGACAAACAATTCCACAACAAAAATTTAACAAGAATAACTAACATATTACATGAGAATGGGTTTCCGAAAAGAACAATAACAACACTTATAAATAAAGAACCTGAAGCAAAAATCGAAGAGATTGTACCAACAAGGTTCAAATCGTTGACTTATGTTCCAAAATTATCGAAACGTTTTGACAATGCTAACTGCTTAGACAAAAACAATTACAGATTAGCACCAAAGACCAAAAACACACTCGAAAAACTTTTTACAAATATGAAAGAACCAATTGACAAGATGGAAAAATCTAATCGTGTATATCAAATTAAATGCAACGGAAACCCATCGACAGAATGCAATAAAATATATATTGGAACAACCAAAAACAAATTAAAAACCAGTAAGGAAAGGCAGAAAGTCGGGCGGGGCCGACTATATAATACCCTACACCTCCCTAACAATGCGATAAGGATAATTGCGATAATAATTTGGAATAATTGGTAAATGGGTAAGAACATATATATGTGGATATACCTAATTCTGAAACGATAATCGCTAAATTAATCGATATTCGTTCCTAAATTGAGAAACATCTTTCTGGAGTCTTTTGTAATGATCGGAAGTAAAGTACAACTTCTATAGCGCTTTGTAACCAAATCAAGAGGAACATATATATGGAGGTTATATATAAATCTGAATTTTCCCTGAATACTCATTCATGTAAAATAGAAAGAGGTTTCTGTCGAATTTCGTACTGATCGGATATAAAATACAGTCTCTACAGCGCTTAGATGTCAAATCGGGGGTAACATATATATGGGGGCTATATCCAAATCTGAACCGATTTTCTCCGAATTTGGCAGTATTCCTTCATATAATAAGGAACCTCTTTCTGCCGAATTTCGCTGTGATCGGATATAAAATACAGTTTCTACAGCGCTTGAATTTCAAATCGGAGGTAACATATATATGGGAGTTATATCTAAATCTGAACCGATTTTCTCCAAATTTGGCAGTATTCCTTCGAGTAATAAGAAACCTCTCTTTGCCGAAATTCTCACTGATCGGATATAAAATACCATTTTTACAGCGCTTACATGTCAAATCGGGGGTAACGTATATATGGGGGCTATATCTAAATCTGAACCGATTTCTTCCAAATTTAACAGTGTTCATTCGTATAATAACAAACCTCTTTCTGCCGAATTTTATACTGATCGGATATAAAATAAAGTTTTTACAGCGCTTACATGTCAAATCGGGGCTAACATATATATGGGGGCTATATCTAAATCTGAACCGATTTTAACCAAATTCAATAGGGATCGTCCTTGGGCCAAAAAAAAGATATGTGTAAAGTTTCGTCGAGATCGGACCATAATTGCGACCTGTACTTTGATTACAAGAATACATGCACAGACAGACGGACAGACGGACAGACAGACAGACGGACATAGCTAAATCAACTCAGAAATTGATTCTAAGTAGATCGGTATAATAAACGATGGGTCTATTTCGTCTCCTTTTGGGTGTTACAAACAAATGCACAAAGTTATAATACCCTGTACCACAGTGTGGTGTAGGGTATAACAAGATTAGCCGGCCATAAATCAGATATAAAACTACGCAGCAGAAATCTAACACAAAAAACTGCGTTGGCGGAACACTGTGCTGCAACAAAACACGAACCGGACTTAGAAGCAGTAAGAGTAATATAGAGTGAGAGCAATTACAACAAAAGGTTAATGCTAGAGACACTGCACATCATCAACACAACAACAACACAACGCATGAACTACAAAGCTGTCATAGAAGGGTGCGCAAGCAACTACCGACTCCTTATAAAGAAGTTAAACAGAGTCGAATAAGAAAAGGTTTAGTCAGTAAGAAAACAGACAAAGGCTAAGCAAGGCGTATGTCGTTTTATGTTTTGTGTTATTTCGTTTTTATACTCATATCCCTGAAGATGTTCTTCAAAGAAGAACGAAATATTGGATAGCAACAAATAAACAATAACAACACCTGACCTCGAGCTTGTCATTTAAATACAAAAATAATAAGGAAAAATCTTAAAAAATTCCACAAAGCGTTTCTTCAGGAGTACTAAAAAGTACAAAAAATGGAAAAATCAAAACCGAAATTTTTTTGAAACCATCGATTTGTCGTGGAATTCCCCATATCTTACTCCCGATTTGACATATAAGCGCTGTAGAAACTATAAACAGAAAAATGTTTCTTATTTTAGAAGTGAATACTGCTTATTTTTGGGAAAAGGAGGTTCAGATTTAGATAAAGCCACATATACAAAACGCGACCTAAGAGAGAAAAGGCGCTAAGTCCACTTTTGCCTAAATGTATTTTTTGATGCGAAATACAAGATGAGTTGAATATACATCGATTTGGAAACAAAAAGTCTAAAAATTCAGGCTCTGTCATCTTTAATATCTGAATCGTAAAAGCGCTAAGTCCACATATCAGCCGTAAAACATAAATATACTGTAATTATTTTGCCTCTCCTGTAAAATTTTAAATATTGGACATAGCGCCTTTACACTCTTAGGTCGCGATATATGTACCTGCAAATTTAGTATTTATGCTCTATTGAAACTGTATTTTTCGTCTGATCTTTATATAATTTTGTCAGAAATAAGGTTTTTGATCCAAGCTGATGAAAAACTTTTTTGATTATTTATATTCCCATCTATTTGTTCCTTCCGATACTTGATATATGAAAGAATGCTGCGCATTTTCAGGTTATCGTTTCAGATCTAGTATATTATGATTACTATATTCAAATTCTCTTTAGTAGAAACCTTGATGAGGATGTGCAGCTAAGTACTTTGTTAACTGAAACAACCCCAATTATTTCAAATTATTATCGCAATGTTCCTTTGCGCATTGCTAGAGAGGTGTAGGGTATTATATAGTCGGCCCCGCCCGACTTTCTGTCTTTCCTTATTGGTTTTTCTTTATTCCTTTTTTAAGCTTTATTCCTTTTGCTCAAATCGGTTGTGTTCAGTACAACGATGTTTACTTCCTATTCAAAGGCAATTTAAAATCAATTCGCCCTAACCTACAGTATTTCTTTACCAGACAGACAGAGACGGACATATTTCAAATGACTAAAAACATTATTTTCCACAACTAAATGGAAAAACTAAGTGGACATGGAGCTGGAATCGGTGCCGGTATTGGTGCCAACCTCGGACCCCTCAGTGCTGGCATTGGTGCTGGTCTCGGCGGCAAGTGATTACACTAGCTTACATTCTGGATCGATTGTAACGGAAACTGACATCGTTTGAAAAAAAAAAAAAAATAAAAAAAAATAGTCAAGATATTTTATGTTCTTTTTTCTTCATATTTATTGTTCCACAAATTTTACATAGATAGAATCAGACAATTTCTTTGTAGCTGTAGTACGCAATTACTACAGTTATCGTGCGCCCAGCCCGACAGGCAGGTGGATGAACACTTTTCAAATGACTTAGAATGTCCTAAAACGGATTTCTAACGAACTTACTAGAGAGCCTACTTCATTCCTGGCATACTTGGACACTTTAGACTCGTAGTAAATTATATACCCTCTTCCACAAAAGTATGGGTATAACATGATTCTTAAATCTGAAAGCTTCTTTTGGTCGTAGATGATTCTACAAGTGGAGGTAAGAATATTTGAAATTTTTATATCTCTAAAACTACTGAGCTAAATTTGGTTCACAAATTGTTGGAGTTTCTGTCAATTAATTAGTTTAAACGAATTAAAAAGTAGAGCATCAAATAGAAATGAATGGAATTCAATTTCACACAAATAAGAATATTTCAGTCACAAATAAAACAATTTCAGTCGTTTAAACCGACTAAAATGTACTCTTACTTTGTGAGTAAATTTGATATATCACAGGAATTTATCTGACAATCTGTGCGGGACGTACTAGAAGAGGTTAAAAAATACACTTATTTTTTACTATTTAATTTTTGTATGATTTGGCCATTTTGTGTGAGAGATACCAAAAGGGGTTTAGTGATAACGCCCATTAAAATATACTTGGAAACGATTTTTTTAAATATTATATATTTGTTAACAAATACATTTTATTTGAAAATCAAGAAATTTTGTTTGGAACGCATGTATTAATATATTAGAACATAATTTATTTGCAAACCGAATATCACAAATAAAATATGTGTTTACACACAAACAAAGTTATTGTTTAAGAAGTTTTCCAAATATATTTTTTTTAAAAAGATTTTTAAAACTTTGCTGACTTGTTCGAATATTAGTTTGTTTTTCCTAGTTTTCGTGTTAAAATGTATAGCCAAAAATGTCATATGTCATATAAATATTCCAATTCATCACTTTTTGTCAATCCATCAATGCAACTTATATTTACGAATGATTATTAGATTAGATTTAAGTTTAATAAAATTTTACAAACATAAAATTTATAAAAAAAAATGCTCTTTGAACATCTGAAAAACAGAAAACTTGTATTTAAGACATTATTACATTGAAAAAAAAAAATAAATAATTACAAATTAATCTTTGTTTCGGAAATACTAGTTCCAAATAAAAATTATTTGAATGGGAGCATATTTTTGTTTTGAAAAATATCCTCCCAAACATACAATATTTGTGTGTGTCAAACATTATATATATGGAGTGTACCCTAAACATATGTATATTTCAAGCCGAATATGTTTGGGACAATATACTACAGAAGCGATTTTTTTTCAGCGTGTATTCATTAAAGAAGAGAACAATGCCTATTTGAAGAAAATCTATGGATAAATGTAGAAATTATAGTATTTTTGATAGAAACAAGAGTATTTCAACATAATCCGGTTTTTATACCCCCACTATTGTGGACGAGGTGCGCAAGAAATCTTTCGACAGGATTAACCGATTGACTTCAAGTTTGGCATGTGTTATTTTTATATCTCAGACTAAGGTCAAAGATGGACTATGTTGGTTCACTCATTCGAGTACCTCCCCCACATAGTATTAATTTCTTGGTCGCTATCATCTTGAGAAAAATGGGCCCGTTTTGGTATCTCCAACACAAATGGATCATTTGCGCAAAAAGTTAACGGCTTATAACTTTGATTCCTGCACATACAAACACTTGAAATTGTGTGCAGTGTAATGTTTCTTATAGTACCCATAGTATATTAAAAAATGGGCGTTATTGCCACTCCCATTTCGGTAAATCCCAAAAAATATTTCCAAAATAAAATATATAAAAAAATATTTTTTTAATTTCCTTGTTTTTACAATATGGGTCATAATTTATAAATTTACAAACTTTTTGCAAATAGGCTTTGTTTTCTTCGTTAGGATACTAGCTTTCAAAAAGTGGAACAAGTAATTTTTTTTTGTGAATTTTTTCTATTTTGTATGGTTTTTTCGTGCCAGAAAAACGATTTTTTAAAAAATAAAAAATGTTCTATTTTGTTTTAACGACAGTTACTTAATTTCCGCTTATACGTGAAAGTGATCTTTTCAGCATTTCTTGCCTTCATAATTTCTTTTAATTTGAATGGTATCCGGTTTATCGAGCTTATACTTCAAAAATATGGTCTGAATACTACAGGTAACTCCCATGAAAATTGGTATTTTAGAAAAACAACAAGTAAGAAAGTTCAGTCGGGTAAACCGACTTATGAATCCCCTCACCTAGAGTCCCAAAAAAAATATTAGTAAATTTATTTATTTTTTTGTTTTAATTAAATTATTATCAATTTAAATTGCATTTAATAACTTTAAAATATGTACTGGTATTAAAGTTATAAGCTGTTAGCTTATGGTGTAAAATGGTCCATTTGTGTGGGAGGTACCAAAAGGGGCGCCCCAATAACGGTCAGTTTTCTCTGGACTCTAGATGCTATAAAAACATTACGCTGTACAAAATTGCAAGTATTTATATACACTGGTATTAAAGTTATAAGCTGTTAGCTTTTGGTGTAAAATGGTCCATATGTGTGGGAGGTACCAAAAAGGGCATGCCAATTACGGCCACTCTTATCTAGACTCTAGGTACTATAAAAGCATTGCACTGCAGGAAATTTGAAGTGTTTGTATGCACTGGTACTAAAGTTATAAGCTGGTAATTTTTGGTACAATATGGTCCATTTGTTTACAATATGGTCCATTTGTGTACAATATGGTCCATTTGTACAAAAAGGAGAGCACCAATAATCCCCATTTTTCACTGTATTGTAGGTACTATTAAACCATTACACTGTACACAATTTTAAGTTTTTGTGTGCACTGGTTATAAAGTTATAAGCTGTTAAATTTTGGTTCAAAATTGTCTATTTGTACGGGAGGTACCAAAAGGGGCGTGGCAACTTCGCCCATTTTTCTCGATGTATTATTGACTAATAAACTAATACTATGTGTAGAATTTCAGAGGATTCAAATATGTAGTATAGAAGTTATTAAATAATCAATATTTTACTAAATGTTAACCCTTTGTGGGGAGGTACAAGAAGGAATGGACCAATATGGCCCATCTTCGAAGTTAGCCGGATATAGAAGAAAATATTACCACATACCAAATGTGAAGTCAATCGGTTACTCCTTTCGAGAGTTATCGTGCGCACCAGCCGGCAGACAGACAGACGGGTCTTAGGTCACTCCTTCGGTGTGTTACACTTTTGGCTCGTAGCAAATGATATATACCCTCCACTCTGAGGTGAGGGGATAACATGTAAGAAAGTTCAGTCGGGTAAACCGACTAATGAATCCCCTCACCTTGAGTTTCAAAAAAATCTTAGTAAATTTATTTATTTTTTTGTTTTATTTAAATTATTATTAATTTAAATTACATTTAATAACTTTGAAGTATGTACTGGTATTAAAATTAAAAGCTTTTTACTTTTGGTAGAAAATGGTCCATTTGTGGGAGAGGTTCCAAAGGTGGCGTCCCAATAACGTTCACTTTTCTCTGGAATCTAGATACTATAAAAGCATTACACTGTACAAAATTTCAAGTATTTATATGCACTGGTATTAAAATTATAAGCTGTTAACTTTTGGTGTAAAATGATCCATTTGTGTGGGAGGTCCCAAAAGGAGCGCGGCAATAATCCCCATTTTTCACTGTATTGTGTCTTCGAACTTAGCCGGAAATAAAAGAAAATATTACCACATACCAAATTTGAAGTCAATCGGTTACTCCTTTCGAGAGTTATCGTGCGCACCAGCCAGCAGACAGACGGCCGGACGGTCATTGCTTACTCGACTAAAATGACCCAAAACGGATATCCGCCGAACATACTTAGGTTCTAGGTCACTCCTTCGATGTGTTACACTTTTGGCTCGTAGCAAATGATATATACCCTCCTCTGACAAGGTCGGCCATTTTGAATGTTTAGTTAATTTTTGACAGCTGTTTTGCTTTGATGTGTTTTAACTTGTCTTCGATTTTTATCTATTTCAGAAAATGGATCAAAGAATCCGCATCAAATTTTGTGTGAAAAACAAAATAAAGTGCGCTGACGCATACCGCATGTTGACTGTGGCATATGGTCCGAGAAGATGCGAAGGACGATCGTTGCTTGTTCGCGAATATTTGGCCAAAAACAACACAGTAATGATGCCGCAGCCACCGTATTCCCCTGACCTAGCCCCTGTGACTATTTTTTGTTCCCAAACCTGAAAAGACCCATGAAAGGACGACGCTACGCCACGATTGAGGAGATAAATACGGCATCGAAGGAGGAGCTGAACAAGATCACAAAAATGATTATTTGGAGTGCTTCGTGTATTATATCCGAGGGGAATTACTTTGAAGGGAATAGATATTCATGAATAAATAAATACTTTTTGAAAAAATACAAAATTCGATATATTTGAACATACTACATATGTACGATATATCATTTTACAAATATTTTTGGCGCAAAACCGATTCCAAGTATATGTAGTAGATTTAATACTCTTTATAATTTTAATTATTGGAAATCCAGAATGGTTTGGAAATTTGAACTTTACATATTATAAAATTAGACAGGAGTATGAGACAAATCTTCAGGGATAAAAAATACTTATCCATAAAAATAGTAATTGATAAAAACTGATAAACATTATTAGAAAACATAAATATTATATTTTACATTGAACCAATTTTATTAAACAAATATACACTATTTTTGTAAAAAATTTAAAAAAAAATTAAGTGAAAGTAGAGTTAGGGACAGCCAGGGGAATAACATTTGAGCAATTTAGTAGACAATTTTTTCATAAAAAAATAAATTTTTAAAAAAAATATTTTAGTGACCGCAAAGGGCGTATTAAGCTTTGTAATAAATTAAATACCAAAGTTGAATATATTTTATTTTTCCTAATTTATATACACAAAACCGGCAAATTATCCGGTAATGTCGAAAGCTATTGAATATCTCAGAAACTAATGGCCATAGAAGTACAAAATTTTAGTTTAGTTGGTTACACGAATCAATCATAGTAACTTTGCGGAATTGAAAAAATAAACGTGGCGTTTTTTTTTTAAAAATACATATCTTTTTTTGTGGAAGGTACCATAAGGGGTCCGACAATTACGGCTAATTTGCTGTTTGTCTGTTTGAAATGGGAAAAATTGATGTAATAGATCGCAAGGGCGTAATACAATTGGGCTTATGGGGCCCTAAAACCCCAAAAATGGACCCGGTCAGTGAAATGCTCCAATTAAATAAAACTAAGTATGGGCCATTTATAGATTCCATTTATTATTTCACGTTGAGTTTAGAAAGTCAAAATACACTCAAAAGCAATAGATCGCAGGGTTAGAATTAGTCAAAAAACTAATGCAATCACTTGCCACCGAGGCCAGCACCAATACCAGCACTGAGGGGTCCAAGATTGGCACCAATACCGGCACCGAGACCAGCACCATGTCCGCGGTTGCCATGACCATTACCACCAATACCGGCGCCAATACCAGCGCTCAAGGGACCAATGTTGGCACCAATTCCAGCTCCAAGACCTTGACCGGCAACACCTCCGATGGCCATAACTCCAGCGACGAAAGCACCCAATAAAGCGAACAATTTCATGGTGAAAGAAGGATTTGTTATGTTTCTGACAAAGAAAAATTAACTGATACCATTCTGGAGAAAGATCGTGTTTATATATTCGCGGATAGTCTCAACACAGCCGACGAAGAACTAGAAAGTTTTGCGTCACATATCCTGTTTTGCTAAATTTCACTTTTATATATCTATATTATACTCGTAGCAGTCGCAGTGCATTTGCTATTAATATCATAAATTTCAATTAATAGATATCGCGTGTCTAAATATTAACTAATTAATTTAGTTTTGATTAGGAAAAACAAGTCTCTTATAAGTCAAGCAATAATTTGTATATGTATTGTTGGTAAAAACAATTCATAGCTTAGCATAGTAGTAGTTTGGATTTTGGTAAGTGATATTAAGCATTTTGTTAATTTTAACATTTCCACAAGTGATTTTTATAGATAATAATCTGTGTGGGGGAACCTAGATGCTGAGCAACGTTTTTGAGACATAGCCCCGGTATAAGACGATCTGACTTATAAGTTTAGCATATAGCGAAGATTAGAAATACCAGATATAGTAATGTGATGAAGATAGAATATTTACATAAACATAAAGTGGGAGATATCGGATAAGAGGGCGTGTACCCGTTCGTGGGACCACATTATCGAAAACGAAATATAATGAAAATCATTGCACCAATCGTCTTCGAGTTTTACACTGGACGGATCTTACTGTTCAGTTATCCATATCCAAATTTTAGAATTCTACGTTAATTAGTTCATTTTCTAGAACGATTTCGATTCAAATTTTGCTCATCTATAAAATAATATAAACAATTGTGTTGAATGTTTATAACCCATTTAGATTGCTGTAAATTATAAAATCACAAATTAACCATCAATTAGTTCTAAAAACAAACTGATCAACGTAGAATGCTAAAATTTGGAAATGAATATCAGATCTGCAAAAACTTTTCTCCCAAAATTTTCTACCGTGGATATTAAAGGATAACGAAATACTAAAATGTCCAAGGACTTTTTTTTCTACATTTTAGTTCGAGTTTCTAAAACAGAATAAAAAAAATGTTTATAGCCCAAAATGTGTCCTTTTATATGACACCCATATCGTCTTACTAGAACTTTCAGAAAAACTGCAAAAAAAATTGAATAATTATATCCTTAATTATACCCTCACTTTAGTGATACGAGGGTATACTCGGTCTGTTCAAAAAATATCGTGAACGGGAATCACTCACCAGCGCTGTTGTTGTTGATGATGTCGTCGAGCCCAGGGCACCAGTACCCAAACAGAAAAAACTCCGTTGTTTTATCGTCGCGAGCCAAAAGATCCACGGCCCGTAAAGCAAAGATTCCCCGCGAAAGCACAACTTCACAAACCACGGTCAATTTGTATAGACCTGTATAAAGCTTAAGGCTTTATTATGTTTTTGTTCTTGCCTCAATATTGTTTAAAAGAACAACACAAATTTACTTTTAACAATCAAAGGCAATTTAGTTATATTTATTGGCTCAACTATGCTAAGTTCTAACAATTCAATTTCACTCCACTTGTTTCATATGTTGACCGGTTGAATGAAAAATTATTAAGAAGGAAAGTATCGAACCGACTTTATGTTGTCAGTTCGTTACCGCTTACATACAATAGAAAAAAAGTAACGAGTAGAGCGCGGCAGAGCGACTTACGTTCAAGCATATAGGGAGAAATCAGCTGACGCTTGAAAAGTGCCAGTGATGAGCACTTAGAGATGATCATGTCAGTGATGGCAAAATGTATTCCTATACCTGCGTGAACATACCGCCGGCCTTGCGACAATGGCGCAATTTATAATATGTACAACTATTTAACATTTCAAATATTTACAAATTCAGTTATGAAAAAACAACTTATAATTAAATATTATGACTAAATTATTATTAAACATTATCAGCCTGTTCAGCTAAATGTAACAAAACGCAGACGTGCGATAGCTACCCAAGCAATAATTTTCTTCTTCTTATTCTCACCCAAGCGATCATGTTTTTAATTTGGTTCAATGTCACTTATCGTTCGGGTAAGAAAGCTCATTTCTTCATCGTCTTCCTGTCAAATACCAATATTCCCTACATGATGTTATTGACATTAAAGCTTTTTCCACACGAAAATATCAGAATGGGGGCAACCCTATCCAACAGCTGATTCTAGACAATGAGAAATAATCAAGCAACCGAAAATAAATACAATTGTTTGCTTGATTGTCCATATATGTATATATAGGGGATATATCTAAATCGGAAACCTTCTGTACCCATTTCAGTAAGTCATAGAGTTAAAAAGAAAGTTCTTGCTAAATTTGATAGTGATCTGAGCATAATTGTGACCTGTATTTGGTAACAAGAATACATTTACAAACAGACGGACGGACAAAACCAAACCAATTCAGAAAGAGATTCTAGGTCGATAGGTATAATAAACGATTGTTTGGGTCACCTAATTTAAGGTATTATGAAACAATTTAAAAAGCAACAGTGTAGTTGTAGGATTTCAATACTTTTATACACACTAATAAACAGAGGTTTTTTGAAATTATGGTGGATACTTCAGCTAAATTTCACTTTATCTTTCAAAAGGACGGCAAACATAACCGACACGAATGAATTTTTCTGATTGTCTGATTTGACATTTCATTTCGTTCGTTGTTGTCTTATAAGAACCAAAATGTTGGCGGTAATTGAAAGCTTTTTTGTTTATATCCAAAACAAAGTGTGCAAAAACCAAAAATTTCATTCGCTTGCCATTTGACGTGCGAAGTGGCAAAAAAGAAGTTACAAAAACAGGCCCTATGACTAAATTATAATTACTGATGTAGATCTGGTTGAATAATCCAAGAGCCAAAATATAAAAACATGCCATTTAGCAAATTAGGAATTCATGTTATCTGAGCCAAAGTAATCTTAATTTATAATGTTATCTCGATCTATAGAAACTTCCCCAAAAAATGTCCAACCAAAAATTGTGCGTTGGGCATAGGGGAGCCCCCGTTCCAAGACTGGGAGACCCATATACAATCGACTAGCAACATCAACACCCAATACAATATTTACCCCGTACGGAAGATGGGGCGCATAATCTGCCAAGCATTCGTGTGGATAAATATTCATTACGTTATCCATTCTAGCTTGTATCGGGGGGTAACATTCCATTTTTACCTCTCTCTTAGCAAGAGTTGTTGTAATTGTACGGACGGTGTTACGAATTGATGAAAGTTGAACAGGAAGTTTCGAGCCAATGATTTTTTCGTCCAGTGAAGAATGCTTGTTCTGGATCAAGTAACTGGTAGTTGCGTTCGGATCCGGAAGAGCTCACACTTTGATTCTTTAAGTGGGCTTTAAAACTGTGAGGGGCAGCAGCGGGGATGACATGCCATTCTAGTTGTTGATGGCCATAGCGTAACAGCCTCGTCTTTAAGACTTGAGACAGTTTTCTTAAAGTTTGCTCGTATCTCCTTGGCAGCTCCGACAAAGTTTCTGCCGTTGTCAGAGTAAATGTATCCAAATAGACAAATGTATCCTTTTGAGATACGACAACCTCGACCATTGAAGGTTTTGAGGTCAAAACGGCCAGCGAAATCTACCCCTGAGTTAGTGAAAGGCCGACTAAAAGAGGTTCGTTCTTTAGGAAGCGAAGCCATAAGCTGTCCCTGGCGTTTCTGACCGGCAATTATACATTCTTTACAATGGTGAATGTGAGTTTTGATCAAAGGCTTTGCTCTTATGAGCCAACATTCGAGTCTCGTAGTAGCTAAAGAGAGTTGGATACCGCCATGTAGAGTCATTTTATGCACAAATGAAACGTAAAGGCGAGCGAATCTACTTTGATATGCCAATATAACGGGATGTCTTTCGTTGTATGAGAGGGATGAAGTCGAACCAGGCGACCATTCGCACGAATTAAGTTGTCTTTATCCAGAAATGGAGTCAAAGAAAAAAGGGGACAATAATATTCGCTTGGAAAATGGATCCTTTGAGACAATGACATCAGTCGATACCCAGCAATTTTTAACTCATCATCATAAATATATACGCTGTTACATGGATCGCTCTCGACAGACAAGAGAAATTCTCCAAAATATCTTCCTCAATTGTGGATCTAGCAATATGTACCCTGACTGGTTTAGCTTCTAACGAGGATTCTGGGACTTGAATATTTGAAGGCCATTTATTTTCGGCTTGTTTGAGCCAACTTTATCCCTCCCACCACAAATTACTCTCCTTTAATTCTAAAGGAGTCAGCCCCGGGTTGCTAGATCCGCCGGGTTATCAAATGTAGGAACATGACGCCAATTACTACTAATTTTCTCCTAGATCATAGAAACCCTATTTGCGACAAACGTTGTCCAACTGTATGACGGCTTTTCAACCACGCCAATACAATGGTAGAGTCAGGCCAGGAAAAAATGATGGGTTTCTGAATTTTTATTTGAGGGATAACAGAATCAACCAAATTGGCCAACAGCAGAGCACCACAAAGCTCCAACCTTGGTAAAGAAACCTTTTTTATCGGCGCAACCTTTGATTTTGAGACAAGCAATTTTATGTAGACGTTATTCTCTACTTCCACGCTCAAGTACAGAGCTGCAGCATATGCAAGCTCGGATGAGTCACAAAATCCATGTACTTGAATTTCACAAAATGGTGAATATTTTACCCATCGAGGAATAATAATATAATCAATTCCTGTGTAGTTTGAAATAAATTGTTTCCATTTCAAAAGTGACAAAGGTTTTATTGGATCATCCCATCCAATATCGTTGCATAATAATTTTAGCGGTAACTACCACCGGAGAAAGCCATCCCAAGGGGTCAAAAATACTCGCAATCGCAGATAAGACCTCCCTTTTGGTGAAAGACCATTTTTCTTGGATTTTCTCGCTTACAAAGTAGAAAGAATCCGTGGAAGCGTTCCAGCGAATTCCTAATGTTTTCGCGGAGCTTTTATCGTCGAATTCCAGAAAATCCTCTCTCAAAAGATGATCTTTTGGAATGCCTACTAAAATTTCTTTGGCATTTGAGGTCCACTTTCTCAAATGGAAACCAGCCGACATTAGAATTGCTACCAATTCATCTCTAGCCTTTAAACTTTCCGAGACAGTATGAGCGCCAACCAAAGCGTCATCCACATACATAACCTCTAGTAAAATTTTAGAGCCAATATGAAAACGATCTTTTTCATCATCTGCTAATTTCAGAAGCGTTCTCACAGCCAAATATGGAGCGCAATTCACGCCAAACGTTACAGTCTTCAACTGGAGGTCCTGAACTTCCTCATCTGTTGAAGTCCTAAATAAAATGCGCTGATATGGGCAATGCTTTGGGTTAACTAAGATCTGCCTATACATTTTGTAGATATCTGCATTGAAGACAAATGCATATAGGCGCCAATTTAGAATGAGCGAAACAATATCTTTCTGTAAGACCGGTCCAATATATGTTCGCAAATTCGATCATCATCAGACATAACTGGTTTCTTGGAAACCTCTTCAATTTCTCAAAACTTGGATAATTGAGAAACACTTGTACAGTGAGAAACACGAACTATTTTTCGTGGAGCCATATTGTTTGTAGGGCCGGTTAAAACCCAACCGAAAACCGTTTCTTGAGCGACTAGCGAGCCAAGAACACCGTGTTGTACCTCATTGAGCAAAATAAGTGATAAAATGTGGGGTCAGCAACATCTAAATTTGGAAGTTTATTTACCAAGGAACTGTCGAATGAGTGTGTCGGTATGTTGCCCGTGACATCTGGTACTACTAAAGCGTCAGTGTCAATCGAAAATGATGTATTTTTCAAAGAGCCAATAGTAAAAATCGCCAGTTTTGAACATTTTGCCAAATGTTCACCTCCTAACCCTGTAATGTCAGCTGCTATTGACTTTGTTCGTATTTTCAACAACTTTTGAATTCTAGTTGAAATAAATGTGTCATTCGAGCACGGGTCAATAAGTGCACGAACTTTGTAGGACACACCATCTTTAAGTATATTAACCCAGGCTGTAGCTAACATTGTCTTCTTCAAAACAGACGTATGGTAAGCTTGAACATTTCCCGAAGTTGATGGTAAATCTGCGGAATGTATATTTTGATTATGGGAATTTGGACTAGAACTAGAATTCGTCCCTGGATCACTATTATTATTTTGATGAGACAAATTTCCCTTATGTAAAAGCACATGGTGCCTAGAGCTACAATGCAGGCATGTTCTATTTTTACATTCTGTGGATTGGTTACCAAGAGCCAAACAATTCATACAACGCCTTTCACTTTTAACAACAGACAATCTATTTCTAAAGTCCATACTCAAAAATTTACAAGATTTCCCCCACTTAAATCTTTGCACAAACTGCATTTATTATTATTGGTCACTTTCGTGTGATGAACTTTAAATTTTTTGGATTTATCGAATTGGTTATATTTAGGGCGGGGAGTCTGACCCGAGGAAGAAGAGCCAATCACGCTTTCCAAAGCTTGGAACCTTTCAGTAAGAAACTGATTTAAATCCTCCCATCGAGGCATTTCAGTTTTCTTTGATAATGATTGCTCCCATAGAGACAATGTAAGTTTCGGCATTTTAGTCGAACACTGGTAAACAAAAATTGGATCCCACGAGTCAACATCGATTTTATACAGTTCTAATACTGATATACAATTTGTTATGTCACGTTGAAGTTTTTTGAGACCACTAGCAGATTCGTGTGTACAAGGAGCCTAATTAAATAAATTTCTCAGTTGAGTTTTAATGAGAATACGTTTATTCTCGTATTGGTTTTGAGATTCTCCCACGCTATCGAAAAGCCTTCTGAAGTTAACGGAATATTTCTGTTAATTTCTCTCGCTTCTCCGCTAGTTTTTTGGAAAAGGTGGTAAAGTTTTTCAACTGAGCTAAGTTTCTTATTGTTCACGTAAATAGCCGTGAATAAATCCCTAAAACTTGGCCAAGAAACATAATCCCCGTGGAATATTTCCGTATCACACGGAGGAACAGAAATGGATGATGAAGATTTTTGAGATGCAGGTGCTGGATTAATCTTTACTTTATCTATCCAATCTGCAATAATCGTTATACAATTTATATAACTTGAGTGACATTCTTTTTTCTTAGATTTTATGATGTCTTTGTTTTTCTTATAACCTACTGGGTCATCCATACAACTCTTATACAAATCTTTCAATTCCGACCATAAAGCTTGGACCTCCTGTTTGTCTGCTTCAATAGCGGCATCATTATATTTAGAACCATCAAATTCTTTTAGTTGCTGCTCGTGAGAAACGAATTCATCGCACTTAGCCAAAAAATTCTCAAAGTGGGACATTTTTTTTATAGATTTAAAAACCAAATTTGAAAAAGGTCAAAACTCTGAGACAAAATAATCCAAAAATAATTTGTAAATTTTTCAAAAAATTTATGGGCAGCAATTCTTTATTCTTTTGTTGTTAAAAATTCTTTATTAGAGCTACTTCCAGTAAACTCTTTTCAAAATTTTAGACACTCAATTAAATTCGGCTTTCTCTTGTTTAAAATATTTTCCAAAAATATTTCTCAAAAAATACTATACGACCCAATGTCTTTTAAAATTGTTTTCCAATAATTCGAAAAAAATTAGGGTCAATGTTGAATAAATTTCCCACTTGACCCACTGTTCATGAAAAAACTCATTAAATATCAAATATGAGTCAAAATAAATCAACTTTTAATTATTTCTAGTAAATTATAATTTGGCCCACTGTAGGAGTTCGTAATGCAAGTCCAAAATTTGCGAGTCAACAGCAGTTTAAAAAATTTAAAAATTGTTTTGAGCCACTGTTCCACATACAAATTCTAAGTCCAGTATTTGCGATTTGATATCAACGGGTTTTTTTTAATATTAGAGCAGAATATAAACGGATTGCTCCCACATTATTTTTTAAATATACAAAAAAATTTGCTATACGATATAAACAATTTCGGCCAGATGTGCTCGCTGAGACAAAAGTTATGGCCATATCAATTTATATTTTCAAAATATAGGCAATTTTTGTATTTTATTGCGAAAAGGTATATGTAGTACTCTGGAGATAAAGAGGAAAATATAAAAATAAAAATTACTAGCTGGACCCGGTCCACTTCGTTGCCCCGGCTTTTAGATTTCCGATCCCGTCCATTTTTAGAAAAATCACGAATACATACATATACACAAAATTACTGAACTCTCGCTAACAAATAGTTCAAGATATCTTAATTTAAAAATTGGCTCACGTGGGCTAGGCCACACACATCGGCCTGATCCTGCTCATTTTTGAACCAATCACATAGACTGCCACCAGATACATAAACACAAAATTATATCACTCTCGCTAAAACATCGTGCAAAATACTCAATTTAAAAATTGGGCTTATATGGGCTTATATGTTCCTGCCATTTTTGGAACAATCACGTGGACCACCACCAGTTACATATATACAAAATGACAGAACTCTCGCTAATAAATTGTGCAACTCAATTTCAAAATTTGGCTAATATGGGCGGGGCCACGCCCATTGGTCCGATCCCGCCCATTTTTTGAACAATCACGTGGGCTGCCACCAGCTAAATATGCACATAATTAATGGATGCGCGCTAAAAAATTGTGCAAAATATCTCAATTTAAAAGTTGGGCTTACATATATGGGCGGGGGCACGCCCATTGGTTCGATCCCTGCCATTTTTGGAACAATCACGTGGACCACCACCAGATACATATGTACAAAATTTCATCACTCTCGCCAATAAATTGAGCAAGATATCTAAATTTCAAAATTTGGTCAACGTGGGCGCGGCAACGCCCATTGGGCCTATCCCGCCCATTTTTGGACTAATCACGTAGACTGTCACCAGATACATATACACTAAACAACAGAACTCTCGCTAATAAATTGTGGAAAATATTTCAATTTCAAAATTTGGCTTATATGGGCGGTAGGGTGTCCAAAACCGGGACCGGTTATCCGGTATTGCAACCCAAACCCGTAACCGGTTTCTTAAAAAATTTCATTTTCGGTTAACCGAGAAAGCCGGTTTTTTCAAGTCGGTTAACCGGTTTTTTATTTATTGTTTAAAACAAAAATTAAAATTGATCTATTTTTATACCCTCCACCATAGGATGGGGGTATGTTCATTTTGTCACTCCGTTTGTAACACCTCTAAATATTGATCTGAGACCCCATAAAGTATATATATTCTTAATCGTCGTAAAATTCTAAGACGATTTAGCCATGTCCGTCTGTCCGTCTGTGTTAATCACGCTACAGTCCGAAATAATAGAGCTAGGTTGATCAAATTTGGTACAAATAGTTCTTATAGTTGCAGGTTGTTTGGGATTGCAAATAATTTGGGATTGCAAATAATATACTTTCGTATATTATTTAAAAATCGGCCTAAAAACCGGTTTCGACAAAAAATAATAACCGAAAACCGGATTATAAAAAAAGTAATATTTCGGTTAAACCGGAAACCGCTTTTTCGAAATAACCGGTTTTTTGGACACCCTAATGGGCGGGGCCACGCCCATTGGTCCGATTCCGCCCATTTTTGGAAAATTCACATAATCTGTCACTAAATGCATAAACAAAAAATTTCAGCACTCTAGCTAAAAAAATTTCTCAATATCAAAATTTGACCCATATGGGCCTATTTTCACCACCCCCACACATGTACATTCTGTGAAAATTTCAAGAAGATCGGTCCAGCCGTTTAGACGCATATACGGCACAAATAAACAAACCAACAAACAAACACACATTCTTCTTTATATATATAGCTGAACCCGGTCCACTTCGTTGCCCCAGACTTGAGATTTCCGATCCCGTCCAGTTTTGAACCAATCTCGAATACTTCCACCAAAAATATCTCCATAAAATAAGAGCACTCACGCTAAGAACTTGTGAAAATATCTCTATTTAAAAATTTGGCTTTGGCCCATTCGTCTGATCCCGGCCGTTTTTGGACTAATCACGTAGACTGCCGCCTGATACTTATAAACAGAATTACAGTACTATGGCTAACAAATTGTGCAAGATATCTCAATTTCAAAATTGGCGGAGCCACGCCCTTTGGTCTGATCCCGCTCATTTTTAGACCAATCACATAGACTTCCACCAGACACATATACACAAAATAACTGCACTCTTGCAAATAGATTGTGCAAGATACCTCAATTTCAAAAAGGTTGCTTACATGGGCTGGGCCACACCCATTGGTCCGATTCCGCCCAGTTTTGGACCAATCACGTAGACTACCACCAGATTCATATGCACAAAATTACAGCACCCTCGCTAACAAATTTGTGCAAGATATATCACTTTCAAAATTGGCTTATATGGACGGGGCCACGCCCATTCGTCCGATTCCGCCCATTTTTGGACCAATAACGTAGACTACCACCAGATACATATGCACAAAATTGAAGCACACTCGCTAAAAAAAATGTGCAAGATAAGTCAATTTCAAAATTTGTCGTATATGGGCGGTGCCACGCCCATTGGTCCAATCCCGCCCATTTTTGGACCAGTCACGTAGACTGCCACCAGATACATATGTACAAAATATATATATCGAAAATTCAAGTACCCTATTTTCACCACGCCCCATACATGTACATTCTGTGAAAATTTCAAGAAGATCGGTCCAGCCGTTTAGACGTCTATACGGTACAAACAAATCAACAAACAAACAAACCAACATACAAACACACATTTTTCTTTATATATATAGATAACATATTTATCTTTGTCTTAACGAAACATCCTGGAGAATATTTTCGAGAAAAGAACGAGTCGAAAATGTGTATTAATAGTTCAAAACTTGGCCACATTTTCGCCAATAGGATGTGAAAACCTTCACCACTTTTCTAGGTAGTGTGTTATGTACTTATAGTGTGTTACGCGATAATCTACAAAAGGAATTTTGAGACCGGCGTTTGATATAATACATTTTGGGGAAAAACTGAAAAATCCGTGTTTTGGATTTTCAAATTTATTTTCATATTTGTGGGCTTTAAATTGACAAATAAAAATGTTAGAATTAGCCTCGATTTTTGTTTTGTTAAGGCCTACTCATTATAAAAAAATAACCCCCAATTTCACTACCTCCGGTTAGAGCTAACTTAAAGTTAAAAAAATAAAAATTTTATACAATTTGACAGCTATAACTGTAGGTTAGCTCTAACTGTAGGATAACCGGAGATTGTGGAATTGGCCGTAATTGAGATATATTAATTTTTAAAGATTTTATAGATTTAAAAAGTTTGTTTTTTTGTTCCTATCCTTTCCTAAGAATCGGTATATATTAGAGCCGGTTATATTTCGATTCCTTTCTCATTATCTTTGCTGGATAGACAACCAAATTAGCTATTTGATGCAAAAAGACAAAACCCATTTGATGTTATACTTTACAAAAAATATTGTATATTTGTCATTTATTGTATTGTTAACAAAGAATATTTTTTCTAAAGTATAATTAACTGTAGCCAGTTAATTACAAATCAAATTTTCAATTGCAGATATCTCGGTTACTATACGAGATAAAAAGTTTTTTGTAAACCTAGGATATTGCACTGAACACAAAAAGAATAATAAAGAAAGATAAAGACAAAAGATACTCGTACTTAAACATTTTCTTCATCGAGGTGGCCAATTTGAAGCCCTGTAGCTCTGCTCCTGTATGAAATAGGTGGCCCAAATTTAAAACTTGACTTCTCTAATACCTTTTCTACTATCATGACAACTTTGGTCGCAATCGGTTATCTGGTTAAGAAACGGCCGAATTATTTCACTTTTTTGTTTTAATTCCTTCCACTGTGCAACGTTTCGGAAAACTTTATTCTGATAACTCAACTGAAAAAAAGTATTCCAACTCTAAATAAATAAAAAAACGTAAAAATTGCTTGTAATTTTTTTATTTTGTTTCAAGAAATAGTAATACCAGGTACAGTCGATTAAGATTTTGAACTAGTGTGATCACTTGCCACCAAGACCAGCACCAATACCGGCGCTGAGGGGTCCGATGTTGGCACCAATACCGGCACCGAGACCTGCACCATGTCCACGTTGGCCATGACCACCACCATTACCGCCAATACCGGCTCCGATACCAGCACTCAAGGGTCCAATGTTAGCTCCAATTCCGGCACCCAAACCTTGAGCAGCAACACCTCCGATGGTCATAACGCCAGCGACGAAAGCACCCAATAAAGCGAACAATTTCATGGTGAAAGAAGGATTTGTTATGTTTCTGACAAAGAAAAGCTAACTGATACTATTCTGGAGCAAGAACGAGTTTATATACCCGCGGATAGTCTCAATGCAACGATTGAAGAACTTGAAAGACTTACGTCACATATCTTGTTTCGCGTGTTTGGATATTAACTAATTCAATTTTGTTGCATTAGACGATGATAATTTATATATGCACTGTTGGTAAAAACAATTTATTGCAAAGAATAAGAATATGTTGGTTTTTGGTAAATAGTCTGAGGTATCCCTTTATACTGAAGTCGGCCTCTTAGGTATGTATCTTTCTATGTAAAAGAGTCGAGGTCTGAAGTCTTTCTCTATACTAGAGTCGACCTTTGAGGTCTTTCTCTATACTATAGTCCACACTGAGGTATTCATCTATACTATAGTCGACCTCTGAGGTCTTCCTCTATAGCAGAGTCGACCTTTGAGGTCTTCCTCTATACTATAGTCGACCTCTGAAGTCTTCCTCCTTACTATAGTCGACCTCTGAAGTCTTCCTCCTTACTATAGTCGACCTCTGAGGTCTTCTTCTACACTATAGTCGACCTCTGAGGTCTTCCTCTATAGCAGAGTCGACCTCTGAGGTCTTCCTCCATACTATAGTCGACCTCTGAGGTCTTCTTCTACACTATAGTCGACCTCTGAGGTCTTCCTCTATACTAGAGTCGACCTTTGAGGTCTTCCTCTATAGTAGGGTCGACCTCTGAGGTCTTCCTCTAAAATAGAGTTGACATCTGAGATCTTCCTCTATACTAGAATCGACCTCTGAGGTCTTAGTCTTTACTAAAATCATCATCTGAGGTCCTACTCTATACTAGAATCGACCTCAGAGGTTTTCCTCTGCTCTGCATTTACAATGGATCGAAATAAATAACCAATATTATAATGTAGTTCTTTTTAAAATTCTGCCTCTTTTTACTTAATTAAAACCGAATACATATGACTAATTAATATTAAAACAATCTCGAGCTAAACTCTACTGCATGCAATTTATGACAATAACGTCACATAAATAGATGACTACTGTATAAATTTCTACAATAACTAGAACTGCAACTAAACCTGATATCTGATCTGGTAGTGATCTTCTTTCTTTCTCTCAGAATTTAAACTTTCTTTGGGTATATAAACTATGTCATTCTCCAGAATAGTATCAGTTAGCTTTTCTTTGTCAGAAACATAACAAATCCTTCTTTCACCATGAAATTGTTCGCTTTATTGGGTGCTTTCGTCGCTGGAGTTATGGCCATCGGAGGTGTTGCCGGTCAAGGTCTTGGAGCTGGAATTGGTGCCAACATTGGTCCCTTGAGCGCTGGTATCGGAGCCGGTATTGGTGGTAATGGTGGTCATGGCCAACGGGGACATGGTGCTGGTCTCGGTGCCGGTATTGGTGCCAATCTCGGACCCCTCAGTGCTGGCATTGGTGCTGGCATCGGTGGCAAGTGATTACATTAGTTCAATGCCTAATTCTAACACTGCGATCAGATTCTTTTGAGTGTACTCGTATATTGACTTGACGTGAAATAATAAAATATATCATACAAATGACCCAAACTTCGCTTTATTTAATTGGTGGAGTTATGAAAGTACAAAGCCGAAATCAGTTCCCCTAAGGCTATGAACGAATTACAGAACTTTTAATTAAAATAAAGCAAAGAAAAATATTTTTATTAATTAAACTGGCGGTATGGGATAGATTATTGTCATACAATTATTGAATATGAATATGTAGGTAAACACATAAATAGCCACGGCTGTCGCGTACATGTCGCAATCTGGAATTCCAATTTGCACACTCTTTTCGCATAATTTTCGTCCGTATTTCGTCGAATGTTGATTTCCAGGCCTTCAATTGTCGCTGGTTTATCGGCGTAGACGAGTGATTTATAGTACCAGTACGTGGCCACTTAACAGGACCACTACGCAATGGTCATATGGCCCAGATCATCTTTAAAAGGTAGCGGCATAAAACTTTCAACTAAACCTATCTGTCGTTCAAATAATTAGAAAAAATTTGATTTTTTGCTGGAACGAAAAAAAAACATAAGAAAAAAATTTAAAAAATGTTAAGTTAATTTTTTGAAAGCTAACATAACATAAACATTTAAAAAATATTTCGGATAAATGTAGAAATTATAGCCCTTCTGTGGTTTTCTGGAATAACAACACACCTCAGGAAATTAAAATGTTCAAGAGAGCCAAAATACTTTTTCCTCGCATTACATTTGATACTAAATATGCAAAGTCAACAAAAATGTGACATCATTAGAAGTGATTGATCGGACGATAATGAAAAGCTTAATACATTTATGCTTACATACTGAAACCCACAGATATATCAGTTGCTGTGGGCGAAAATTTTAACAGTGAAGGAATAACCTAGGAATACTTGCGGAAATCCATTTTGGGCCATATTAAGTCATCTGTGCAATGTCCGTCCGTGTATCTGTCTTGTTGGTGCGCACGATAACTTTCGGTAGGAATAACGGATTGACGTTAAATTTGGTATGTGCTAATATTTTTGATTATCTCAGGTTAAGATCAAAGATGGACCATATTGGTCCACTTCTTCGGGTACCTCCCCCACCAAGGGTCTGAATTTAGTGAAATATTGATACTTCAGTAACTTTTTTTACTTATCATAATTTTTCACATTTCCACAGAAACTATTAGTTTCTTACATGCGCTCACTTTGAAAAAAATGGGCGAAGTTGCCACGCCCCTTTTGGTACCTCCTAGCTAACGGCTTATAACGTTGATTACAGTCCAAACAAATACTTGAAATTTTGTGCAGTGTAATGCATTTTTTTTGGTACCTACTGTGAAATAACTCCCAAATGAAATAAATCTTAATGAAATAAGTCTCATTAAAAATGAAATAATTTCCAATTTTAAAAAGTGAAATAACTCCCAAACTGCGCATGAAATAAGTCCCAATATTTGGAAGTAATATCATACTGAACTGAAAAAAGCGAAATAACTCAGAATGAAACAAGTCCAACCGTCCTTCGGCCGATATTTAAAATGTTCTTCTTTATACATCCTTAATTTGAGGTTTAGGTAAAAGCAGCCAGTATAATCTGCTAGATTTCACTTTTAATATTTTTCCCTTTGATTTTAAATGTGATGCCCAGGTCAGACGAAGATCGAATGTGATCGCTAAAGAGTTGGCAGTAGTTTGTGGTGGAATTGTTTCTCCATTTATAGTTACGGGTTGACAGTTTCCGCGTCTAGTTGCAAATGTCACATGACTCGATTTGGTTGAATACACATTTATGTTCCACTTGTTCATTTTGTGTGGGAGGTACCAAAAGGGGCGTGGTAACCTTACTCATTTTTCTGGAGGTGATAGCTACTAATAAACTAATACTATGTGTGGCATAACGGAAGATCCGAGTAAGTAGTATATAAGTTATTAAAGAATCAATATGTCACTAAATATTAACCCTTTGTGGGGAAGGTACTAGAAGGAGTGGACCAATATGGCCCAGCTTCGAACTTAGCCGGAGATAGTGAAAAATATTACCGCATACCAAATTTGAAGTCAATCGGCTAATTCTTTCGAGAGTTATCGTGCGCACCAGCCAGCAGACAGACATACAGACTCACAGACAGACACACAGACGGACGGACATTGCTCAAAGGACTTAAAATTACCCAAAACGGTTTTCCGCCGAACATACTTAGGGACTTAGGTCACTCCTTCGATGTGTGACACTTTTAGCTCGTAGCAAATGATATATACCCTCCTCTCTAAGGTGAGGGGATAAAAAACTTTACCATAAAAAAATTTTGTTTTGGTTTCATAAAATAGTATATCTCAATCTATATTACAAAATTTTTTAGGTCTCGGACACAAAAAAAAATGTTGTTGCATAGAGATATTAATAAAACAAAATGCGTACTAATATAAGGTCCGCAATCCAGGATTTGTCCATATACAAAAAACGATTAGATCAATATAAAACAATAGAAAAATAAGAATAAATTTTTGATTATAAACGTTTTTTTATATGGTTAAAATTTGGGAGTTTTAGCCTTCCAGTTATGTCAACCCGGAAGCAAGCGTGATTTCTTTGATTTAGTAAATGTTTAGCGTTTATAACACCCATGGTAAAGGAGCGTTGTACACCAAATATTATCTAAATAAAATAATACGTAATAGTTTTAAGAATTTCTTTTAAATGGTAAAACTCATTATTTAGCATACTTCAGGGCTTTACACAAAAATAATTAAAAGCTCTATGAAAATCTCCAAAGAATCTCACATAAATTGTGTGCTAGCCAGCGGTGGTTAACAATGCAATCGCAAAGCATATTTTTATGCTGTTCAAAAAATGTTTAGTCAACCAAAACTTCGTTGTCATCAGGGTCGTTCTTTGAATTTTAAGACGTATAAGTTATGGGGAAATTATTTTTGTACGAATTGCTTAATTTTTGTGAGGGTACCAGAGAAAGTTTGTCAATTCTATCAATATTGCGTTGAACATCACTGAACAAACAAAATAGTATTTATGGCAACTAAGTCAAGGAAAAAAAGTTCTTTTATATCGGATCTTCAACGATGAACTTAACATATGCTTGTCGCGCCATTTCATTTATTATTTGGCAGTATATTCGTACCAATGTTCATAAAGTAATGCAAGTGGTGTTTTCGGATGCTCTTAGGATGTTATCAATGGCTCAAACAGTATTTTTGTTCTTGATTTTATTTATATGAAAACATTTTTTTTTCTGATTTTTCAAAGTGAAATTTTGGTTTTGTATGTTGAACTTGGATCTCCAAGCGCTGCAGCAGCATAACATCGCATGCTAACGCCCATTGCCACGGAAGAGTTCGAACTGCTGCTATCCAGAGATATAGTCGCTGCCCATAGATATATGAACACGTGAGCGTATGAGTACTTTTTAGGTAACTCCCTGATCTGGATGCCCCCTTTATCTAGGAATAATTCAAATTAGGTGTATTTTTCTATTTTTTTTTTAATTTTTTCTAACGTATTCAATTCTAAAACACCTATTTGCATTTAAAAAATTGTAATATTTTATATTTTTTATAAATTATAAATATATCCACAACTTGAGCAAAAGAAATTATTTGGGAGTGCAAAAAATGCACTAACTTCTTCGATAATGGATTTTGGTACGGGAGACAAAAAATATACGTTTATCGTTTATTTCTACTTTAACAGTGGAAAGAATTCCAAAAAAGGGAATAATTCGGCCGTTTCTTAAGCAGTCAACCGATTGCAACACAACTTGGCATGCTTGTAGAAGCGGTATTGTACACCCTATGGTATACGCGGGAGGAGATACAGGGCCTCCAAATTGGCCACCTCGGATGAACAAAATGTTTAAACGCGTGAAACATTTGTTTTATCATCTGTGTGCATTCTACTTAGAGAGGTCTACAAAAGACTTTTTACACCAAAGAGTTATCTCGTATAGAGCATAGATTAACAATGGATCAAATCTGGTCTAGGCGTTAGACATCAGACAAGATCTGGAATCTTCCTCCTGTAACCCAACTTAACCCATCTTCTATAGATACCGATATATCTCCAATTGAAAAAACAGAAGCTGAAAACAAAACCCTAACAGTGCGAAAATGGGCATTGCGATAAGAATTTGGCAGTGTTCGTACATGTAATAAGAAAACTTCCTCTACAGAATTTTGTACTGATCGGATATAAAACACGGTTTCTACAGCGCTAACATGTCAAATCGGGTGTAACATATATATTGGGACTATGTTTAAATCTAAACCGATTTTTCCGGAATTTAGCAGTGTTCTTACATATAATAAGAATACTCTCTCTGTATAAAATCGGGTGAAACTTAAAAAATGCGCATTTTACGCATTTAAAATGGTGAAACTTATAACTTTAATACCAGTGCATAAAATACTTGAAATTTCGCACAGCGCAATGCTTTTATAGCACATAGAGTCTAGAGAAAAGTGGGCGTACGTGGCAAGCCCCTTTTGGTACCTCCCTCACAAATGGACCATTTTGTACCAAAAGTGTTATGCTTTTATATTACCTAAATTCCATTGAACAAGTAAGAAAGTTTCAGTCGGGTAAACCGACTAAGGTATACCCTCACTTTGTGAGTAATGTAATATTGAATATTACACAAATTATTCTGTCAAATTTTTGGGTTTAAGAAATACACCTATATTTCGCTGAACAGTAGATACTTTAAATACATTGCACTGTGCCGAATTGTAACCGTTTATATGGACTGGTACATTAACGTTGAGATATTAAATGGTGGTATAATTTGGCCATTTTTTGTGGGAGGTACAAAAAGGGGCGTGGTGATAACGCCCATTTTTCACTGGACTATAGGCATTATAAAAGCATTACACTGTACAAAATTTTAAGTAATTGTATACACTGGTATTAATGTTATAAACTGTTAACTTTTGGTGCAAAATGGTACCTTTGTGGGAGAGGTACCAAAAGGGGCATGACAATAACGCCCATTTTTCAATGGACTGTAGGCACTATAAAAACATTACGCTGTACTAAATTTCAAGTATTTTTATATACTGGTATTAATGTTATAAGCTGTTAACTTTTGGTGCAAAATGGTGCCTTTGTGTGGGAGGTACCAAAAGGGGTGCGGCAATAACGCCCATTTTTCACTGGACTGTAGGCACTATAAAAGCATTACACTGTACAAAATTTCAACTATTTCTAAATACTGGTATTAATGTTATAAGCTTTTAACTTTTAGTGCAAAATGGTGCATTTGTGTGGGAGGTACAAAAAGGGGAGTGGCAATTTCGCCCATTTTCCTCGAGTTGATAGCGACTAACAAACTAATACTATGTGTGGAATTTCAGAAGATTCGAATACGTATAATAGCAGTTATTAAAGAATCAATATTTCACAACATTTTAACCCTTTGTGGGGGAGGTACCAGAAGGAGTGGACCAATATGGCCCATCTTCGAACTTAGCCGGAGATAGAAAAAAATATTACCACATACGAAATTTGAAGTCAATCGGTTACTCCTTTCGAGAGTTATCGTGCGCACCAGCCAGCAGACACACAGACAGACAGACAGACAGACAGACAGACAGACAGACAGACGGACGGACATTGCTCATTCGACTTAAAATGACCAAAAACGGATTTCCGCCGAACATACTTGGGGTCTTAGGTCACTCCTTCGATGTGTTACACTTTTTTCCGTAGCAAATGATATATACCCTCGTCACACTAAAGTGAGGGTATAAAAATGGGAGTTATTGGCACGCCCCGTTTGGTACCTCCCACATAAATTGACCTCTTTGTACCAAAAGTTAACAGCTTCTAACTTTAATACCAGTGTATACAAATACTTGAAATTTTGTTCAGTGCAATGCTTTTATAGTACCTAGAGAAAAGTACCCACCCCACAAATGAACCATTTTACACCAAAAGTTAACAGCTTACTCGTGTAACTCCAATACCAGTACATACTTCAAAGTTATTAAATGTAATTTAAATTGATAATAATTTAATTAAAACAAAAAAATAAAGAAATTTTCTAATATTTTTTTGGACTCAAGGTCAGGGGATTTATAAGTCGTTTACCCGACTGAACTTTCTTACTTTTTATATTAAGCCATCGATATGTCGTATTGGGGAGTTATAGAAGAAGTCCTAGAGAATGTTCCTGAAGAAAGAGCGGGCCACACATATTAACTGGTATTGTTGCCAAGCTTCTCCAATGTACACCACTTTTTACACAAATATCAAACGTAAGCCACATTTTCACCAATCGTAATGCTAAAATATTAAAACCTTTATTATTTGTATATGTGGTAAAGTGTTGTAAGTTGAACAGCAATCGGAATTTGAAGCATGGCTTTCAGTATAGTAGATATATAGGTGAAAATCTAAAAAAATCCCATTTTAGGGTATTTTCGAAATTATCTTGGGGATTGTGGTTTCAACTTTAACAAATATCTATAATGATTCGCGAATTATTTTAGATTTTCTTTGACATATATTCATGTTTAAATATTTTATGGCAACTCTGTCTGCATTTTAAAATTGATTTTTTAATATTTTTACTGACACTGTCCTAGTTTTTTGTTAATATCTGTGCAGAATATAAACCGATTTCTCTCACATTAACATTAATGTAAAAATTTCGTTCAGATGTGCCCAATGAGAAAAAAAATGTGGCCATATCTATTTATATTTGCATAAAGTATATTCGTCTTAATGGAAAATTCCTGGATAATGTTTTCGAAAAAATAATGCGTAAAAATTTGTATCAATAACATTGCCACGTTTCGACAAATTACGTCTTTTTTTTGGCCACATTTTCAACATTCGCAAATCTAGAATTTGAAAACATTTACCATTTTTATGTAGGAGTGTGTTATACTGTTAGGTTTAGGTTTAGGTTAGGGTGGCAGCCGTTTTTTCCTTCAGCTCACATAGACCAGTTTAGGTCCCTAGTGGTACCACGGGCTAAAATGTATAACGAGGGTTTTGTATTTGCTGAGGTGAGCTTAGTGGTTGCCAGAGTTCGCCCTAAGGACCCACGAACCTTAAGTAATAAGACGAGTATTTAACCCACTTGGGCTTGTAATCACCTTTATTGATGTTTTTCGTACAATAATAGGGAGTGTATGTGAACGTAAAAGAAATGCGGGCGGCTCGGAGTATTTCGGCTTCGTATTCGGGTACTTCGTTTTGACTTCAGTCTGGTCGGCGGTTTCTGAAGACAAAATCGGTTTCGGGTGAGTCGATCGGTTGGAGTCTGGAGCGTCGGGCTTAGTTCAGGCTTCCGCTTCGTTCTTCTCCGTCGGCTTTGGTATTTGCTTCGGCCTCGGTCTTTGCTTTGCTTCGGTCTTTGCTTTGCTTCGGTCTTCGCTTCGGCTTCGGTCTGCGCTTCGGCTTCGGTCTTCGCTTCGGCTTCGGTCTTCGCTTCGGTGTCGGTCTTCGCTTCGGCTTCGGTCTTCTCTTCGGCTTTAGTCTTCGCTTCGGTTTTATAGGTCGCGTATTCTGGGAGAATCAAACATGGTTAAACTAGCTACGAGCGAACGAATCGCGGGAGCGGACGAACCGCAGCTAACTACTCTTAAATTACTATATGGAGCGAACGGATCGCGGGAGCGAACGAATTGCGGGAGCGGACGAACCGCAGTTAACTACTCTTAAATTACTATATATGGAGCGAACGGATCGCGGGAGCGAACGAATCGCGGTAAACTACGCTTAAAAGTATGCTCTAGAATACTGGTTAGGTGAATCGCAATCGTTATTAAGTCGGGTATTTTCGACTGCGGTCGTGCCACACATCTACTTATGCTCGTCTTTTAGCGATGGGGAACCATCCTTGGGTCGTATAAAGTCGACACTAAGTATTCCCGACTACACAGAGTTAATGGGAATTACTACCACACAACATGTTTAATTAGAGTATTAAATGAATAAGGGGAGAATATGTACGTACGAAATGCATTAAATTTCGTCACGTTACATACCCCTCCTGCTTAGGAGAGTCTTTCTTTGGGAAAGCGATGTATTTCGGTAAGAGTGGGGCAAGTATTGACTTAAAGTTGGTTTCGGAGTCGGATTTAATAGTTGTGGCAGTCGTGTAGATGATATCGGATTCTTTTGCTGATATCGTCGGGTGGGATTACTTGGTTTGGTGAAAGGTTCATAGAGGACGAGGTTTTCTGATCGGGTTTTAAAACGGATGCGGCTTCGTCGTTCCTATTTATGTCTTTAATCGTATGCAAGGATCTGGGTTTATGAGTCTTCGGAATGTCGCAGCTGCAATCTCGGGACATAATTCCATCTCTGAGGCATTTAGAACAGAATAGTCTGGCGCGATTTCGGCACTTATACCGTAGATGGCCGATCTCCTTGCAACGCCAACATAGTGTCAATTTTTCTTTGGCAATAGGTTGGGAAACCAAATGGCACATGTGGGGTCGTTCGTGACGTGCTTCGTCGCTCTTTAACAACTCAAAATCATCGGTCAAGGCAATAAGATCGTCGAGTGATTTTATATCGCTTCGCCGAATAAAATATTTATATTGCGAACGAAGACCCTCGTAAATCCTGTCCAGGTCGTCCGCAGACTTTAGAGTTGGGTGTCGTCGGGCCAGAGTGAGCATGTCCAAGATAACATTTTTTGCTCTCTCTCGGTTTTGTCGTCGGTTATAAAAATCACTTTTCAATTTCGTCAGATAGTTCCTTGGCAAGAAATAATTTTCGGCTTCTTTTTTGAACGAAGACCAGCTGGTAATACTATCTTTCTTGACCCGATACCACCTTATAGCAGTATCCCGTAATACCAGAGGTAGGGTAGGCAGCAGTCGGTCAGTATGCTGGTCGTAGCATTCGGCGAGTTCTTCGAAGCGCTCCAGAAAATCCATCAGATCATCTCCGCCGGAAAAGCATATGTTCCACTGGATTATAACATTCATGAGCTCTAAATTAGACATCGCGCTAGGTCGTTTTATAGCTGGAACTGGTAACGGTTGATTCTCCTGCCGATCGCTTTCATCTTGACTGTTCAAACCCTTTAACATATCTACTTCCACCTGCATCTCGTGAATAATATTTTCTAACGATGCATTCAGTTTCCTCAATGATTCTGCATTTAGCGGCATGTTCATATCTTGTTTCCAGCTGAGTTCACTATTCCTATTGTTGTCTTCAACGGGAGCTGGCAATATATCGTTGGCGGTGGTGTCGGTGTTTCCGCAGTTCGCATCCTTGCCGCGTCCCTGCTCGGGCGCCATTTATAACGAGGGTTTTGTATTGCCAGAGTTCGCCCTAAGGACCCGCGAACCTTAAGTAATAAGACGAGTATTTAACCCCTTGGGCTTGTAATTACCTTTATTGATGTTTTTCGTACAATAATAGGGAGTATATGTGAACGTAAAAGAAATGCGGGCGGCTCGGAGTATTTCGGCTTCGTATTCGGGTACTTCGTTTTGACTTCAGTCTGGTCGGCGGTTTCTGAAGACAAAATCGGTTTCGGGTGAGTCTGGAGCGTCGGGCTTAGTTCAGGCTTCCGCTTCGTTCTTCTCCGTCGGCTTTGGTATTTGCTTCGGCCTCGGTCTTTGCTTTGCTTCGGTCTTTGCTTTGCTTCGGTCTTCGCTTCGGCTTCGGTCTTCGCTTCGGCTTCGGTCTTCGCTTCGGTGTCGGTCTTCGCTTCGGCTTCGGTCTTCTCTTCGGCTTTAGTCTTCGCTTCGGTTTTATAGGTCGCGTATTCTGGGAGAATCAAACATGGTTAAACTAGCTACGAGCGAACGAATCGCGGGAGCGGACGAACCGCAGCTAACTACTCTTAAATTACTATATGGAGCGAACGGATCGCGGGAGCGAACGAATCGCGGGAGCGGACGAACCGCAGTTAACTACTCTTAAATTACTATATATGGAGCGAACGGATCGCGGGAGCGAACGAATCGCGGTAAACTACGCTTAAAAGCATGCTCTAGAATACTGGTTAGGTGAATCGCAATCGTTATTAAGTCGGGTATTTTCGACTGCGGTCGTGCCATACATCTACTTATGCTCGTCTTTTAGCGATGGGGATCCATCCTTGGGAATTTTTCGATAGTACGAATTTTGGTACCGGAAACATCTGTTATACTGCCTAGAAAGGCCGACCCCAGTATGTCCAGTCGTCGTTTACTCAAAGCGGGACAGTAGCATAGCAAGTGCTCAATGTTCTCGACTTCTTCCTCATCTCCACAGACAGTAGCATAGCAAGTGCTCAATGTTCTCGACTTCTTCCTCATCTCCACAGCTTCTGCAGAAGTCTTTGGAGTCAATACCTAATCTTCTGGCGTGTTCGGCGATCAGGCAGTGTCCCGTCAGAACTGATACTAACGTAGTCAAACTTTTCCTTTCTAGTGCGAGGAGAGATTTTTACCTTCTCAAGACATACCTTGGCCAGATTTGTCTAGCTACCCTACAGGTGCCGATTTGTGTCCATCTTTCTTGGGACTGCCTGATTGCCTCTTGCCTAAGCCAAAGCTTGCACGTGGATAGTGGCGCACCAATATATGCAAATTCTTCGAGAATTTGTAAAGTCGTCCCTTTCCTAGCAAGTTCATCGGCTTTGCAGTTCCCTGGGATATCCCTATGCCCAGGCAGCCATATGAGGTGTATATTAAACTGCTCAGCCATCTCGTTGAGAGATCTGCGGCACTCGAGGGCTGTTTGTGAATTTAGGTATGTGGCCTCCAGAGAATTGATGGCTGCCTGGCTGTCCGAGTAAATGACAACGCCAATGTTGGTTACTATGTTCCGTCTCAGCCACTTGGCGACTTCCCACATTGCCATTATTTCGGCTTGATAGACACTGCAGGTATCTAGTAGTCTTTGAGCTATATCCAAACTAAGTTCTTCACAGTGTACTCCGAAGCCAACCTTTTCATCAAGCTTCGAACCATCCGTATAGAAGTGCAGATGGTTTCTATAGTCTATTATGATACGCAGTTTATTCCTAGTGCCGCTTTGGTTGCAACTTCTCTCGCCACAACATTAATCGGCAGTATATGGAGAAGGGCTTGTAGAGACTCAGTTGTTGATAGTAGGTTTGTGATGGTTAGTTTGTCCGTTGACGTCCACCATACTACTATGCCATATAACAGTATTGGACTAACTACTACTATATATATCCAATGGACTATTTTAGGATATAGGCCTATCCGTGACCCTACAGCCTTCCTGCAAGAATATAGGGCGACGTTGGCCTTCTTCACACGTTCCAGTACGTTAAGTCTGAATGACAGTTTCCTATATAAAATTATTCCTAAAAATTTTGCACTTTCAGAAAATACCAGATCTGTTCCATTTATACGAGGGGGAGGGTCCACATGTAGGACATTACTCATCCTAGTAAAGAGAACCAATTCTGTCTTGTTTGGGTTAACACCCACCCGTGAGTGTTGTTAAAAGCTCCTTCAATGTCAAGAAATGCCACAATGGTGAATTCCTTGAAATGTAGGGACGATTTGATAGTGCTCACAAGTTCGTGCAGGGCTGATTCTGTAGACTTTCCCTTATTGTAAGCATGTTGCTTCCCCAACAGGAGTTTTGTATCTAGGTTTTCCCTAATGAAATAATTCGAAAGTTTTCCAAACCTTTGAATAGGAAGGAGGATAGGCTAATTGGTCTGAAGTCTTTTGGCCTAGTGTGCGATATCGTTTCCGCTTTGGGTATGAATACCACTTTGGTGTCCCTCCATGGATACGGGATGTATGAAAGCCTGATACAGCCTAAATAAATTTTCTACAGCCTGTACTTTAACATTTTTTGCATTTCTGCTGGAGTGATGCCGTCTGTCCAGGTGACTTGAAGGGCTCAAAGCTGTTAATAGCCCAGCTTATTCGCTCGCAGTCCACTCGCATTCTTGTTGCTCTTGTTGATCTTCGGGTTCAGTTGGTGAGTTCCCCAGGTAATGTGTGTCGAGCAGTATATTCAGGGACTGCTCGCTGTTTTGTGTCAAGTTATTTGCCTCATCCTGCAAATAACCTACTGTACAAGGTGAAGTGGATAGTATCTTCCTCAGGCTTCCGGCGTCGGAAACCTTTTCCACTTCGCCAAAGAAGTAATACCAAGAGCGTATTTGCGCCTTCCTAGGCTCCTTCTTATAGATCTTGAATTGCTCTTTATATACATCCCAATCATTACCGACTCCAGAAGATTTCACCTTGTTGAATAGCTTGTGGCAACTCTTTTTCCTTGCCGTTAGCTCAGAAGTCCACCATTGAGGTTTAGTTTTACCCTTGTACCTTGTTTTTGGAATGTGTTATACTGTAAACAGCAAAAGAAATTTTGGGTGCGGCTTTTAGAATAATAGATTTTGGGGAAAACAAAAAACTCCGTTTTTGATGATTTTTCGAATTTATTTGGGAATTGTCTCGATTTATGGAGACAAGAAGTACAAATTACAAAAAAAATAATTTAAATAATTTATGGATTTATAAAAGATTTCAAAGTATTGAAAACATTTTTTTTTAATTTTTCCTACGAATCGGTATATATTAGATCCTATATCCGATTCCTTTCTCATTACCTTTTCTGGATAGACTACAACATTTGCTATTTGATGAAAAATATTGACATTAGATATACCCGCTAAGACAAAAGTTATAACCATTTGAAATTATGGTTAAAAAAATATATTCATTGCGTTCTAGCCATTTTTTGTATTTTTGACAAGGAATATTTTTTGTAAAGTATAACTTTAAATGGACAAAACTTTCGTTGATTTCTACGACCTTTGATATATCATTATTTTTGTAGGGTGATTATCAGGGTAAAGAGATGATCGGGGTTGTCGGAGAAATACTCTGTTTATTTTTTTCCTTGATATGGAACATCTATTCTAAAGCCTTATATACTTAAATTTTGTCTGAATTTACTAATCTCTTTGTTTGCCCAGCAAATTATGTTGCTAAATATTTCGAAAACGCGATGTCACAGTAAAAAATGGCCATTTGATAGTTATCAAATAAGTCTTCTGGAATTTAATTAGTGCAGCTCGATTTTAAAAATATTATTATCAATATTCAAATATAGTCTAACTTGTAAGTACTTATAGTTAACCACAGACGAAAAATATTTTCGTTTTTAATAAGAAGCAAAATGAATAATTGCCCAAAACATGTTTGTTTTTCGTGCAACCATTTTGAAATTTGCCAGAGAGGAATTTCTTCCGTAGTAGACGAACAATACCTAATTTGAATAAAATCGGTTCAGATTTAGATGATACCCTATATTAAACATTAGCAGCTAATATACCTATACGATTTGAAATCTACGCGCTGAAATAATATTGATAAAACTTCAAAATTTTCTTGTCTTGTTTTTCTTCTCTGATATGGTGGTGTAGGGCACCGTATTGTCGACCGACCTCAGTCCTTCCTTACTGGTTTTAAACTTTTTCATATTAGTCATTTGTTATTGACTAACCATTGAATACATATAAACCAATAATTCATTGATGAATTTAGTTATATAAGAAATTCCGTTAGAATTTATAATTTCATTGTATAACCAAAAATTCGACAAAAAGCCAAAAGTCGATTTTTTTGTTAACTTACTCGTACTCTAACTTAAAACAAATGAGATCGCAAGAAAACAACAATATGATAAATTGTACAAGGCTACAACAAAAAACCACTAGTATTTGCTATTTTGCCGGTTAATAAAGCTAATTATGAATTGGGATTTTTTTTGACATCAATTCAATTCATTTGCACGTTGAAATACTTAGTTATACATACCACGGTTAGAATGTGAATTAGTCATAGATGATTTGGTATTTTTATTGCGATTATCAAATATTTCATTAATTTTAAATGTACATGTAATTATACATTATACACCACACTGTGGTACAGGGTATTATAAGTTTGTTTCACGGCAGATGTTTGTAACACCTGAAAATAACACAGCTATCCCCACCTTAAAGTATACCGATCGACTCAGAATCACTAGCTGAGTCGATTTAACGATGTCCGTCCGTCCGTCCGTCTGTCCATGTAAAGTTGTTCGTCGACTACAGGTCGCAATTTCACTCCGATCGTTCTGAAATTTTGCAGTTTAGATTATTTCGCGGCTGTTAAGATCGCTGTTGAATTTGGTTGAAATCGGTTCAGATTTAGATATAGCTCCCATATATATCTTTCGTCCGATTTGGCCCTTTAGTCCTATAGAAGCTGTATTTTACATCCGATCGTTTTGAAATTTAGAACGGTAGAGTTTCTTGATCCATGAACCAACATTGCCGAATTTGAAGAAAATCGGTTAAGATTTAGCTATAGCTACAATATATATGTTTCGTCCGATTTTGCTCTTTAGTCCTGTAGAAGCTGTATTTTACATCCAATCATTTTGAAATTTAGAATGGTAGAGTTTCTTGATCCATGAACCAACTCTACCGAATTTGAAGAAAATCGGTTAAGATTTAGCTATAGCTCCCATATATATGTTTCGTCCGATTTTGCTCTTTAGTCCTGAAGAAGCTGTATTTTACATCCAATCATTTTGAAATTTAAAATGGTACAGTTTCTTGATCCATGAACCCACACTGCCGAATTTGAAGAAAATCGGTTAAGATTTAGCTATAGCTCCCATATATATGTTTCATCCGATTTGGCTCTTTAGATCCAATCGTTTTTATACTCTACACCACACTGTGGTTCAGGGTACTATTTAAGTATAAAATGTCCCAAAAGTAAATTTATGTAAACAATTTATACATGAATTACAAAATTTATATATCAGAGTTATTCAATATTACGAGAGTGGTGTAGGGTATTATATAGTCGGCACCGCCCGACTTTAGCCTTTCCTTACTGGTTTTAACTATGGATTTTCTATGATTTCTCTTTCATTGCCAGATACTTGTCATAGAAATGCCATTGTTATTGATATCATGTTTGAAATTGTTAATTACTTTTGTATTCTTGATTTATTTCTATGTATATTCTGTGATTTGTCGACGTCAGAGGTGGACAAATTAATGGTCAACCTGGTAATTCAAGACTGTGGCTTAACAGTCTTATTACTTATTAATTGCAAGTTTTTTTTTTTGGACTGAAAAATAATTTACAATTAAGGAAGAACCTTCAGAGAACTCATGAGTTATTATATATTTAAAACTACGGTAAATGAATTTTTTAATGATTTTGATAGCGACATGTGGACCATGAAGTAATCAATACACATTTTGACTGTAATTTTCAATTGGAAATATTTTAATTATCAGACATGCTTATTTGAATTACAAATTAACTTATTTATTATTTCGTATTCCAGATTCAAATGGTGCGAAACCATGTGATTATCTTAAGCGGTACGCCAATAGTTTTATGGATCTTAAATGAAACGTATTTTTAGTGTGTGAGTACAATGTTATATATAACACAATATTAGAAAATATTTTTTATGCACCGAATAGCGGTACAATTTGATTGCACAATATACAGTGTGCCACATAGCCGAACTGTGCGCTTAAAAGTACGAATTTTGAAAAATCCAATCTTATTAAAAACCTACGAACTACAAAATATTTCATTGAAATATATTTATTTTTAAATACTTTATGGCGTTATTAGATTTCTGCATGGATTTGAAAATTGATTTTTTTTCCTCACCCTGTCCTAGCATTTGTGAATATCGGAGCAGAATATGCACCGATTTCTTTCACATCAACTTTTTTGGATAGGCAACAAAATTTGCCATACAATGTAAAAAACTTCGGCCAGATGTACCCACTGAGACAAAAATTATGGCCATATAAATTTTGAAAAAAATAGCTAATTATATTTTAAAAAAAGTTCAGTCCAACTTAAGAATCCCCTCACCGTCAGTCCCAAAAAAATTTGCGTAAATTTATTATTTCCTCACCTTAGAGAGGAGAGTATACGAGGTATGTTCAAAAAATATCGCTAATTTTTAATTTCCGTGGGCTACGTGTGTTTGATTTTTGATATTTTTGTAGCGTTATGTTGGTACTCATGTCCCTTACTTATGCTGACAAGGTCGGCCATTTTGAATGTTTAGTTAATTTTTGACAGCTGTTATGCTTGTCTTCGGTTTTTATCTATTTCAGAAAATGGATCAAAGAATCTGCATCAAATTTTGTGTGAAAAACAAAATGAAGTGCGCTGACGCATTCCGGATGTTGACTGTGGCAGATGGTGAAGCTACCTTGGACCAAAGCAACGTTTATCGGTGGTACAAAATGTTCTTAGAGGGGCGAAAAGATGCGAAAGACGAACAGCGTGCCGGACGCCCGAGCTCACAGTTTTCTTTGATTGCAGGGGCGTGGTGCATTATGAGTTCTTGCCACAGGGTAGTACGGTCAATAAAAAATATTACCTGCAATTATGCGCAAATTGCGCGAAGCAATCCGCCAAAAACGCCCGGATTTGTGGAAGAACAAAAACTGGCTTTTGCACCATGAGAACGCCCCTGCACACACATCGTTGCTTGTGCGCGAATATTTGACCGAAAACAACACAGTAATGGTGCCGCAGCCACCGTATTCCCCTGACCTAGCCCTCTGTGACTATTTTTTGTTCCCAAAACTGAAAAGGCCCATGAAAGGACGACGCTACGCCATGATTGAGGAGATAAAGAGGGCATCGAAGGAGGGGCTGAACAAGATCACAAAAAATGATTATTTGAAGTGCTTCGAGGATTGGAAAAAAACTTTTGGCAGAAGTGTATTATATCCGAGGGGAATTACTTTGAAGGGGACACAATAGATATTCATGAATAAATAAATACTTTTTGAAAAAATACAAAATTCGCAAATTTTTTTGAACATACTACGTATATCATTTGCTACGAGCCAAAAGTGTAACACATCGAAGGAGTAATCTATGACCCTAAGTATGTTCGACGGATATTCGTTTTATGTCATTTTAAGTCGAATGAGCAATGTCCGTCCGTCCGTCATTCTGTG
Source organism: Eudasyphora cyanicolor (assembly GCA_963930755.1). Lineage (NCBI taxonomy): Eukaryota > Metazoa > Arthropoda > Insecta > Diptera > Muscidae > Eudasyphora > Eudasyphora cyanicolor. Next base: position 198,047,450 of record OZ005737.1, on the reverse strand, counting down.
TGCCTGTCTGCTGACTGGTGATCACGATAACTCTCGAAAGGGTTAACCGATTGACTTCAAATTTGGTATGCAGCAATATTTTTCTCTATATCCGGCTAAGTTCTAAGGTGGGCCATATTGGTCCACTCCTTCTAGTACCTCCCCCACAATCAAATAACTTTAATACCAATGCACACATATACTTGAAATTAACATACAGTCACAGTCCAGTAAAAATGGGAGTCATTGGGACGCCCGTTTTGGTACCTCGCGCACAAATGGACTATTTTGCAGCAGAAGTTAACAGTTTATAACTTTAATGACAGTGCATGCTTTAGAGTTATTAAATTCAATTTAAATGGATAATAATTTAATTAAAACAAAAAAATAAATAAATTTACTAATATTTTTGGGACTGAAGGGGAAGGGATTCGTAAGTCGGTTTACCCGACTGAACTTTCTTACTTATTATGTGTAGTAATGTGTAACACGGTAAACTACAAAAGGAATTATGAGCTCGGCCTTTAGTGTAACAGATTTTCGAGAAATACTAAAAATTCCGTTTTTCCAGGATTTTCGAATTTATTTTCGGAATTGTGGGATTTACTTTTGCAAATACTAATTTTAGAACTAGCCTCTGATTCTGGTGTCACGACGTACAAATTACAAAAAAAAATTTATTGAGGCCAGAAACGACGCTTTATCTTAATTTTCATGATTTTTAGAGCCAAAAAATGGGACATGAAGATTTGACAATTTTTGCCCCGAAATGACGATTTTTAATGATATGAAACTATAGGGTTCTTTAGATCTTTCAGTGTCAAAACTTAGTCGAAGTCAAAATTTTTATCATGGCAAAGTTCACTTACGTGCAACGTTTGGAAATCATTAAAAATTAATTTAAGAGCGCTTACACCAATTTTCGGCCATAATAACAACCCCCCCCCCGGCAGGCTGTGCGTGCTACAGTGGATAAATTCCAAATGTTCACTTTTGTATGGTAAGGCGCCAAAGAGATGACGTACCGCTCGAAGCGACAAAAATATCGTAGTCGTAAGTGTATCCGTTCGAAATGAGCCAAATCAGTCGTTTCTACGTCGTTCTCACGAATTGTGCATCTCTCAAACCACACTGTGGCGTATTTTGTGAAAAAGACTTCTGCCTTCATCCTTATAAGATGAAACAAACTCAAGAACTAAAGCCACTTGATCATTTGAAACGCCGAAACTCCTCGGATTGGGATCTGGCAAAGTTAATGTTATGTCCTTAACGGAAAACCCGATATTAAGGGAAACTCAACAAATGTTAACAAGGATTTTTATAAGACCTTCGGGATAAGATTTACAATTCCATTTTTCCTTTTAAAATGAAATTTAGAAATGCTTGAAAAATTTTCAAATTTTATGGATAATCTTTAAAACAAATAAAATTTAATAAATATGTAACAGGAAAAAATCTCTGAAATTTATTTAATTATTTAAAAATACAATAAATTTTTTTGTACAGTGTTTTTTTATAGTGCCTACTAGGGCGGGTCGATTTCAAAATCGCCCATTGCTCAGTGAAAATCGTATTCTAGGGATCAAAATAAGAAACTTTGCCGAAGGAACCATACCTCTAAAACGAATTCTGATGTCCCGGAAAAAATCCCACATTGACGCATTTAGAGTGCTCCAATCGAGTCCAAATGTACGACCGACCACCACTCAGTGAAGTGCTCAGTGAAAATCGTATTCTAGGGATCAAAATAAGAAACTTTGCTGAAGGAACCACACCTCTAAAACGAATTCTGATGTCCCGGAAAAAATCCCACTTTGACCCATTTAGAATGCTCCAATCGAGTCCAAATGTATGGAACCCCCAGGGGGTTCCAGGGGGTGTGCCACTGGCATGGGTCCCCAAAGTTAGTGGGGCGGTCATACATTTGGACTCGATTGGAGCACTCTAAATGGGTCAATTTTTCAAAATTTGCCCCTACCCAAAAGTTCGACCCAAACTCCGGGACATCAGAATTCGTTTTAGAGGTATGGTTCCTTCGGCAAAGTTTCTTATTTTGATCCCTAGAATATGATTTTCACTGAGCAATGGCGACTTTTTTTTGCCTCCCCACAAATCGACCCGGCCTAGTGCCTACAGTCCAGTGTAAAATGGGCGTTATTGTCGCGCCTCTTTTGGTACCTCCCTCATAAAGGTACCAATTTGTACAAAAAGTGAACAGCTTATAGCGTGAGTACCAATGCACGAAAATACTACGAAGTTTTGTTGTGAAAAAAATGGACGTTAGCTCCAAGCACCTTTTGGCAACTCCCACTATCTATCTGTTCAGTGAAAAATAGGTTTATTTTTAAACCCCTTCTGGAAATTCCCACACAAATTGCCAAATAAATTCGTGTAATAGTCCATACTCGTATTACAGTACTCTCAAAGTTAGGGTTTATCTTACTCGGTTTACCCGACACTCAATTATCTTACTTGTTAACCGATCATTTCCTAGGATTTTATTATCTTTCCTGGATAGACAAGAATGTTTGCTATTTGATGAAAAAATATTGCCAGTAGACATACCCCGTGAGATAAATGTTATGGGCAATTAAAGTTATACTTCCCAAATAATATTCTTTGTCAAAAAAAAACCCAGTAAGGAAAGGCAGAAAGTCGGGCGGGGCCGACTATATAATACCCTACACCTCCCTAACAATGCGATAAGGGTCATTGCCATAATAATTTGGAATAATTGGTAAATGGGTAGAAACATATTATCTAATTCTGAAACGATAATCGCTAAATTAAGCAATATTCGTTCCTAAATTGAGAAACATCTTTCTGGAAAATTTTAATGATCGGAAGTAAAATACAACTTCTATAGCGGTTTGATACCAAATCAGGAGTAACATATATATGGAGTTTTAATATAAACCTGAACCGATCTTCCCTGAATACTCATTCATGTAAAAAGACCTCCTTCTGTCGAATTTCGTATTGATCGGGTATAAAATACAGTCTCTACAGCGCTTACATGTCAAATCGGGGGTAACATATATATGGGGGCTGTATCTAAATCCGAACCGATTTTCTCCGAATTTGGCAGTATTCCTTCATGTAATAAGAAACCTCTTTCTGCCGAATTTCGCACTGATCGGATATAAAATACAGTTTTTACAGCGCTTACATGTGAAATCGGGGGTAACACATATATGAAGGCTATATCTAAATCTGAACCGATTTTCTCCGAATTTAGCAGTATTCCTTCATGTAATAAGAAACCTCTCTTTGCCGAATTTCGCACTGATCGGATATAAAATAAAATTTTTACAGCGCTTACATGTGAAATCGGGGGTAACACATATATGAAGGCTATATCTAAATCTGAACCGATTTTCTCCGAATTTAGCAGTATTCCTTCATGTAATAAGAAACCTCTTTCTGCCGAATTTCGTACTGATCGGATATAAAATAAAGTTTTTACAGCGCTTACATGTCAAATCGGGGCTAACATATATATGGCGGCTATATCTAAATCTGAACCGATTTTAACCAAATTCAATAGGGATCGTCCTTGGGCCAAAACAAAGATATGTGTAAAGTTTCGTCGAGATCGGACCATAATTGCGACCCGTACTTTGATTACAAGAATACATGCACAGACGGACAGACGGACAGACAGACAGACGGACATAGCTAAATCAACTCAGAAAGTGATTCTAAGTCGATCGGTATAATAAACGATGGGCCTATTTCTTCTCCTTTTGGGTGTTACAAACAAATGCACAAAGTTATAATACCCTGTACCACAGTGTGGTGTAGGGTATAAAAATACCAAAAAGTCAAATGTAAATATGTTATACTTTTTATCCCCTCACCTTAGAGAGAAGGGTACATATCATTTGCAACGAGCCAAAAGTGTAACAAATTTAAGGAGTGACCTAAGACCCTAAGTATGTTCGGCGGATATCCGTTTTGGATCATTTTAAGTCGAATGAGCAATGTCCGTCCGTCTGTCTGTCTGCTGGCTGATGCGCACGATAACTCTCGAAAGGAGTAACCGATTGACTTCGAATTTGGTATGTGGTAATATTTTCTTCTATCCCTGGCTAAGCTCGAGGATAGGCCATATTGGTCCACTCCTGAAATTTTGATTATTTAATAACTTCTACAGTACTTATTTGAATGCTCTGAAATTCTACACATAGTATTAGTTTATTAGTCACTATTACCTCGAGAAAAAGTTGCCACGCTCCTTTTGGCATTTCCCACACAAATGGACCTTTTTGTACCAAAAGTTACCAGAGTATAACTTTAATACCAGTGCATACAAATACTTAAGTTTTGTACAGTGAAATGTTTTTATAGTACCTAGAGTCCGGAGAAAAATGGGTGTTATGGGCACGCCCCTTTTGTTACCTCTCACTCAAAGGACCTTTTTGTACCAAAAGTTAACAGCTTTTAACTTTAATAACAGTGCATACAAAAACATGAAATTTCGTACAATCATGGCTTTTATACTACCATGCCCATTTGATATCCCTCATACAAATGTACCATTTTACACCAAAAGTTAACAGCTTATAACTTTAATACCAGTACATACATTAAAGATATTAAATGCAATTTAAATTGATAATAATTTAATTAAAACAAAAAATAAATAAATTTACTAACATTTTTTTGGGACTCAAGGTGAGGGGATTCATAAGTCGGTTTACCCGACTAAACATTCTTACTTGTTTAAGTAACTTCTTCTATAAATCCAAAATACGACATATAGCCAAAAATACAAAAATTTTCATCTTTTAATACCCTACACCACACTGTGGTACAGGGTATTATAACTTTGTGCATTTGTTTGTAACACCCAAAAGGAGAAGAAATAGACCCATCGTTTATTATACCGATCGACTTAGAATCACTTTCTGAGTTGATTTAGCTATGTCCGTCTGTCTGTCTGTCCGTCTGTCTGTGCATGTATTCTTGTAATCAAAGTACAGGTCGCAATTATATCGCCGTAAAAACTTTATTTAATATCCGATCAGTATGAAATTCGGCAGAAAGAGGTTTCTTATTATACGAATGAACACTGTTAAATTTGGAAGAAATCGGTTCAGATTTAGATATAGCCCCATATATACGTTACCCCCGATTTGACCTGTAAGCGTACGAAATTCGGCAGAAAGAGGTTTCTTATTACTCGAAGGAATACTGCCAAATTCGGAGAAAATCGGTTCAGATTTAGATATAACTCCCATATATATGTTACCCCCGATTTGAAATTTAAGCGTTGTAGAAACTGTATTTTATTTCCGTTTCTTATTACATGAAGGAATACTGCCAAATTCGGAGAAAATCGGTTCAGATTTAGATATAGCCCCCGTATATATGTTACCCCCGATTTGACATCTAAGCGCTGTAGAGACTGTATTTTATATCCGATCAGTAGGAAATTCGACAGATATATATATACATACATATATGTTCCTCTTGATTTGGTTACAAAGCGCTATGGAAGTTGTACTTTACTTCCGATCATTACAAAAGTCTCCAGAAAGATGTTTCTCAATTTAGGAACGAATATTGATTAATTTAGCGATTATCGGTTCAGAATTAGGTATATCCACATATATATGTTCTTACCCATTTACCAATTATTCCAAATTATTATCGCAATCACCCTTATCGCATTGTTAGGGAGGTGTAGGGTATTATATAGTCGGCCCCGCCCGACTTTCTGCCTTTCCTTACTGGTTAAAATTTTGTCTTCAAATGCCCATAACATTTATATTATTATATACCGGATCGAATTTTTCATCATGTAGCAAGTTTTGTTTCCAAGTCAGAAAAGTTGGTGTGAATGAAAAGGCACATATTGTGCTCCGATATTCACAAAATACATGGACAGGGTCAGAAAAACATAACGTCTTACACACGCTTAAACGTTTTGTATACCCGAGGTTGCCAACTTTGAGGTCCATATTTAACGCTTTTGCTCCACTGTGCCGTATTTAAGCACGTTTTTCCCACTGTAACCAAAATTGTGCATTTAAATATCCTTCTTATATCTACCTTATTTTGCGCCGCTGAGACCTTATTTTGCCTCTTTTCTTACTCTACCATATTTAACAACTTTCGGCCGCAATGCACCATATTTAAACCGTTTCTCCCCAATGTACCATACTTAATCCTCTTTTCCCCACAGTACCATATTTAAACGTTTTGTATCCTATTGTAACATATTTAAGGTTGTTCAAAAACAACTTATTGGACCATTTTTACCCTGGTTTATTCATTCTCTCCCTGGGAAAATATAAAGTTATGTTTGCCCCACCGTGTTTACCGCTAGTTTATGTTCCAAAATCAAATTTTCGTTTTACTGTCACATATTTATCTCTTTTGCCGCACTAACTACTGTAATATATTTAAGACTGTTCAAAAACAACTTCTTGGAGCATATTTAACCTTTTTTGCCCTAGTTCATTCATTCACTCCCTGGGAAAATATAAAGTTATGTTTGCCCCACCGTGTTTACCACCAGTTTATGTTCCAATACCTAATTTTCGTATTACTGTACCATATTTATCTCTTATGCAACACTATTTCATATTTAACAATTTTTAACCGTTTCGATTCAATATGCTTCTAAGAGTAAAACTTCTTATTTAAAGTTTATGTTCCCAGAGTTACTTTCTCTCGCTTACACCATAATTTTGCCACATTGTGCCATATTTAACCCTGTTTGCACCAATGTATCCCTAATTGTATGCATTTCTTATCTCTCATTTTATACAAAGATCTACCTTCGTAGACTGGGAACATATTTAACCCATTTTATCCCGTGTACCTTAACAGAGGGTTTTCTGTGCTAGTCGAGTCAATGTAAGTTCCGCGGACTCTTTTATAATAATATTAGCTACAACTTTAAATATTATGGCTTGATTTTCTTAGGAATTCATGAGTGATCAGACTGACTATACGATAAAATAATAGGTTAGATTAAGGACGCGCGGCAGACAACCATTCCTGTTGTGCACCACTTCACTCTGAGACAATTTGGTCCATTGTGTTTGTTCTGAGGAGATGAATCAAAGAAGAGATAGAGGGCCAAGAAGGAGGTGATGAGTATATTCATGAGAGGAGGGAGGGCTTTTCAGGGGAGGGGGAGTACCAAAACATCGCCTCTTGATGCAGAAGTATGGTTTGTTGTCAAATCCATCTCCGTCCATCTCCAGCATCCTATGAAGCCCATTATTCCATCAATATCGTGGGATTTTGTATCGAGATGTCTTCGTCTTGATACTCGTAGAGAAGGACATTGACAGAAAAGGTATTCGATTGTCTCCAATTCCTCTGGTGTTGACACCACAGAGTCGACAGTAGTCGGCAGAATCACGCTGTCACCTTGATGTTAATGATTTAACATTACAGTGACCAGTCAGCGTGCCTATCATTAAGCGAATTTCCCTCTTTGTGCGGTTAAAAAGATTTTTGGTCGTACATTATGATATGACTGGCCAAAGAGGTTTAGTGATTCTACAGTCAGATCTTCTCGAGGATTTCTGCTTTGTCAGATCTTTGTAAAAACACTCTATGTTACTGAAAAATTCGAATATAGTAATGGCATAACACATGCAGCGTCCATCGCAGATCCTATTCGTGGGAGTTCGTAAGCCTTCTCGTTCCCCGCGTTATCACAGTGTCCCGGGACCCATCACAGTCTGCCAATTGATGTAGTTCCAATCGGCACTCATTAACGACCTTTGACTAAATAATGGTTGACTTCGGAGCAGCTTGACTGTGAACATAGACTGTTATGTGATCACCTTGCCTTAGATGTATTTGTTTTAGATACTTCTGAAGTAACCTTGGTAGTCATTACTCCAGTTCGTATCGCGTCTGAATAAAAGGTGACCAACGGTGTTCTTCTCTGAAGTAGGCTTAGTTATCCTAGCTTCAGTTTGGAACGACCCTGCTTCTGAAGGTCCGCTTGGAATATTACATCGCTTTTCCTTTTCTGTCGCAATTGTAGCAGCTGCGTTCACCGCTACCACAAGTAACGTACGAGTTGCTGAATCCACCGGTATAGAGAGAGGTAGAGACCAAATCAGGGACGATTTCTTTGCTATTTCGGGACAAGGCCGTTCATAACAAAGTATCGCTTTCCAGTTGGATCTGTTCAGTCTCATTTCTATTACCGTTATATCGGACTCGCTCTTTCCTTCGAATTTCCGAAGATAGGGGCAGGACCCTTGGTAGCCCCCGGTTCAGCGTATCGATATCCCTCAATTCAGTTAATTCGTCCCTAATTACTTCATCCATTATGAGATTTAAGAGAAACGGGTGAGTGTCGTACGTACCGACTTCGGATATAATACAACAACTACAAATAATATTTGTGATTTTACAGTAAAAATATAATATTTGTAAATTTGTCGATGTTTTTTTGAGGTCTTAATTATAAAATTATTAAAATTTTCTCAAAAATTGGGTTTTATCGTAATATCTTGTAAGATATCTTTGAAACGTTGATACGATGCAAAAATGATATTAATAGAAGATGAGGGCTACGTAATTTAGAATTCTTTAAACCAATTATGATAAATGGTTCTCGAGTTATGCTAAAATATGGTGTTGGTCCTTTATTTTTATGAAATATTGTGTTATAACTACAATACAATAGGACTAAACTTGGTGCAGGTTTCATTACGATCAGAAGATATCGGTTTTAAAAATTCACTCACTTGACAAGAAATCCCCAACATTTAACTCGCTTAACTCGAATGAAATCTCTTCCATGCTTTTTCAGGTCACTTTGTGGCATATTCTGATTATTTATTTCAAAATTGAGTTTTTTTAAAAGGTAGGAAACTAAAACTCTTAAAAATCCCTGACAGTTTTAAATACAAAATGCTGGTTAAAAGGAGACTATGAAGGGTATAACATATTTATGAATAATTGCTGTATATGCACGGGGCAAAATCGCCTTTTTTGATATGTTTGAATCGAAAGAAAATATATTTGGAACACAAATTTTTAAATATTTTATATTTCTTAGCAAATAAATTTTATTTGAAAATCAATAAAATATATTTGGAACGCATATATTAATATATTACAACAAATTATATTTGCAAACTAAATTTCTCAAATAAAATATGTGTTTAAATACAAATAAAATTATTATTTAGGAATTTTTCCAAATATATTTTATTTAAAAAAGATTTCCAAAACTTTTGCTGATTTTTTCAAATTTCAGTTTCAATTTTTCCTTGGTTTCGAATTGTACATCCTAGTTATGATACCATATGCAGCATTACCTTCTGTTTTAAATCAATCATTTAAAATTTCTGAGTATTCCAAGCCATCATTAGTTGTCAATTCTCTAAGTACTTTATATTGACCCAAGATTATATGATTTCAATTATTATTTTTTTTACGAACATTGAAAATTTCTAAAAATTTAACTTTGAATTACTGAAAAATTTGACACAATTTATGTATTTTATGAATATTTAAATGCAAATAAATATTTGTTTCACAAATAGCAGTCACATTGGGATGTAAACAAATATTTGTTTAGAACAACATCTTCCCAAATACACAATTTTTGTATGTACCAAATATTACATGCTTAGAGTCTACCCTAAACATATATATGTTTCAAGCCGAATATGTTTGGGACAATATACTAAAGAAGCGACTTTTTTTCAGCCTGTGGAGACGAGGAATTAAGACATATTTACGTTAGTTGAAATGGAAACATTTTCGCATGGAAAGTTGTTTAGTGATTCCACTGATACGAAATGGAATCATAAGCAACCCATTAAAACCTATGTAGGGTACCCCATATTCAACAATCAGCACATATTAGCTACACGCTGAAAAAAAATCGCATCTGTAGTATATTGTCCCAAACATATTCGGCTTGAAACATATATATGTTCAGGGAATACTCTAAACATATAATAATTGGTACACACAAAGGTTATATGTTTGGGAAGATGGTGTTATAAACAAATATTTGTTTACTCCCAATTTGTTATTATTTGGGACTATTACTTCCGAAACAAATAAAAAATTCACATTTAAGTATTCAGAAAATACCTAAATTGAAATTTTAGAAATTTTTTAATGTTCGTAAAAATAATAATTAAAATCCTATAATCTTGGATCAAAATAAATTTTTTGGTGGATTGACAACTAATGATGGCTTGGAATGCTCAGAAATTGAAATACTTGATTTGAAACAGAAGTCAATGCTGCATATGGTATGTATCATAACTGGGAGGTACAATTGGGAACCAAGACACAATTAAAAATGAAATTCGAAAATCTTTTTTAAACAAAATTTATTTGAAGAAATTCCTAAACAATAATTTGTTTTGTACTTAAACACATACTTTATTTGGGAAAATTTAGTTTGCAAATATATATTGTTGTAATATATTAATATATGCGTTCCAAATATATTTTATAGATTTTCAAATAAAATTTATTTGTTCAGAAATATATAATATTTAAAAATTTGGGTTCCAAATATATTTTCTTTCCATTCAAACATATCAAAAAAGGCGATTTTGCCCCGTGTATATAAGTAATCGTAAAATCACTTGTATGACTGTTTACAGCTTGTGAATGAGTAGTAAAAGAATTGACCAAAAAGATAAACAAAAAAGTAAAAATAAAAATAATAACAATAAAAATATGCTGTTCACGTTGTCTTGGACTCAGTCGACCTTCACAGAATAGTTGCAGACGCAGCGAGTCGACAGGTGAACGCTGACTGTAACCTGTTCGGTAGCGCGCGAATCGTCCATCCATCCATCAAGTTCATCGTTTAACATTTGGTCAATCCCATCCATCCCTTTCATTCCATTCCATCCAGTGTTGTAGTTGTTGTTGGCGCTGATGATTATTATCGCCACACTGATAATGATTAATATGCGATACCTGTCTGCGATTACAGCGCTTACACATCGATTGACGGTGAGACGACGATTAACGAATGTCAAACACCTTTGGATTTTGTTACACTTTTGTGCGTTAAATCAATTCAACATCTAAGCAAATTATTTCGAATTAAAGTCATCAATGAAGTCGTTAAAATTTCATATAAATACTCAATAAATATTAGCTTATATTTAATAGTTTTCTATTATCTATGAATAATCGAATCAAAACAATCGCTAAAAATAAATTGTTAATGATGGATACCAATGGCTTTTATAGATCGATTCGACAATGGTTTTTTTCAGGAAGATAGGTGGTCTTGATTGGAATACACGTAGCCTATGTCTGATCGATCTTTTCTTATTTAAATTGTGTACTATTGTGGAATTTGAAAAAATATGCCATGAAGGTTAAATTTAGCATAATTATGATTTGTGATTTATTTTGAAAAATACAACAATAATTTGATTCCATTTCTGTTTTCTAATCATGAGCATCAGTTGGATATGCTGATATGAATAATCTAAACAGTTGCTACAAGTTTATTTAATGAATGAAGGAATAGATTTATTTTTTTTTGTATGACTCCAACATCACAATGCAGCGGTTTTGTTTGTATTGATTTAATTTGGAAAAAAGGTTAAGTCAATTTTCTCTAGAAGTCGTTTATAAGATAGATCTTTATCTAATCGGCAAAATCGCCTTTTACGATATTTTTGAATCGAATGAAATAATATTTGAAACACACATTTTTAAATATTATATATTTCCTAGCAAATAAATTTTATTTGAAAATCAAAAAACTATATTTGGAACGCATATATTAATATATTACAACAAAATATATTTGCAAACTAAATTTCTCAAATAAAACATGTGTTTAAATATAAATGAAATTTTTGTTTAGGAATTTCTCCAAATATATTTCATTTAAAAAAGATTTTCAAAACTTTTGATGGCTTTTTCGAATTTTAGTTTTAATTCTTCCTTGGTTTGGACTTGCACCTCCCATCCTTACCTTCGGTTCTAAATCAATTATTTAAATTTCTGAGTATTCTAAGCCGTCATAAGTTGTCAATCCTAAAAGTAATTTATTTTGATGCAAGGTTATAACATTTCAATTATTTTTCAAACATTAACAATTTCTAAAAAAATAACTTTGAATTACTGAAAAATTTAACACAATTTAAGTATTTTCTGAATACTTAAATGCAAATAACCATTTGTTTCGGAAATAATGGTACCAAATAAAAATATATTGGGATGTAAACAATGATTTGTTTAGAACGACATCTTCCCAAATATATAATTTAAGTGTGTACCAAATATTATATGTTTAGAGTGTACCCTAAACATATATATGTTTTACATATATATGTTTTTTTCAGAGTGTAGGGAAGGGCTAAAGTCAGGCGGAGGCAACTATATGATATCCTACACCACCCCATCGGACAGCATTAGAAGTAATATTGTAAAGATTTATCAATGTTGTTTTTCCTAGATAATAGTCTGACCAAAAAAGTTTATTTAATTGCGCTTAGGTTCAAAATCGAGATAGAGGTATATACTTACTTCTGGTGCTATAACTAAATACGAAACGATTTCCTTCAAATTTGGTAACGTTCATTATTGGTTAAATAAAATTATATCTTTAAAGTTTTTTAAAGATATGTTTAAAAACGGATTATATAGCCCTATGATGCAAAATCGGCACATAGATGTATACCCAGTTGGTATATGTAAATCTGAACCGATGTTCAAAAAAATTAGCCAAATTTCGTTCTTGATGTAAGAAGCTGTTTTCTGCTTTATTTTCTTTTCTGTTCAGAAATGCGGATTCTATAGCCCTTACATGTAAAACCAGAATACAGGTAAACATATAGGGGCTATATCTAAATCGAAATCGACTTTATTCAAATTTAGCGAAGTTTATTGTCGGCGCAGATATTCTTACCCTCGTTCCAAAGTATCGTAAGTCGACTTAGCAAGTTTTAAGGACATCCTACTTAAACCCTACAGCACACTGTGTTCCAGGGTATTATGAGTTTGTGCATTTGTTTGTAAAACCCAAAAAGAAGAGAGATAAACCCTTAATTCATTATACCGATCAAATTGGAGTCACTTCCTGCGTCGATTTAATCATGTAATCAAAGTTCGTAAGTCGACTTAGCAAAGTTTTAAGGACATCCTACTTAAACCCTACAGCACACTGTGTTCCAGGGTATTATGAGTTTGTGCATTTGTTTGTAAAACCCAAAAAGAAAAGAGATAAACCCTTCGTTTATTATACCGATCAACTTGGAGTCACTTCCTGCGTCGATTTAACCATGTAATCAACGTTCTTAACGCCACAGATACCTCAAATTTCAACAGATCGGGCAGAAAATTGGTAACTGGGGTTTATTTATACCAGGAATCCTTCCCACGAGCAACAATAGTCATAGGTCCATGTTTTGATATATCCCCCATACAAATGTCCCTCTAGATTTGACTTCGTAACGCCACAAAAACCACAAAGTTCAACGAATTGGGCTGAAATTTGGTATAATGAGTTAATTTGAATACGAAACCATTCCCATGCGATCTATGGTGGATGGTATATAAGATTCGGCATGGCCGAACTTAATCCGTCTTCAGTTCTTTAAGGTAAATATTATTTGAAGCGACATAACAGAGTAATGTCTGGTGGACTGACCGTTTAACCATCTTCTATCTATATATATAAAAGAGAGTGTCTGTTTGTGGGTTTGTTTGTTTGTTTGTTTGTTTGTATGTTTGTTCCTTATAGACGTCTAAACGGCTTGAACGATCATCTTGAAATTTTTACAGAATGTACATGTGTAGGGGGTGCTGAAAATAGGGTACTTGAATTTTCGATATATCAAGTGGGCGTGGACCCGCCCATATGGGTCAAATTTTGGTATTGAGAAAAATTTTTAGCTGGAGTGCTGAAATTTTGTGTGTATGCATTTAGTGTCAGATTATGTGAATTTTCCAAAAATGGGCGGAATCGGACCAATGGGCGTGGCCCCGCCCATACAAGCCAAATTTTGAAATTGAGGTAGTTTGCACAATTTGTTATCGAGAGTGCTGGAATGTTATGTTTATGTATATGGTGGCAGTCTACGTGATGGCTCCAAAAATGGGCGGGATCGGACCAATGGGCGTGGCCCCGCCCACATAGACCAAATTTTGAAATTTTGATATCTTGTACAATTTGCTAGCGGGAGTGCTGCAATGTTGCGTATATGTATCTGGTGGCATTCTACGTAATTTGTCAAAAAATGGGCGGGACCGTACCAATGGGCGTGGCCCCGCCCATATAAGCCAAATTTTGAAATTGATATATCTTGCACAATTTGTTAGTTAGAGTGTTGTAATGTTGTACATATGTATCTGATGGCAGTCCACGTGATTGATCAAAAAACGGGCGGGATCGAACCAATGGGCGTGGCACTGCCCATATACGCCAAATTTGAAAAATGTGATATATTGCACAATTTGTTGACTACAGCGCCACCTATCGGATCTAGATACCTTTACGCATACTCACATTGATAATATAAATATAATGTGTAAGAATAACAACAATCGGTCGAGCCGTTTGGAAGTTACACTAGTCCAGCCGACGAAATCTCAAATTCTATATAAAAATATACAAGAAAGCTTATAATAATGACTCAAAAAATTACTTTATCTTTTGGGTCCATCAAGATTCCATTTTAAGTTTTCATTGTCAGTTCATAATAGTTTGAACATTTAGTATCTATATATATATTATACTAGCTGAGCCCGGTGCGCTTCGCTGCCCATGTCAAAATTATTCCGATTAAAAAGATATTATTTTTGTAATAATTATTTGTTCTTTATTGAAGTGCTCTTTGGTATACTACATTTTCTGTTTTGCCATTTGAATACATAAAGATCGGATGGTTTATCCATATATATGTACCTCCGATTTGGCATATATGTACTGTATAAGCAACATTTTTGAACCGGAAATCGGTTCAGATTTAGATATAGCCCCATATATATGTTACACCCGATTTGATATGTAAGCGCTGTAGAAACTGTATTTTATATCCGATCAGTACGAAATTCGGCAGAAAGAGGTTTGTTATTACATGAAGGAATACTGCCAAATTCGGAGAAAATCGGTTCAGATTTAGATATAGCCCCCATATATATGTTACCCCCGATTTGACACGTAAGCGCTGTAGAAACTGTATTTTATATCCGATCAGCACGAAATTCGGCAGAAAGAGGTTTCTTATTACATGAAGGAATACTGCCAAATTCGGAGAAAATCGATTCAGATTTAGATAAAGTCCACATATATATGTTACCCCCGATTTGAAATTCAAGCGCTGTAGAAACTATTTTATATCCGATCAGTAAGAAATTCGGCAGAAAGAGGTTTCTTATTACATGAATGAATACCGCAAAATCGGTTCAGATTTAGATATAGCCCCCATATATATGTTACCCCCAATTTGACATGTAAACGCTGTAGAGACTGTGTTTTATATCCGATCAGTACGAAATTCGACAGAAACAGGTTTCTATTTTACATGAATGAATATTGAAGGAAAATCTATTCAGATTTATATATAACCTCCATATATATGTTCTTCCAGATTTGGTTACAAAGCGCTAAAGAAGTTGTACTTCACTTCCGATCATTACAAAGTTCTCCAGAAAAAAGTTTCTCAATTTAGGAGCGAATATTGCTTAATTTAGCGATTATCGGTTCAAAATAAGATATACATACACACACACACCACATTTACCAATTATTCCAAATTATTATCGCAATGACCCTTATCGCATTGTTAGGGAGGTGTAGGGTATTATATAGTCGGCCCCGCCCGACTTTCTGCCTTTCCTTACTGGTATTAGTAATAAATTCACTGAATGAAAAAATACCGACTTCAGTGGAAAGTCCAGAAAATAGAAATGTATACTTATAAAATTTCCAAATTCTTGTTTCATTGGTCATGCATCACATTATCATATTGCGATTGTATTGGAGTGAGCAGCTGTAATTATCGCATACCCAGCATTTTTTGTTCATGTATTTCCTATATAATATTTGCAAGATATATCAAAATATGGGCTGTGCCACGCCCACTGGTACTATTCCGCCCACTTGTAAGCCAATCACGTAGACTGCTACCAGATACATATACGCAAAATTTCAACACTCTCGCTAACAAAATGAGCAAGATAATTCAATTTCAAAATTTGGCTTATATGGGCGGTGGCACGCCCATTGGTCAGATCCCGCCAATTTTTGGACCAATCACGTGGACTGTCACCAGATACATATGTACAACATTACAGCACTCTAGATAAAAAATTGTGCAAGATATATCAATTTCGAAATTTTGCTTATAAGGGCGGGGCCACGCCCATTGGTCCGATCCCGCCCATTTTCTGACCAATTACGTAGAATGCCACCAGATACATATACACAACATTGCAGCACTCCCGCTAGCAAATTGTGCAAGATATCAAAATTTGGTCTATGTGGGCGGGGCCACGCCCATTGGGCCGATCCCGCCCATTTTTGGACCATTCACGCAGACTGCCACCATATACATATACACAAAATTCCAGCACTCTCGCTAACATATTGTGCAAGATATATCAATTTCAAAATTTGGCTTATATGGGCGGGGCCAAGCCCATTGGTCCGATCCCGCCCATTTTTTGACCAATTACGTAGAATGCCACCAGATATATATACGCAACATTGCAGCACTCCCGCTAGCAAATTGTGCAAGATATCAAAATTTCAAAATTTGGTCTATGTGGGCGGGGCCACGCCCATTGGGTCGATCCCGCCCATTTGTGGACCAATCACGTAGGCTTCTACCAGACACATATACACAAATTTACAGCACTCCCGCTAACAAATTGTGCAAGATACCAAAATTTCAAAATTTGGTCTATGTGGGCGGGGCCACGCCTATTGCTCCTAACCCGCCCATTTTTGGACCATTCACGTAGATCGCTAACGGATATATATACACAAAATTCCAGGTCTCTCGCTTACAAATTGTGCAATATATCACATTTTTCAAATTTGGCGTATATGGGCGGTGCCACGCCCTTTGGTTCGATCCCGCCCGTTTTTGGATCAATCACGTGGACTGCCATCAGATACATATGTACAACATTACAACACTCTAACTAACAAATTGTGCAAGATATATCAATTTCAAAATTTGGCTTATATGGGCGGGGCCACGCCCATTGGTACGGTCCCGCCCATTTTTTGACAAATTACGTAGAATGCCACCAGATACATATACGCAACATTGCACCACTCCCGCTAGCAAATTGTGCAAGATATCAAAATTTCAAAATTTGGTATATGTGGGCGGGGCCACGCCCATTGGTCCGATCCCGCCCATTTTTGGAGCCATCACGTAGACTGCCACCATATACATAAACATAACATTCCAGCACTCTCGATAACAAATTGTGCAAACTATCTCAATTTCAAAATTTGGCTTGTATGGGCGGGGCCACGCCCATTGGTCCGATTCCGCCCATTTTTGGAAAATTCACATAATCTGACACTAAATGCATACACACAAAATTTCAGCACTCCAGCTAAAAATTTTTCTCAATACCAAAATTTGACCCATATGGGCGGGTCCACGCCCACTTGATATATCGAAAATTCAAGTACCCTATTTTCAGCACCCCATACACATGTACATTCTGTGAAAATTTCAAGATGATCGGTCAAGCCGTTTAAACGTCTATACGGAACAAACATACAAACAAACAAACAAACAAACCCACAAACAGACACTCTCTTTTATATATATAGATAGCTGAGCCCGGTGCGCTTCGCTGCCCATGTCAAAATTAGCGCTGTAGAAACTGTATTTTAAATCCGATCAGTACGAAATTCGGCAGAAAGAGGTTTGTTATTACATGAAGGAATACTGCCAAATTCGGAGAAAATCGGTTCAGATTTAGATATAGCCCCCATATATATGTTACCCCCGATTTGAAATTGAAGTGCTGTAGAAACTGTATTTTACATCCGATCAGTAAGAAATTCGGCAGAAAGAGATTTCTTATTACATGAAGGAATACCGCAAAATTCGGAGAAAATCGGTTCAGATTTAGATATAGCCCCCATATATATGTTACCCCCAATTTGACATGTAAGCGCTGTAGATACTGTGTTTTATATCCGATCAGTACGAAATTCGACAGAAACAGGTTTCTATTTTACATGAATGAGTATTCAAGGAAAATCGATTCAGATTTATATATAACCTCCATATATATGTTCCTCCAGATTTGGTTACAAAGCGCTATAGAAGTTGTACTTTACTTCCAATCATTACAAAGTTCTCCAGAAAAATGTTTCTCAATTTAGGAACGAATATTGCTTAATTTAGCGATTATCGGTTCAAAATAAGATATACATACACACACACACACCACATTTACCAATTATTCCAAATTATTATCGCAATGACCCTAATCGGCCCCGCCCGACTTTCTGCCTTTCCTTACTGGTATTAGTGATAAATTCACTGAATGAAAAAATACCGAATTCAGTGGAAAGTCCAGAAAATAGAAATGTATACTTATAAAATTTCCAAATTCTTGTTTCATTGGTCATGCATC
The DNA here is from genome assembly GCA_963930755.1 of Eudasyphora cyanicolor. Classification (NCBI taxonomy): domain Eukaryota; kingdom Metazoa; phylum Arthropoda; class Insecta; order Diptera; family Muscidae; genus Eudasyphora; species Eudasyphora cyanicolor. The sequence goes on along the minus strand of OZ005737.1, from coordinate 198,028,874 downwards.
ACATTATCATATTGCGATTGTATTGGAGTGAGCAGCTGTAATTATCGCATACCGAGCATTTATGTTCATGTATACTTGCAAGATATATCAAAATATGGGCTGTGCCACGCCCACTGGTCCTATTCCGCCCATTTGTAAGCCAATCACGTAGACTGCTACCAGATACATATACGCAAAATTTCAACACTCTCGCTAACAAAATGAGCAAGATAATTCAATTTCAAAATTTGGCTTATATGGGCAGTGGCACGCCCATTGGTCAGATCCCGCGAATTTTTGGACCAATCACGTGGACTGTCACCAGATACATATGTACAACATTACAGCACTCTAGATAAAAAATTGTGCAAGATATATCAATTTCGAAATTTGGCTTATAAGGGCGGGGCCACGCCCACTGGTCCGATCCCGCCCATTTTCTGACCAATCACGCAGACTGCCACCATATACATATACACAAAATTCCAGCACTCTCGCTAACATATTGTGCAAGATATATCAATTTCAAAATTTGGCTTATGTGGGCGGGGCCACGCGCATTGGTCCGCTCCCGCCCCTTTTTGGAAAAATCACGTGGACTGCTACCAGATACATATACACAACACTGCAGCACTCTCGCTAGCAAATTGTGCAAGATATCTCAATTTAAAAATTTGGTCTATGTGGGCGAGGCCACGCCCATTGAGCCGATCCCGCCCATTTTTGGACCAATCACGGAGACTGTCACCAGATACATATAAACAAAACTGCAGCACTCTTGATAATAAATTGTGCAAGATATCGAAATTTCAAAATTCCAGGTCTCTCGGTATAAAATTGTGCAAGATATCACATTTTTTAAATATGGCTTATATGGGCGGTGCCAGGCCCATTGGTCCGATCCCGCCCATTTTTGGAAAAATCACGTGGACTGCTACCAGATACATATACACAACATTGCAGCACTCTCGCTGGCAAATTGTGCAAGATATCTCAATTTAAAAATTTGGTCTATGTGGGCGGGGCCACGCCCATTGAGCCGATCCCGCCCATTTTTGGACCAATCACGGAGACTGTCACCAGATACATATAAACAAAACTGCAGCACTCTTGATAATAAATTGTGCAAGATATCGAAATTTCAAAATTTGGTCTATGTGGGCGGGGCCACGCCCATTGGGCCGATCCCGCCAATTTTTGGGCCAATCACGTAGACTGTCACCAGATACATATACACAACATTGCAGCACTCTCGCTAGCAAATTGTTCAAGATATCGAAATTTCAAAATTTGGTCTATGTTGGCGGGGCCACGCCCATTGGGCCGATCCCGCCAATTTTTGGACCAATCACGTAGACTGTCACCAGATACATATACACTCAAATACAGAACTCTCTCTAATAAATTGTAGAAAATATTTGAATTTCAAAATTTGGCTTATATGGGCGGGGCCACGCCCATTGGTCCGACTCCGCCCATTTTTGGAAAATTCACATTATCTGCCACTAAATGCATACACAAAAAATTTCAGCACTCTAGCTAAAAAATTTTCTTAATATCAAAATTGGACCCCTATGGGCGGGTCCACGCCCACTTGATATATCGAAAATTCAAGTACCCTATTTTCAGCACCCCCTTCACATGTACATTCTGTGAAAATTTCAAGATGATCGGTCTAGCCGTTTAGACGTCTATACGGAACAAACATACAAACACACAAACAAACCCACAAACAGACACTCTCTTTTATATATATAGATATATTCCATATTTTCTCATAATTTCACCAAGAGACATATATGTATTTCATTCCGCAACATTGAAGAGGAGGAGCAGCTTTTAATTGGTATTAATATCTTCAAAATACGTGAAGCGGTTAAGAGGATATGGCTAATTCACCAAATGGTAATTTTGAGAAAAGTTCTTGAGAGCGCTGTACCACAAAACAACAATAAATTTTGAATAACTAAAAACGCCAACAAATTCCAGCGCACTAAGAGAATTACTGTGGTAAAGTTTGAGAAAATTGATAAAGGGAATTTTTGAGTTGGTCGAAAATGCAAGTGAATTCAAATTGAGTTTCTTGTGGACATGGCATGTGAGTTATCCTGTTATAGTCTCTGAGAGAGACAGAGGACGGGGTTCACGCTCCAGAATCATGGTCATTTTATAGAAGCAGGTTGGTCTTGTGTCACTTACTGAATAAAACGGGCACCCAAAAGTGACTAATATTAATGTTTAATTAAATTAGTTTCGTAGTATGAAATCACACACGCTGAAAAAAAAATCGCTTCTGTAATATATTGTCCCAAAGATATTCGGCTTGAAGTATACATATGTTTAGGGTACGCTCCAAATATATAATATTTGACACCCACAAATATTATATGTTTGGGAGGATATTGTGAATATGTTCACATTCTATTTTTTTATTTGGAACTAGTTTTTCTGAAACAAATATTAATTTGTCTTTAAATATTTTGGCAATGTATCAATGCTTTAATATAAGGACAAGTTTTTTGTTTTCCAGATGTTAAAAGAGCTTTTTTTTAAATTTTATGTTTTTGTGAAACTTAAATCGTATAATCTTTCCTAAATATAAATTAAAATTTATAATTAAATATTTATAAATTAAAAGACATTTTTAGCTATAAAGTTTAACACGAAACCTAGGAAAAACCAACTAAAATTCGAATAAGTCAGCAAAGTTTTAAATTGAATAAAATATATTTGGAAAACTTCTTAAACAATAACTTTGTTTGTGTGTAAACACATATTTTATTTGTGAAAGTCAGTTTGCAAATAAATTATGTTCTAACATATTAATATATGCGTTCCAAACAAAATTTCTTGATTTTCAAATAAAATTTATTTGTTAACAAATATATAATATTTAAAAAAATCATTTCCAAGTATATTTTCTTTCAATTCAAACATATCGAAAATGACGATTTTCCCCCGTGCATATATTTGCCACAGCATACCGATTTGTTGCACGTAATATTAGGTTATTTATTTACTCGTATTTCACACATCTTTATGACTGCATCACACCCACCCAAAATCAGGTCACCTCACTCTTCTAGCTAATTATATGATTTAATGAAAACACACCATACATTATTATTATTTTTTTTAAAAAAATGTATCTTGGTTTTATTTTTGCTTAAATATTAAAGGTTTACCTTGTCGCTAAAGAAACTTGTTTGGTTTCGTTTTTGCTAGCTGTGAACAATATTTTTTACATTTTTCAGGCATTAACAATAAATTCTTTAAGCCAAGAATAAAAAAAAACTGTTTTTTTTTTCAAATAATTTAAACAGGTTTTCACTCCTCTGAAACAGTTTCATTCTCTTTCAGCGAAAACAGACCGACAGACAGACGGACACTTGCCTTGCTACAGATACAGATTAACATTATCACATTCTTAAATAATTTAAGGTATATTAAAAAAAATATATGTTCTATTATTTAAATTTTATGGCATAAATTTGTGTGTGTGTTTTTTGTGCTATTAAATGAACGAAATAAAAAATGTATAATAAAATCGATTAGAATACACGCGAAATACTTGGCATAATTATAGAATAGAAAAAGAAGAAGAAGAAAAAAAACAAAACAAACAAAAGAAATATATAAAATGGAAAAGAAAAAACAAGTGAGAGCGTTTAGCAAACACAAATTATAAATAAATTAATTAATTATGTTTAACTATTGAATAGCCATAGAAGACTTCTACGCCATCTTCGCTTTGTAAATATTCTAATTTTGGTGGCGGCAGTGATCGTGGTTCCGGTTCCACCGTCACTATCAGCGTTGTAGTCTCCATTTCCGGCAACTCTGTGGTGGTTGTCAACTCCTCTTCGGCTACTGTCGTTGTTGTTTCTGGTGCATCGGTTGTTGTCTCCGATAGATCGGTTGTCGTTGAAAGGATTTCTTGTGTTGTTGCAAGGACATCTGTTGTCGTTTGTGGTGCGGCATCTGTCTCAGAGTTCGTGGTGGTGGTAGTTATCACTGATTCATTTGTTGCATCTGTAGTCATCGATGACATTTCCTCCTCCCCACTAGAGGTACTAGGAACACTCATTTCCTGCACCGTGGTGGACTCTATTTGTTGCTGTTTTTCCTCCATGAATGAGGCCTGCGTTAGAGGCAACTCAGTTTGGGTATCTTGTCTCTGGGTCGTTGTCGGTTCGTGTTTGATAAATTTAACCATTCCTTGGAAAGTTGTTGTCGTCGCAAGTGGCATTTGTGTTGATGTTTCTAACTCGAGCAATTCGGAAGGAGTTGTAAACTTTTCCATCCCATCTTCATTGGCTGTTGTATTTTCAGGTTGTTCTTTATTCTTTGATTCGACTTGATCGAGAGCATCGATAGGCTTCTTCTCTGTTGACACTTCTTCGCTAGAATCGTCCAAATTTGCCAAATTAACACCGGTATAGTCCTTTTGCAGCTGCACTCGAGCAAAAGCAGGCTCCACGGTAGTTTCTTCTTCAACTGTAAAAGAGACCAAATAAAATGTACATATAAAATAACTTTTTAATTTAAAACTTTAATATTGTGTAGTTATTTAATTTAAGTATTTTTATACCCTACACCATATAATGGGGATAATCCCAAAGTAAATATATTCTTGAATCGTAACGCTACAATCTTATGTAATGAAAGTTTGTATAAATACCCGTACTTTTTATGACTGTAGCTGGGGAATATCGGTAATTTTTTATATAGCGTCTTTTGAATCGCTTTTATAAATAATGTATTTTGTCATCAGAAACGAAAGGGCGTAACAACAAGAAAATTGGAAATTCAGTTTTTGATGGATTTCGATGCACTGTATCAAATAACACATCCTGAGAAATTTTTAGCGACCTAATATTAAAAATGGAGAATTTATTAACGAAATTTAAAAGGGCCTAACAGCAAACTATTTCTTTTTTCTCCATTAAAAATGGAGAATTTATTAACGAAATTTAAAAGGGCCTAACAGCAAACTATTTCTTTTTTCTAAGTTAAAAATTCCAATTTCACAAACATGTTATAAATCATGTTTGTGGGAATTTATATATGCATCATTATGTATAGGTATTATCCGGAAAACCCCGTTCTTCTAACGAAAACATTATGATACGCCCTTTCTCGTTTCTGATGACGATTTGTAAATCAAAATCCGATATCTATCTTTACATACAGTATGCCAAGAAATTGTTGGCCCGCAAGAATGATAAATCAAAGCAGTTACGTAAGACCCTAAGTATGTTTGGCGGAAATCAGTTGTAGGACATTTTATGTTATTTGGTCAATGGTCGTCCGTCTGTCTGACGCCTTTTCTGATATGTTTGAATCGATTGAAGATATACATATATTCAGAACACAAATTTTTAAATATTATATATTTTAGAGCAAATAAATTTTATTTGAAAATCAATAACATTTATTTGGAACACATGTATTAATATATTACAACAAAATATGCTTGCGAACTCATTTTCTAAATTACAAAAGAATTTTACGAAAATTTTACATTTCTAAAAAATTAACTTTGAATTACTGAAAAACTTAAAACATGGCTGACCACTAATTTATCGTTATATATACTTCCTGATTACTAAAATGCAAATAAATCTTTTTTTCGGAAATAACAGCCAATATAATATAATATTTTGTTTGAAATAAAGATTTGTTTAAAGCAACGCCTTCCCAAATTTATAATATATCGCACCTGTTCCACAAAAGGGTAAATTTTTAAATTTTGCTTTTTTGCAAGAAATCAATGGCAATTTCTACCCACTGCAAAACATGTCCGTTGATTTTTCTTCTTTTTCATAATAAAAAACCATTATGACTCTCTCTGTGTTTACAGAATAACGTCTTTAGATTCAACTAAAGAGTTACATTTTGAATTGTCTCCAAGTGTTTAAGCAAATGGGACCGTTGATTTATCATCTAAATATGATTTTTAGTTGTGCCCTTTTCAACTTATAATCCGAGTAAGATTTTTCAGTTAAAAAGGTACAACTCAAAATAATTTATATACAAACTTTTTTCATGCAAAAAGTCACAACTCAAAAAAGTTGTTATTTTTCTAAAATCAATAAAAACAAAAGGAAAATAGCGTTATTATTTTTTCTATGATATTTTATTGCAACGACATATTCGTTTTTTCGAATATACCATTAATATTAATGGAAAAACTATTACCACGTACCAAATTTGAGGTCAATCGGTTACTCCTTTCGAGAGTTATCGTGCGCACCAGCCAGCAGACAGACAGACGGACGGACGGACAAAGCTCATTCGACTTAAAATGACCCAAAACGGATTTCCTCCGAACATACTTGGAGTCTTAGGTCACTCCTTCGACGTGTTACACTTTTTTCCGTAGCAAATGATATATACCCTCGTCACATTAAAGTGAGGGTATAATTATTATTTAGGATATTTTCAAACATATTTTATTTAAAAAAGATTTCCAAAACTTTTGCTGCCTTTTTCGAATTTCAGTTTTAATTTTTTCTTGGTTTCAAATTGTACCTCCCATTTATGGTATAATGAAAAAAAATTGGCATGAATTTAAAAACAAGTTTTCCTTTAAATCAGAGATTAAATCCGTCATTGTTTGAAGAACACATTTCTTTGAATTTAAGAAAATTTACTTGATTTCATAGAAATTTTCATTCGTTTAAAGTAAAATTTCTTACTTCTATGATAAGATGTCCATAACACTATGTCATGGTGACTTTAACGTTACGTCATAAAATTAAAGAAACAATAATTGATTGTAGTGCAAATGCCATTAACTCAAGTACACATTTTAATAGTTTGTAAGATTTTTTCCTTGAAAATGTGGAAATTCTCATGTCATGTTTTTAAAAACAATTTACCCTTAACTTTCAGTCCACTTTTCTTCGATTTTTAAATTAAAGTTTAGTTAACTTTTAAATTGAGAGATCGTTTTTATCTGCGAGAGGCCGATGTTGGAACAATGAACAATCGAACGTTGTTTTTCCGCTGTCGAAGTAAATTGCAAATATTTCCATAATGAATAAATAAAATATTATTTTTATTTTGTGCATTAAATAGAATATCGTTTACTAAATATGCCACTTTGCTGAATCTGAAACTGGATTTAGCATATTTGCATGTTTTGCTAATGATATGTCACATTAAATAATTTCGAAACGATACAAAAATACGAAATATTTACATATTACTGTTCCACAAAAGGGTTGGAACTCAAAATTTAAAATTTTCAGTAGAATCCAAAGAATGTTTCCGTAAATATTTATTTCCAAAAAATTAATATTAACGGAAATATGTCACTGCAAGAAAATATCATTAAAAATATATTTTTTTATATTTTCTGACATATTTTATTATATCATATTATATTATGAATAAAACATCACATATTGAATTTTCGTTAATTAAATAAATTAAAAAAAATATTTTAATATAATTTTTTCTAAGACGTTTGATGTCCTGATTTAAAGATGATTTATGACTTTAATTGTAATACAGGATATACATATTTTAATAGTCTTTATCTTTGGAGCCAAATCAAAGAAAAAATCTTAAAAGTTAAGAAAATTTAAATGATTTTCAGTACACTTTTTTTCAGTGTACCATATGCAGCATTAACTTCTGTTTTAAATCAATCATTTCAAATTTCTGAGTATTCCAAGCCATCATTAGTTGTCAATCCTCTAAGTACTTTATTATACGATTTCTATTATTATTATTTATTATTTTTACGAACATTAAAAATTTAACTTTGAATTACTGAAAAAGTTAACACATTTTTTGTATTTTATGAATACTTAAATGCAAATAAATATTTGTTTCGGAAGTAACAGTCACATTGGGATGTATACAAATATTTGTTTAGAACAATATCTTCCCAAATACACAATTTTTGTGTGTACCAAATATTACATGTTTAGAGTATACCCTAAACATATATATGTTTCAAGCCGAATATGTTTGGGACAATATACTAACGAAGCGATTTTTTTCAGCGTGTAGCCGTATGAAAGCTTTGGTAAATATTTTAAATCCTCTATTTTTGTACTGAGATGACATTTTCGTTTGGTTCTTTTAATGCCAAAATAACAGATAGTGTTCTTAAAAAATACTATTTTTTCCCCTCACCTTAGAGAGGAGGGTATATATCGTTTGCTACGAGCCAAAAGTGTAACACATCGAAGCAGTGACCTAAGACCCTAAGTATATTCGCGGATATCCGTTTTAGGTCATTTTAAGTCGAATGAGCAATGTCCGTCCGTCTGTCTGTCTGTCTGCTGGCTGGTGCGCACGATAACTCTCGAAAGGAGTAACCGATTGACTTCAAATTTAATATGTGGTAATATTTTCTTCTATCTCCGGCTACGTTTGAAGATGGGTCATATTGGTCCACTCCTTCTAGTACCTCCCCCACAAAGGGTTAGCATTTAGTGAAATATTGATTATTTAATAACTTCAGTACTACTTATTTGAAACTTCTGAAATTCTACATATAGAATTGGTTTATTGGTCACTATTACCTCGAGAAAAATGGGAGAAGTTGCCAAGCCCTTTTTGGTACCTCCCACACGAATGGACAATTTTGAACCAAAAGTTAAAAGCTTATAACTTTATTACCAGTGCGTACAAAGACTTGCAATTTTGTTCAGTGTAATGCTTTTAAAGTACCTAGAGTCCAGAGAAAAGTGACCGTTATTGGGACGCCCCTTTTGGTACCTCCCACACAAATGGACTTTTTGTACCAAAAGTGAACAGCTATTAACTTTAATACCAGTGCATATAAATACTTGAAATTTTGTACAGTGTAATGCTTCTATAGTACCTAGAGTCCAGAGAAAAGTGACCGTTATTGGGACGCCCCTTTTGGTACCTCTCACACAAATGGGCCATTTTGTACCAAAAGCAAACAGCTTTCAACTTTCAACTTTAATACCAGTACATACTTTAAAGCTATTAAATTCAATTTAAATTGATACTAATTTAAACAAAACAAAAAAATAAATAAATTTACTAATATTTTTTTGAGACTCAAGGTGAGGGGATTCATTAGTCGGTTTAACCGACTGTACTTTCTTACTTGTTTTTAAACTTAGTTACTACGAAATATTTTTGCAGTACCTTCAATTCGGCGATAAATGGATGATTGCTCCTTCCCCCTCTATTTCATTGCCATATGAATATAACACCACGATGACTCATAAATAATATCATAATTGATGAAATATCAAAATTTGTTTGTTTTAACTGTTAGTGCGCAAAATTACCACACTAACATTTAAAACAAACAAATTATGATATTTCAGGTATGTATTCAACAATCTACACCATTATTCTGAATGATTTCAGTTTCATTCATTAATAAAATCGCTTGATTTCAAATGCGATTCAATAAACTCAAATACTTATGTGATATTAGTCAGAGTCGTCTTTGCAGTCATTGTTATTGTTAAATCCGATATCATAAAATAACATGTTTATGAATCGACTGAGCGATCAATTTAACTGAATGAAAGCAAAATAAATATAACTTGATCTATAGTATTTATTTATTCTAGATATACGAGTAGAAAAACAATATCATAATTCATTATTACATTTCCATTTAACTAATTATGAATGGAATAAAGTGTCATAGTTTGATATAATAAATATTGTTCCTTAAATACGGTTCTCTCTTTTGCAAATATAAAAGTAGATCTTGTATTCGTTGTATCGGAACACTAACAGGAAAAGTAGATTTAATTATAAATTGTTCATTACTCAGTTGCGTCATTCGGCTAAAAATTCTTAAATTAGTAATGTAGGAGCTACACAAATTTCCAATGTGCGATTGACATATTCTGTCAAAGACTCAATATTTTGAGAAAAATACTATTAGAAACTTTTAATGCTTTAAATAAATCATATTTGACAGCATTTTTTAATTCTTTATTTGATGAGGAATTATCTACCCACAGTGGGGAACTACGGAGCAATTTAACATTTACTCTAAATATATAAAATTTTTGAGATATTTAGATTTTTCTTGAATTCCGGACGGGAAAAAATTTATACAGAAAAGGGGTTATTGAAATATGTCTTTTAGTGTCAATACTCTAAAATATTTTTAAAAAATTTTTACATAGAGAAATCGACAAGTTCTAATGCTATCTTAAAATTCTAAGACGATTCAGCCATGTACTTCTGTCCGTCCGGCTGTCCATCCGTCCGTCCGTCTGTTGTAATCACACTACAATCTATAATACTTGAGCTAGGTGGCTGAAATTTGGTAAACGCTGAAAAAAAATCGCTTCTGTAGTATATTGTCCCAAACATATTCGGCTTGAAACATATATATGTTTAGGGTACACTCTAAACATATAATATTTGTTACACACAAAAATTATATATTTGGGAAGATATTGTTCTAAACAATTTTTTTTTTACTTCCCAATATGTGTGTATTTTTGACTATTTTTTCCGAATCAAATATTTTTTTGTATAATCTTGGAACGAAATATATTACTTGGAGGATTGACAACTAATGATGGCTTGGAATACTCAGAAATTTTATATGATTGATTTAAAACAGAAGTGAAAAGAATGCTGGCTGCATTTGGTAAAAAATTAAAACTGAAATTCGAAAAATTCAATAAAAATTTCGAAAATCTTTTTAAATAAAATATATTTGGAGAAATTCCTAAACAATAATTTTATTTGTATTCAAACACATATTTTATTTGAGAATTTTAGTTGGCAAATATTATATGTTGTAACATATTAATATACCAGTTCCAAATATATTTTATTGATATTCAAATAGAATTTATTTGGTCAGAAATATATAATATTTAAAAATTTGATTTCCAAATATATTTTCTTTCGATTCAAACATATCAAAAAAGACGATTTTGTCCCGTGTATAGATACTTCGTATAGCTGCAGGTAACTTGGGATTGAAAATGGGCGATACCGGTCAATATTTAGATATAGCTCCCATATATATCATTTAACTTGTTGTGATTCCTCATCTACTATATTTTTTTTGTGTTTTTCGGTGTTATTTTCTTTATGTTTGAGTTATTTTGTGACGTCACGTGCTACCCATGGTGATAGCGTTTTTACTTGTTTTATTTAAATAATGCGTAAATGTGGCGCCGAAACTATGAGTAGAAGGTTTAAAAAAACACGCAAGAAAGAATTGCAAAAATGTAAGGCTTTTTTTGAGTAGCACATGGAAACGCCCATATTTTTTTTTTTCCAAAATTCCTCCACTGTTTAATTATTATTCTTGACATAGTTCTGTCTTGTCATATTGTCAAAAATAAATAATTAAACATTGATTGATATTTTTATTTCTGTATGTTTTAAGATATGCCTTAGCGACTTGAAATTCAAAAAGCATACCATGGCAATGGAAGTCAATTCTTAAAGATGGCCAGAAATTCATTAGGTTTAGCAATGTTGAATCATACATTCCATATGTCGCACAATGAGCGAATTGAAAACGAGAAAACCGGTGTTATATGTATGTATGTATTCGGCAAGACCTAGTTATCATACAGATGGGCAGTCAGAGAGAAAGATGTGGAAGATCGACTGAGAATTAAAAGGCGCTATAACTACATTTTCCAAATACGGAAATGTAGGTCCATGGATCAAGAAACTCTACCATGCTAAATTTCAAAACGATTGGATGTAAACTACAGCTTATGTAGAGCTAAAGGCCACATCGGACGAAACATATATGTATACGGGAGCTATATCTAAATCTGAACAGATTTTTTTCAAATTCGGCAGTGTTGTTCCATTGATCAATAAACTCTACCATGCTAAATTGCAAAACAATTGTATGTAACATACAGCTTCTGTAGGGCTAAGGGGCCAAATCGGACGAAACATATATATGGGGGCTATAGCTAAATCTGAACTATTTTTTTTTAATTCTGGAAATCAGGTAGTGATTCTGAGTCGATCGGTATACTTTAAGGTGGGTCTAGCTGTAGTATTTCTAAACATCTGCCATGAAACAATCTTATAATACCCTGTATCAAAGTGTGGTGTAGAATATAAATAGCAAATGTAATATAACATTATGTTAATGACATAACAGCATCATAACAGCAACCTACTAAAACGGATATTCTATGTTTGTAGACTTTTTAATGAGTTACAACTTTTTAAATTATGTATCGATATCGATATCGATATGAAAGTTTTTAACATGTTTTAATTAAAAAATTACTAAAAATTTTTAAAATAAATTTATTTTTTGCAATATTTTGTAAGATATCTTTGAAACTGCTGCTGTGTTGAATAAATTATTTATATAGGGTGATCTAAGTAGATATACTTTTTAATAGCCTTTTTTTAACAGATCACGTGTGAGTCGTGTCATGCTGTCATGTTATTTTTGTTAAGTCTTGTTTGGCATTTCATCATGAAAAGACTTACGCCTGACCAACGTTTACAAATTATTCAGTTTTATTATCAAAACCAGTAAGGAAAGGCTAAAGTCGGGCGGTGCCGACTCTGATATATAAATTTTGTAATTCATGTATAAATTGTTTACATAAATTTACTTTTGGGACATTTTATACTTAAATAATACCCTGTACCACAGTGTGGTGTAGGGTATAAAAACGATTGGATCTAAAGAGCCAAATCGGATGAGACATATATATCGGATGAGCTAAAGCTAAATCTTAACCGATTTTCTTCAAATTCGGTAGTGTTGGTTCATGGATCAAGAAACTCTACCATTCTAAATTTCAAAACGATTGGATGTAAAATACAGCTTTTATAGGACTAAAGGGCCAAATCGGACGAAACATATATATGGGAGCTATAGCTAAATCTTAACCGATTTTCTTCAAATTCGGCAGTGTTGGTTCATGGATCAATAAACTCTACCATTCTAAATTTCAAAATGATTGGATGTAAAATACAGCTTTTACAGGACTAAAGGGCCAAATCAGACGAAACATGTATATGGGAGCTATAGCTAAATCTTAACCGATTTTCTTCAAATTCGGTAGTGTTGGTTCATGGATCAATAAACTCTACCATTCTAAATTTCAAAGCGATTTGATGTAAAATACAGCTTTTATAGGACTAAATGGCCAAATCGGACGAAACATATATATGGGAGCTATAGCTAAATCTTAACCGATTTTCTTCAAATTCGGCAATGTTGGTTCATGGATCAAGAAACTCTACCATTCTAAATTTCAAAGCGATTTGATGTAAAATACAGCTTCTATAGGACTAAAGGGCCAAATCGGACGAAAGATATATATGGGAGCTATATCTAAATCTGAACCGATTTCAACCAAATTCAATAGCGATCTTAACAGCCGCGAAATACTTTAAACTGCAAAATTTCAGAACGATCGGAGTGATATTGCGACCAGTAGTCGACGAACAACTTTACATGGACAGACGGACGGACGGACGGACGGACGGACGGACATCGTTAAAAAACTCAGCTAGTGATTCTGAGTCGATCGGTATACTTTAAGGTGGGTCTAGCTATGTTATTTTCAGGTGTTACAAACATCTGCCGTGAAACAAACTTATAATACCCTGTACCACAGTGTGGTGTAGGGTATAATAATCGTTCGCCAATTGCGCTAAGTCAATTTTTTTTAATCCAACAAAAAAATAATTTCCAGTCGACCCACGACCTTTGACACTCATGAGCAATATTTTAGCTCTCGTTAAGAGCTATCTTTTTGCCATTGACCGATTCCCGATCCGACGTACCGGAATCATCGGTCCATAATTCTTCAAAAATGATGCCGGTGAGAACGTAACCGTCAATGGCGACCGTTATCGTACAATGCTAATCGACTATTTGATGCCTGAAATTGAAGCTCGTGATCTCGGCGAGATTTGGTTTCAACAAGACGGCGCACTTCCCACACATCGCATCAATCAATGGATTTATTGATAGAACACTTCGGTGAGCAGATAATTTCACGTTTTGGGTCGTTCGATTGGCCACCAAGATCGTGTGGTATCACACCGTTAGACTTTTTCCTGTGGGGATATGTAAAGTCTAAAGTTTATGCGGACAAACCCGCTTCGATTCAGGCCTTGGAGCAAAACATCACGCATGTCATTCGCCAGTCGAAATGCTCGAACGAGTCATCGAAAATTGGACTCAACGGATGGACCATGGGAGACGTAGCCGCGGCCAAGATTTGATAGCCATAATCTTCAAAAAATAAATGCCAAAGAATGTTCTATCAAATGATAACAAACATTCCTTTCTGTGTTTATACCCTACACCACACTGTGGTAGAGGGTATTATGACTTTGTGCATTTGTTTGTAACGCCCAAAAAGAGAAGAAATAGAACCATAGTTTATTATACCGATCGTCATAGAATCAATTTTTGAGTCGATTTAGCCATGTCCGTCTGTCTGTCCATGTATTCTTGTAACCAAAGTGCAGGTCGTATTTATGGTCCGATTGTGTTGAAATTTAGCACAGTGCTCTTTTTTGGCCCAAGGACGATCCCTATTGAAATTGGTCCAAATCGGTTCAGATTTCGATATAGCCCCCATATATACGTTATCCCCGATTTGACATGTAAGCGCTGTAGAGACTGTATTTTATATCCGATCAGTACGAAATTCGACAGAAAGAGGTCTTTTTGCATGAATGAGTATTCAGGGAAAATCGGTTCAGATTTATATATAACCTCCATATATATGTTCCTCCTGATTTGGTATCAAATCGCTATAGAAGTTGTACTTTACTTTCGATCATTAAAAAGATGTTTCTCAATTTAGGAACGAATATTGCTTAATTTTGCGATTATCGGTTCAGAATTAGATAACATGTTCCTACCCATTTACCAATTATTCCAAATTCTTATCGCAGTGACCCTTATCGCATTGTTAGGGAGGTGTAGGGTATTATATAGTCGGCCCCGCCCGACTTTCTGCCTTTCCTTACTGGTTTTTCTTAAAAAAGTAGGGAACCTCCAAATGGATCACCCTATATATTAGAAGAAGATGAGGGCTACCTAATTTAGGATTATTTAAAGCTCTCCTGAACCAATTATGACAACTGGTTCTCCGGTTATGCTAAAATATTTGGTTGAACCTCAATTTTTTAGGTGTTTATCTTTATTTTTATTGATAAGCAGGTCCCATCCCGCAAAAAGGCAACAAATCGGTTAAATCAAATGACATAAACTTTCCTTTGAGAAAAAAAAGATAAAAAATAACCAGGAAGGAAAGGCTATAATATAATACCCTACACCACTCTCGTAATATTGAATAACTCTGAAATATAAATTTTGTAGTTCATTTACAAATTGTTTATTCTAAATTTCAAAACGATTGGATGTAAAATACAGCTTCTATAGAACTAAAGGGACAAATCGGACGAAACATATATATGGGAGCTATAGCTAAATCTTAACAGATTTTCTTCAAATTCGGTAGTGTTGGTTCATGGATCAAGAAACTCTACCATTCTAAATTTCAAAATGATTGGATGTAAAATACAGCTTCTACAGGACTAAAGAGGAAAATCGGACAAAACATATATATGGGAGCTATAGCTAAATCTTAACCGATTTTCTTCAAATTTGGCAATGTTGGTTCATGGATCGAGAAACTGTACCATTCTAAATTTCAAAACGATTGGATGTAAAATACAGCTTCTATAGGACTAAAGGGCCAAATCGGACGAAACATATATATGGGAGCTATATCTAAATCTGAACCGATTTCAACCAAATTCAATAGCGATCTTAACAGCTGCGAAATACTCTAAACTGCAAAATTTCAGAACGATCGGAGTGAAATTGCGACCTGTAGTCGACGAACAACTTTACATCCACAGACGGACGGACGGACGGACGGACGGACATGCTTAAATCGACTCAGCTAGTGATACTGAGTCGATCGGTATACTTTAAGGTGGGTCTAGCTGTGTTATTTTCAGGTGTTACAAACATCTGCCGTGAAACAAACTTATAATACCCTGTACCACAGAGTTGTGTAGGGTATAAAAATATGGGTTTTTACAAAAATGTTAAAACAAGTTCTAATTTCGCAAAAAAAAACACAAAAGAAATATTCTTGCATTTTTTTTATTTTCTCAAAAATATTGAGTACAAAATTTTCTAAATATAATAGTTAATTAGTAATATGGATGGGAAAAAAGGATTAATTGACCAAAATGTCAATATTAAACACCCTCCAACTCGGACAGTCCTTAACCGATCTATTTGATACTTGTGTTATAACTACTGTCCAATAGGACTTTCACAAAAAAAATCACAAAAGAAATATTCTTGCAATTTTTGTATTTTCTTAAAAATATTGAATAGAATGCTATCGATAACACTTTGGACAAAATTTTCTAAATATAATAGCTAATTAGTTATATGGATGGGAAAAAAGGACTATTTGACCAAAATGTCAATATTAAACACCCTCCAACTCGGACAGTCCTTAACCGATCTATTTGACATTTTGTGTCATAACTACTGTCCAATAGGGCTGAAAAATTTTCTAAAATCCGACATATACTTTGTGGGGTCCCTGATCAATATGTCGAGGTGTTACAAACGGAGTGACAAAATGAGTATGCCCTTATTCTATAGTGGAGGGTACACATATTTTTATTAAAAAGTATTTTTTTTTTAAGTATTTTATTTAAAAAGTATTCCTACTTCAAAAAAGGTTTTTCTAACGGGTTTTCTACTGAGAATTCAATTTATTGAAGATTACTTGAAATATATAGTTTTAAACTTTATGTATAGTATTTTGACGAAAACATATTTTGGTATCAATTTCAGACCCCTTCGAAAAGTATAAAACAAATGTGACAGAAGAAATTTGGATATTTAGATTTTGTGAATATCTGTTGGTAAGTAACAAAAATATATAATATTTATTGCAATAATTATTATAAGAATTTTTACCATTCTTAATCACCATAATTATATTTATATTCAAACATAAATTTTTTACGAAATCATTTAGACTTTTTTTTACTATTTTCCCAAATTATATTCCCTATGTGTTCTACTACTTTGCCGAATCTGACTGAATGATATATCAAAGAATGCCTACCAAAGGGATTACTTCCATTTATAAGAAAATACGACGTCTCGAAATTTTTCTGGCCCGATCTCTCGTCTTTTTCAACTAGTGCTTATTTCGTTCGTATGGTAACACTTAGCTCATGTCTGATTTAACAGATAATTATTTGTATCCTTCCGCTGAACGAATATGGTTGTGTATACGCTTGAACAACGCTGGGAGCAATCGACTTACAGAAGATGCCGATTTTGCCAAAAAAAATCATCTTTTCAGATGAAGCTCATTTTGATCTTGGCGGGTATGTAAACAAGCAAAACTGTCGCATTTGGGGCACAGAAAACCCGCACGCATACAATAAAAAAAAATGAAATTTGTTTGTAATTTTTCTGAAAGTATATATTTTAAGTACAAAATGTACTTATTTTGAACACTACGGACGTCTTTGGAGCATTTCTTTAATTATATGACAAAATTTTTTTTCAGTGTAGGACTTTCAGAAAAATTACAAACAAATTTGATTAATTATATCCTTAAAAAATTCCATGTCCTTTTAAACGCGAACTCGATTAAAAAATAAAAAACAGAGTACATATACAGGTTTGTTTTGTTTCATGGCAGCTTTAAGAATTGTGTATAGATTTTCATGACCAAAAATTGGTGTCGCACGGCGTAATGCTACAATATATAAGTATAATACTTCGACTCAACATCTGACTGGAAACCTATTATTAGCTTTAATATTTTTATATTGAAGGCATATTTAAGTGAAAGCATATTTTTAGTGAAGAGATATTTAAGTCTACTACATCGAAGGTGTGACCTACACGGGGCAAAATCGCCTTTTTGGATATGTTTGAATAGAAAGAAAATATATTTGGAACACATATTTTTAAAGATTATATATTTCTGAGTAAACAAATTTTATTTGTAAATTAATAAAATTTACTTGGAACTCATATATTAATATATTACAACAAAATATATTTGCAAACTAATTTTCTCAAATAAAATATGTGTTTATGTACAAATAAAATTATTGTTAAGGAATATCTTCAAATATATTTTATTTAAAAAAGTTTTTCAAAACATTGCTGAATTTTTCTAATTTCATTTTTAATTTTTCCTTCGTTTCCAATTATTATTTCTGTTTGAAGGGACTCATTTTAAATTTTTGAGTATTTAATATCAGCATTTGTTGTCAATCCTTTAAGTAATTTATTCTTCTCCAAAATTATACAATTTCATATTTACGAATATAAAAAATTTCTAAAAATTTAACATTAAATTGTTAAAAAAACTTAACAACAATTAAAAATCAAATAAATCTTTGTTTCGGAATTAATACTCGTAGTCCCAAATAAAAAGTATTAGGACGGAAACAAGGATTTGTTTAGAACAACATATTCCTAAATATATAATTTTTGCGTTTACCAAATATTATATATTTAGAGTGCACCTTAAACATATATATGTTTCAAGCCGAATATGTTTGGGACAATATACTACACAATCGATTTTTTTTCAGCGTGTAGTATCAACTATGTATGTACTTATGCCTGGCCACACATTTTATTTTAGGACTATTTAAGCAATGTGGGTTATGTCCGTCCATTGTGAGCACCAAAAGAAGTTTTGTAGTGTGTGACAGTATATGTTAATATTTTCTACACGCTGGAAAAAATCGGTTCTGTAGTATATTGTCCTAAACATATTCGGCATGGAACATGTACATGTTTAGGGTACACTCTAAACATAATGTTTGGTACACACAAAAATTATGCATTTGCAAAAATGTTGTTGTACACAAATCTTTGTTAACCATTTATGTTTTTATTTGGGACTATTATTTCCGAAATAAATATTTATTTGCATTTAAATATTAAAAAAAAATACCTAAATTGTGTTAAATTTTTCAGTAATTTTAAATTAAATTTTTAGAAATTTGCAATGTTCTCAAAAATAATTGAAATTGTATAATCTTGGATCAATATAAATTACTTGGAGGATTGACAACTAATGATGACTAGGAATACTCCGAAATTTGAAATGATTGATTTAAAAAAGAAGTTAATGCTGCATATGGTATCATTACTGGGAGGTACAATTCGAAACCAAGGAAAAATTTAAACTGAAATTAGAAAAAGTCAGCAAAAATTTTTAAAATCTTTTTTATTTAAAATATATATGGAGAAATTCCTAAACAATAATTTTAGTTGTATTTAAACACATATTTCATTCCAGAAATTTAGTTTGCAAATACATATATTTTGTTGTAATATATTAATATATGCGTATGAAATATATTTATTGATTTTCAAATAAAATGTATTTGCTCAGAAATATACAACGTTTAAAAAATTGAGTTCGAAATATATTTTCTTTCGATTCAAACATATGAAAAAAGGAGATTTTGCCCCGTGTATATTTTAAGATATGCATTTGCGACTTGAAATTCAAAAAGCATACCATGGCAATGGAAGTCCGTTCTTAATGATGCCAAGAAATGCGTTTGGTTAGCAATGTTGATTCATACATTCCATAGACATGACGTCATAGACTTAGAAGTACATTACTTTTTATGAAATATAGAAAACATTAAAACTGTAAATATAACATATTTCAATAGCATTCACATATTTTATAGTGCACACAGTTTAAATCCTACAGTTTAATTAATTTCCTCATTTCATACCGATTTGCCAGTCTATTGATGTAGAAAAACTAATTGCTCACGTTTGACATATTGGCTATTTGTCGTCACCTTTTAATGGAATGAGTATTATATTCTATCAAATATTCGGACTAATCCGTCAGAAATTATGCAGAAAACACACGATGTTTAATAGAGGAATTCTAAATAAATTCCAAATTTTCTGAAAAATTATATTTTTTCACTTCGCATACATTGGAATGAGAAATCGACATAACATGCATTTAAGAGAAAATTAAAATCGTCAGACTTTAAAATTTGTTTTATTTAAAAATGTTCTTCCTCCAAAAACAATTTTTGTTTCGAACTTTTTAGTTTTATAAACATTTTTGTAAGAAATTGGAATTTGGGTTTTTTAAGGATAATTTAAAATACATAGCTTTACAGCTATCCTCGCACACAAGTATTTTGACGAAAAACAAATTTTATTTTCTAATTTCAGAGCCCATTAACAAATGTTTAAAATGTGGCCGTGCCAAAGAAATGCACATATCTAGATTTTGTGAATATCTGTTGGTAAGTAACACAATTATACTCTATATATTGGATTAACTCATATATCCATTTGTACCATTCTTCATCATCTTCTTCCTATTCGATATTATATTTAAAGGGTCCGCCAAATAACTTTTTTTTTTTGAAAACATCGCGCAAAGCATCGAGTGTAGCTTCGGCTGTGCGGCACGTAGCGCCGTCCTGTTGAAACAAAATGTTGCCAATATCCTCCTCTCCTCTTCAATTGTTATGAACAAATATTCGTTCAACATTTCCCGATAACGATCGCCATTGACTGTAACGGCTCATTTTCGAAGAAAAATGGCCCAATTATGCCTCTGGACCAAAATCCGCACCAAACAGTGACTCGTTTTGGGTGTATCGGCTTTTCAATGTTTGCGTGCGGGTTTTCTGTGCCCCAAATGCGACAATTTTGCTTGTTTACATACCCGCCAAGATCAAAATGAGCTTCATCTGAAAAGATGATTTTTTTGGCATTCTGCACGTTCTGCAACATTACCATGATTTTCAAAGTAATGTCGCAATATTGTTGTTCAAGCGTATACAAAACCATATTCGTTCAGCGGAAGGATAAAACTAATTATCTGTCAAATCAGACATGAGCTAAGTGTTACCATTCACGAAATAAGCACTAGTTGAAAAAAAAGTTAGATGGCGGACCCTTTATTTGCTTTAGTAAAAGTTTTTGAGCAAAATGCAACATTAATTCAAATAAAACGAACAATTTAAGACATTTTTATTTTTACAACTTTCCTGCACAGAAAGAAAAATGCCGTACTAAATTCAAGTAAAAAATTCTTATTTTAAGCCGAAATCGTACTTAAAATTTTAAGTACGTTCGTACTAAGTTTTTCTTAAAAGGCTTACTATATGTATATAATACTTGAAAACAAGTAAACATTTCTTAAAAAGGAAATTAAGCCTAATATGGCTACCATTAAGAAGAAAAAGCTTACTTTAATCTCTGGGAGGCAGAATAAATATAGAGCACAATAAAATTACCCTCTCAACTACTCTCATTGAAGTGGTTGATTTTGGCTGATGCAACATCAAAGAAACACGCATATAAATCGACGAGATGTATATGTAAAAACATTTGTGCGCAACGATATTCAATTGGCTTCTCGTTCAAGCGATGTTTGTGAATACATTACTTAGCGAGATTTTTTTTAATTTGTGCCGACAGTAGTTGTTAAAAATTCTTGTTCGCTTTGTTGACGCTATCCCTTATATGTTTGGGGTTTAAATATAATAATTACAGCCAAACATTTACTTTTACTGTCAAGCTATTGTATTTTGATATAACACTTGCAAATAATTTGCATTCTTTGCAATATAGAGGCAAAAATGGTGTAATATAAATGGTACATACACGCTGAAAAAAAAATCGCTTCTGTAGTATATTGTTCCAAACATATTCGGCTTGAAACATATAAATGTTTAGGGTACGTTCTAAATATATAATATTTGGTACACACAAAGGTTATATATTTGGGAAGATTTTGTTCTAAACAAATCTTTCTTTAATGCCAATTTTTTTTTGTTTGGGACTATTATTATTTTTCGAAACAAATTAAAAATTTTTTTTAGAAATATTTAATGTTCGTAAAAATAATAAATAATAATTGAAATCCTATAATTTTGGATCAAAATAAATTTTTCGGTGGATTGACAACTAATAAATATGGCTTGGAATACTTAGAAATTTGAAATGATTGATTTGAAACAAACGTCAATGCTGCATAAGGTATCATAACTGGGAGGTAGATACAATTAGGAACCAAAAAAAAAATAAAAATGAAATTCGAAAAAGTCAGCACAAGATTTGAAATTATTTTTTAAATAAAATATATTTGGAGAAATTCCTAAACAATAATTTTATTTGTACTTAAACAAATAAAGTATTTGAGAAATTTAGTTTGCAAATATATTTTGTTGTAATATATTAATATATTCGTTCCAAATAAATTTTATTGATTTTCAAATTGAATTTATTTGCTCAGAAATATAAAATATTTAAAAGTTTGTGTTCCAAATATATTTTCTTTCGATTCAAATATATCAAAAAAGACGATTTTGCCCCGTGTAGCTATACAACGAAAGCACAATAAATCAAGTATGATCAGGCTTAAATCAAGTATTGATTAGGCTTAAATCAAGTATTATCAGGCCTAAATCAAATATTTGGCAGGCTTAAATTAATCAAAATTTTCTTCATTTAAGACCGTTCTTCACTCAAATCAATCCCATAAAATTCATAAATCAATCGCTTTATGCTTGAAATGAGAATATTTCGGCTTAAAATCAACCCTACTCAGGCTTAATGAGCGCTAAGATTAAGAATTCAGGGCTTGAAAATACGTACTTGATTCAAGTATTTTGTATTTGGTTAAAGAAAAACCGTTTTTTGACACCGCTACGGCTTGATTAAAGTACGGATTACTCAATTTTTTCTTTATGTGCATTTTCTATTCCTTATATATTCTACTACTTTGCCGTATACGAACTTGACATATACATTTGATATGATATTCTAAAATAATGCAGTCCAAAATTTACGTTTTCCCCCACGTCTTTCTACAACTTATAATACAACGGATTAACGTCTGACTGAAATCCTATTATTATTGGATCCTATATTATTAGTGAAGGCATATTTAAGTCTAACACATCGAAGGTTTGACCTAAGAGCCATTTATGTATGGCCATCACCTATTTCAGGACTCTTTAAGCAATGTGAGCAATGTCCGTCCGTTTAGCTGGTACGCGCAATAACTTTCGAAGGGTGTGGCCATATTCGCCCACTCCTTCTGGTACCTCCCCCACAAATGGTTAGCATTTAGTGAAATGTTGAATTTCTTACAACTTTTAGACTACTTATCCGAATGGTAACCATATACAAATATTTTCTTCGTTTCAATTGACTCGATACTAATGACAGTAATACATTGCTGCAACGATATATTTTTTTCCTGTAACTAAACTGTACGGTACGATTTTTCCTTACTTCTCGAAGTTTTCTTCTTCCAACTGCTCTAAATTCGTTGATATAAGAATATTTTTTTTTTAATTTAACAAATTAAATTTATATATTGTAATTTTACGGTCCAGGCAGAAGCCGGGTTACAAAGACCGTGTTACTTCTTATATTTTTGTAGCGACAGGAATCGAACCCACGACCCCCCAAACTCATAGGCAAGCGCGCTACCAACTCACCTACTGGGGTGCTCTTGAGAATATGTGTTTATCAACAAATATCTGTCAATCTACCTTATTTCGGTCTTTGGCAATTTTCTGTAGCACCTCGAATATGAATACTTGCTGATAAACGATTTGGTTTTCGCAAGGGACATTCTACATCACGTGCAATTACTGCACTGACAAGAGTTTTGCTTTGATTTGACGCCAAAGACAACACAATCTTAAATAAGTTCATGTTGTACTTAATTTAAATATGTAACATAATTGGTATTGTAAATTTTCGTTTGGTTAACCCTCCGTCAGGCACATGTATCTGGCCAGACCTCTTACGAATTTAACTGTGATTTAAATATATTTCTAATTTAGCTAGAGGTTTGAGTCTTCAAGAACACTCTACAAATATTGTTACATATCGTTTTATGAAAAAACCCATCAAAATAAAAAATAACAAAAACTATTTATGTGGATTTTTTCATCTACACATCACATACGTAGCACATGTGTCTGGCCAGATACACATATATTTTGTATGAAGAATTGTGCACTCTATTTACATTTTTTTATTTTTCTTTGCGTTTGTTTACTCAAATCAACTCAAACGGGATTTTATTTATATGCACTCTGCATGATTGTAGCTGAGAAAACCGAATGAACAACATTCACATCAGCAAACAGTTCAGCCACCACTAAATGTAAGACTGATTGATATAACATTTTCCCTTCATTTCATCCCATCTTGCTCGTTTTTCTTTTTTTTTAAATAGAAAATATATATCTGCCTGGCGTGATAACAATGTAATATTATCACTAAAATACCATATTTTTCATATAAATGTTTTGAAATACATAGTGTGTCTGGCCAGATGCATGTGCTACGTATGTGACTATCGAAACATTTGCATGACGGAGGGTTAGGTATAAAATGTCCTAGCATTAATGTTTTATTATCTTTGGCGCTAAATCAATACAATTTTCATCTATATTGGGACAAGGTCCGGGCAATCCCTGTCGTCAGGAGCTTGAATACGAGTCGTGATCATAGCTGCTTCTCCTAATATTTTTAAGACATTTGACACTGCTTTGCACACTTGAATTCTATTCCAGATGTGGTGGTTACACCTGTAGGATGGTAGTAAGCTTTCTAAGGCTTGGTAGGGTAGATACCCAGCATTGCAATTTCATGTCTTGAAAATATGCTTTCCATGCCTACATATGTGTCTGACAGGAACCGAACAATGACATGGAGTTCTCACCGAAAAAAGCTCCATAAATCCAGTACCAATAATTTTTTAAAACGGTATTTTCATGCAATATTTTCTACAGATATTGCAAGACAGAAAATGGGCATATCTTGTGCTCCTATTTATTCCTTGAAATCTCACTTAATTTAATTAATCTTTGAATCACATTTATTTAATATTCTTTGAATGACTAAACCCATCCATAAAAGTTGTGGTAATTATACACTATAGAATTTCTGGTATCGAATTTTCGAATAAATTGAAGTCATGCAGACCAGTAGTCCTGTTCTTTTTGAACTAGCGATAACTTTTAAAAATATTTATATCTAATTACAAGGTCTATTTTATATTCGAAATTAAATTCCTTTTTCAAAATTTCAAATCCCCAAACATTTTAGACATTTTTTTTCACAAAATAAATGTTTTGCTTAGATGCATTGCACTTAAATGTCCTTTTCCTTAGGGAAAATTGTTTGCGCGTTGGTTAACTTTTATTACAAAATATTATGTTTACGTGAGTTTCGTTTAAGTGCACAATTCAGTTAATAGCATTATATTTTCAATCACTTACGGTCATTGTTCATACAATATTTACAAAGAAACAATTTACAAAGAAAATAACTGAAAATAAGTAAGAGACGTGGGAGGAAAAAAGCAGTTGTGTAAAAAAGTTACAGAAAACACAACGACACATTTCATTATAAATTTCATAGGAAAGTTTTTTTTTTGCTGTGATTTTAATTTTGTTATGATCAAGTTGATTTCAGAATCAGCATTGTGCAGTTAGTTAGAATTTGCAATGTCTTCTAAGCAAATGTCTACAAAACAATTTAAAACTGAACTGTTTTCAGCGATGTTTGTTTGCTGTGATTTTATGTTAACTATTAAATTTTACTTGAAATGATTTTGTTTTGTCTTCAATGAATATAATTTTCAAAAATCATTGTTTTTTATATTAAGTACATATATGCACATTTGTGCAGCTTAATGATAAGTGCGCAAAATGCCCTGCAAAAGTAAGCAAGGCAGCTATGCAAAAATGTTACATCTACATATGTAGATATGAACATTTATCACGCTAATCTGGTTTAGTCTTAGACCAAATTGACTTAAATAAAAGACCAAATTGATTTAGTTCTCCACTTACCCTTGTGTGTTGTTGTTTCTATGCTTGCTAGTCCTTCCGTTGACTCTGTGACTTGTTCAGTGGTTCCAGTATCCACCGAAGCTTCCTCTGTGGCTTCCTTTATATTTGCCGCAAAGCCACTTTCTGTAGATGGCGGCCTAGTGGTTAGCACTGAAGTAGTGGTAGTATCGGAAAATTCTGCAGCATTCTTTACAGCGAATGTAGAATTTTCTTCTGAAGACGATAATCCTGAAGTAGTGGTGTCCAAAATAGTGGTATTATTCTCTTCCGATTTCTCTGTGGTTGTAAATTCATTTGATGTTGGATTGCTCGTGGTGCTTAGTTCTTCAATTACGTCCGGATTTTTAGTAGCCTCCTCTAGTTTCTTACCATTGGCTATCCATTCTCTGATAGTTTCGAAAGCCTTGTGTACATTCATTTCCGTCTCCGCTAAGAGGGAAGCAAACTGATGGTGTGTGGTAGTCCTGTCGAATAAATTGCTATCAGTTGTGGGCGACGCAGGGGATTCTTCGGTATTGGTGGGTTCAGCAGTGGCAGGAGGAGTAGAATCTTCATATGTTGCAGTTGTCGAAGTCTCTGCGGCTGTCAATGGAATTATTGTGGTTTCTGAACTTTCTTCGATTTTCAAAGATTCTAAAGTGTTTGTGTTTTTCTCGGAAGATTGCGGGAAATCTTGCTCAGCTGGCAATGAGGTAGTTCCCTCCATAACTTTAGTATTAAATGAAGTCATTTCTGGGATTTCAGCTGATGTATTAGTAATGATCTCTTCAAGTTTGGACGCCACTTCATCCAATTTCACGGTTGTCTGCTCATCATCGAAAATTGCAGGTGCCTTAGTGACTTGAAGGTCTGCGGCTTCACTTACAACATTGCCACTTTGGAGATGTTCCATTTCTCTTGGATCCGCTTCCATGGTAGTGGTTTGATAGTTATTGACCAACATATCAGTATTTTCAGTCAGTGTTATAAAACCGGGATTCTCGAAAGAATCATCGCTATCAACTTTAGTGGTAACTTGAGCATTAATAACAGATTCTTGAGCAATTTTTTCTTCTTCGGGCAATGTTTTTTTGTCATCTATAACTTTCTCCATATCATGAACGCTTCCTTCCGTTATGTTTTCCATTAAA
This sequence comes from Eudasyphora cyanicolor, assembly GCA_963930755.1. NCBI lineage: Eukaryota > Metazoa > Arthropoda > Insecta > Diptera > Muscidae > Eudasyphora > Eudasyphora cyanicolor. The sequence goes on along the minus strand of OZ005737.1, from coordinate 198,001,878 downwards.
CTTTTCTCTTCTCGTTTCTCAGTATTGGTATCCAAGACTTGGGAATCCATTGCATTTGCTTCCACCTTCAAATCTTTTGTCATATTCAGAGTATTTTCGGTGACTGGTAACTGGGAATCCATTGCATCACTCTTTTCATGTCCGTTTTCGGGCAATGTTTCTGGTGTTTCCATTAACTTATAAACTCCGGCATTTTGCAGATCTTCCGTTGGCATTTGGGAATTGAAATTAAAATTGTTCTCAGATTTTGATTTATCTTCCATCTCTTGAGTTGTCAAGTGTGTTAAATTTTCTGATTCATTATGTCCACTCAACGGGATAATTTCCACAAGTTGAGGATTTTCGGTGGATACTTGTGTACTCTCTTCAGTATCGTGTACTTTCGGTACATTCATATTCGTGTCGTTTAAAACACTTGTTTCTGTTGTGGGATTATTTTCAACTTTTTGGGGATTTTCTGTAGAAATATGAGTATTCATGTTATCCTTGCTTGGTGATGATGTAAACACTTCAGTGATGTGGAAATTTGGCTTTGTTGACATTTCGGTATTATTTAGCATGCTTAGGGGATTTTGGGCATTTTCGGTAATAACCTGGGAATTCATGCTATCATTGTTTTCTTGACTGGATGGTGTGAATGATTCTACTGTTTTTGGTTTTTCTTCTTTGACACTCTTCAGTTCTGCTGCAACATTGATTTGGGTATTTTGGTCATTTTGATTATTTTCTGTTGGAATTTGAGAATTTTCCAGCTTCGTCTCATTATCTTCGTTTAATAAATTGATTACTGCTGAAATTTCTCCATTTAAAATGGATTGATCTAACTCTTGATTTACTTTAGAATTTTCGGTATTATTTTCAGTAATGGCGGAGACTTCCCCATTTTGCAAATCCATTTGTTTTATAATTTCTTGCGTTGCAACATTTTCCGCGGGGACATTTTCTTCATTATTGGTTTGAGAATTTCCAGTATTATTATTATTTTCATTCAATTCATTTATAACTTCTTTCACAGTGGTTTCCAAATCATTTGGTTTTTCCGACAATTCGTTAATGGGGACATTTTGGGGATTGCCACTAGGGGATGCCATACTGGAATTTGCACTTTCTCTTTGATCATTTACCTCAATATTTTCTTTGTTTTCTTCATTAATGGCCATACTATTTTCGGGATTTTCATTAATGGCAACTTTTTGGGGATTTTGCATTTCCTCTTCTGCACTTCCTATTTCGCGGACTTCCACATAGATTTGTTGTGAAGGTGTTTCATATAAATTGACGTTTTCATGATTTACCTCTGTTTGAATATTTTCTGGATTTTCTTTGCTTATATGGGAATTAGTATTTTGTGTTTCCTCATCTTGATTTGGTATTTCTCTGACTTCCACATAGATTTGCTGTGAAGCTTCTCCATTTAAATTAATATCTTCTTTGTTTAAATCAAGTGGAATATTTAAATTTTCATTATTCAAATCAATTGGGATAATTTGGGGATTTTCTTTGTTCATTTGGGAATTCACATTTTTTATTTCCTCTTCTTCGCTTCCAATTTCTCTGACTTCTACATAGATTTGTTGTGAAGATCCACCATTTAAGATAACGTTGTTAAAGTCAATGGGGACATTTTGGGGATTTTCTTTGAAATTTGGGGAATTTACAATTTCACTATCTGCGGATATATTTGTTGAAATCACACTTTCGTTTGCTGCTTGGGTTGAGGTTTCTTCATTTATTTTTTCCATTTCGTCTAAATTGTTATTTGTGTTCATTTGGGGATTTTCATTTTCAATTGGGAAACTTTTCATTTCTCTTAGTTGCACATTTTCTTGTTGAGCCATAATATTTTGGGGGATTTCTTTTTTAGATTTAATAATTTCACTATCATTTATTTCTTTTGTGGCGTTTTGTTCTGCATTTGTTGTTGTTTGCGTTGTTGATTCTTCACTTAGTTCTTTTTGTTGGTTATTTTCATTTTCATTTTGAGCATTCTCTTCATTTGTTATTTCCCTGATTTGTGCTCTAATTTGTTGTAAATTTTCAGTTTGGTTATTTTGGGGATTTTCGTTTTCTATTTGGGAATTATTTTTCAAACTTGGTTTTGAATCTTCTCGAATAATTTCACTTTCTGCTACTGTTTGTTTTTCTGTTGAGTGTAGATTCTCAGTGAAATTGTGCTCCGTGGTATTTTGGAAATTTTCTTGTTTATTTTGGGAATCACTTTCGTTAGGTTCTGTTAGACTCAAAACACTCTCTGATGTTATTTCTAATGATGGCTGTTCACTAGTTGTTAGGATTTGAGGTAAGTGTTGTCCTAAGGTATTTTGGGAATTTTCTTGTTTATTTTGGGAATCAATTTCTTTAGGTTCTATTGACTTAATAACACTTTCTGAAGCAGATTCATGCATTGTTTGTTCACTTATTGCTTGGTTTTGAGCTAAATTTTGCTGCTGAGTATTTTGGGCATTTTCGTTTATAATTTGGGAATTAATTTCTTTTGGTTCTGTTAAACTTAAAACACCCTCCGAAGTTATTTCTGATGATGGCATTTCACTAGTTGTTAGGATTTGAGGCAAATCTTGACCTAGGGTATTTTGGGGATTTTCTTGTTTATTTTGGGAATCAATTTCTTTATGTTCTGTTGACTTGATAACACTTTCTAAAACCGATTCATGCATTGGTTGTTCACTTATTGCTTGGTTTTGACCTAAATTTAGCCCCTGAGTATTTTGGGCATTTTCGTTTATAATTTGGGAATCACTTTCTTTTGGTTCTGTTGAACTTAGAACACTCTCCGATGTTATTTGTGATGATGGCTGTTCGCTAGTTGTTTGGATTTGAGGTGAATCTTGACCTAGGGTATTTTGGGTATTTTGGGGATTTTCTGGTTTATTTTGGGACTCATTTTCTTTGAGTTCTGTTAACATAAGAACGCTTTCTGAAGTAATATCTAGTGTTGGAAGTTCACTTATTGGTTGATTCTGGACTAAACCTTGTCCCAGGGTATTTTGGGGATTTTCTGTTATAATCTGGGAATTTGCAATTTCACTTATTTTTTCTTGTATCGCTTCTTTGGGAGTGTTTGAAGACATATTTCCTTCATTTTGTTCAGTTGTATTGTATAAATCCTTTTGAAGTCCCGTATTATTTCCTCTTATCTCCTTTTCAAAATCTTCATTGATGGCAATGAGTTCTGCTTCAGTTTGAGATTCCACATGATTTTCGTTCAAATTCTTCTCCAGGGAAGGGTTCATAAAATGTTCCACTCCACTGGAGGAATTAAGCGGCATCGGCACCAAATCTATCGGAGCGCCATGTATAAGACTTATAGCCGCAATTAGAACTTTTATAAAAAATATTAGCAGACACCACTTGGGATTAAACATATTTAAACTGTTTTAAATAAACTTGTTAATGCAATAATTTCTTCGAATTTGTATTTCTAGATTTTTTCTCCCGACTTTTTTTTGCAATTTTGTTCTAACTTATAAACGCCCGTTGCAAAATAACTTCCGATCACTTCAAATCACTTTTGATTTTTAATTAAAAAATCTATCAGATTTTTGTTGGCTGGTTCCGTATTTGTAAATCTCTTTGTATAAATTACACAAAAAAATATCACTTGGTGTAGTTTTATGTTAATCGCTTTATTTTTTTTTTGCTTTTCGATTTTAGCTTGTTTTGAGTTATGAACGCTTATTTAATTTTTTTATTTATTTTTTTTTTGTGTTCGGCGTTCCGCACAAGACAAGAGCAGCGCAACAACGTGTGTCCACTTTGGTTTCAGGTTTTGGTCTGACTAGTTGAATTTACTTTGAGGAACTAAACCGCATGTTTGGAATTTTAGCGTTTTTATGCTCATTTAACAACAACAACATCAGCAGCGGCGGCAGCGGCAAGAAATCAACAACATTTAAAACAAGCTGTTGTTCGATACGGCTGGCGGGCTCAAGCACAGACGTTATGGAGAGCAAAGACATAAGCCAGGCCGACAGACAAGCGATTTGAAACAACATTTTGTCTACCAAAAATCCTCAATGAAAGAGCGTAAAACGACGCTGCCAAGCCTACCGGAATTCTTGTGTTTAAAGTTCAAATTCAAAATTGAAATTTGGCGCCCTTTATCTTATTGCAAAAACACCAGAAAATTGAAATTTTCTTTTGCTCCAATAAACTTCAGTTTCGTTTTCATTTCTAACAAAGCCGGTTTTGTCTTTCTATTCTCTAACTCATACGTGTGTAAGTCTCTGCAAATGGTACATTAATTTATTTTTTGCAAATTTTTTTCGCTCGATTGAAGGTGGTTTGACTGAACACAAATCACCTTTCCATTACACACATTCATATGTATCTACACTGAACAAATTTTGATTATTACAACAAAGATTATTACAACAAGAATCTTCTTGTTTTTTTGGCATAATAAAAATCATATTTAATTTAAAGAAAATCTGATTTTAATTTAAGATTACTTTAATACGATAATACCTATAAGTAGACAAGATTGAAACATGGTTTAACCTATCGACTAGAATTTTCCGAGTCGGTTTAGCTATGTCCGTCCGTCCGCCTGTAGATGTATTCTTGTAAATAATGTACAAGTCGCAATAATGCTGAAATGGACGATTCCTATTGAAATTGGTGAAATTCCGTTCAGACTTAAGTATGGCCAGAATATATCGACACCTTCATTCCAAAGCATATTTAAATTCCAAATTTTTAATATTAGCTAACCAATGAAAATTATCCTTTCTTTAATAAAAAGTTGTTACAAGGAAAAGTAAGATATCGCTATCATTTATTCTTTGAAAACATTTTTTCCGAAATTTTATGGGGATTTTAAAAAAATTTTCAAAATGAATTTTTGTTGTTTACGATTTTTTTAATTGCTATTGAACGGCTTTAACGATGTTTACAAAGTTTACGCCGCTTGAAAGAGAACGTAGCGGGACATTTTATTTTGGAATGTTTTTTAAAAACTTTAATTTAAAAAAATCCCCTACAAAATTACACAGAATATGAACCAGACCCTCACAAATCCAAAACAATAAATAGATTTTTGAAGGCTCACTATAGTTGAACTTCGATTAACCGTGATGCTCGGGACCGGGCTAATCACGGATAACCGAAAATCACGGTTAAAAGAGGTAAAATTTTACATGTATAAATTTTATTATTTTTATTTATTTTTGACAAAAACATGTAAATCTGCGTCTATAAACAACTTATCATATCTCTAGGAATACATAAATTTATTTAAAAAAATCTTTTATGGAAGTCTGTCTTATGTTTTTAGCTTTTGATTGTTCTTCCAACAAATGAGTTTGTATGCGATATATTTGCATTTGATCTGGTTCTGAAATACTACTTGGACAATTAAAGTTTTCTAAAAACATAACAAAATACTACTAGCCTCTATTGCCTGAGCCAATGTAGGCGTTTCGTCTGCATTGTAGATCTGTTCAGTTGTAAGTTGTTCGTTTTTAATGATTTCATCGCAAGTCGTCCACAAACATCGTAGCAGACTCATAATCAGCACACTCCTTTACTCCTTTACTCCCGTAGATTTCAGTCGACGGATTCCATGACGTTTTTTGAATTTATCCAACCAACCAACTGAATAAGTGCACTCTGAATTCATGTTTAACTTCAAATGGAACATTTTTGCCTTTTCGACAATCATTTCGTCTGAAGTTCAGAAGCAAATTTCAGTTTATGTTCATACAATATCTCCATTTCAGTTAACTTACCTGAAATTGGAGTTCCCTTAAATCTTTCTTGCCGAAACCATTGATATGTTGCGAAATCAACTTTTGGATTTTCGGATGTTTTTAGTGTATATCTGTGTTTAAGGCCAAGCATTGAATCAGTATCGGAGCAAAATTTTAAAATCCGATCTTTGTTTTTTATTAAATCGGATACAGTTTGAATGCCAACTCCATATTTTTCAGACCACATTTTAAAAGGTACTTTACGTTTTGAGTATTCATTAATCAGCTCCATTTTTTCTTTAATTGAAAGAACCTTTCTTGCTCTTTTCGCGGATTTAGTTTTTGACGGTGGCATGATGTAAGGAAAACACGTCTTGACAGATCAAATTTCACACTGATGAATGAATACATATGAAATTTGATATGAAAATTACACTTTCATGAAAAAGGCGAATCACCGAATTTTAATATGAGAGATGTGTGAGTATTATACGAAAAAAACAAACAAGCAGTCATTTGGACATGTGCATCACGGATAATAGAGGTAAATCACGGTTAATAGAGGTAAAAAATCAACCACTCAGCATCACGGTTAATAGAGTCACAGTTAATCGAAGTTCAACTGTATTTGTAAAAGTTATGGACGAAATACTAAAGCCTGGTACACACGGTTGTAAAATCTTACAATGTTGCCAGCAAAAAGTCAAAAAAATTTACAACCGTTAAAATTACAACCGTATGAACTTAAAATTGTTGTCTTGCAACGTTCTCAGAAAATACATTGTCTGTACATTGTAAGATTTGTGAAGTTTATGCATCTGACAATGGTGCCATTGTCAGAGAAACTCTCTCTATAAAATATTTTAATTAAATCCTGTTTATAAATATTTATAAAATATGTTGTAAATAAATGAAATTGTAGGGTTTTCTTGCAATTGTTTCTTCTAACGTCCATATTTTTTACAAATATTGAGTCCCCAAAAATTAAATTACTGCTTTGAATTTGTGAGAGTCTGGGGCATATTCTGTGTAAATGCACATAAAAACAAGTAAGAAAGTTTCAGTTGGGTAAACCGACTAAGGTATACCCTCACTTTGCGGGTAATGTAATATATAACATTACACTCATTAATCTGTCAATTTGTGTGGGAGGTACCAGAAGTGGTTTAACACACGCATCTATTTTTCGGCAAACAGTAGATTCTTTAAATCCATTGCACTGTGCCGAGCGATAAGCGCATATGGGCACTGGTATATTAACGTTACGAGCTATTAAATTTTGGTATGATTTGGTCATTTTGTGTGGGAGATACAAAAAGGGGCGTGGTGATAACGCCCACTTTTCACAGGACTGTAGGTACTATAACAGCATTACACTGTAAAAAATTTAAAGTATTTGTATGAATTGGTATTAAAGTTATAAGCCGTTAAATTTTGGTACAAAACGGCCCATTTGTGTGGGAGGTACAAAAATGGGCTGTACAATAATGCCAATTTTTTACCGGACTATAAGCGCTTCAAAACCATTATACTGTACAAAAGCATTTCAATTTTGATGCAAAATATTCCATTTGTGTGGGAGGTACCAAAAGGGGAGTGGGAACTCGGCCCATTTTTCTCGAGGTGATAGCGGCTAATAAAATAATACAATGTGTGGAATTTCAGAAGATTGTAATAAGTAGTATAGATGTTATTAAAGATTCAATATTTCACAAAATGTTAATCCTTTGTGAGGGAGGTACCAGAAGGAGTGGACCAATATGGCCCATCTTCGAACTTAGCCGGAGATGGAAACAAATATTACCGTATACCAAATTTAAAGTCAATCGGTTACTCCTTTCGAGAGTTATCGTGCGCACCAGCCAGCAGACAGACAGACGGACGGACGGACATTTATCTTTCGACTTAAAATGACCCAAAACGAATATCCGCCAAACATACTTAAGGTCATAGATCACTCCTTCGATATGTTACACTTTTGGCTCGTGGCAAATGATATATACCCTCGTATCACTAAAGTGAGGGTATAAATATTACCACATACCAAATTTGAAGTTAATCGGTTACTCCTTTCGAGAGTTATCATGCGCACCAGCCAGCAGACAGACAGACGGACAGACATTGTTCATTCGACTTAAAATGACCCAAAACGGATTTCCGCGAACATAACAGGTGGCGCAAAAGTAATCCTCCTATCAGAAAATGCTATAAATTTTGCGATTGGCCCCTAATGCCTACTGTTGACATTTGTGTAGTAAACACATGCGAAATACACGTTAATAAACAATGTTACGCTACACTGCTCCAGAACGCGGAATATTGCTGACTATTTATTTGACCAATAATCGGTCGGTGACTTTGGCACAAAAAACATCGAAAGGTTACTTTTGCGCCACCAGTTACTTGGGGTCTTATGTCACTCCTTCGATGTGTTGCACTTTTAGTCCGTAGCAAATTATATAAACCCTCGTCACACTAAAGTGAGTGTGTAAAAAACTTTTTAGGTCTCGGGTCCAAAACATTTTTTTTTGTTGCATATTGTTATTTATCGTTCTTTTACAGTGAAATACAGTTAACTTTTTCGGACGTAATATCTTTGATCGCCATTTGGCTATCTGTGAAGAAGTTAGCATCGTTAGGCTTTTTGATGTTACTGAGTCAGATCACAACTCCATGATTGCTTCAATTGCAATTTCAGCGGGAAACCCCATATTATGGCCTGGGAGGTGGAAGTAAAGTTCGACCTCTGATTCTTCAATAAGTCCAAGTCCCATTTTGAATAAAACACAAAATTATTTAGGAAATTATTGTCATTTCTTTTTATTATGATAATATTGGTGTGGTTCAATTATGGAACAAAATATCGGCCAAATGGCCGCCGCGAGCTCAGCGGCACACCTCCATCCGATGATCCAAATTTTCGATGATGCTGAGGCATGATTGAGGTTCTATGCCGTTAATGTGCCGAATTATCTCATCCTTTAGCTGTTGAATTGTTGCTGGCTTATCGACGCACACTTTTCTTTCAAATACCTCAAAGAAAGAAGTCCAACAGCGTCAAATCACATGACCTTGGCGGCCAATTGACATCGCCACGGCGTGAGATAACACGGCCATTGAATTTGTTGCGCAAAGAGCCGTTAGCTGTGTGCAAGTGGCACCGTCCTGTTGAAACCACATATTGTCCACATCCATACCATCCAATTCGGGCCATAAAAAGTTCTTTGTCTTCTCACGATAGCGAACACCATTCACAGTAACTGCCTGACCGGCCTCATTTCGAAGAAGTATGGCCCGATGACGTCGCCAGCCCATAAGCCGCTCCAAACGAACTGGGCGAGCATGCACAGGTGTTGTCACATCTCCTACAGACCCGGTTTGCTGAAATTTGCGCACAATTCTCCCGGTTGTGGACACATTTGGTCGATTATGCTGATCAAAAAACATCACGAAGTGCACGAAATGCATTTTGATTTGAACACCTATTTTCGTAAAAGGCTTAAAAAACTTTAACGCGTTGCTCGATTGTGTATCTTTCCATGGTTCAAATTGAGTTAGTCTGAAATTGAGAAATGTCAAATGAAATGCAGTACAAAACTTGACGTTTAGGTGTGGTTCACATTCAACATCGGCCCTTACAATTTAACCACCCTTTAGTTTGGACTCATAAAGGGCTAAAGTTTCGTTGAACCAGGGGTGTCTGTCTGGGACAAATGCTTCACAGTTAGCTGCAAGCCGTACTTCAGGATTGCGGATTTAGTTTGTTTAAATGTGGCCGACCAGTGATTATAATATCCTTTGATCGTAAGTACGACTTGTGGTCTCGATTAATCCATACACCTATCACGCGTAGACGTGTTGTTGTTAAGGTTGCCTCATACGTTATAGGGATTTCTATTGGTCATTAATGTCCATAACACTGCTGAGGTGTAGGTTAATCACGCTTGTGTTAAGCCAGTGTATCATATTCGGACTTAATCCCCATTTTGAACCTAATAGCTCTTCTGCTCAACGACTAACATCTCTCTCTCTCTTCTATGTGATCCTTTCAGCTCAGTTTCCTATCTGAGATTACTCCTTCAATGTCTATGCAAACGGCGAGCGCATAGATTTTTTTTTTGCAGTAACCTTTTTTATGTTCTGTCTTGACCGAAAAATCCAACATTATATTTTAAAGTTCAATATTTTACTTCGATCTTGATTAAATTTTGTACCAAGCCTTTTCTTCCATCAGGGACAAGGCGTATTGATTTTGCTCACAATTGGTTTAGGTTCAGAATGGAAAATCGTCTTTTTATACCCTACACCACACTGTGGTACAGGGTATTATGACTTTGTGCATTTGTTTGTAACACCTAAAAGGAGAAGAGATAGACCCATTGTTTATTATACCGATCGACTCAGAATCACTTTCTGAGTCGATTTAGCCATGTCCGTCTGTCTGTCCGTATGTCCATGTATTCTTGTAATCAAAGTGCAGGTCGTATTTATGGTCCGATTGTGATGAAATTTAGCATAGTGGTATTTTTTGGCCCAAGGACGATCCCTATTGAAATTGGTAAAAATCGGTTCAGATTTAGACATAGCCACCATATATATGTTACCCCCGATTTTACATGTAAGCGCTGTAGAAACTGTATTTTATATCAGATCAGTACGAAATTTTGCAGAGAGAGTTCTCTTATTACATGAGTGAACACTGCCAAATTCGGGGAAAATCGGTTCAGATTTAGATATAGACCCCATATATATGTTTCACCCGATTTGACATGTAAGCGATGTAGAAACCGCATTTTACATCCGATCTTCATGAAATTCGGTAGAGAGAGTTATCTTATTACGTGAATAAACACTACCAAATTCGGAGAAAATCTGTTCAGATTTAGATATAGCCCCCATATATATGTTTTACCCGATTTGACATGTAAGCGCTGTAGAAATTGTATTTTATTTCAGATCAGTACGATATTTGGCAGAGAGAGTTCTCTTATTACATGAATAAACACTGCCAAATTCGGGGAAAATCGGTTCAGATTTAGATATAGTTCCCATATATATGTTTTACCCGATTTGACATGTAAGCGTTGTAGAAACTGTATTTTATATCAGATCAGTACGATATTTGGCAGAGAGAATTCTTTTATTACATGAATAAACACTGCCAAATTCGGGGAAAATCTGTTCAGATTTAGATATAGTTCCCATATATACGTTTCACCCGATTTGACGTGTAAGCGCTGTAGACACCATATTTTATATCCGATAAGTACGAAAATCGGCAGAGAGAGTTTTCTTATTACATGTATGAACACTGCCAAATTCTTACCGCAATTCCCATTTTCGCATTGATAGGTAGGTGTAGGGTATTATATAGTCTGCTCCGCCAGACTTTCTGTCTTTCTTTACTGGTTTGATATGTTTGAGTTCAAAGAGAATATATTTGTTACCGGAAATTTTTCAATATTATTCAGTCAGAATTTATTTTGGTTTGAGACTATATGTTTCAGTTACTTTCTGTCTATTGCAAAAAAGTAATAGAAACAAATACAAAAAATTTGTAGAGAGTTTTAATTGATTGGTAGAGTTGACTGCAGTTTCGATAGACACCATTCTATCATCTTCAGAATTCAGTAGAAATAGTGTATGTCTTTATCTTAAATCAGCTGAAATACTTATGGAAGCAGTAATTTGAGTCGGAGAATGTTCTATAACTTATTTAGAGATTTCATATTACTACACACAGAATACAGTTTGGTTGCCTCAACCGAATTATTTGCCAACCGAATTTTGTAGTTCTGTCTACTATCATGCGATTCCATCAGGACAACCAATATTTTGGTTGTAGCTTACTTCTGTTTCCATGTTGACAACAATCATATTTGGTTGCGCCAACTACGAAAATGGTGGCATAAATTATCTGTTGTAGTTGCCACAACCAACTGTTTTAAAAAATTGGTTGTTCTGACAATTTGTCAGTCATATACTACCGAAAATTAATTAAAACAGTTTTCATTTATTAAACAAAAAACAAAACAATTCATAACAAAATTAAAAATCCCATATTACAAATTCATCACTATATAAGATGTGGAAATATTTGACAAACATTTTAGTACATGAAAAAAAAACACAAAACTTTTATGCAAATATCGCTTAAACCTGTGCTTTCAATTAAATGATTGTTGCTTTTAATTTTTATTTATGTAAAACATTTTGCACAACATATTCTGCATTCCACACATTATTATCCAGCAACCAATCTTTCGGTTGTATTTCCCAAAATACATTTAATTATTCTAAATTTGGGAAATGATTGGGATAACCAATAAACGATTATTTATTAATATTTTTCTGTTGTAGTAACCAATTATTCGTTGCGATAATAATCTTTCGTCTATTGATACAATTTCTGTTGTAAAGAATAAAACATTGGTTGTCACAACTAAAAATCGATCATATGGTACTATAATGAAAATTTGAAATTGGTTACCACAACTAACCGAGTGTCAATGAAAAAAACAATCTTAATTCGATTGATACAACCATAGATTTGGTTGCAAGCATTTTCATTTGATCGTATCCATGTTATTTTTGTTGTTTCAACTAATTATTTATAAATACAACCGACGGACGGTGTAGGCAATATACTTTTTGTTGCTAGTACTATATTTTTATTGTTACAATCGAATTCCAACCAATTATTTTCCTGGGTGTAGATGTTGATGAACATGATTTTTTCAGTGTAAAAAACATTTTCCAATATCGCATTTTCTGTTCTGAAACCTGTTTTCTTTCTTGACTTAAAGGTTTAAAGTCTCCGGCCGTTTGGTTTTCACCGCCACTCACTTCTCAGTTAACATTTTGTGTAAAAATTCTTTATTACTATTTTTTTGTTTGTTTCAAAAAACCACCTTTTCTTGTCGTCGTCTCGCGGTAATTATGGCAACAACGTAATCAAAGTCTTGTATTTCGCCTTTATAATAATAAACCACATTTCAATTGCTTATAAAAGCTTATGAGACATTACTTAAAAGTGGCGTATTGTTTCAATAGCCTTTCGTATTTTGTTTTCTTTCTTGTTACAGCACCCTACTCAAGCAGACTGAAGAACATGACAAACGTTTTAGCTTAGAATGATACTTATTTTCAGGATTATTATGTCAATGACATTTTTAATAAAAACTAACAAGGCACGTTTAAAGTTATATGAAGACTGTCATAAAACCCTTATCAAGGTGAAGAAAAAATTAGAAATTCTAAATTACGCTAATTAAGTTTCAAACATTAAATTATACTAACTTTTGTGGTAATAAAACGTGTAGAAAGGAAATTTGTTCATAAATGCCAAATTCTGCCAAATTTGTACAAAAGGAACTGTTGTAGCATGAGTGTCGCACTGGAGTTGTTGAATTGTCAACGACGATCCAGGAGTGCTCAACGGGTCAAAACTGCTTCATGCTACCTTTTCCTATTCCCAAAGCTGAAAAGTCTAATGAAATGACGGAGATTTGCCATGACTAAGAAAAGAACCGCCTCGCTGGAAGATTCAACTCCATACCAAAAATCGTATATCAGAAGTGTTTCGAGGATTAGAAAATGCGCTAACACATATCTGACGGGGATTATATTGTCCCAAACATATTTTGCTTGAAACATACATATGTTTAGGATAAACTCCCAATTCCGAGTATATATATAATATTTGACACACCCAAATAGCATATATCGTCGCTTGGATGACCAACTGCAGTAACTGACATTTTCAAAATTGTTCAGGAGAGCAGTTTTTCTGTTTTCGAGACAATGTTCCTTCTTCCCCACGGCGTAATATTTATTATATTTCCAGTTTGCTTTTCTAATTGTGTACTTAACTCCATATTTTTCAATATTATTAACAAAAAAAAAATAAAAAAATTTAATTATAATTAAATGATTTTCATAAACAATGCAGATACGTACGTCACTTTGTGGGAAAACAAATTATACTTAATGTCAGTTGCGACTGATCACAGCCCAGCCCAAACGGCTAAAGCTACCCTAAGAAAAAAAAAACTTCTGGAAACATATTATACTAGCGGACCCGGCGAACTTCGCCTCGCCCCAATTTAACGCCTTCAGATAAACTCAGGAGTGATAATAAAACACAGATAGTTAAAATTTTAATGCGATTTGTTTAAAAGGAATCGAAATCAGTAGAGAGCGATGTGATAAACAACAAACAACGAAGACAGAAGACAGGCAACGTACAGATGACCGTGCGAAAAACAGGGAAATTCGAGATTAATTCCACAGACTTCCTACGATTTGTCTTGAGATTTATTGATTGTCATCGTAAAAGCCAATCGTACAGGGAACTGAATCCGCTTGAATTGGAATGAAAGATCAGTTGGAATAATCGGAATTCGTGGGATAAGGACTTCCTCTCCTTTGAATTTTCCCTTGATGATCGTCGCCTGAATCACATTGTCCATCAGTTTCATAATGGACAACCGCGAACTATGCACAATTTCGGATGATTCAGATTCCGCAACATGATTATGATCGATTCCACCTTCAGCTGTAAATTATGCGGCGGAGCTCCTGGCACATCAAGCGAGTTCGATTTTACTTTGAATAATAAAATTCATGCTATCGACGTCCTTATTCTTCGCTGCTAATATTGCCCGTTAACTAATCTAATCGAGATTTGGAAACACTTTGGTGATGAGTTCCTCGTTCGACGATGAGAACTCGCAAAAATTTGCCGGGAACAATATCAATGCAGTGGAAACATCAACAGTAATTTGGCCATTGCCAAGCGCCAACAGTTGTTTCGAGAATTCAAGAGCCGATGAGTCGTTCTGCAACGCGACTCTCATGTTCGTGGTCAATTTCGACTTCTTGACATGCCGCCACAAAGACCACGATTTCAGGCATGCATTAATTTCATCGGCAGTAGATTTCGGGATGACGGGAAGCGTTTGACGAAAATCTCCGGAGAGCAATATCATAGACTCACCAAATTGTCTCAAATCACGTCGTAAATCCTTCATCGTTCGGTCAACTGCATCCAGAGCTCGTTTATGCGCCATCGTGCATTCATCCGAAATTATGATTTTGCAATTTTCGATTTTCCCAATTTTCCGACTTTTTTTCCAAAATTTTCTTGTGTATTCTTCTTATTTGGCCGGAGACCTGTCCGAATTGGTGCTAATCACCGAAATCGGTCCAGGCGTTCTCGAGTTATAAGCGTAGTAACTAACATCACTTTCTTCTGGAAACATATTATATTTGGGAAAAATTACTTTTTTCCTATAGGTAGGAAAACAAATTCTGTAGCCGATTTAAATATTCCCCGTTTTTAGAGATAATTTCCACCAAAACTCCGAAAAAATAACATTGATAAGAGAGATATTCAAACTTTTTTTCCGGTATGTAAATATAAAATATTTGCACCAAAGTATATTTTATTTAAATTTTGATCCCAAACATATTTTGTTTCCTGTTTTTTTCTCCGTGTAGAGTCATGAAATTTGGTAGGATGGTAGTCCTTGCTATATAGACGCGCAATATGGAAGGGTTTTTCGAAATTTTGGGCGCACAATGGGTCAAAAAAGAAAAAAAGATGATATCACAGCCAGATCCAAACGGCTTGAGCTAGAATTGCAACATTTCGTGTGAGTGTAGCGCCTAGGGCGAAGATTCGGTATGAATCACAATTTTTCGAAATAAAAATATTTACGCGCACATTGGGACAAAAAGGGATAAATATGGCAACAAAGCCAAGACCAAATGCCAGGAGCTTGAATCGTATAATTTGGCTTGAGGGTAGCCATTGGAACGTAGACTAAACACAAGGAGTTTTTTAGGCAAAACTGGTGGAAAATGATAAATATTGTGCAGCGGGACAAAACTATGTTGGATATGGTACAGTGGGGCAAAAAGGGTTAAGTATGGTACAGTTGGGGAAATATTTTAAATTTGTGCTGTGGGACAAAACTATGTTGGATATGGTACAGTGGGGCAAAAAGGGTTAAGTATGGTACAGTTGGCGAAATATTTTAAATTTGTGCTGTGGGACAAATATGCGTTAAATATGGCACAGTGGGACAAAAATGTGTTTAATATTTCGTGGCAACATGGGTTACATATAGTTAAGATTAAGGTTACGTATGGTACAGTGATGGAAAAATTAAATATTGTGCAGTTGGAAAAAACTGTGTTTAATATGGTACAGTGGGGGAAAAAGTGGTAAATATGGTACAGTGGGGGAAAAAATTTAATTTGTGTAGTGGGTCAAAAGTGTGTTACATATGGCACAGTGGGTCAAAAAGGGTTAAATATTGTACCGTAGTGCAAAAATGGTAAAATATGGTACAATGTATCAAAAATATGGTAGAGTAGGGGCTAACGGTGCGAATTTAACTTTTGGAATATACAGTATGTTTTTCTCTTAATACATACATATTGTTAAACCGTGTTTAACAATAGTTTTAAGATCAATTAAAATGAATTCTTCAATATATGCACAACTATAATGCATTATAACTTGAATTAACGGTCACTGCGACTGTCCTATTTTTAATTCCCATTTATTTATAATCTAGTCTGTACATATGGCAACTCTTTATCCAATGATTGCTTCTTCTGAAAAGCTTTCACTCATTGGATAAAAAGTTTCCATCTTAATTTTCTGATTCCAGTTACTGTTTTTCTGAATTTCCCTAAACCTCTGAATTGGCTCTCTATCGTTTTGCGTGCTGCAGCACAAACTTCACTTGTGCAGCAGAAACGAAAGCGGTAAGAACCACCTGAACTTGAAACTGAAACTCTTTTGTTGTTTTTATTTTCTCTTTATTTCCATGGATTTCTAAAACGGCCAAAATACTTACAATTTTGGGAGTTTTATGAAATTCAATACAGTCCACTTTCAGAAGAAGCCCCAAGATTGTACGCATATAGTGGCACTATGATGCAAAAACGATTAAATGGTGGTTTAATGGCATTTAGAGGCACATTACGGAAAAGGGATAAATACTGTAACAATATAACTTTTGGAATATAAATAAGAAATTGTAGGGGATTTTTCGTATTTTATGGTAGAAAAAGTTTCGAATTTACTTAATTTTCGTCATATGAAATAATCATGGGTATTTGAAAGAAAGAAATGTAACTATTTTACGGTACCCTAAACAAATATAAATAAATAATGGGTCTGCAAAGCGCACCGGATTATAATTAGTGTTAAATAAAATTAACACTTCTTAAAGCGAAAGAGGTTTACACAAAACTACATGTTCCGATATTTTGAATATGTGATACATTTCTTGGTATAAATTAAATTATTAATTTTGAATTTATAATCAGAACACAGAGGGTTACAGTGACTAGGAACGATACGTTGTGATGGTTCACTTTTGTAGACCCTATACTTCGAATGGATAAAAGCTTGCATGGACATTTTTTTTTTTTTAAATTTAAAAACTCCAGGAATTCCAATGACGCTATTTCAATAGGCTGCTTTTATAGGGCAATCGGAATATTGGATTTCGTTGACTGGAAACGTGAACATATATTAAAAAATAAGCGTTATTGTTATTACATTGTTTTCAAACGGACACTCTATTCGTTAGGATATTAAAATGTCATTCCAAGAGACGGAAAGCCATCTCTCAATCGAAAATACATTACGTTTTCATTATATATATTCGGGATATAATTAATTATACTTTTATATTCATCCTAATAATTTATTTTTTAATAAACTATATACATATATATTAATGGATGTCTTTGTTGTTAAGTATGGAAAGACTTACGCCTGAACAACGTTTACAACGTTTTGACAACAAATTGACAGATTAATTAGCGTAATGTTATAACGGGTGATCCAAGTAGAGACACCCTTTTCAATAGCCTTTTTTTGCCAGATCACATGTGAGTCGTGTCATGCTGTCATGTTATTTTTGTTAAGTATTGTTTGGCATTTCATCATAGAAAGACTTACGCCTGAACAACGTTTACGCGTGATGATTGGGACTGGACCGTGATCCCGTTTCGACCGCAATCGGTCCAAAAATGGGCAACGAGTGGGCTGGGTCCAGCAAGTACTCCATAACTTTTTGCAATAATGCACAAACATTTCGGGAAAACGACATATTAAGTGACATATTGCACTTTCGTCTCTTGGTGAAAATTTTTTTGGCATTGTGTCAGATACGTCTAAAATCATTTACAGTTTTTTGAGAAAACGGTAATATATATATGCACAAAATCTATACACACTTTGTACTTTGACTAGACAAATCGAATGGTGGCCTTAACTCAATTTCTGAAAAATGGTCAGTTACGCCGGTTGGTCATCCAAGCGACGATATGTTAACGTATTAATAGATATTTGTATACCCTACACCACACTGTGGTCCAAGGTATTATGAGTTTTTATACCCTACACCACACTGTGGTCCAGGGTATTATGAGTTTGTGCATTTGTTTGTAACACCCAGAAGGATAAGAGATATACCCATCGTTTATTATACCTATCGACTTGGAATCACTTCCTGAGTCGATTTTATCATGTCCGTCCGTCTGTATATGTATCGTTGTAATTAAAGTGCAGGCCATAGTTATGGTCAGATTGCTATGAAATTTAGCACAGTGCTTTTTTATGGCCTAAGGACGATTCCTTTTGAAATTGGTCAAAATCGGTTCAGATTTAGATATAACCTCCATATATATTGTCGGCTTAATGTCCATCTTTGGTCCATACGCCATTTCTGTGTTTTTTGAGTTAAGAGTTGATAATATGGGTTCCAAGCATGCTTTTTCAGAATCTGCAATCATTTTTTTCCTATCTCGCCTAGTTTTCGAGATATTGGTAGGATAAATTTGTTTTACTCTGAATAACGGGAAATAATTTCGATATTTTTATTCTATGTCTCAATTTTTCTATCGCCCTATATTTTTCACTCAGTATTTTGCGTTCTTTCGATCACAATATGTAAATTAGTGTCCTTCCATACCGACCCTTTTTGTGGTCCATGTAATACAAATACGAAAAAATATTAAAATAAAAGTGGATATGGACCAAAATGTCAAGTACAAAAATTTTTATAACTTGCTTATTTTTGGATGCAATGGCATAGAAATGCATGAGAATCATACAAACACTGTTGGGAACCCTATGAAATAAAAAGTGTGTAACTCTTCAGTCCCGGTTTTACTCAAACAATAAATTGCGTTTTTCTCCGATCATACAAAATGGCGTATGGAACAAAATAGCATTGATCTGACGAATATGTGGGTACAATTTTTTTAAAAAAGCCTAAAAAAACTTTTGTCGAATTTTGTGATGAAAGTTGGTATGCGTGGTCGGGAGGGCGAATAAAAAAAAAATTTGAGTAGTTTTGCAAAATTTTCATTTTCGCGGAAGATATGACCTAATAAGTCCGCTCATGCCACATTTTTGTTTTTTAATTTTCTGGAGATCTGCTGAACGGATTACGCTGAATTTTTGCATGTATATAAAGCGTAGATGCTACATATAACTAGTAATTTATATTTTGCAAAACGATTTCGGATGCTGCAAAAATTTGAAATTTGCGCAGAAATTTGAATTTTTTGCAACTTTCTCTATCTGCGTTTTGAAATATTTTGTATCTAAAATATTGCACATTTTGTTGTTACATACATATATTCAAGAATAAAAAGTTTGCACTCTTAATAGGGACATTGAGATTTCCGTGTTTTTCTAATGTCACTTCTACCACATTTTACTTTATCGGCAGCAGTATACGTCGTCAACGTCTATTATGATTGAATGTATTTTTTAGATTTGATGTAAAAATGCACCCAAATTATAAGGACCAGCTTTCAAAAAACGCCATTTTAAATTTCTAAAGAATGGACTTTAAATGACCGCTGGCTAATATTTATATTACGCAATATATATTAGACTCAATTTCAACTGAATACGGTACGCTGAAGTCGAATCTCACCTCTATATTGTTAAAAAATTTCGCGTTCGGAAGTTATATAGATCCAGATTGTAACTAAGAACATAGTTCACTAAAAAAGAAATAATTGGGAAACTTTTATTTCGGTAGGTTTAGTTTTATTTGGAAATATTATTTTTAGTAACAGTTACTAATGTTTAGCTATTAGATTCGAAAAATATCTTGCAGTTAAGGGTATTTTTGGAGGCTGGATAAAAAGCGTGATAGTGACGCGTGTTTTTAATTGTTTTCACATCTTTATAGCGCAATTCCAAACTTATTTTACATTTAATGTGAACATTCGTCGTCGACAGGCGTGATGTTTTGCTCCAAGGCCTGAATCGCAGCGGGTTTGTCCGCATAAACTTTAGACTTTACATATCCCCACAGGAAAAAGTCTAACGGTGTGATATCACACGATCTTGGTGGCCAATCGACCGGCCCAAAACGTGAAATTCCCTGCTCACCGAAGTGTTTTCTCAATAAATACATTGATTGATGCGATGTGTGGGAAGTGGCGCCGTCTTGTTGAAACCAAACGTCGCCGAGATCACGTGCTTGAATTTCAGGCATCAAATAGTCGGTTATCATGGCACGATAACTGTCGCCATTGACGGTTACGTTCTCACCGGCATTATTTTTGAAGAAATATGGACCGATGATTCCACCGGCCCCGGAACCACACCAAACCGTTGTTTTTCCTAGATGAAGTGGCAGCTCTTGAATCTCTTCAGGTTGCTCTTCGCCCCAAATTCGGCAATTTTGCTTGTTTACATACCCATTGAGCCAGAAATGGGCCTCATCGCTGAACAAAATTTGGCTCGAAAACGTCGGATTTTCTTGGAACTTTTTAAGAGAGGAACTTTGCACAAGCTGTATTTTCTATACTTTCAATTTAAGATCTCGACATAAAATGCGCCAAGTCGTTCCATACGTCAGTCCGAGTTGCTGCGAACGGCGCCGAATCGACTCTCGACGGTCTTCGTGTACACTCTCGATCGAGTCATCGTAGCCGCGGCCAACATTTGATAGACATAATCTTCAAAAAATAAATGCCAAAGAATGTTCTTTCAAATGATAATAAACATTCCCCATTCAATTTGAATTTTCTGTGTTTATACCCTACACCACACTGTTGTACAGGGTATTATAACTTTGTGCATTTGTTTGTAACACCCAAAAGGAGAAGAAATAGACCCATCGTTTATTATACCGATCGACTTAGAATCACTTTCTGAGTTGATTTAGCTATGTCCGTCTGTCCGTCTGTCTGTCTGTCTG
This sequence comes from Eudasyphora cyanicolor, assembly GCA_963930755.1. NCBI lineage: Eukaryota > Metazoa > Arthropoda > Insecta > Diptera > Muscidae > Eudasyphora > Eudasyphora cyanicolor. Next base: position 197,980,916 of record OZ005737.1, on the reverse strand, counting down.
TCTGTCCGTCTGTGCATGTATTCTTGTAATCAAAGTACAGGTCGCAATTATGGTCCGATCTCGACGAAACTTTACACATATCTTTATTTTGGCCCAAGGACGATCCCTATTGAATTTGGTTAAAATCGGTTCAGATTTAGATATAGCCCCCATATATATGTTAGCCCCGATTTGACATGTAAGCGCTGTAAAAACTTTATTTTATATCCGATCAGTATGAAATTCGGCAGAAAGAGGTTTCTTATTATAAGAATGAACACTGTTAAATTTGGAGGAAATCGGTTCAGATTTAGATATAGCCCCCATATATACGTTACCCCCGATTTGACATGTAAGCGCTGTAAAAACTGTATTTTATATCCGATCAGTGCGAAATTCGGCAGAAGGAGGTTTCTTATTACATCAAGGAATACTGCCAAATTCGGAGAAAATCGGTTCAGATTTAGATATAGCTCCCATATATATGTTGCCCCCATATTTGACATATAAGCGCTGTAGAGACTGTATTTTATATCCGATAAGTACGACATTCGACAGAAGGAGGTCTTTTTACATGAATTAGTATTTAGGGAAGATCGGTTCAAATTTATATTAAAGCTGCATACATATGTTCCTCCTGATTTGGTATCAAACCGCTATAGAAGTTGTATTTTACCTCCGATCATTAAAATTTTCCATAAAGATGTTTCTCAATTTAGAAACGAATATTGCTTAATTTAGCGATTATCGTTTCAGAATTAGATAATATGTTTCTAACCATTTACCAATTATTCCAAATTATTATGGCAATGACCCTTATCGCATTGTTAGGGAGGTGTAGGGTATTATATAGTCGGCCCCGCCCGACTTTCTGCCTTTCCTTACTGGTTTTTCTTTAAAAAAGTAGGGAACCTCGAAATGGATCACGCTTTAGAACAACCGGAAGCAGGTGGTGTTTCAATCGGAGTGTTTATTGCTGGACCCGCAATTAAAATATCAACCCTCATATTCTGTATTTTAGACAATTTTTGCAATGATTATAGACCGAACAAAATATGTACTTATGTCCAACTTTGTATCTCCCATGCGCAGTACCATATTCCACATTACTTTTTTCGAAAATTGCTTATTCCGGTTCAATCGACCGAAATTTTCTTATTTATTTAAGTAAAAAATTTACGTAAATGTAGCGACGTCTTTGAGGCCAATCTTTAATAGTATGACAAAGTTTTTCTCAGTGTAACTGCACATATTTTAATTAAAATAGTTATGCCTTTCAATGGGAATTCCAACATAAAAGATCATTTAATCATTATAGCCCTATCCAATTGCTAATTCGTTTAAGGCATATTTTGGAAATTAGTGGTATGATATAGCGCCAAAAAAAATAGCTTGCGATTATGTGCTGGTTGATAATTGGTTTATTGTTGCGGGGAACTGGTGGCCGCTTTCAGTAGTCATAGTGTATCACATATTCGACCTTCATCGATCGCGCTCCCTACATTCCGTCTGGAAAAGAGTATATTTTGTGTACCTTTCGCCGTCATCGCGGCAGAATAGCCGTATGGGCTGTGACTCAGATTCAATAGTTCGAATTGTAATAGGGGAAAAAGCCAACCTCTGCAGCTTTAATCATAGCTATTCCATGGAATTGTTGTCTTCACCTTTCAGTCAACAGCAAATGTTTCTGCGTTAGTTTGAAATCGGTTACTTTGGTTTTGCTGAATGTCGATATCAATTAATAAATTCATGAATATACATTTAGAGTCTAATGTTTTTGCTCAGATTCGCGCTGATATTTCATTTTATTTTTATTGAATTCATTATTGCGTTTATTGTTTATTTTGTAGAGTTTTTTTCTTTTTTATGATTTCTTTCTTTCGGTTCGTGTCTGTGATTATTGTGTATCTATGTGGATATTGGCCCGTTTTGCGGTATGTGCCAATGTGCGAAAGGTGTTAACCATTGGTATTAACATCGTTTTTTGCATTGCATAGTTTTGCTATCGTTTTTGCAACAATTTGTTGACGGTTTTGTGCAAACAACGAACAACGTTTGATTGTCATAAACTGGATTTTTATTCATTCACCTTTGAATTGAAATTTTCTCGTTGATGCTTTTTCGCTTCTTCCATTCTTTTTTTTTGTTTTGCCTTACAAAAATGTCAATTTGTTTCTTTATTGTTTGTTTATTGGCCAAACCTATAGCCGCATGATTGTAAACGGAATATGTTAAGAGTTTAATGTGTTTAAAATCGCGCATTTGCCGGTTTTTCTTTTATTCGCCGTTTGAATGGAAGGTGCCAACAAAAAAGTTCGACATCATCGAAAGCGTAAAAATGACCTTTAAAACCATGTTAGCGTTAACTCTTGCCAGGAGTTTTGTTTTCTTGGATTACAAGTCAAAAATATGCGAAGATGAATATTGAAAACCTTGACATTCATTTTTACAAAATTGCTTTGCATGAGGTGTATGCAGTAGCCGTTACAAATAGAAGAAACTTCTGGTGTGTAAATGACATTTCCATTTTACTTAATGTAGGGTAATTTAAAGGAATTGCAATAACCATAATCGAGAGAACCATGTAGGAACTTGAACTAGTATAGGCCTTGTAATATCACTAGTTCTTTCCCAATCACTTTTATACATATTGGGCTAGTCAATTTAACATGGGGCTGTCTTAAGATATTTAACCTGTTCCAATTAAATCGCTCTACATAAACTTCATCTTGTCAGTTCGCCAGTCGCATGGAACTTTCTACCTCCCTATTTCAAATTAACTAAGCTCTGAAAGCAAACATATGGAACTACGGACATAACACCCTAAAATAGTCTTCAAAGGGAAATAAGCATTTTGCCCATAGGGCTTCCTGAAGAGTTCTGGGTATAAATATAACTAATTTACACATTTTCAGCCGAATCAGTTGATTTTTCTTGTTTCTATGGCGTCAAATCGAGAGGGACCTTTGGTGGAAGCTATATCAAATCATGGACATATGACGACCGTTGTTCTTGGTATAAATAGACACAAAAAAACATAAACAAGTAAGAAAGTTTTAGTCGGGTAAACCGACTAAGGTCTACCCTCACTTTGTGAGTTATGTAATACGGAATATTACAAGAATTAATCTGCCAATTTGAGTGGGAAGTACCAGAAGGGGTTTTTCAAATACACTTATTTTTCGCTGAAAAGTATATACTTTAAATACATTGCACTGTGCCGTATTACAGGGTGGCTGATGAAAGCTGCTACCAAAAAAAAATTAATAACTTTTTTATATTTGATGAATCTGGTTAATTTTTTTTATTTTGCACTGAAGTCCGTAGTTTTGGTTCAAAGAGAGTATAGGGGCACGTTTGGCGGCAATCCTCCGAGCAGATGGACCATAGAGAGACTTGTTAACAATTTTTCCGAGCATGGGACAGTCAACAGAAGACCTTACCATTGAAACCCTTCGGTTCGGACGGAGGAAACGATCGCTGCTGTAGCTGATGCCATACAAAACAATCCAAGAGTTTCGACAAGAACCTTATCTGCTCAAATGGGTATAAACAGATAGTCATTGCAGTCAATTATGCATAAAGATTTGGAGTCATTCCCATATAAAATTCAAATGTCCAACAAAGTGAACTCAGCAGAATTCCCGATTCGCTTGGAATTTTGCCAGAAGATGCTTCAAATGGTGAAAGAGGACGGAAACATGTTGAACTGTCTTTTCATGTCTGACGAGGCCCATTTCGATTTAAACAGCAACATAAACAAACAAAATTGTCGAATATAAAGTGCCTACAACCCACAGATACTCCATGAGACGGAATTGCATCCATTTCGTGTCACAGTGTGGTTCCCGTCTCAACTCTCCAAGCAGTAATGAACAACTTTTTGGTAAGATGCCGCACATGCATCAACGAGCAGGGGGGCATTTAAATTCCATTTTTTAAACTAATTAAGCTATATTTAATTAAATTTAGTGAGCTTTAACATGAACAAACATACACTGAAAAAAAATTTATTTGAGTTTCTTAATGTAGCAATATTCATCAGCCACCCTGTATAAGAGTTTATGTGTACTAATAAATAATACCATTATGAGCTATTAAATGTTGGTACAATTTGACCATTTTGTATGTGAGGTACAAAAGGCGTGGTGGTAATGCCCATTTTTCACAGGACTGTAGGTACTTCAAAAACTTTGCAAAATTTTGTAGTATTTGCTTGCATTGGTACTCACGCTATAAGCTTTTAACTTATTGTACAAAATGGTACCTTTGTGTGGGAGTTACCAAAAGGGACGTGGCCCTATTTTTACTGAACTGTAGGCGCTATAAAAGCATTACCCAGTGCAAAATTTCAAGTATTTTTTTCACTGGTAGTAATGTTAAAAGCTGTTAACTTTTGTACAAAATGCTCCCTTTATGTGGGAGGTACCAAAAGGGGCGGGGCCACTTCACCCATTTTCTCACGTTGATAGAGACAGATAAACTAATACTACAGAGGATTCGGATATGTACACCCAGGAAAATAATTGGTTGGAATTCGATTGTAACAATAAACCAGTAAGGAAAGGCAGAAAATCGGGCGGGGCCGACTATTTAAACCCTACACCTCCCTAACAATGCGATAAGGGTCATTGCCATAATAATTTGGAATAATTGGTAAATGGGTAGAAACATATTATCTAATTCTGAAACGATAATCGCTAAATTATGCAATATTCGCTACTAAATTGAGAAACATCTTTCTGGAAAATTTCAATGATCGGAAGTAAAATACAACTTCTATAGCGGTTTGATACCAAATCAGGAGGAAAATATATATATGTAACTTTAATATACATCTGAACCGATCTTCCCTGAATACTCACTCATTCATGTAAAAAGACCTCCTTCTGTCGAATTTCGTACTGATCGGATATAAAATACAGTCTCTACAGCGATTACATGTCAAATCGGGGGTAACATATATATATGGGAGCTATATCTAAATCTAAACCGATTTTCTCCGAATTTGGCAGTATTCCTTCATGTAATAAGAAACCTCTTTCTGCCGAATTTAAAACTGTTCATTCATATCATAGGAAACCTCTTTCTGACGAGTTTCATACTGATCGGATATAAAATACAGTTTTTACAGCGCTTACATGTGAAATCGGGGGTAACATATATATGGGGGCTATATCTAAATCCGAACCGATTTTCTCCGAATTTGGCAGTATTCCTTCATGTAATAAGAAACCTCTTTCTGCCGAATTTCGCACTGATCGGATATAAAATACAGTTTTTACAGCGCTTACATGTCAAATCGGGGGTAACATATATATGGGTGCTATATCTAAATCTGAACCGATTTTCTCCGAATTTAGCAGTATTCCTTCATGTAATAAGAAACCTCTCTTTACCGAGTTTCGCACTGATCGGATATAAAATAACACTTTTACAGCGCTTACATGTCAAATCGGGGGTAACGTATATATGGGGGCTATATCTAAATCTGAACCGATTTCTTCCAAATTTAACAGTGTTCATTCATATAATAAGAAACCTCTTTCTGCCGAATTTCATACTGATCGGATATAAAATAAAGTTTTTACAGCGCTTACATGTCAAATCGGGGCTAACATATATATGGGGGCTATGTCTTAATCTGAACCGATTTTAACCAAATTCAATAGGGATCGTCCTTGGACCAAAAAAAAGATATGAGTAAAGTTTCGTCGAGATCGGACCATAATTGCGACCTGTACTTTGATTACAAGAATACATGCACAGACAGACGGACATAGCTAAATCAACTCAGAAAGTGATTCTAAGTCGATCGGTATAATAAACGATGGGTCTATTTCTTCTCCTTTTGGGTGTTACAAACAAATGCACAAAGTTATAATACCCTGTACCACAGTGTGGTGTAGGGTATAAAAATAAAAGCAACAATCATGAAATTGAAAGCACAGGGTTGAGCGATATTTGCATAAAAGTTTGTGTTTTTTTTTTTCGTGTACTAAAATTTGTATCAAATATTTCCAGATCTCATAATAGTGATGAATTTGTAATATGGGATTTTTAATTTTGTTATGAATTGTTTGGTTTTTTGTTCAATGAATAAAAAACAAAATAATGAAAACTGTTTTTAATTAATTGTCGGTAGTATATGACTGAAAAATTGTCAGAACAATCAATTCTTTAAAACAGTTGGTTGTGGCAACATACAACAGATAACTTTAGCCACCATTTTCTTAGTTGGCGCAACCAAATATGATTGTTGTCAACATGGAAGCAGAAGTATACCACAACCAAAATTATGGTTGTCCTGATGGAATCGGAAGATAGTAGACAGAACTACCAAAATTAGGTTGACAAATAATTCTGTTGAGGCAACCAAGCTATATTCTGTGTGAAGTGAATTTCAACATAATCCAGTTTTTATACCCCCACTATTGTGAACGAGGGTATACATATCAGTTGCTGCGGGCCAAAAGTGTAACACATCAAAGGAGAGACCAAACAGACCCCGTGAATATTTGTCGAAAATCCGTTTTGGGCTATTCTAAGTCATTTGAGCAATGTCCGTCAGCCTGTCCGTCTGGCTGGTGCCCATGATAACTTTTGACAAAAGTAAGTGATTGACTTCAAATTTGATATATGTTAATATTTTTTTTTACCTCAAGCTAAGATCAAAGATGAACTATATTGACTTCTTTGGGTACCTCCCCCATAAAGGGCAACATTTAGTGAAAAATTATTCTTTAATAATTCACATAGCATAGTAGTATGCATAGTATTTGTTTCTTAGTCTCCACCACCTTGAAAAAATGGGTGAAGTTGCCACGCCCCTTTTGGTACCTCCCATACAAGGGGACTATTTAATAACTTCTATATTACTTATTGGAATCTTCTGCAATTTCACATAGCATAGAAGTATGCATAGTATTTTTTTCTTTGGCTCCACCACCTTGCGAAAAATAGGCGTTATTGCCACGGCCATTTTTTGTACCCCCCAAATAAACTGGCCAAAATAAAAAATATGAACAATTTATTTTTTGAGTTTCCCTTACTTTTACAATATGGGTCATAATTTATACATTTATCCATATATTTATTTGCAAGTGGACATTGGTGTCTTCGTTAGGATGTCCAAAAATGGAACAAACAATTTTTTTGTGAATTTTTTGCTATTTTTTGTGTTTTTTTTTTCGAACCAAAAAAAAACATTTTTTTTGAAAAAAAGGATTTATAACTGTTTTAATGACAGTTACAAAACACTAGTTTACATCATTTTTGTCGAAGGATTGTGCATAACATTCTCTGGTGTCATATGTTGTCCTAAACACGAAAATATTTAACAAATATTTTATGGTATTTTTTTAAATTCGGATTTTGGTGCAATATGCCTTTAAGTAAGGGAAACTAAAAAAATAATTTTTCATAATTTTTTATTTGACCATTATTTGTGGGAGTGTTTGTATGTTTTTTGTAGCACAAATTTCTTTTAAATTAAATCTTATACCGTCTTTATAGAGTTTATATTTCAAACAATGTTTTCCAAATATAATAAAAAGCACCTTCCAAAAAATTTGAAGTTTAGAAAAAAATTTAAAAAAAAAATTTGTAAAAATGTTTTTTGGTTTCATAAAATAGTATGCCTCAATCCAAACAAAAAAAGTTCAGAGGAAACTTTTTTGTAGCTTGTAAGGTTAGTAGATTTGTTAAATTAGGTACAACTTTTTAAATTATGCATCGATTTTCTTTCGAATAATCTCAATTTATTCAGGACGGTTTAACTAAAAACGTCGAAAAATACTCAATTATAATATTTTTATTATAATTGAGTTTTTTTATGTTTCTAAGAGGTTTTAATTAAAAAATCATTAAAATTTTCTCAAAAAAAAATATTTTTTTCAATATTTTCAACGCCAATTTTTCGATAGATTGTAGGTACTGTATTGTAGGTAATGTTAAGTATCTGTATGCACTAATTTAATGTTATAAGCTGTTAACTTTTCTTACAAAATGGTTCCTTTGTGCGGGAGCTACCAAAAGGGACATGACAATAACGACCATGACTGAAAAGAGGAGGTAATATAAAATCATTAGGGGCCGTTCAAGTATTACGTAAGCACTATAGGGGGGTGGGGGGTCTTTGCTTTGCTTATTTTTGATGACATTGGGGGGGGGGGGGGGTGTTGGAGATGGTGATTACGTCAGCAGTAGTTCTTTACTTTTTTCCACATATGACAACCCACACAGATTGTGATTACTTCAGCAGTAGTTATTTTCTTTTTTACACATATGGCAACCCACACAATGTCTATTCTCGAAAACAAAACCCCTATTCGGGGATTCCCATAAATAATGAGTACATTTAGGTACTCGCTTAGAATTTCTTCAATCAGTTTCGTTTCGGTACGATTGACGATTTGACGTGGTGTAAGCAAAGCAAAGCAAGTAAATATTTGTGTTACCGTTGATCCACTTTCACCAAAGTGGAATTGTTTAAGATGTCGTTTCAAATAGACAAATCCAAGTTATACCAACAATTGTTTGAAAGTTTTAAAAAATCTCATACAAATACAAAACTACAAAAAGTACAGAAGTTAGTTACCGAAGTGTGGCGTAATTATAAGTTACAAGCAAAATCGGACAAGGAACTTGATATTATTGTCTCTAAGAGAATTGAAGAAGAATTGCAAGCAGCGACTAAGAATAAATCCAATCTACTACGATTTTTTTCCAAGGTGAGTGATGAAGTTAATGTAAATTAAACAATCACCCCTATCGCAGAAAAAATTTCACGTGAAATGTTTTGATCCCTAGAAAATACAAAGTAGAAATTGAAGTCTATAGGTATATTATTCTGCGTTAAAGAGATTTGCAATGAAGAAAATGATAACTACTCGTCTTAAAAGTCTATTCAAGTGGAATTATTTTCACTTTCCATTTTGATTATATCCCTTCAATTTTTCTGGGGAGCAAAACTTTTCACATGGAATTTTATTCACGATAGGGGTGAATATTAAATGTACTCACTATAGTGTGTATGTATTAATAAGACAAACATTAGCAGTACCTATAAAATGTTTTAATTTTTAGGCAACGAATACCTGTAAGCCTGCAGAAAAACCACAAATTATACAGCCAGCTTCAAATTCTAAAGAACAAAAAGACGACATAAACCCCGGAGTGGAATCACAACAGCAATGCGAAAACACAGAAAATACAGATAAACAGCCGAGAGCAAAACCTTCGCAGGAAGCTATGAAAAATAAGATTGCTCTACTCGAAAAAAATCTGAATGCTTTGTATTCTGCCAGAGATAGTATGCCAAGCCGTGTTGAAGTTGATAAACAAATCAATAAGTTGCGCGAAGAATTAAAAACAGCGAAAATGTCTTTAAACAGGAAGATTCAAAACGAAGTTGCCCAGAAGAAACACAGAGATGGTATGAAAAGAATGTTAGAAGATATTTCTCATGCAAATCCAGAAATAAAAAAAAAACTATCCATGAGGGATTCAGTGGGACGGCCTAGCCTAGAAAATGATCAACCATTATTATTGAAAACAATTGCGGATATTGCTTTATTTGGCAGTGCAGCAGATGATAGAAGACGAACAGAATCTATTCGCAGTGTAAAAACTCTTGACGAATTAACACAAGAATTACGAAAAATAGGATTTGACATTAGTCGAAGTGGGACATATCTTCGTTTGATTCCCAGAAAATCTAATTCTGCAGAGGGACGAAGACATGTATCGACAGTCCCTGGAAAGCTCACTCGGGCTCAGACTGATCAGCACAAAAGCCACTTAGATAGCAATTTCGCTGAAACATCAATCCATTATTTGGAGAACATAGCATCCATACTTGGACCAGATCAAGTATTTTTCATATCTCAAGATGATAAAGCTCGGGTCCCTATTGGTGTAACTGCGGCAAATAAGCAAGCACCTCTTCTAATGCACATGGAATATAGAATCAAATTGCCTGATCACGACTGGGTAATCGCTGAGCGGCATAAATTAATACCATCAGTTTATGCTGGTATCAAAATCACTTCCAGTATGCTAGGACAACCGCAAGCCGTTGGATATTCTGGACCAACATACATCGCTATTCGAAGTGGAAAGCATAGTTCATCTACTGCAAATACTCATGCTCATGATTTCGAGACGCTTCTCGAACTTGAAGAGTTTCAAGCATTAGCTAAAACTGACCATGGGTTGGTAAAACCAGTAGTAATCATGACGGTTGATGGAGGGCCAGATGAAAATCCGCGTTATACAAAAGTTATAGGGTTTGCTATTAAACACTTTAAGCGACATGATCTCGATGCATTGTTTTTAGCTACCAATGCTCCTGGCAGAAGTGCGTATAACAGAGTAGAGCGCAGAATGGCTTCTCTTAGTCGGGAACTGGCTGGTTTGATATTGCCTCATGACCATTTTGGGTCACATTTGGATGCACGTGGTGTTACAATTAATGAACATTTAGAAAGATCCAATTTCGAGTTTGCAGGAAATGTGTTAGCTGAGATATGGAGTTCAATGGAAATTGATGGCTATCATGTTACTGCACAATATGTTGGGCCGGGCGAACAAGATCTGCCTGATTTGCCAGATATTGAATGGTATTCAGAACATGTGCGTGAAAGCCAATACTTACTTCAAATTGTAAAATGTAGAAACATAGAATGCTGTCGTCCAAGAAGTGGCCTATTTAGATTACTAGACAACAGGTTTCTTCCACCACCAGTAAAAGTAAAACATACAGTTGATGACTTGGTTTTGGATGATGGAGGGCAATTTCTCAATCTTCCAGTCAATTTAGCTCTACGCTTAAATTCTTCACTCAAAGATTTCCTACAAATGCCATACGATTATTTTTGTCCGACGGTAAAATTGAAGCTATTAAGTCGAACATGCAAAACGTGTGGTCTTTATCATGCTTCCGTCAAGTCACTAAATCGTCACATCGAGAAGATCCATAAAAAAGTAAACACGCACACTGATATGAAAGTTAGGCCTTTAAGAGTGGCTGCTCGTCGTGCTAATGAACTGATGTGCATTATTCAAAATTTAGAGCACCAAGATGTTGAATGGCTCGATGAAAACGACGTAGACATTCCAAAATCGAATGAAAGTGAGCAGACACACAACATTGAGCAGCAAAAATCCAATGTCATCGAAAACTTAGAATCATGGATTCGGGTGTCATGGACTGAAGACTGTTAATTGGAATTAATATGTACACCAAAAATTTAAAAGAATTTTGTTTAGTTCGTAATATTACTTAATAAGATTATAATATTTGTACTTTACTCTATGTTGAATACCGTATCAATAAAGTTTGTTTAAATGAATATTATGTGCGTTAAAGTCCTCTATCCTAAGCCTATTTTCTTATTTCTAGAATTTTAACTGCTGCTCATGAATGAATAACAAAAATAGAATACATTAAATGAAAAATGCATATAACAATGTTTACGTAAGCATGGGGGGGATAAGAGATTTGCTTACTTTTGATGACAAGGGGGAGGGGGGGGTAAATAATTGCAATAAATCTGCTTACGTAATACTTGAACGGCCCCTTACACTGTATAAAATTTCAAATATTTGTATGTACTGGTATTAAAGTTATAAGCTGTTAACTTTTGTGCTAAATAGTCCATTTGTATGGGAGATATCAAAAAGGACGTGGCAAGAACGACCAATATTTACTAGAATATATGTACTATAAAAGAAGTACACTGTACACAATTTCATGAATTTAACGCAATAAGAAGTAAAATATTGATGAAAAATGGTCCATTTGTGTGGGAGTAAAGTGGAAACTTCTCCCATTTTTCTCTAATACTATTTGGGGAATTTCAGAAGATTCGAATAAATAGTATAGAAGTTATTAAAAAAAAACAATATTTCACTAAATGTTAAACCTTTGTGTGGGAGGTACTAGAAGTAGTGGACCAATATGGCCCATATTCTAACTTATCAGGAGATAGAAAAATATATTGCCGCATACCAAATTTGAGAGACAGACAGACGGACGAACATTGCTCATTCGACAAGTATGACCCAAAACGAATATCTGCCGAGCATACTTAGGGTCTGAGGTCACTCCTTCGATGTGTTACTCTTTTGGCCCGTAGCAAATGATATATACGCTCGAATCACTAAAGTGAGGGTATAATTATAAATCATAATTTCCGAAGATCAATAGGGGTCATCATTGGGTCAAAAGGAATATAGTATGTGCAAAATTTCGTTGAGATCGGACTTATAATTTCATTTGGGCTTTGAATGCACGAATTCATGGACAGACAGACGGACGTTGCTAAATCAAATCGGAAAGTGATTCTAAGTCGATTGTTGCAATTAAAAATGAGTCTATCTCTTCTACCTTAGTGTGTTACAAACAAATGCACAAAGTCGTTATACCCGATTTATACCTGTTTATACCAAAGTTCGGAAAAAAAAGTAATGAACGGTTCCTTAGCGTTCTGTACCGTTCCTTCGTCGTGAACGGAACAGTATCGCTTCCCTTACACGAGAACAGAATACACTAACCATTTTTTAGTGTTACTGTTCGCGAACGGTACCACTACGATAACGTACCGTTCTTAGAACACGACGAACGGTACACAACGATAACGTACGGTTCGTAGAACAGTATCACTACGTCGTAGTGATACTGTTCTTTTGAACAGAACACTAACAGTATCACTACGTTTAGCGTTCCGTTCTTTTTTATATTCGACACCACAGGTCGCAAATATGAAGCAATCTTAATGAAAATTGGTACAGAGTTTGTTCAAGTCCGTGAGACTTGAAAAAAACAGGAAATAAAAGAAACAAAAACTTTATTTTTTAAATTATAATTTTATTTGGCAGTGTGCCATCTTTATTGATGCGGGGTGAGTCGTGAACTAATAAAATGTCACAGCGATCGATAGGGAGCGATGCCGTCAACAACGAATCAATATAAAAACTTGGGGGCGCTAGTTGGAGATCAGCTGTTGACACTTCAACAGAGTTATTCCTTAACCCAGGGATGATCCCTATTTAAAATGGGGCATATCGGTCCATTCTTTGATATAGCCCCCATACGAAGGTCCCTTTCGATAAGACATATTTACGCACTAGAGAGCGAATTTTTTAACCGATCATGCCAAAATTTGAATATATGTTCATTCCATTGCATTCAATCATGCCTAGTGAAAATGATGCATATCGGTCCATTTTTTGATACAGCCCCCAATACAAAGCTCCCTTTCGACAAGACATATTTACGTTATAGATAACGAATTTTTTTATCCGATCATGCCAAAATTTAAATATGTGTGCTTCCTTTTGCTTTTAATCATGTCTAGTGAAAATGGGGCACATCGGTAGATACTTTGATATAGCCCCCATACGAGGGTCCCTTTCGATAAGACATGTTTACGCTCTAGAGAGCGCATTTTTTAACCGATCATGCTGAAATTTAAATATTTGTACTTTCTATTACATTCAAGTGTGATCACAATGCAATACAAACTAAATATATATAAATTTCAGCATGATCGGTTAAAAAATGCGGTCTCTAGAGCGTGAATATGTCTTATCGAAAGGGACCTTAGTATGGGGGCTATATTAAATTATGGACCGATATGCCTAACTTTCATTAAGCACGATTGAATGTAATACACGGTACAAATATTTAAATTTCAGCTTGGTCGGTTAAAAAATGCGCTCTCTAGTGCGTAAATATGTCTTATCGAAAGGGACCTTCGTATGGGGGCTATATCAAAGAATGGACCGATATGCCCCATTTTAAATAGGAATCGTCCCTGGGTTAAGAAATAACTCTGTACCAATTTTCATTAAGATTGCTTCATATTTGCGACCTGTGGTGTCGAATATAAAAAAGAACGGAACGCTAAACGTAGTGATACTGTAAGTGTTCTTTTCAAAAGAACAGTATCACTACGACGTAGTGATACTTTTCTATGAACCATACGTTATCGTAGTGTACCGTTCGTCGTGTTCTAAGAACGGTACGTTATCATAGTGGTACCGTTCGCGAACAGTAACACTAAAAAAATAAATAACGTTAGTGTTCACTGAAGGAACCGTTCCTATAACGTACTGTTTTTTCTGAACACTGGTTTATACCCTACACTATAAACAGGATTTAAAATTTAGTCACTGCGTTAGATAAAATTTACATTTTACTCTTTATTTTTGCTAATCGACCTTAATAATTAACTACATATTTGTTAGTTTGACAAATGTCATGATTTGTATACAAATGATGACGATAATGGGCGTTCCGCGCTCGAAATTTTCATTTGTAACTTTTTTTATCGCCTTATGATGTTCTTAGATTTAGAACGAAATATTGAGTTAAAAAAAGAGAAATAAACAAATAAAGATCCAAAAAGAACATAAAAAATCCTAAGGCCTTGAGCTTGATTATAAAACCAACGAAATAAAATTAAAATGTTTGTCTCAATTCGTGGACATATATTATGTGTTTTTATACGGATTTTTCCATTTCTTTTTCTTTATTTGAAAAGTTCCCAAAACATTAACAATTTTCCAGTGAATGTTTGACTTTTGTGCAAATGTTCAACAAATATTTATTGTGAAATTGCTTGTTAAATTTAAAATTTTCTTGTAGTATTTTTTGGATTAGTTACTCAGTACTTAAGTTTCCTGAACAAAGAAAATGGTTCCTGAAATCTAAACAATTCAGAAGAATTCGAGACATCTGGCAACACTATCTGAGTTGTATGCCCTTTTCTTCTATTTTCGGCCTCAAAAAACGATTATCTGTAGCATCTGTAACGCTCACCGTTAACCGAATTGTCGGTACCAAACGTTAACCGTAATGGCGGTTCAAAAAAAAATGGACCAATGACGCCACCGACGGCGGATACCAGTAGCATACCAGTCTCACGAAACTTGCGTACAGCAGGAGCGGTGAGTGCCTCATTTCGGCTAAGAATTGTTTCAATAAACGCACTGTTTACCTGCTCAGCTTTGACTCTGGATATAAGTTTGCATTATTTCCCAAAATTGCTCTAGCGTAAATCCATTAATTTCGTTCCACGGATACTGCTACTAATACTGTTTTTCTGCCAATATGTCTTGCAGTAAAGAGCTGTCACTATCAAAATAACACATTATTTAAAAATGAAGCAATAGATAGAACAACCTTAATACGCTCCTCCATTCATAACTTAATCCCAAAAAAATCTCTACTTAATCAAACTGGATTCATAACTGCAAAATGGCCTTCAACAATGTTGCTTCAAAAGAACATTAATAATGGAGATATTGTTTCCTCATTTACAATATATTTTGCAATACAATTCTCCATTTATTATTTTTCGCCTTTGTATTTTTTTTTTTCATAAACTCAAATCACTTGAATGCAATTGACATTATACAAAAAGCTTCGGCAGCAGCGGCAATAACAAAATAACGCAAAAACATAACCATTAACAACCGCTTTTTAATTAAGGATTAAATATCATTAAATGTCCTTACCAACCGCCATCGTGGGTCAGAGACTGCTGCGGGTCAACCCTCCAATGGAAGCCAAAAAAACGTTCAATACATCAAATCGATTTTATGAAAAATCTATGTGAATGTGTGTCCGTGGGTTCGCCTGTCTGTCGTTCTGATGGTAGACAAAACTTCCATTGCAGAGAGTCTAGCAGTGTCAATGAAATCCTTTGCATTAAAAGGACTTTGGCACACGATGTCAGTTTAGCGGATGAATACAGAATGGGAAATAAAAATTGAATCGGAGAAAAAACTGAAATGGGTCGTGCGGAATAAAGGGATACCCTTCGCTATACAGTTATTTTTATAGTATTAAAATTTCAACCAAAGGTGCAGATTATTCGTCACTTTTGAGGGGGTATAGTAAATTTTTACAAAATTCAAATTGTAGACAATTTGGAAACGCTCAAGAAACATTTTTTCACATGGAGGTACAAGTTAAAGGTAAAAATCGATATGCCATAATTTTTTTGTGGAGGGTATACCACAGATAAAAGCAAAACTGAAATAATGTTTAACCATTATCTTTTATTATAGTTAATTGAATTTTGTAATACGAAATAAATGCCAAATCGCGCTCGTATTCCGTAGGAAATAAACCCAAAAATACATACAATCGACATCAAATGGATTCATAAATGTAAATTAAAAAAAGGATTAATTGAGTGGCAAGGAGAAGACATAGGCATCCTACAATAACACTCTGCAACCAAAAATATTATTTTGTGTCTGAGACCTAAATTTGTTTTAGTTGTTTTTTGTACTGAGGCACAGGCTATTCCATCATTCCAATTTTCAGGTAAATTGCTATTTTGACCATATTTGACGTTTAAGCCCAATAGAGCCGGAATATGTGTTAAGTTTAAGGCAATTATGATGACATGAATGTTGGAAGTATCTATTTCACGTACAAAAGTGGTTTAGTAAAAAATTAAAAATATGCCTTTTTCACAAAAAAAAAATCGTTTTTTTTCTTACGCAAAAAACATAAAAACAGAAAAAATCACAAAAAACAAATATTTTATTCATCGAAAATTGGACTCAACGGATGGGCCATCGTAGCCGCGGCCGACATTTGATAGACATAATCTTCAAAAAATAAATGCCAAAGAATGTTCTTTTAAATGATAATACACATTCCTCATTCAATTTGAGTTCTCTGTTTTTTTTTTCTTTAAAAAAGTAGGGAGCCTTGAAATGGATCACTCTATATATTAAACTGCTCAGCCATCTCGTTAAGAGATCTGCGGCAGTCGAGGGCTGTTTGAGAATTTAGGGATGTGGCCTCCAGGGAATTGATGGCAGCCTGGCTGTCCGGGTAAATGACAACGCCGGTGTTGGTTACTATATTGCGACTCAGCCACTTGGCGACTTCCCATATTGCCACTATTTCGGCTTGGTAGACGCTGCATGTATCTGGTAGTCTGTGAACTATATCCAAACTAATTTCTTCACAGTGTACTCCGAACCAACCTTTTCACCAAGCTTCGAACCATCCTTATAGAAGTGGAGATGGTTTCTTTTACCTGGTATTCTGTCAACCCATTCATTTCTGGCTGTAATCATAGTGATGTAGTTCCTCTCAAAGGTTTACACAGTTTGTATATAGTCCACTCGGTCGTAGTTCTTGTACCTCCACATTGATAGTCAGTTTAATCTTAGTGCCGCTCTGGTTGCAACTTCTCTCGCCATAATACAAATCGGCAGTATATGGAGTAGGTCTTGTAGAGACTCAGTCGCTGTATTCTTAAGGCTCCGCTTATGCTCAGGCTGGCAGTTCTCTGAACCTTTGATAGTAGGTTAGTGATGGTTAGTTTGTCAATTGCCGTCCATCATACCACAATGCCGTTTAACAGTATTGGGTCAACTACTGCTGTATATATCCAATGGACGATTTTAGGAGAAACCTAAACCACCACGACGTTGGTCTTCCTTACACGTTCCCATACGTTAAGTCTAAATAACATTTTCCTATCTAGAATTATTCCTAAAAATGTTGCACTTTCAGAAAAGATTAGATCTGTTCCATTTATCCGAGGGGGAGGGTCCACATGTGGGACATTATTCATCCTAGTAAAGCGAACCAATTCTGTGTTGTTTGGGTTAACGCCCAAACCGCTGCTTCTGGCCCATTTAGCCAACTTGTTCAGAGCCACCTGTAGGATGTCTCTGAGGACGTTTTCGAATTTGCCACTGTCTGATAACTCTCGAAAGGAGTAACCGATTGGCTTCAAATTTGGTGTGCAGTAATATTTTTCTTCATCTCAAGCTAGATTCGAAGATGTGCCATATTGGTCCACTCCTTCTAGTAACTCGCCTATAAAGGGTTAACATTTAGTGAAACATTGATTCTTTAATAACTTCTATACTACTTATCCGAATCTTCTGCAATTCCACACATATTGGTTTATTAGTAGCTATCAACATGCGAACAAGTAAGAATGTTCAGTCGGGTAAATCGACTAATGAATCCTCTCACCTTGAGTCTCAAAAAAATATTAGTAAATTTATTAATTTCTTTGTTTTATTTAAATTATTATCACTTTAAATTGCATTTAATAACTGTAATGCATGTACTGGTATTAAACATTATATCTGTTTACTTTTGGTACAAAAAGGTCCGTTTGTGTGAGAGCTACCAAAAACTCTAGGTACTATAATAGCATTACACTGTACAAAATTTCAAGTATTAATTTGCACTGGTATTAAATTATAAGCTGTTAACTTTTGGTGTAAAATTTTCTATATGTGTGGGAGGCACCAAAAGGGGCGTGCCAATTACATCCACGATTTCCTAGACTCTAGGTACTATAAAAGCATTGCACTGTACGAAATTTCAAGTATTTGTATGCGCTGGTATTAAAGTTATAAGCTGGTAACTTTTGGTACGAAATGGTTCATTTGTGTGGAAGGTACCAAAAGGAGCGTGGCAACTTCGCCCATTTTTCTCGAGGTAATAGTGACTAATAAACTAATACTATGTGTAGAATTTCAGAGGATTCAAATAAGTAGTATAGAAGTTATTAAATAATCAATATTTCACTAAATGTTAACCCTTTGTTGGGGAGGTACCAGAAGCAGTGGACCCTTATGGCCCATCTTCGAACTTAGCCGGAGATAGAAGAAAATATTACCACAAACCAAATTTGAAGTGCGCAACCAGCAGACAAACGGACGGACATTGCTCATTCGACTTAAAATTACCCAAAACGGATATCCGCCGAACATACTTAGGGTCTTAGGTCACTCCTTCGATGTGTTACACTTTTGTTTCGTAGCAAATGATATATACCCTCCTCTCTAAGGTGAGGGGATAAAAATGGACGAATTTCTCATGTCCCTTTTGGTACCTCCCACACAAATGGACCATTTTGCTCAAAACTTTATTAGGTTATAACTTTAATAATAGTGCACATAAATAATTGAAATGTATTTATAGTACATGGACAAAGCATTAAAAAATGGGCGTCACAAAGTGGGGGTATACCTTAGTCGGTTCACCAGACAGAACTTTTCTTACTTGTTTTATATAGGATTTTAGATTCGCCAATAAACGGCTTTACATATTGATGCTATTTTTTTACCCTACACCACACTTCCTTTTTGTAACACCCAAAAGGAGAAGAGATAGACCCATTGTTTATTATAACGATCAACTTGTAATCACTTTCTGAGACGATTTAGCTATGTCTGTCAGTCTGTCTCTAGATGTATTCTTGTAATCAAAGGAGAGGTCGCAATTATGGTCCGATCTCGACGAAACTTTACACATATCTTTATCGCCCAAGGACGATCCCTATTTGGTTAAAATCGGTTCAGATTTAGATATAGCCCTGATTTGACAGGTAAGCGCTGTAGAAACTGTATTTTATATCCGATCAGTATGAAATTCGGCAGAAAGAGGTTTCTTATTATATGAATGAACACTTTAAAATTTGGAAGAAATCGGTTCAGATTTAGATATATCCCCCATATATACGTTACCCCCGATTTGACATGTACGCGCTGCAAAAATTTTATTTTATATCCGATCAGTGCGAAATTCGGCATAAATTTCTTTCTACATAAAGGAATACTGCCGAATTCGGAGAAAATCGGTTCAGATTTAGATATAGCCCCCATATATGTATATGCTACCCCCGATTTGACATGTAAGCGATCAGTATGGAATTCGGCAGAAAGAGGTTTCTTATTATATGAATGAACACTTTTAAATTTGGAAGAAATCGGTTCAGATTTAGATATATATATATACGTTACCCCCGATTTAACTTGTACGCGATGTTTCTCAATTTAGGAACGAATATTTGCTTAATTTATTCCAAATTATTTTCGCAATGACCCTTATCGCATTGTTAGGGAGGTGTAGGGTATTATATAGTCGGCCCCGCCCGACATTCTGCCTTTCCTTACTGGTTATACATTATATTTGTATTATCAATTTTAATATGCCTAACAGGATCCGATAGGTGTCACTGTATTTGTGTTCGCGGTTTAGGTTGACCTAGTACGAAGCAAGAGAATCACAACATTTGGACTCAATAGGTGGTAAAATCATAAAATTATTGAATATTTTTCAAGAAGGTCTTATCGGCTCCTAGTGTTGTTTTTCTCTTTCTTTCCACATAGGTAACCCATACCGCGAATATAATTGATTGTGGACCGTAAATGAGAAATTTGTTGAGAAAACTGACTAAAGCGCACACATTGGTAATAGAAATATAACGTGTAGGGTAACTAAGATATAGCCATCCGTTGTGAGCAAAGTAAATATGCACTGATATATGTACTAATATTATATACTTAAAACGGGTTTTCCAATAGGGATGATATGATTTTGAAGTGACATTTCGGCCATTTGCAATATGTCATGATCTGTCATTTGTTTTTCATTGTATTCAATAGTGTTTACAATTTCATCATGGAGAGATATTCGCAAGAACAACGTTTACAAATTATTCAGTTTTATTATCAAAATAATCGTTCTCCAATTGCAACTTTTCGTGCGCAAGGTCAATTTTTTTAATAAAAAAACACTTTCCATTCGACATACGTCCTTGATTTGAGCTCTCGTTAAGGGCTATCTGTTTGCCATTGACCGATTCCCGATCCGACGTATCGTTAAGGAGTTAGAGCAAAAATAAACTTTCCGTTCACATTTGAAAATTATGCTAAGTCCATTTTTATACCCTACACCACACTGTGGTACAGGATATTATAACTTTGTGCATTTGTTTGTAACACGCAAAATGAGAAGAAATAGACCCATCGTTTATTATACCGATCGACTTAGAATTACTTTCTGAGTTGATTTAGCTATGTCCGTCTGTCCGTCTGTCTGTCCGTCTGTCTGTGCATGTATTCTTGTAATCAAAGTACAGGTCGCAATTATGGTCCGATCTCGACGAAACTTTACACATATGTTTTATTTGGGCCAAGGACGATCCCAATTGAATTTGGTTAAAATCGGTTCAGATTTAGATATAGCCCCCATATATATGTTACCCCAGATTTGACATGTAAGCGCTGTAAAAACTTTATTTTATATCCGATCAGTCTGAAATTCGGCAGAAAGAGGTTTCTTATCATATGAATGAACACTGTTAAATTTGGAATACATCGGTTCAGATTTAGATATAGCCCCCATATATACGTTACCCCCGATTTGAAGTGTAAGCACTGTAAAAATGTTATTTTATATCCGATCAGTATGAAATTCAGCAGAAAGAGGTTTCTTATTACATGAATGAACACTGCTAAATTTGGAAGACATCGGTTCAGATTTAGATATAGCCCCCATATATACGTTACCCCCGATTTGAAGTGTAAGCGCTGTAAAAATGTTATTATATATCCGATCAGTATGAAATTCGGCAGAAAGAGTTTGCTTATAATATGAATGAACACTGTTAAATTTGGAAGAAATCGGTTCAGATTTAGATATAGCCCCCATATATACGTTACCCCCGATTTAAAGTGTAAGCACTGTATAAATGTTATTTTATATCCGATCAGTATGAAATTCGGCAGAAAGAGGTTTCCTGTTATTTGAATGAACACTGTTAAATTTGGAAGAAATCGAATTCAGATTTAGATATAGCCCCCATATAAACGTTACCCCCGATTTCACATGTAAGCGCTGTAAAAATGTTATTTTATATCCGATCAGTGCGAATTTCGGCAAAAAGAGGTTTCCTTCTACATGAAGAAATACTGCCAAATTCGGAGAAAATCGGTTCAGATTTAGATATAGCCCCATATATATGTTACCCCCGATTCGACATGTAAGCGCTGTAGAGATTGTATTTTATATCCGATCAGTACGAAATTCGACAGAAAGATGTCTTTTTACATGAATGAGTATTCAGGGAAAATCGGTTCAGATTTATATATAACATCCATACATATGTTCCTCCTGATTTGGTATCAAAGCGCTATAAAAGTTGTACTTTACTTCCGATCATTAAAATTTTCCAGAAATATGTTTCTCAATTTAGGAACGAATATTGCTTAATTTAGCGATTATCGGTTCAGACTTAGATAATATGTTCCTACCCATTTACCAATTATTCAAAATTATTATCGCAATGACCCTTATCGCATTATTAGGGAGGTGTAGGGTATTATATAGTCGGCCCCGCCCGACTTTCTGCCTTTCCTTACTGGTTTTTTTTAAATCAAAAAAAAACTTTCCAGTCGACCTACGACCTTGTCTCCCATGAGCAATATTTTAGCTCTCGTTAAGAGCTATCTTTTTCCCATTAACCGATTGTGGCGACGTGCCACACAGCAAATGAAACAATTGAATTGTTGCGAGAAAAGTTTGGAGATTCGATTATTTCAAGAAATTGTGATATTGAATGGCCTCCAAGAAGTTGTGATTTAACACCATTAAACTATTTCTTGTGCGGTTATTTGAAGTCATTGGTCTTTCGAAATAAACCAGACTCTCTTCAAGCTTTAAAATTCTTGACTTGATTTAGTGGAAAAAGTGCTCGAAAATTGGGTTCATCGAATTCGTCCCTGCAGAAGAAGTCGTGGAGGTCATTTGAATGATGTTTTATTTAGAACTTAATTATATCGATTTTACTTCACATTAAATAAAAAACTTTGA
The DNA here is from genome assembly GCA_963930755.1 of Eudasyphora cyanicolor. Taxonomy (NCBI): domain Eukaryota; kingdom Metazoa; phylum Arthropoda; class Insecta; order Diptera; family Muscidae; genus Eudasyphora; species Eudasyphora cyanicolor. The sequence continues at coordinate 197,958,280 of OZ005737.1, read as the reverse complement.
ATTTCCTTAACAATAAGTTTGTTTTTTTCAAAGAAATCATATCACTCTTATTGGAAAACCCTGCGATATTATGCGATATTTAATTTTGGTATGGCTCTTTTTGTATGGAAGGTACTAAAAGTGGTGTGGTGATAGTTCCCATTTTCACATGACTGACTTTTAAAAACTTTATACTGTGCAACAAAATGGTTCCTTTGTGTGGGAGGTACCAAAAGGTCATGACAATAACGCCCATTTTTCCCTGGACGATAGGTACTATAAAACCAATAAACTGTGCTAAAGTTCAAGTATTTGTATGTAATGGTATTAAACTTATAATCTGCTAATTTTTGGTGCATTTTCCCAATTCTTGTCAACATATCCCAATATAGGGTACCATTCGATTGCAACAGCACATAAACGTTCTCTTGACTATTTGTGAATATTGCCCAATAACTACAATTCAATACAATTGTTTTAAGTTGAATATTCCTTGTTTTACAGCTGAAGTGGTGCTTAAATTCTATTGTCATCTACCTAACAAGCTAGAGAGGAAATACAAAACCCATTGAGATTTTCGCATTTTTCTACACAAAAACTTCAACAGTCCTTCTGCACGGAAACAAAAATATTCATAACTTTGCTGCTCCGGTTTTTATACAACCTTCTGCTCTCATAACCCAACAATTGTTGCATTAATGTCATAAGGAGCACTTCAAATGAAATTATCGTTAAAAATAAAGTTTCTATTACGACTTGTGGGACGGAAAGAGCGGAACCAAAAAGTATACTACAACATAAAGTTGGTTTGTATGGGAAATTTTCCATCAAAATTTTACTGAAAAAATGGCAGGCGAAACTTTATTAAAGTGGTTTTCAATTGGATTTGAATTTGAAGTTACATATTTTTCACTACTTTAGCTAATGAGTTTTTTTGTAGCAAATTATGTATATTTTCGCATACATAAATTTAAGAAATGTAGAAGCAAATCGCTATTTATTAGAAAAACATTTAATTTTGATATTTTACACAGTATCTGTAAATGAATTTCTTTATTGTTTAGAAAGTGTTCAAATATAATAAGCGTTAATGAAAGTCAGAAACTATAAGTAGTATTTAAATTATTCTTTTCTTATTTTTGTTATTTGTCGGAGTTTTTTAAAAGCTAGTTTAATGGATTTAAGTTAATGATATATTATTTGAAATGAACCCCGGGTCATTTAATTCTATTCAATTTAAATTTCAGTGTTGTTTGTAAGGCAGAGGTTTCTCTTTCATTATCTTTTTTTGTGAGATTTTACAATAACATTTTCAGAGTAGAAGATTTGAAATTAGTGGATATTAGTTAATATAACACAGACGATATGAATAACATAATACCATTACACAGGGCTGCAAAATTCGCAAATTTTTTCGAAACCCTTACCCTGAAAAGAAACAACAACAGAATAAACATGAGCTACTTTTCTCGCGTATTTCGATGATCCGAGTCGAATAGCACTACCTTCTTTTTCTATACTATATCTAATATCGAAAGATATTTTTTCCTTAACACATCGATGTTCTGAGATATTCACAAGCTCTCACATTCACTTCTGCGATACATTTTTAAAATAAATCTTTGAAATACGTTTCTCATTGTTGCGAATGTATTTCTGGCAAATATTTTTATTAAAAAATTTGTATCCAACGTAACCAATGTCAGAAGTCAAAAACGGGGAAAAATCGCCGTTTTTGTCATGTTTAAATTAGTATAAAATATATTTAGATCAAAAACTGTTGATTATTATATACTTCTGAACAAATATATTTTATTTGAAAATCAATAAAATTCTTTAGAGCGTATATGTTAAAATATTAGAACAAAAAAATATGTCTTTAAATAAACCTAAAATTACACTATGCAACAAAAAAAAGTTTTTTTATGGCCGAGAACTAAAAACTTTTTGATTAGATTTTATGAAAACAAACAACATTTTTTATGGTAGTTTTTTTTTTAAAGAAATTTTACTAAAATTCCAATTTTTATGGAAGTTACCTTAGTATTTGGAATATATTTTTTTGAGGTATAAGCTCGGGGTACCATTTAAATTAAAGGAAATTATGAGGACTAGAAATGCTGAAAACATCACTTTCATATTGAAACGGACGTTTAACTGTCGCGAAAACAATTTGAAAAAATGTCGATTTTTATTTTAAAAAAATATCAACAAAATTCGCGTAAAATTTACTTGTTTAATTTTTTGAAAGCCAGCATCTTAAAGAAGTATACACTGCCTATCTGCAAAATTTCTATGGACAAATGTATAAGTTATGACCCATATTGTAAAACAGGAAAAATAAAAAAAAAATATTTAAAATACTATGGGTATATATATATAAATAAATATATAAATATATATCGACAGTTTATATTCAATATCCTCTATCTTAAAAAACACAATTGTTCAGTAGAGCCAAAAAACCGTTTATATCCCTAATTTTAAAGAAAATTAAAATTGTTTGTTCTACAATGTTTATTACACCTAACTACGTGAACTACTAAATAATATTTTTTTTAATATTTGCGCCACGAGCCATTTTATGGAACATAGAGGGTATTGCTATTCAAAAATTCTTCATGTATAAAAAAAGATAGAGGGTTTTGCATAGTGAAAAAATATTTATTTATGAATTCCACAATTTTTTTAATTTATATTATACATGTTATAATAATAATAATAATAACAATGAATTAATGATTAATTTTTTATTTAAGTATTATCTATTTCTTGGGGTTCATTTTTGAATCCATTTTCAAATTGTCATAGAAAATGGTATTCTTGTGGAATCACAGGTTAGATATAAAAATAGTCATAATTTGAAAACTAAAGCTTCGACTAAAAAAATTTAACCAAATTCGGGTTTAGCATACTCTTTTCATCAAAGAACCGTCTTTTAGAAGAAAAAAAAACAAACAAAAAATAGTCCAAAATTATATGAAGAGATAGAGGGTATTGCATTCAGAAAAAATAAGTGTGTAAGATAGAGAAATTACAAAAATGACCATAAAATCTCAAGTTTTGTTTTTTTTATTTCCAAATTAGTACCATAGATGCGTCTTATTTTACCGAATATTTTAACATAAAAATCTCATTTTGCAAAAATTGAAGATAGAGGGTTTTGAATATAAGCTCTCGATATGTATATGGCTATAAAAATATTACACTGTACAAAACTTCAAGTGTTTGTATGTGCAGGAATCGAAGTTATAAGCCGTTAACTTTTTGTGCAAAATGGTCCATTTTTATGGGAGATACCAAAAGGGGCGTGGTAATAATGACCCTTTTGCACGGATTTATAAGTCCTGCAAAGGCTAATGCCCACTCCACAAAATTTTAAGTATTTGTACGGTATGTAATCAAATTTATAATCAGTTAACTTTTTGTGCAAAATGGTCCATTTGTGTGGGAGGTACCAAAAGGGGCGTGGTAATAACGCCCACTTTTTACAGGACTGTAGGTACTATAAAAGCATTACACTTCCCAAAATGTCAAGCATTTGTACGGACTGGAATCAAAGTTGTATGCCTTTAACTTTTTGTTCAAAATGGTTCATTTGTATGGGCGGTACCAAAAGGGGAGTGGCAACTTCGCCCATTTTTCTCAAGAAGATAGCGACCAAGAAACTAGTACAATGTATGGAATGGTCAAAGATTCTGAATAGTAGTATAGAAGTTATGAGATAATCAATATTTCACAAAATTTTGACCCTTTGTTGGAGGTACTCGACCCATATAGTCCATCGGTTAATCCTATCGAAAGTTATCGTTCGCACAAACCAGACAGACAGACGGACAGGCTGAAGGACTTTGCTAAAATGGTTTAAAATGGCCCAAAACGTATTTCCGCCAAATATTCTTGAGGTCTCTTAGGTCACTCCTTCTATAGGTAACACTTTAGAGCATCTGATATATATACCTTTGTTCACAATAATAGGAGTATAAAAACTGGATTATGTTAAAATTCTCGTATTTCTACCAAAAATGCTATAATTTCTAGATCTTCTAATAGGCATTGTTTTCTTTGTTAGAATGCTAGCTTCCAACAAGTGGTAGAAACAATTTGTTAGCTAATTTGTATACCCTCAACCATAGGATGGGAGTATATTCTTTTTGTCACTCCGTTTGTAACACCTCTAAATATTGATCTGAGACCCCATAAAGTATATATTCTTAATCGCCGTAAAACTCGTAAGACGATGTAGCCATGTCCATCCGTCTGGTGTAATCACGCTACATTCCGTAATAATAGAGCTAGGTTGATCAAATTTGGAAGAAATATTTCTTATAGTTGCAGGTTCTTTGGGATTGTAAATGCGCCATATCGGTCAGCGTTTTAATATACCTCCCCTATAGAGGTCGCTCCAAAATAGGCTTTTTTAACCATAGATACCATATTTTTAAAGCAATTTAGCAGAAAATTTGCTGTTTGTATTCTATTTTGACAAGAATTCATCAGAGCAAAAATTTTACAAATCAGTTCATATTTTATTATAGTCACTCTTTAAATGTCGCTCCAAAATATACGTACTTAAGCCATAACTACCACATTTTCTAAGCATTTTAACTGAATCTTTGCTGTTTGTATTTAATTATCTCGTTGTACAGAGATATTTCCAAAACAATTTTACCAGTCTGTGGTCTGCATAAGCAACAGTTACTTATGTTTGTTTTTAAATCTGTCAATAACATTGGTTACCATACAATTGCATTTGAAAGAAATCAATCAAGATTTAACACCAGAAACAATATGAATCTGAGAACAGTCAGATGTAGATTAGAAGCAACCAAACAACGTGTTGAATATGTGGGTTGTCTTGAATACAATAATCTCCCCCAAAATATTAGGAATATAAATCGAATTTCAATTTTTAAGCATAAAGTAAAAGAGTATTTGCTTGATAATATTGAAATGCTTCTCATGTAATATCACAAAATATTGAAACTGCTTTGTGTATTGAAACTATTTTGTTTATGTACAATGAAATGAATTGGAAATGTAACTTGTAAATATTTTGCCAGCTCGCCTCAATAATGTCCATGTGACGCTGAGGCAATTTTATTTTTATGTTTATAATATTTTTTTTCGAATAAAAATTTAATTAAAAAAAAAAAAAAAAAAAAAAGACAATAATTCATCGCAGTAAACATTTTTAAAATCAGTTCATATTTTGTTATAGTCCACCTATAGATGTTGCTTCCAAAAAGGCTTATTTAAGCTATAAGCACCAAATTTTCAAAGAAATTTAGCTGAAACTGTGCGGTTTGTATTTTATTGTATAGAATTAATCTCAATAAAATTAAAAAAAAATCAAATTTTATTTTGTTGTAGTCCCAGTGTAGATGTAGCTCTCAAAAGTGCTATTTTAATCAATAAATACCACATATTTCAGGTGAAGAGTTTGGCTAAAGAATTTGCGGCCTAAAATGTGGCTAAAAATTGCTGCGTTCCTTTTTTAATAATTAAAATTAAATGCAATCCATAATGGAGGGTATACAGGGTGGCTGATATGTAATGCAACAAAGTAAAGCGCTATATATTTTGAATTTTTTTTAAATTTTATTGTTCAAAAGCAAAAAATGTCGGAAATAACATAAAATTTTAGAAACAGTTTAGATTTGTGCGAATTGGCCACCTTTGGCACGAATTATGGCCTTCAAACGGCCGACAAAACCATCACACGCTGCACGAAAGTGGCTCTGCGGTATTTTGGCCCATTCCCGGCGAAGCGCCGTCTTGAGATGATCGATACTTTGGTATTTTTTAGTGCGAACCTTACTCTATAAAATGCCCCAGGCGCAAAAGTCCAACGGATTGAGATCCGGAGATCTTGGTGGCCATTGTGCGGTAGAAATGAATTGAGGAACCTCCTTTTTAACGCGTTGACGCGTGCTGAGTGCGATGATGCTGAGTCCTGTTGGAATGTCCATGGTCTGCGGCCGAAATGTTTGTCTGCCCAGGGCTTCAATACTGTCTTTAGGACATTTTCCCGATAATATTCGGCCTTTATTTTGACCCCATGGTCGATGAATACGAGCGGGGAGCGACCATCGGCCGTTACGGCGGCCCACACCATTACCATCGGCGGCGCTTGAGTTCTGGTGGCCAATCGAAGGTGTAAATTTTCAGCTGACCTCTTTGGCAAGTAAACCCGATCATTTTGTTTGTTCACAAACTGCTCAATTTGGAATGGCTTCTCATCAGAGAAAACCAAATTCGGTAACTGGCCACTTTCGTGCAAGCGAAGCAACTAGATCGGTGCATCGGTGAGCTCTTGCACTTTTTGGAACTTCAATGGCTTTAGTCCAACCTCATTTTTTAATATGTGTTGTATCCGTTCTCGCGATATGTTCAGCTCACGAGCAATTTTTCTAACACTGTGGCGTGGATTTCGATCAAATCTGGCCTTCACTTTTCGGATCATTTCTGGTGTTGTTACCGTTTATTTTCGTCCAATTTTTGGACGCGATGCAACACTGCCAGTATCACGGTAACGAGCAATGTTACGAGAAACAAAAGATTTATTCACATTTAAATGCTGGAGGGCTCTAACGATAGCCGCTTGTGTTTTTCCACCCAAATATAAAGCAATCACACTATTACGCTTGAATTCCATCACGAATAACTTTTTTTCTGAATGCAATAGATCAAAATGCTTTTGTAAGCTTGTAAACAATAAAATGAACTGTCACTGAAATAAATCTGTCAGCTATCAGACTAGCGGTTTAGAAATGATAGAAACCTGAAGTTGGTTGCAATACATATCAGTCACCCTGTATAGGATTCGGCATGGCCGAACTTAACGATTTTACTTGTTTTTTTTTGATATATTTTATTATTATATTATTTATTATCATAGTTATTATACCTTACACTACACTATGGTACAGGGGATTATAAGTTTGTTTTTTTGCAGATTTGTAACACTATAGCTGTCCGTCTGTCTGTCCATCTTAAGTTGTTCGTTAAGTTCAGGTCGAAATGTCACTCCGATCCTGCTGAAATATGGCAATAAGAACTCGTTCATACTTGGAAGGAAACCTTTTGGAATTAGTCAAAATCGGTACATATCGATATTTAGTAGTGTCGAGTCTATTTATCCAAGGACTCATATTGTCAAATTTGAATAAATTCTGTTTAGATTTGGATTTATTAGGTAATTATCTCATATTTATATTGCTACTAGCTGACCCGGTGCGCTTCGCTGCCCTCAAAGATCGTTTCAGTAAAATAGAACCATATGATATGTTGACACTCTTGATATTACGGCAGTGTTTTCGGGTCATCCATATTGCACTTAAATGCACAAATTTCGTATAATGCAATACCCGTCAAATCACCTTGGGAGGCTACGTTGCTTATTCTCTGTTGGGGCATATAGATTGCTGTGAAATACAGTCATATCAATTAGTGCAATCAGTATTTATTTTTTCTATAACGATGCCAAATGCACGTAGTCTCGCTCTCTAATCCGATATCACCCAATTTTGTTGAGTCACTTGCTAACGTTGATGGGACTTGCATATTAAACACACTTGGTCAAGCGTCAATCTAGATATAATGGTCTCCAGATATTTCGTTTTCATCAAGCGTGTCGTATGCACAGATACTTCCACTGATCAGCTTTTTAATCAGATTCCGTATAGTGCTATCGACAGCTTCCACTATAAACTTCAAGACGATGAGTGCAACGCCTCTCTATATTTTGTTTTGAGTACTTTGTCCATCGACACTATTTTCATGCAAATTTTCAAAACTGTTCTGCAATGATATTGGACATTTTTCAAATTCACATCTCGGGTTGTATGGGCGGCGCCACGCCCCTGTCACTCTCTTTTGCAAAGATATCGCGGTGCCACGCCCACTGTTACTATCACGCCAGTTTCTTGATCCAACACTCGATCTGATTCCACATACCAAATTTCGTATTGTAAAATGTAGTATTTGTAAATTTCAGTATAACTGTCACACCAGTTTATCGTTCTATTACGCATGATGGTACCAATGTCACATATATCAAATTTGGAGACTCTTACGGCAATAATACTCGTAATATAACATTTTCAAATTTCAGGTTGGGTGGGCGATGTCACTAACCACCACCACCAAGGTCACATTTACCCAATTTTGAGAATTTTGGTACTATAGTATTCGAAATATTTCATATTTGAACTTTAGGTTGTGTGGGCGGTGCCATGCCCACTTTCACTGTTTCCCCGTTTTTAGTCCTGTGACGGTACTGAGTACTGCAATAGTACTCGAAATATTTCATATTTGAATTTTAGGTTGTGTGGGCGGTACCACGCCCACTGTCACTATCACCCAAGTTTTCAGCTACATGACGCGTAATGGCACCAAGTTCACATATACCCAATTTTGAGAATTTTGCTCCAATGGTACTCGAAATATTTCATATTTGAATTTTAGGTTGTATGGGCGGTGCCACGCCCACTGTCACTATCATACCGGTTTTTGGTTCCATGATGTGTACTGATACCAAAGTCACACATATAGAATTTCGAGAATTTTGACACAATAGTACCCGAGATATTCCATTTTTAAATTTCATTTTGTGTGGGCGGTGCCACGTCCCTTTGTACAATCATAACCAAATATAGCTACGAACCTTCCACATACCAACTGATATACTCATGCAAAAATTCAGCAAATTCTGTTCAGCCGTTTTTGCGTCCATCGCCTACCAACGAACACCATTTCATTTTTATATATATAGACTAGCTGGACCCGGTCCACTTAGTTGCCCCGGCTTTTAGATTTCCGATCCCGTCCATTTTTGGAAAAATCACGTGGACTGCCACCGAATACATATACACAAAATTACAGCACCCTCGCTATCAAATTGTTCAAGATATTTCAATTTAAAAACTTGGCTCACGTGGGCTAGGCCACACACATCGGCCTGATCCCGCCCATTTTTGAAACTATCACGTAGACTGCCACCAGATACATAAACATAAAATTACAGCACTCTCGCTATAACATCGTGCAAAATAACTCAATTTAAAAATTTGGCTTATATGGGCGGGGCCAGGCCCATTGGTCCGATCCCTGCCATTTTTGGAACAATCACGTGAACCACCACCAGATACATATGTACAAAATGACCGAACTCTCATTAATAAATTGTGCAACTCAATTCCGCCCATTTTTTGGAAAATTCACAAAATTTGCCACTAAATGCATACACACAAATTTCAGCACTCTAGCTAAAAAATTTTCTCAATATCAAAATTTCACTCATATGGGCGGGTCCACGCCCTCTTGATATATCGAAAATTCAAGTACCATATTTTCACCCCCACACATGAACATTCTGTGGAAATTTCAAGAAGATCGGTCCAGCCGTTTAGACGCCTATACGGTACAAACAAACAAACACACATTCTTCTTTATATATATAGATAGCTGGACCCGGTCCACTTCGTTGCCCCAGACTTCAGATTTCCGATCCCGTTAATTTTTGGACTAATTACGTAGACTGACACCAAATATCTGCACATAATTACATTGATCTCTCTAACAAATTGCTCAAGATATATCAAACACAAAATTTAATTGGCTTATATGGGCGGGGCCACTCCCATTTGTCCGACCCTGCCCATTTTTGGACCAAGCACGTAGACTGCCACCTAATATATATGCACAAAATTAGAGTAATCTCGCTAATAATTTGTGCGAGTTATGTCAAATTTGTGCGAGTTATGTCAATTTCAATTGGGTTTATATTGGCGGGGCCACGCCGATTGGTCCAATCCCGCCCATTTTTGCACCAACCAATTAGACTACCACCTAATACATATGCAAAAATTACAGCACTCTTGCTAACAAATTGTGCAAGATATGTCAATTTAAAATCTTTGTTTATATGGGCGGGGCCACGCTCATTCGTCCAGTTCCGCCTATATTTGGACAAATCACGAAGACTACCACCAGATACATGGCACAAAATTACAGCACTCTCGCTAACAAATTGTGTAAGATATCTCAATTTCAAAATTTGGCTTATATGGGCGGTCCACGCCCATTGGCCGATCCCGCCCATTTTTGGACCAATTGAGTAGACCACCACCTAATACATATGCATTTACAGCACTCTCGCTAACAAATTGTGCAATATATATCAATTTAAAAATTTGGTTTATAAGGGCGGGGCCACGCCCATTGGTCGACTCCCGCCTATTTTTGGACCAATCACGAAGACTGCCACCAGATACATATGCACAAAATTACAGCTCTCTCGCTAACAAATTGTGCAAGATATCTCGATTTTTAAATTTGGCTTAAAGGGGCGGGGCAACGCCCAGTAGTCCGACCCCGCCTATTTTTGGACCAATCACGTAAGTCGCCAACGCTTATATGGGCGGTCCACGCCCATTGGCCGATCCCGCCCATTTTTGGACCAATTGAGTAGACCACCACCTAATACATATGCACTTACAGCACTCTCGCTAACAAATTGTGCAATATATATCAATTTAAAAATTTGGTTTATAAGGGCGGGGCCACGCCCATTGGTCCACTCCCGCCTATTTTTGGACCAATCACGAAGACTGCCACCAGATACATATGCACAAAATTACAGCTCTCTCGCTAACAAATTGTGCAAGATATCTCGATTTTAAAATTTGGCTTAAAGGGGCGGGGCAACGCCCAGTAGTCCGACCCCGCCTATTTTTGGACCAATCACGTAAGTCGCCAACAGATATATATAAACAAAATTACAGCTCTCTCGCTAACAAATTGTGCAAGATATCTCAAATTCAAAATTTGGCTTATATGGGCGGTGCCACGCCCATTGGTCCTATCCCGCCCATTTTTGGACGAATCACGTAGACTGCCACCAGATACATATGTACAACATTACAGCACTCTAGCTAAACAATAGTGATTACAGCTCTCTCGCTAACAAATTGTGCAAGATATATCAATTTCAAAATTTGACTTATATGGGCGGGGTCACGCCCATTCGTCTGATTCCGCCCATTTTTGGACCAATCACGTAGGTCGCCAACAGATATATTTACCCAAAATTACAGCTCTCTCGCTAACAAATTGTGCAAGATATCTCAAATTCAAATCTTGGCTTATATGGGCGGGGCCACGTCCATTGGTCCGATGCCGTCCATTTTTGAACCAATCACGTAGAGTGCCAGCAGATACATATGCACAAAATTACAGCTCTCTCGCTAACAAATTGTGCCAGATATCTCGATTTCAAAATGTGGCTCAAAAGGGCGGGACCACGCCCATTAGTCCGACCCCGCCCATTTTTGGACCAATCACGTAGACTGCCTCCATATATATATATATGCAAATTTCTAGTTCTCTCACTAACAAATTGTGCAATATATCTCAAATTCAAAATTTGGCTTATATGGGCGGGGCCGCGCCCATTGGTCCGATCCCGCCCATTTTTGGACCAATCACGTAAGTCGCCAGCAGATATATATACACAAAATTACAGCTCTCTTGCTAACAAATTGTGCAAGATACCTCGATTTCAAAATTTAGCTTAAAGGGGCGGGGCCACGCCCATTAGTCTGACCCCGCCCATTTTTGGACCAATCACGTAGACTGCCTCCAGATATATATATACAAAATTTCAGTTCTCTCGCTAACAATGTGTGCAAGATATCTCGATTTCAACATTTGGCTTAAAGGGGCGGGGCCACGCCCTTTAGTCCAACCCCGGCTATTTTTGGACCAATCACGTAGGTCGCCAAAAGATATATATAAACAAAATTACAGTTCTCTCGCTAACAAATTGTGCAAGATATCTCGATTTCCAAATTTAGCTTAAAGGGGCGGGGCCACGCCCGTTGGTCCGATCCCGCCCATTTTTGGACCAATCACGTAGACTACCACCAGATACATATGTACAAAATTGCAGCACTCTCGCTAACAAATTGTGCAAGATATCTCAATTTTAAAATTTGTCTTATGTGGGCGGGGCCACGCCCACTTCATATATCGAAAATTCAAGTACCACGCCCCACACATGTACATTCTGTGAAAATTTCAAGAAGATCGGTTCAGTCGTTTAGACGTCTATACGGTACAAACAAACCAACAAACAAACAAACAAACACACATTCTTCTTTATATATATAGATATATGAGCTTATTCTGCTCTAACAAGGTGATGTATGATATCATATAAAGGGTCCGCCAAATAACGTTTTTTTTGAAAATGCTATAAAAAAACTACTAAAACGCATTGGATGGTCAGTTGGCTTCAACTCCTGAACCAATTGGACTTTGTATGGCGTCATACCAAGGTCTTTATGCAAAATTCGTATCAATGATGTCTCCGAAATGTTCAATTGTTGAGAACGACGGTGAATTGATGTTGATGGAGCTTCACGCACACTTTCTGCCACAGCAGAAATATTCTCGGGTGTACGCACTGGTTTTGGCTTTTCACGCTTTCTTCTTCTTTCAAAATCCGTACGCAATTTTCGCACACATTCTGCAACATTACCATGATTTTCAAAGTAATGTCGCAATATTCGTAATATACACATATTCGTTCAGCGGAAGGATAAAACTAATTATCTGTCAAATCAGACATGAGCTAAGTGTTACCATTCACGAACTAAGCACTAGTTGAAAAAAAAAGTTAGATGACGGACCCTTTACAATATGGTATCATTTAGTTGGCTTCGGCCGTCCTTTGCCTTTCCTTACTTGTTTTTTATCTACCACAGGGATAACATATAGCATCATGCAAAACTTGTTATTATTTATTATCTTGATAAATTGATCACATATGTATATAATCAGAGCTTTCTTAAAACTGTCTTTATATAAAAAGTCGATAGTTTGGCCGACTATAGATATTTTGGACATACAAAAATATTTGGTAAAAAGTCTTCCACTTCAAAATCACCTCCGAGGCAGCTAACCTCTCCGATTCTCTTGCAAACATTGTGGTCGAATATCGCGAAAACAAGAGCTAACCTAGAAAAACGGCTAGCACCACCGGCAGCATCCTCCCTTTCGATTAAATATAGGGCTGAAAATGTTACATTTTTTCACCGGGAGAGTGTTACACTTTTTACAAAAGAAAACGAAACGCTTTAGGAGTGCAGCTTTTTTCACAAACGAAAACAGTAGCATTTTTCGGCACAAAAAACATAATTTACCCCTGTTTGGAGCGACCTCTGTACAGGAGCTATATCACAACATTCGATACGGCTCATTTTCAATACCAAACAACCTGGAACTATAGGTTAGGTTAAGAGTGGCAGCCTGCAAAAAAGACTCACTGTGTAAAACAGACTCCACTGTGTTACCACAGAGACGTACGGGAAGACATAAGTTAGGGGCTGGGGCCTCCAGTTGATGTGTACTATCTCTCAAGAAGAGCTTGAAGGTATGCCCACACATTTCAGTTCCCCTGGAGCGTGTAGGGTAGTTCCTATTCTTGCAAATTCGTCTTTCTTGCAGGTGAATAATCAACTGTTCAGCCATCTCGTTAAGGGAGCTGCGACAGTCGAGGGCAGTTTTTTAATTCAGGAATATAGTTTCCAGAAACTTAATAGCAGCCTGACTATCAGAGACAATATTTAAATTCTCTTTAATAGCTAAGATGTCTGCCTGGTAAACACTACAGTGATTAATCTCTTATTGAATCTCCTCTGTCCTGGGATAGGGCCTGCTACTATAAGAAATATTTCTGCCAAATTAGGTCTAGCACTATTATTATGGACGTCCGGCGCTTTACTGGAATCCACAAGGAGGGCCTGCCCATACATGGAGATGACAACTCGACAGCGAAATAACACAGATGATAAAGACCTGGAGTGAAATAAAGATATTAACCCTTAATAGATCCGAATCACAGTTACTTGTTATGGCCCTATGCTTCACATTGGAACTACGGGAATAAATATAACATAATGACCATCTTTGCCTCTATAATGTATTATAGAATGCATGGTTTTTTAAAGACGGTGAAGCAAATACAATTACTTGACAACTCAGCTCCTCGGATGCTACTCCGATCATTCAGCGAGGTTTAGCTGTGATTGTTCGGTCAAAAATCCAGCTCTAAGAGGCATAGCATCTTCCAAACGGATAAGAATTATTACCTCACTTCTGTTATTTCAACACGAAAAAATCACGTCAAGTAATCTTATTTGCCGACCGCTGAAATAACAGAAGTGAGGTAATAATTCTTATTCGTCTGGAAGAAGCTATGGCTCTTAGTCCATTATTATGGACTGTAGCGAGTTTTAATATTTTAAGTACGGGTTTCTTACTTGTTTTAAGAACAGACGGATTTCAGACAAATGGTGTATACTGTAAACAACTGTAAGGGTGCTTTGTTAACCTTCCTACACAGGAAATAAATTTTAAATCTACTATGCTCGTACTGAAAACATTTAATTTCTTTCAAATATTTGTCACCAAGAACATTTTAATAATGATACAAATTACATAAAAATACGACTATTGACTGAGTATTAAGGAAATTATCTTTATACGATTCTTATATTAGTTTTTCCCTCCATTGGGATTTTGTCATTCTCTTTTGGAATTAATGAACAATGAATGCAACATTCAGTTTAGTTTGTTTAACAAACTTTCGGCATAATCCTAAATTGTGCTAATAAGAATTATGTTCTCAGCACAACTTCATTTATCACTTTGTTTGCAATTAAGTCATTACAAAGTTTTTTCTGTCAACTTTCTTGTTTGAACATTTGCTCAATAAGACATTACTAAAGCAAATATTACATCAAAGACAAAACCGAATAATTAATATCTATTTAAATGTTGTTACAACAAACAACAATTATGGCAAAAGTAACAGAGTAAAATTAATATTTGTTGATTTGAAATGTTGGCAAATAACCAAATAGTAAATAGAAAAGTTCTATTGAGTGATTGTCGATTGGCAGAGAAGAGGATAATTACATTGAAAGTAACAACAATAACTTCCAAAGAAATTTGTATTCCTTTTTTTTTGTTGAAAAAGGAAAATTTAATTTAAAATTTTCAATTTCCCTCTAGAAGCCAATAAAAATTCAAGAGCAATATAGAAAAAAGCCATCGACTAAGGGACAATATAATAAATTAAACTCACTTTAGATTGCATAAGTAATTGTAGGCAATTCAAATTTACTTCAATCTCCTCCATCGTCGTCATCATCATCTGCGTCAAGGATCCTCCCAAAGTCTCTTCTATTGTATTTTTTTGTATTCTTTATTGTTATACATCAATCTGTAGTTGGTGCTGAAGTGTTGAAGTGTACCGAAATTTTGACGGCTTAAGTTGTTCCACCTCCTCAAGTGGAGAGCCTTTGGCTTCTAGTTATAATGCTTGTGTAGCTGATGCTGGTTTTGCGGGTATGGGTGGCCGGATTTTTCGTAATAACATTTAAATTTTGTTGGCCGGAAAAAGGAAATGAAAATGCAAATTTGCCTTTAGCCTCTCACCCACACTATGCGCACACAGCGTCCAACCTTTGTTTCTTATTTTTTCAATTTTAATTCAATTTTCTATTTTACATTATTTTCATCTACTTCAGAGCCTTCGTTTCCTACCAGGACCAACTTAAATGAAAGCAAATCCAATAGATGGCCATTTGAAAATCAATTGGTAGAACGAATCTATGAACCAATTGGTTTTGAATTGGATTGTTAAGTATAACGTATATATGAAGATAAGCTCAATTTAGAAATAAATTCGACAAACAAGCATTATGTTTTTTATGCTAGCTATCCTATCTTGCTCATATAGAGAAGCAAAACAGAAGACGTTGAGGGAATAAGGAAATTGCTGCTATTCAAAAGTGAAATATATCGGGGTAGTGAATGAAAGCCTTAAGACTAAGAAGCTATCGAGTCGATGATATTTTAATTTTTTCCGAATAAACAATTTGTCATGTGTATGGTGTTATTATGCGGTCACTAACACGATGCAACAACAACAATTAATTCCAGCAGTGAATAGTGGTATACTTACTTTGTCGCCATTGCAACACTTTGAAATAGTGATCTGAGACCATATAAAGTATATATTCTTGCTCATCGTAAAATTCGAAGACGATTTATTCATATCCGTCTGTCTGTATACCTTGGATTTCACGCTACAGCCCGTAATAATAGAGTAGATTGATTAAATGTGGCAGTGATTAAAAATGAAAATATTGATTAATGTTTTAAAGTATATCCACCATAGTAGGCATCCAGTGTATCAGACTTATTAACACTATGTAATCCATTGTGCAGGGCCGTAAGAAAAAAACATAGGTCTTTCCTGACCCCTCCCGTTGAACCAATTTGATTGCTTTAGAAAAATCAAAATTTGGGGGAGTTTAGCACCAGCCAA
The DNA here is from genome assembly GCA_963930755.1 of Eudasyphora cyanicolor. Lineage (NCBI taxonomy): Eukaryota > Metazoa > Arthropoda > Insecta > Diptera > Muscidae > Eudasyphora > Eudasyphora cyanicolor. The sequence goes on along the minus strand of OZ005737.1, from coordinate 197,941,899 downwards.
GTTTGATAATTTTGCAAAGAAATAAGAGTACATAGATAGAGTAGGGCACAGACACAGAATGTGTTCTATTGATTCTTCCTCATCTTCGCCTCCACAGCTACTGCAAAAGTTATTCTGCAATAGCTTCAATCTCTCTGCGTGCCGCCCAATATGGCAGTGACGCGTCATGAGAGAAAATAAGTTAGATAGCGACAGCAGTGCGTTCGCAGTTTGTACAGATAATTGTACAGCAATTCCTAACTAGTGACCAACTGTAATTTGTTTCCATTAGGGCAATATCTCTCAAGGAGAACTTGCAGGTCACTAGATGAATGCCCACATATTTCAGTTCCCTTGTAGCGTGTGAGGATTCGTCTAGTCCTGCAAGTTAATCTTCCCTGTTATGGCCCTGTGATCCAACTCCCAAATCACGTGAACATTAAACTATTCAGCAGTCCGGTGAAGAGATCTGCTCCTGCCCATTGTTATCAAAGTAATAGCCAACTTTCTCAAGAAAAGATTATCGATTGCCCTCCAAAATGATGTACACAACGAAGAAGCAGGGTTCGGGCCCAGTAAATCCTGTATCAACCATATTAGGAGCCTAAGAAATGGCGATCTCCGTCATATTTATCGATTTTGAGTTTATATTTCATAATATAAACCGATAATAACTTGGAACGCAAAGGCATTCCAAGGAAACTATATAGTATCTCTTCTCCAAGCTTTGTACGACAACTCAAGCTGTCGAATTGCACGCGAAGACTTGGTTAGCGAAAGATTCGAAATCAACGTCGGGGTCTGACAGCAAAGCCCACTCTCACCTCTTCTATTCAACATAGCCACCGATAACAGTAGGTCACAAATAACAAAATTTTCTCTGTTATTTGTTTCTAGCATACTTTTTCTCATTGATTTTGACCTACTAAACACGAAAATGAGTTTTAAAAATTTTTCTGTCGATTGGTTTTCGAGATACAAATTTTTGATCTTTTTTTTTAAAATTTTTGGAGGTAGACTAACAAAAAACAATTTTGAGCATATCTTTCGTCTTCTTTGACGTATTTGATCCTACTACTACTCAAATTAAAGCAAATTGAGCCGTCTACAACTCATTCTCAGAAAATTTTCAAATCGGGTGAGTAGTTTTGATGTTGGCGGCTTAAAAAGGTTAAAAAACTGCGTTTTTTAGTAAAAATGTGGCAGAAAAATTCATATAAAAATTCATATCTATATATATAAAAATGGTGTGAAAAATGTATAGTAATTCATCAATTGAGAACGGCTGGACCGATTTGGCTCAATTTTTTTTTCAGTTCTTCGTATTTGCCTGGAGAAGGTTGTTACGAAAGAAAATTTTGGGAAAACCCTCCGGAAAAGTCGGAAAATTGGGAAAATCGAAAATTGCTATTTCTTGCGAGATTCCTACTGTTCCTATCTACTGCTCTCTTTTTGAATCGAATTTTTTTTATTAATTTTCTATTAAACAAAAAAGTTTTCTATTAAACATATGTACGAGTATGTGCTATTTTTCTTGCTGCAATTCATTCGAGTTTTACGTATTGTTACACTGATTTCGCGTATCACATCGACAAACGGTACAAGCATTACGATCAATTAAAATTCAACGCGATATTTATCAGTTCGAAAATTTTTTCAGATAAGAGGTAAAATTTTTGAGTATAAGAGGTAAGGTTATCTTATTGGATTGCGGGCACTGCAAAATCATAATTTCGGATGAATGCACGATGGCGCATAAACGAGCTCTGGAGGCAGTTGACCGAACGATGAAGGATTTACGACGTGATTTGAGACAATTTGGTGAGTCTATGATATTGCTCTCCGGAGATTTTCGTCAAACGCTTCCCGTCATCCCGAAATCTACTGCCGATGAAATTAATGCATGCCTGAAATCGTGGTCTTTTTGGCGGCATGTCAAGAAGTTGAAATTGACAACGAACATGAGAGTCGCGTTGCAGAACGACTCATCGTCTCTTGAATTCTCGAAACAACTGTTGGCGCTTGGTAATGGCCAAATTACTGTTGATGTTTCCACTGGATTGATATTGATCCCGGCAAATTTTTACGTGTTCACATCGTCGAAGGAGGAACTCATCACAAAAGTGTTTCCAAATCTCGATTAGATTAGTGAACGGGCAATATTAGCAGCGAAGAATAAGGACGTCGATAGCATGAATTTTATTATTCAAAGTAAAATCAACGTCGCTTGATGTGCCAGGAGCTCCGCCGCATAATTTACAGCTGAAGGTGGAATCGATCATAATCATGTTGAGGAATCTGAATCATCCGAAATTGTGCATAGTTCGCGGTTGTCCATTATGAAACTGATGGACAATGTGATTCAGGCGACGATCATCAAGGGAAAATTCAAAGGAGAGGAAGTCCTTATCCCACGAATTCCGATTATTCCAACTGATCTTTCATTCCAATTCAAGCGGATTCAGTTCCCTGTACGATTGGCTTTTGCGATGACAATCAATAAATCTCAAGACCAATCGTAGGAAGTCTGTGGAATTAATCTCGAATTTCCCTGTTTTTCGCACGGTCATCTGTACGTTGCCTGTCTTCCGTCTTCGTTGTTTGTTGTTTATCACATCGCTCTCTACTGATTTCGATTCCTTTTAAACAAATCGCATTAAAATTTTAACTATCTGTGTTTTATTATCACTCTGGAGTTTATCTGAAGGCGTTAAATTGGGGCGAGTCGAAGTTCGCCGGGTCCGCTAGTAAAATATAAAACGCGATGCTAACAGCGATTTTGGTTTTTTACGTATAGCTGGCATTTTTCCAAAGAAAATAAGCACTTACTTAACAAAATCTGACAACAAATGGCGGACTTATAATTTTTTTGGTAAAATACCGAAATTCCGCTATTTCACGATATTTTGATTTTCATTATTTGCACAGCTTACCTACCCAACGCAAACGAATAAATACATTTGAACTTAATTTAAAATAAACAAATTAGTCTTAGTATATTATTTTTTAATTTATTTAGAGCACTACATACTCAATGTATGGCACAATTAGAAATGGATGTGCCAGGTTAGCTAAACTAACGAAATTAACCAAATCAACGCCCAAAAAAATGAGTAGAAACAAAGATATAACTGTACATTTTATGCCATGTGGAAAAACAGCTGACTTCTTCTTTGTTTTTTTGTATTCGCTGCAATTGGTCTCACGTATTAGGGTCCAAATGTAGTCACCCATCATAGCCGTGTCATAGATGCCCTGATAGCGTCGTTCCATAGCCTTCAATTCCTGATGAAAGCGCTCGCCGTGTTCGTCGCTCACGTCTCCTAAATTCTCAGGGAAAAAATCCAAATGAGAATGCAGAAAGTGTATTTTAAGTGACATGTGAACTCCTACCCAAAAATGAAAAAAACGAGAATTAAAACGCTATTTAAATTAACATTTGTTTCAAAAAAAACCTACCCATTGCTTCATAGTTCTTTACCAGATCCTCAACTATGTCCTTATAATTATCGCTTTTGTTGTTTCCTAAAAAGTTTTCCACAACAAGCCTGAAGGAATTCCATGCTGCGGCTTCGATGGGTGATAACAGCTTCGGGAATGTTTCATCTTTCAACATTTTTTTATCTCGGGTCCTGCGAAGACTCCTTCTTTAATTTTTGCCAGCGAAAGGTAAGGGAAAATTGACCGTAAATAGACAAAAGCTTCACCTTCTTTGTCCATTTTTTTGGCAAAGTTTTTTATCAAACCCAATTTTATGTGCAGCGGCGGAAGTATTATATTTCCACGGTTCTCTTTTAGTGGTTTGCGCTGAACATTCGCTTCTCCAACTACAGGTTTCGTTCGTTCCGGCCATTTTTTTTTTGAATATAATGCTGATCATCAGCGCGGCTATTCCAAAGGCACAGAAAACAGCAATGTCGCGTATAGCCTCCTTGGAGTCCACACAGAATGGCCACAACTTTGAGGTCGGCGCATATTTTCCAATTATATTTGCTATACTCTATGCATTTCAGCAAAATGTTCATAGTTTCATAGTTCTCCTTTGAATGAACCGCATGAGCAATAGGAAGAGATGGCTTTTCATTCCCATTATGTAAGAGAACTGCCTTCAAGCTCTCTTTGTTGCTGTCAATAAACAACCTCCATTCATTGGGGTTGTGAATTTGGTGAATCTCTTGGAACAAGCCGGAAATGTCGCTGCAAAAACATATTTCGTCTTTCTTTGTATAAAATTTTGCATACTGCTGGTGACGCTTCCTGTACGCTGTTGCTTTCACTTCTGAATCATTTCCACACTGTACCATCCGAGACGCAAAAAGTTCGGATTTCTCTTTAGTGAGACCAAAATCGCGCACCCAATCGTTTAGTTCGGCCTGTGACAGTAATTTTCGCTTTCTGCACGCCCCAAATTCGCTTGCACTTGACTCGGACTCTTGATCTGACGATTCTGCTTTTTGAAGAGATGCACCAGGGCACACTGGATATGGTACATCATTCGAATGTGGTACTGGAAGTGCAAACGATCCCACTTGAGCGTAGTTCCATTTTAAAAATCTCCCTACCCCACTGTTTGTGGTGAGGCAAAAATAACAGTCTGTGGAATGGCATAGCGGCTTTTTCCACATCATTGGTGTATCGAATTTCATATGGCGCCTAAAATTAAAATAAATTACTATATTTGCTTTGCTTAATGTGTTTAAATAAAAATTCTTACCTTCCGCCAGCTGCCCAGTTGGTTAGGATTATATAGCAAAGATCACATAGCGACTTAGGTGTCCATGGTTCTGTGATATTTGGTGAAATACCAAAATAATTCAAATAGTGCAATTGCACTGCTGGAGTAAACGTGTGTGCGTGATTATTCTTTATAAACTTGCCACAAACATTGCAGAAATTGTCTGGATTGTTCAAACACTCGAACACACGTAGTCTTTTACTCATTGTCTTACTTGTTGGGTAGGTATTATATGCACTTAAATTCAATTTGTTGCACTTTTTACTCGTACTACTCGCGTTCGTATACCTTGTTGAATGACAAAAAACGATAAATGAACACCTATAAATACTAAGTATGTTACAATATTCTACTGACAGGTACTTATGAATGGGTGCATCTTTTAAGGGTGGCTATATACCTGATTCAGCAAGTGTGCGTTTCAAATTGTGGAAAAGTTTCCAAATAATGACCACTCACAAATGTGGGGGAATTTCTGTAAAAAAATCCGATACAGGTAGCCATCGGGAAAACACACATCAATAAAAAAGTGTAATTCCCTTTTTTCCCTTTAATTGACTGTGAACGGAGTAGCAGTCATAAAGGAACACGAAGAGCGTCCACGCGCATTCAGAAGCGTATATTACTCTGCAACCACAATCATAAAAATTAAATAACTATTTGTGTATTACTTATTTTTTTTAATTCTGAGAATCATAAAAATTACGTAAACGTTTTTTCCAAACAATTTTGTACATGTAAAGTGGGTTTGCCAAAATTCGTATCGTAAAATGCACCTGTGTTTCTATGTTCTGCATTTTCATTATACCATTTTCGACGAAACGTCCCTACGGTATTGGAAATAGGTTTTTTACAATTATGAAATATTTGTGTTATTAATATTAATTTAAAAATTTTATCAAAACTGCAAAGTGCTGTGACATTTAAAAAAAATTTCCAAAAAAAAAATTGCTGATTTCACAAAATTTTTGAAATTTCACGTCCCTTGCCAGAACAGAAGACATTAACCCAGGGTGGTGAAATTTTGAACAGAAGTAACTTATGTATAGGAGCAACTGTTCCGTTCCAAAAGGATTATAAAAAACTTGCTTTTTCGATCCCTCCTAGTAGGTTAGCTGTGCAAATAATGAAAATCAAAATATCGTGAAATAGCGGAATTTCGGTCTTATACCAAAAAAATTATAAGTCCGCCATTTGTTGTCAGATTTTGTTAAGTACGTGCTTATTTTCTTTGGAAAAATGCCAGCTATACGTAAAAAACCCAAAATCGCTGTTAGAATCGCGTTTTATATTTTATATGAATTTTTATATGAATTTTTCTGCCACATTTTTACTAAAAAAAACGCAGTTTTTTAACCTTTTTAAGCCGCCAACATCAAAACTACTCACCCGATTTGAAAATTTTCTGAGAATGGGTTGTAGACGGCTCAATTTGCTTTAATTTGAGTAGTAGTAGGATCAAATACGTCAAAGAAGACGAAAGATATGCTCAAAATTGTAAGTGTACCTCCAAAAATTTAAAAAAAAAAGTTCAAAAATGTGTATCTCGAAAACCAATCGACAGAAAAATTTTTAAAACTCATTTTCGTGTTCAGTAGGTCAAAATCAATGAGAAAAACTATGCTAGAACCAAATAACAAAACGACTGTTGGCTAGTGTAATGTAATGCGCAATGTAACAGATGAGCACAGAGGTATGACATGCGGTCTATGTGGTCTCTTAGAAGATCTTGACTAAGCTGATGGCATCTACCTACTGTCCATACTCACTCTGATATGCAGCTCAAGGTAGACAAATTACTAAAGGAAGCAGCTAAATGATTAATGTCGCCCAGAACAAAGCCTATTGAACACCACGACTACCCAATCACTATTAATTTCCTATCGTTACCTCGGAAGTATAATTACAAAAGATGGCGAATCTCATGAAGAAAAACGCATGCCTAGCGTGAAATACAATAAAAAGGACCTTAAATCACAACAAGTATTCGCCAATCGATGTCTGCAAAGAATACTTAAAATATTCTGGCCAAAAGTATCAGTAACCAACAACAATGGGAACCTACTGGATAGAGCCTGACTATTAGATAAAATATTGATACCGACTTTAGTCAAAACGTAAATTCTCAGCCATTTTAATACCTCTCTAATAGCTGAGATTTATGACTGGTTTAAAATAATAATAATAATTAGAAGGTTATGATACTACAAACAAAGGTTGGGGGCCAACCTTTTTTTCCATAACAAAGATAAACAATTAAAAAATTGCGTTTATTGTGTAGGTAATGGAAGTTAAGTTCTTTAGTTTTTTATTCGAATTTTATTCCTAAATATAAATGTGTACTTTAGTACGAGATCAGTAAAACTTTTTATAATAAAATACGTAAGAGTTAAAAATTTAATCTTCGATTTTTTGAAAGAAATGTATCAATTATTTCATCGATTTTGACTTCATCTTTGTATATAGACATCAAAGCCAGATAAGATAGCCTTTCGCCTTCCATTCTGTTCCGGAGATAAGTTTTTATTCTTCTTAACGTCGAGAAACTTCGCTCAGCAGATGCCGTTGTCACAGGTATTGTGGCCAGTATCTGCAAAAGGGTAAAAACGCTTGGGAACATGTCCTCATCACAAACTGAAATACCATCTAATACATTTGATGGCTTATCATTCTTCTGCTTCCAATAATCAATCCATATACTTATTTCAGCTAAAAGAGATTTTGCTGAATTTTTACAGCCTGTTTCTGTAACTTAAAAATTTGCTTTCGTTCGCCTGCCAGACGACAAACAGCTGATTTGGGTTTCAGTAACTACCATCAGAACGACAAGTCGTACGATAATGAACTCGTACGAAAACGTAATCATTTCAGTGCAAATTTTGGTTTCTCTATCTCTCTTTGCTGTCATCTCGGCGAACACAAATGTCAGATCGAGTCACATTATTTTATCTGTCGACTGATAGGAACAATGACAAAAAACATTATTAAAAGCAAAAAATAAGTAGATATTAATCTAATTATGGTAAAAACAATTAAATAATAATAAAATTGTGTACATATGGGTACACATTTAAGCATACAGAAGTCAATATTGGTTGCTCGCTAAGATGGAAAAAAATTATCAGTGCACAATGAGAGAGTCGGGAGAGAGAGAGAAATAAATGAGAGTCTTGGTGCAGCTCAACTGACCACCCAGGGTTGCCTTTTTGGTCACGGCTAGTGTGAATAGTACAGAGATGTATTTGCTAAGGTCGACCATACACAAATGTGTGCTTTTTTAGACCGGAAGTTGTGAAATTATTGATCTGGCAATTACATTATTTTCCAATTGGTAAATTGCTAACGTCGTTGACGTAAGGCCAGGCGAACGAACGATAGAACGTTAGAGAAACCAAATTCCTGACGAAAGTGAGTGACTGGTTTTCGTTCGCAGAGACTTTCGTTAGAAATACAGAAACAGGCCGTTAAATCGTTTTTGTAAAAAAGTGTGACTTCTTCGAAATCTTCCTTTATTAGATTTACAACTCGTATCGGAACATGTCACTTAATTTAGTCATTGCCAATTGTATGATTTCGTAAGCCTTTATTATATCTAGGCTAATCGTTTGCAAATACCGTGATAAGTTCTGTGTAATGGCCAAAACCGTACTACTTATTACCACACCCAATATAAAGTGAAATTTTCATACACGGTTGTGTATCATAAATGTAATTTTAACTTAATTTTCGCCATATCTGGTTATCATAAATTTAAAGTCAACCAATATTACACCGGTCGACAAAAACAACATTTTTTCTTGGGTTTCTGTTTTAATGCATAGATTCTGATTCTAGACGTCAAAATCTCCAATTTTAGCTTTTAAAGTTTGTTTTTGTAAATTTTACATCGATAAGAAAGTTTTAAAGTTAAAACCTTACTAAATTAGCTATAACTTAATTATGCATCGATTTTCTTCGGAATGGGCTCGTTTAATTCATGACCGAACAGACAGATAAAATCATAAAAATATAAAATCTGTTCATTTTTAGATTGTTTTATGGGAGTTTTATTTTAAAAATATTAAAATTTTATAAAAAAATCACATTTTTTTAGGAATATTTTGTAATACTCGTATATCGTCGAAACCGCTGAACGGATGGAAAATGGTATTATATGAAGTTGAAGGCAACTTAATATTTAATTCTGTAAAACTTTCCTCAACAAAATCGGATAAATGGTTCTCGAGTTATGCCACTATATGTGGTTCAACCACTAATTTCTTTCCATATCACAGCTTATCGCGAGAATTTAAAGAGACAATCCTTTAGGCTAAGAAAAAAGAGAGGTTGAACCACATATTATGACATAACTAGAGAACCATTCATCCGAATTGGTTCAGGTAAGCTTTACAAACTTCAGAATTTAACTTCGCACAATACAATTTTCCATCCGTTCAGCGGTTTCGACGATATCTTACAAAGTATTGCACAAAATCATATTTTTTGAGAAAATTTTAATAATTTTTAAATAAAAGCCTCATAAAAACATCTAGAAACGCATAATTGTCATATTTTTGTGATTTTATCGTAAACTCTGAAAGGTTATGAATAAATTGAGACCATTCCGAAGAAAATCGATTCATAATTTAAAAAGTTTTAGCGAGGAAACCATGCACTGTTCTTATTTTTAGTTGTTATTACTTTTACTCTTGCCATTTTTACGCTTTTGTATTGTTTTTTAACGGCCTTCCAAATATTTTTCGTATTTTTTTGAGTGATTTTGAAAATTGTAAACAGTTTATGCCTATGTTTAAAACATTTCGGCCGGGCCACCGCCACCCCCCTCTAAATACGTCCCTGCCCTCCTCTCCAAGGTGAGGAGATACAAATGTGGCCAAGAGACCATCCCCTTTAATTTTTCCTAATGATCGAATGTAAAATATAGCTTCTGTGGCGCTCATCGGAGAGCAAATATATATGGAGGGCTAACAAAATTGGTATCGATTGTTTGCACAACAAGGGATATAAGTTAGGTTAGGTTAGGTTGAAGAGAGGTGACGTTTCAACGTCTCATTTCCATGGGCATGCACTTAAGCCAGTGGTTCGGCCTGTTGTGTTCTCCTTATTTATGATTTTTAACACCTCATGGGTTACAGAAAATCGGTACTAGACACGAATTTTCTGAATATCATATCAGTCATATCCTCTGATATGATATTAGTCATATCCTCTGATATGAGTCAAGTCTGGTAGTGTTTTAGACCCAAAATATGGGGCTCTTGCATGTGTGAAAGCCGGGTAGTGGCATGTTCCATTGTTTCGATGTTTTCCCTGCATGCCCAGCATTCGTCTATTTCTGCTAGTTCTATTCGATGAATATGTGCTTGTAAGCTTGAATGTCCCATTAGAACACTAATAAACAAGGGATATACCTCTGCTAAATTTCATACAGATCGGTGAACAAATTTGGATTTTACAGTGTCTACATTCCAAATTGGAGGTATACTGGAAAAAATGTATCTTTGATTTGGCGCCAAAGATAATGAAACATTGAAATAATACCATTTCTCAGTTCAGTAAATTTTCTTTAGTATGAAATGCACTTGTATTAATGAGCTATTGTGTTTAGCCCCAAATCAATGCCATTTTCAATAATATAATAACACTTTTTTAGTGTACATATATATGAGGGCTATATTCAAACCTGAACCGATTTTAACCAGATATCGCTCCTAAGCCATAGATGCTACATTTTGTAAACAATGTTGCTGAAACTATGCAAGTGTGGTTTTATTATCCCCTCACCTTAGAGAGGAGGGTATATATCATTTGCTACGAGCCAAAAGTATAACACATCGAAGGAGTGACCTAAGACCCTAAGTATGTTCAACGGAAATCCGTTTTGGGTCATTTTAAGTCATTTAAGCAATGTCCGTCCGTCCGTCTGTCTGTCTGTCTGTGTGTCTGTCTGGTGCGCACGGTAACTCTCGAAAGGAATAACCGATTGACTTCAAATTTGGTATGCGGTAATATTTTTCTCTATCTCCGGCTAAGTTCGAAGATGGGCCATATTGGTCTACTCCTTCTAGTACCTCCCCCACAAAGGGTTAACTTTTACTAAAATATTGATTCTTTAATACCTTCTATACTACTTACTCGAATCTTCTGAAATTTCACACATATTATTAGTATGTTAGTCGCTAACACGTCAAGAAAAATGGGCGAAGTGACCACTCCTTTTTTGGTACCTCCCACACAAATGGACCGTTTTGTACCAAAAGTTAACAGCTTTTAACTTTAATACCAGTTCATACAAATACTTGCAATTTCGTAAAGTATAATACTTTTATAGTACCTAGAGTCTAGAGAAAAGTGGCCGTTATTGACACGCCCCTTTTGGTGCCTGCCACACAAATGAACCATTTTGTACCAAAAGTTAACAGATTGTAACTTTAACACCAGTGAATATAAATACTTGAAATTTTGTACGGTGTAATGCTTTTATAGTATCTAGAGTCCAGAGAAAAGTGACCGTTATTGGCAAACTCCTTTTGGTACCTCTCACACAAATGGACATTTTTGTACCAAATGTAAATAGCTTTTGACTTTAATACCAGAACATACTTTAAAGTTATTAAATGCAATTTAAATTGATAACAATTAAAATAAAACAAAAACAAATATTTACGAATATTTTTTGGGACTCAAGGTGAGGGGATTCATAAGTCGGTTTAACCGACTGAACTTTTTTACTTGTTTTGAAAATAATTTGCTAGAACAAATAAGACCCGTATCGCCGCACGATTAGCTTCTTTTCCACTTCAAAGATTTTCCGCTTGTAGAATTTAATGTATATACAAGATTCGTACCTGCCGAACTTTCTATTGTTCTTACTTTTTATACCCTCCACCATAGGATGGAGGGTATATTCATTTTGTCACTGCGTTTGTAACACCTCTAAATATTGATCTGAGACCCCATAAAGTATATATATTCTTAATCGTCGTAAAATTCTAAGACGATTTAGCCATGTCCGTATGTCCGTCCGTCTGTGGTAATCATGCTACAGTCCGCAATAATAGAGCTAGGTTGATAAAATTTGGTAAAAATACTTTTTATAGTTGCAGGTTGTTTCGGATTGCAAATGGGCCATATCGGTCCATATTTAGATATAGCTCCCATATATAGCATCTAACTTGTTGTGATTCCTACTGTTCTCATCTACTATATTTTTTGTGTTTTCAGTGTTATTTTCTTTAGGTTTGAGTTATTTTGTGAGGTCACATGCTATCCATGGTGGAGGGTATATAAGATTCGGCATGGCCGAACTTAGCGCTTTTACTTGTTTTATTCTAGTATATGAGTTTATCTGTTTTTCATTTTAGGAGTTTGTATGTGATATCCAAATATGTGCTGTGGAAGTTTAAGCTGTTTTGTTGAACGCCTATCTAAATATCTTGGAACGAAAACAAAAGTTGGATTAGTGATGAATGAAAGTGAAATTGGCATATAAAAGAGAAAAAAAAAACCAAGAAAGTTTCGGAGGCATTGTTCTTATATCGCTTTATCTATAGCTGCTTTTTTTAGCAAAGTGTTTTATTCAATTCTTTTGTTCTGTCACAATTAATATTCAGCAATTTATATTCAGTTTTTTTTCTCCGCAAACCAATTTATTTGCCTAATCTCTTATAGTTTCTCCCTGTTTTGTAGTCCGGACCAAAACAATGGTAATAATAATCGGCATTTCTTAAATATTGGTTCGAATGGATGAGACATGATGCTAACGAAGCAGATAAACATAAAGACCAAATAATGTTTAGAATTTCGCCTGTTCCCCATTTCCGTCCACAGCTCATCGCCTCATCATACATACTCGTAGATGGCGTGCAGCATAAAAAAGATAATCCGCTCGAAAAATAAACTGTCCCATTTCATATCGCAAATGCTTATAGAGTTAAGCGTTTCAAAACTACACAAATTCTATTTTTTGCTGAACGCGCACTAAAAAAATACAAAACAATTCTCGTTCACTCTAGCGTATGGGTATAAGTTGTATTGCCGTGGTGATTGTGGTGGTGTGTGTTGTTGGTTGTTGGTGTTGTCAACACAGACCATTTCCGTTTCCGTTTCAGTGGTGACTAAGTGTGAATATGACTCTTTGGGTGTTTGTGGGAGGGTGTGTGTTGACAAGTCATTGTGTTTGTGTGTTAGTTGTGCAAAATGCTTTGAGTAAATAAACATCATAACAATAGATTGGCTACTGCCATTCTTTTTCTGGTATCTGCCGTTTGTTTGGTCGGTCGGTTGGTCGCTCGATCGTCCTTGTTATGGGCGGTTTTTGCGGAATTGACAGAAACACTAAAGTTTTGAAAAATGTTTATGTCGCTTTTGTAGTGTAAAGTACTTATGGCAGCAAATCTCAATGGCTTCTCTGTCTCTTGGTCATGTCATGGGTGTTAGTGTGACTTACACTGGGAACGATAAAGACCAATTGATTATTTATGATTGGCCATTGAGGGGCTATTTCATATAATTGCTGGAGTTTGCGGTTATAATATTTATGTGCACCGCATATGAGGGTAGGTAGATACAATTGAAATGGGGTAGCACTTCACCAAAGTGACCCAAACATCGATTGAATGTTGTCTAATCTGGTCACAGAGTAACACGATGGAAAAAATTATCACAAGTAGATGAATCATACCATAATAAATATTTTTTCTACTGAAAAATAGACACTAAAAATATTTTGAAAATAAAAATTAAATAATAACGGCAGTAAGTTTCGCTGGGTCGATTCTTGTAAAGCATCCACCATGTATTGCATTAATTTCTATAGCGTTTAGAAGCCGCTAATAATGTACCAATGTGGATTTAAGCAGCAAATCCTATTAAAAAAAACGAAAGCTGCAAAGTTTCAGACAAAGTGTTTGACAAATGTGACATATCGTCGGTTTTTTTATTGTCGAATTAGAACGTCCTCGCGGTCAAACGACTACCCACCAAAGCATTTTGCGCTATCTTGACCGGTTCCGAAGTTACCAAAAACTCCTATGTGTATCCCTCTATAGCAATGCTCCGACAAAAACTCCTATGTGTTGTAGGCACAGCCTATCCCAAGGGATAGAAGTTTTGCTTAGATTCACGCCAAAAAACGGCTAATAAGGTTTTGTTCAGAATCATCCCCTCTATTCGACAATGAATAGATCAAAATTGGATCTGCTTCCATTCGCGAGTTATCGCGAAAACGGTACTTTTACTCAAAACAAACTTAATAGCTTTGATTTGTAAAGAAAATCGCGGAAATTTAGAACTGTAACACAATTTCCTTTAAATATGATTATTTGTAACACGACATTTGCCTTGTTTTTATATTGCAAATTTTGTGTAATCCATAAAATTGACTTACACCGCCAAATTTGTCTAAAACTATTATACAGAATTTAATAAGATTAATATACTTGCATTCTATAATCTCTGAGGAATAAATTAATATCAGCATCTTCGCGAAAAATACCCTCGACGAATAAATTTTGTACAAAAAAAATTAGTTCGGAATTATTTTACTATATAATGCTATTATCTCGCGAATGAACAGTTCTAGGGAAAAGTAGTCAAAGGAAGTTTAGGAGAAAAGCTAAAGGCCTACAACTCTTTCTTTATCAAACTAAATTTATAGTAATTTGGTAAGGATTTACAGTGTGTGTTTTGATTTGACACATTGTAAATCCCTACCAAATTATTATATTTTTTTTTTGTTAAAGAAAGACTTGTAGTCGTTTTTAATATCTCCCAAACTTTCTTTGACCACTTTTTTCTAGGACTGGCCGTTCGCGTAATAACAGCATTATATAGTTAAACTAGCTGGACCCGGTCCACTTCGTTGCCCCAGACTTCAGATTTCCGATTCCGTCAATTTTTTAACCAATTACGTAGACTGCCATCAAATGCATATTTACAAAATGACAACACTCTCGCTAACAAATTGTTCAAGGTATTTCAATTTCAGAAATTTGCTTATAAGGGTGGGGCCACGCCCATTGGTCCAATCCCAACCCTTTTGGACCATTCACGTAGACTATCACCAGATCGATATGCAAAAAAATTACAGCACTCTCGATAAAAAATTGTGCAAGATATGACTCTCAATTTCAGAATTTGGCTTATACTTGCATAGGCGGGGCAACGTCCATTGGTCTGATCCCGCCTATTTTTGGTCGAATCACGTAGACTGTCATCAGATACATATACCCAAAACTGCAGCGCTCACTTAAACAAATTGTGCAAGATATCTCAATTTAAAAATTAGGCTCCTATGGGCGGTGCCGCCCCTTTTTTGTGTAATCACGTAGACTGCGTGAGATGCACAAAATCACAGCACTCTCGCTAACAAATGGTGCATGATATCTCAATTTAAAAATTTGGTTTATATGGGCGGGGCCAGGCCCATTGATCCGATATCGCCACTTTTTAGAACATTCACGTAGGCTATTATCAGATACATATGCACAAAATTACAGAACTATCGCTAAACAATTGTGTAAGACATCTCAATTTCAAAATTTAGTTTATATGGGCAGGGTCACGGCCATTGATCCGATTCCGACCCTTTTTGGACCAATAACGTAGACTACCACCAGACATCACTCTCGCTAAAAATTGTGCAAGATATGTGTCTCAATTTCAAAATTTGGCTTATATAGGCGGGGCCACGTCCATTGGTCTGATCCCGCCAATTTTTGGGCGAATCGCGTAGACAGTCATCAGATACATATGTCCAAAACTGCAGCACTCTCGATAATAAATTGTGCAAGATATTTCAATTTCAAAATTTGGCTTATATGGACGTGGCCACGCCCATTGGTTCGATGCCGCTCCAGATATATATACACGAAATTACAGCACTCTCGGTAAAAAATTGTGCAATATATCTCAATTTCAAATTTTGGCTTATATGAGGGGGCCACGCCCAGTGTTCTGATCCCGCCCATTTTTGGACCAATCACGTAGACCGCCACCATCTACATATACACAAAATTCCAGCACTCTCGCTATCAAATTGTGCAAAATATCTCAATTTCAAAATTTGGCTTATATGGGCGGGGCCACGGCTATTGGTCCGAACCCGCCCTTTTTTGGACCAATCATGTAGGTCCGATCCCGCCCATTTTTGGAAAAATCACGTGGACTGCTACCAGATACATACGTACAACATTACAGCACTCTAGCTAACAAATTGTGCAAGATATCTCAATTTAAAATTTTGGCTTATATGGGCGGGGCCACGCCCATTGGTCCGATTCCGCCAATTTTTGGACCAATTACGAAGACTTCCACCATATACATATACACAAAATTCCAGCACTCTCGCTATCAAATTGTGCAAAATATCTCAATTTAAAAATTTGGCTTATATGGGCGGGGCCACGCCTATTGGTCCGAACCCGCCCATTTTTGGACCAATCATGTAGTTCGCCAACGGATATGTATATACAAAATTCCAGGTCTCTCGGTAACAAATTGTGCAAGATATCACATTTTTAAAATTTGGCTTATATGGGCGGTGTCACGCCCATTGGTCCGATCCCGCCCATTTTTGGAAAAATCACGTGGACTGCTACCAGATGCATATACACAACATTGCAGCACTCTCGCTAGCAAATTGTGCAAGATATCAAAATTTGGTCTATGTGGGCGGGGCCACGCCCGTTGGGTCGATCCCGACCATTTTTGGACCAATCACGTAGACTGCCACCATATATATACACACAAAATTCCAGCACTCTCGCTAACAAATGGTGCAAAATATCTCAATTTCAAAATTTGCCTTATATGGGCAGGGCCACGCCCATTGGTCCGATTCCGCCCATTTTTTGAAAATTCACATAATCTGTCACTAAATGCATACACACAAAATTTCAGCAATCTAGCTAAAAAAATTTCTCAATATCAAAATTGGACCCATATGGGCGGGTCCACGCCCACTTGATATATCGAAAATTCAAATACCCTATTTTCAGCACCCCCTACACATGTACATTCAGTGAAAATTTCAAGATGATCGGTCTAGCCGTTTAGACGTCTATACGGAACAAACATACAAACATACAAACAAACAAACAAACCCACAAACAGACACTCTCTTTTATATATATAGATAATTCTGAACTTAACCGTTTTTTGTTCGAAATGTATTCGTCGCGGAATGTTTATGGCGGAAATGCTAGTGCCAATCTATCCCTCAGAAATCATAGAATGTAAATATATTAATTTTAATAAATTCGCAATAATATTTTTGTAAAAATTTAGCGGTGTAAGTCGAATTTTTGGATTAAAAAAATTTTGCTATAGAATAATATAGCAAATATCGCGGACATTACAAAGCGTCTTACAAATGTTCATATTTATGAGAGTTTATGTTATAGTTTTAAATTTCCGCGATTCAATATAATTAAGTTCGGTTTTTTGGTTAACAATTGTTTTTATCGCGATAACTCGCGAAAGGAAGCAGATAAGATTTTGATTTCTTCTTATCTGAGTAGAGGGGATGATTCTGTACAAAACCTCATTAGCCGTTTTTTAACCACAATCGAGGCAAACTTTCGTTTGCTTGGGGTACGCTGTGAACATTCAAATATTAAAACTCCTATGTGTAATTTTTTTGTTCTATAAATATTTAAAATGCTTCAAACAAAAAATCCTATGTGTCGATTTTCATGAAAACCATTTACCACGTCATAGGCTTTTCACATATACGATTTTTGTTATGATATACTGGTGGTAAATAATTAAAAGATAAATTCAAAAATCTGAGATATTAAAAATATCGCGATTTGACGAAGTAGCAATGTTTTTTGTCTCTCCTGAAAACTAGTAAAAAAACACATAGGAGTTTTCGTCGGCGCACCGACGATATATGACTCAAACAAAGATAAATAAGATCTACCTCTATAAAGGAAATTGTGGCCGCAGTTGTTGTACCTTAACATTGATAGACAATTAAATCTTATGGTGATTTCGTTTCTGAAAAATAAAATCACCACATCATGTTGCGACATTTTAAAAATTCCCCCTGCACCCACTGCTAATTTCGCATTTTGCATGCGAACAATCGAACAAAAATTGTGCGGTGAAACCCATACCTACATTATGGCGCAACCATTTGACAGTGCGTTAAGAATGTACGCTTTCAATTAGGTTTGGTTCTGAAGTTTGATTTTTGACGGTGCAACACTCCACACCGTTGACTGGGCTGAGTGTGGAAAATGCGATATTTTCGCATTTGCGGAGTGTAATAATTTTACAAACGAAATCAAAACCAGTTCGTTCATATGTCTGCACCATTATTACAAACGAACCTAAAAATGCGGTTTCAGTATAAAATTTAGAAAAAATGTTACATGTTTTTGCACAAACGAAATCACCATTAATGCCTCTCTGGTTGCAACCTTTCTAGCCACAGTAACAATCGGCAATAGATGGAGTAGGACTTAAAGAAACTCTTTTGGTTTAGTACTTAAAGCTCCGCTTATGTTTAGGCAGACAGTTCTCTGGACCCTCATTCGTTGATTGGCAATGGATCGCTTACACTATGCAAAAAAATGTTTGTCAAATTTCTGGTGTAATACAGTGTCTTAAATACGAAAAAATATTATAATATCTTTTTATGGTGAATATTTTTTAATTCCGTTTATATCGTTTTTTGGTGGCACGAAAAAAGCCCATAAAAAATCGCAAAAATTTTGTTTGTTCCATTTTTTGAAAGCTTTCATACTAACGACGAAAACAATGCCTAGTTTGCAAAATCTATTACAACAAGAGGTGTTATTTTGAATCACTCGGTATTTCGGTAGCTGTCACTTTTGAAGCTTTTATTCTTTGATACTTGACAAGTAGAAACTACGCCATTACTAAAAATGGAACGATACAAGATTCAAAAACGCATTGAAATTATTAAAATTCACTACAAAAATGGTGCAAATTTTGCAGTCACAGTTCGCAAAACTAAAGCAAAATCATCTTGACCGATGAGGCCCATTTCCACCTCGGTGGCTTCGTCAACAAGCAAAATTATCGCATCTGGGGCTCGGAAAACCCAAGAGTTATTGTTGAGAAGCCTCTCCATCCTCAACGTGTAACTGATTGGTGCGGTGTAACAGACGGCGCTACGTTCCACACAAGCAACGAAACCATTGCTCTGTTACGTGAAAAGTTTCCGGACCGTGTTATCTCTTGTGATTTAACACCTTGCGACTTCTACCTTTGGGGCCACGTGAAAGATAAGGTCTACGCCAACAGCCCAGCGTCGAGCCAAGACCTCAAAGATAGAAATCGTGAGGCTATCGAGGACACAGGGCAGCCACTTTGCGATGTGGTTATGGAAAATTTAATGAAAAGGATATGGTCCTGTAAGCGTGGTCGTGGTGGCCGTTTGGCTGATGTTGTTTTTCATTATTAACGGCATACCTTCCTCTTTATTATGAAATAAAAATCCGATCATTTATTTCAAACAATGGCATTTTTCTTTGAATACCAAAATAACACCTCTTGTTGGAAAACCTTTTATAAATTATATTCTTTTTGGTAAAAGTAAGGGAATTTTAAAAAAATCCTGTTCTTATACACCCACTATTGTGAACGAAGCTATATATATCAGTTGCTGGGGGTTAAATGTAGGACAAATCGAAGGAGTGACCTTAGATACTCCAAGATTATTTGACGGAAATCCATTTTGGGTCATTTGACTAAAGTCCGTCCGTCTGTCTGCCTGGCTTGTGCTCACGATAACTTCATATAGAATTAAACGATAGACTTAAAATTTGGTATGTGTTAATATTTTTTTACATATCAGGGTAGGGTCAAAGATGGACCATGTTGCTCCATTTCTTCGAGTACCTCCCCCACAAAGGGTCAACATTTGGTGATATATTGATTCTTAAA
Organism: Eudasyphora cyanicolor; assembly: GCA_963930755.1. Lineage (NCBI taxonomy): Eukaryota > Metazoa > Arthropoda > Insecta > Diptera > Muscidae > Eudasyphora > Eudasyphora cyanicolor. The sequence continues at coordinate 197,922,266 of OZ005737.1, read as the reverse complement.
TAATTTCTATACTACATATCCGAATGTTCCGCAATTTCACACATAGTATTAGTTTCTCAGTCTCTAGCTCCTTGGGAAAAGTGGGAAAAGTTGCCACGCCCCTTTTGGTAGCTCCAATACAAAGTGACCATTTTGCACAAAAAGCTAACGGCTAATAACATTTATTCCTGCCAATACAAATGCTTAAAATGTTTTAATCTATGGATTTTTCAAATAGGCATTGCTTGCTTCATTACGATGCTAGCTTTCAAAAAACGGAACCAACTATTTTTTTCGATTTTTTCTATTTTTTATGGTTTTTTGTACCAGCAAAAACCATTTTTTGAACAAATATTTTTTTTAATTTTCTTAACGACAGTTGGAAAACTTCTGTTAATACGTAAAAGTGCTGCTTTCAGCATTTATAGCCCTCATAATTTTATTGGTATTCCGGCTTTATCGAGCTTATACATTAAAAAATATGGTCTCAATATTAAACAAAGACAGTCGAAGGTATAGACTACGGATGTAACGAATATTCGCATCATTTTAACATTCGCTTTCACATTCGCAAAAACCATCTTTGGACTATTCGCTTTCGCATTCGCAAAAATATATTTCAGTATTCGCTTCCATTTGTTAATAGTTTTAAATCTCCTTATTCCCATCACACAATTTGAAGATATTAATACCAATGAAAACCTCTACCACTTCTCTTCAAAACAGTTGAAAAAATATGTTTGTCCTTGTGGTAACAGGAGGTAAAACTATGGAAAACATTCTTAATACATGAATATCCTGGAAAAGTATCAATTCAGTTCCTTAAATTTGTTGGTACTAAAGGTACACAAGACAGAATTTGTTCTCTTTATTAGGATTAATAATGTCTCACATGTGGACCCTCCTCCTCGGATAAATGGAACAGATCTAGTCTTTTCTGTGCAAAATTTTTAGGAATAATTCTAGATAGAAAACTGTCATTTAGACTTAACGTATTGGAACGTGTAAGGAAGGCCAACGTCGCCTTATATTCATGCAAAAAGGCTGTAGGGTCGCGGTGGGGCCTCTCTCCTAAAATCGTCCACTGGATATATATATAGCAGTAGTTCGTCCTATACTGTTATACGGCATTGTGGTATGGTGGACGACAACTGACAAACTAACCATCATCAACCTACTAACAAAGGTTCAGAGAACTGCCTGAGCATAAGCGGAGCCTTAACGACTACAGCGACCGAGTCTCTACAAGCCCTACTCCATATACTGCCGACTAATATTGTGGCGAGAGAAGTTGCAACCAAAGCGGCAATAAGATTAAACTGCCTATCAATGTGGAGGTACAAAAACTACGTTCACATGGGAAATCAAAGTGTAGTGCTATGGTAACCGACCGAGTGGACCAACTGTGTACACCTTCGAGAGAAATTACATCACTATGATTCCCGCCAGAGATGATTGGGTTGGAAGAATACCAGGTAATAGAAATCATCTCCACTTTTACACGGATGGTTCGAAGCTTGATGAAAAGGTTGGCTTCGGAGTACACTGTGCAGAGCTTAGTTTGGATATAGCTCACAGACTACCAGATACCTGCAGTATCTATCAAGCCGAAATAATGGCAATATGGGAAGTGGCCAAGTGGCTGAGTCGCAACATAGTAATCAATTCTCTGGAGGCAACATCCCTAAATTCACAAACAGCCCTCGACTGCCGCAGATTTCTTAACGAGATGGCTAACCAGAGTACATCTCATATGGGTGCCTGGGCATAGGGATATCCCGGGGAACTGCAAAGTCGATGAACGTGCTAGGAAAGGGACGACATTACAAATTCTCGAAGAATTTGCATATATTAGTGCGCCACTATCCACGTGCAAGCTTTGGCTTAAGCAAGAGGCAATCAGGCAGTCCAACGAAAGATGGACAGAAATCGGCACCTGCAGGATAGCTAGACAAATCTGGCCAAGGTATGACATGAGAAGATCAAAATATCTCCTCGCACTAGAGAGGCAAAGATTGTCTACGTTAGTATCATTTCTGACGGGACACGCCAAAAGATTGGGTATTGACTATAATGATTTCTGCAGAAGCTGTGGAGATGAGGAAGAAGTGGAGAGCATTGAGCACTTGCTATGCGACTGCCCCGCTCTGAGTAAACGACGACTGGACATACTGGGGTCGGCCTTTCTAGGCAGTCTAACAGATCTTTCCAGTACCGATATTCGTACTATCGATAAATTTGTATATCAAACAGGTTGGTTTCGATGAGGGGCATTTCAGCCCGTGGTAATACTAGGGACCTAAACTGGTCTATGTGAGCTTGTATTAAAAATACGGCTTCCACCCTAACTTATTGTATTGCTTAATAAAATAAATAAAGGGTCAAACTATTATTCGCATTCGCAAAAATGCATATTTCACTATTCGCATTCGCAAGAATAATATTTCAATATTCGCTTTCGCTAAAGTCGCTTTCGCTAAAGTCACTTTCGTTACATCCCTAGTATAGACACCTTATCGCATATGACTTTTAAAGTAACAACAAAGCTTTCTCTAGATGGCTACCTAAAAATCTTCTCACTCGCATACAAACGTACACGAAACTGAATTTTTCTCTATATTTTGGTAAAAATGTGCGAATACACTGTGGGTGGGATTAAAGGTGCCTTATATGAAAATTGGAATTTTAGAAAAAAACTTTCGGTCAGGATTAAACACTGCTCTGGGGTGAGTCCACAGTAGGCTACGCGGATGAAAGCGTTTGTGATTGTCTACAAAGTCGGCTAAGAGGAACAAAGTGTTTTTTCATCATTGGCCTTCGGCAGAGGATAACCATTTTCTTCTCTAGATTATGTCACAAGCCGTCTTCGCGAACCAAAGTGTTTCTGCCACGCAAATACACTTAGGTACGCGTAGACTTCTTTGGACATTCCACAGAGGAGAAAATCTTTATCTTTTAGAATAAATAAATAATTTTCAAATAAGACGTCTAGACTTTAATTAGTATAGCTTAATTAATAATATATTATATTAATAAAATATATTATACTATATTATAAAATTTATCAGTATTAATATAATCTAACTTGAAAGAACTTACATTTAACCATAGACGAATAATATCTTCTTTATTGAAAGAAGCATCTTACATTGATATACCCTACACTTCACTGTGGTACAGTATATTATGACTTTGTGCATTAGTCAGATCCAAAGGGAGAAGAGATATACCCATTGTTTATTATACTGATCGGCTTAGAATCACCTCTTGAGTCCTTTGTCCGCCTGTCTGTAGATGTACTCTTGTAATCAAAGAACAGGTCAAGAAATTTGTTTATTATTTATTAAATTGGTGAAAATCGCTTCATATTTTCATATAGACACCATATTCGATTTGACATAAAAGCTCTATAGAAGACACAATTTTTAACAAACCTGTGTGAAATTGGATACAATGAAGTGCATATTTAAATATAGCCCCAATATATCGATACCTCCATTCTAAACAATGCTAAGTTTTAAAAGGTAGTGTTTTTAGGAAAGGCGAACAAAGTTCGATGAGATGCAAATCGAATAACCTGTCCATTTTTTTGGATAACTTTTGATTGGGTTGACGGATAAACACCAAATTTTGACTGAATATAATTTGGAATATTTAGAAATTAAAAATGCAATCTCCCTAAAAATATTCTAAGTAGACTTAGTATGTGTTAGAATGGAGGTGTCGATATATGTTCCTTTCGATTTGGCAACTAAGCAACATGGAAGCTATCTTTTAAATTCAATCATAATGAATTATTACAGGAGTACATCTCCTGATCCGCAAATATATCCTACCAAATTCGAAGGAAATCGTTTCAGATTTGGATATAGCCATCATATACTCGTATATAGTACTTTGGATTTGGCATCTAATCGGAAGATTTGGCATTTTACACCCGATCGCTACGATTATAAGTAGATCGTAGTCTATTGAGACACAATTAACGCAACTGAATTTGAAAGAAATCAGTTTAGATTTTGGTATATCCCCCATATATATGTTCATTCCCATTTGGCATCTAAGCTCTATAAAAGCTATGTTTTAAATCGTATAATTATTATATTTGTGCAGAAAAGAGTTTTAAATAACACTGTGTGTGCACAAAAATGTGCAAAAATGGCGATCAAAGCAATAAAGTCCGAAAGGGTGGAATCCAGAACTGTGTTGGACTGCAAATGAACGATAAGTAACACTGTGTGTGCACCAAAATGTATCCTCGATGAAAACAACGTATTCCTTATAATTTTGTCCCGCTAATTCGAACGGCCTTAGTCGGTTTTTTCTGTGACATCTCGTAGAACAGGATTGATTTTTTGGGTGGTTTATTCGATAACAAGATTCCTTGAAAAAAATTACTATAGGTTCCCTATAGTAATTTTTTTCCCTGTAATGATTTTTTGGATGGTTTATTCGACAACAAGATTCCTTGAAAAAAATTACTATAAGTTCCCTATAGTAATTTTTTTCAAGGAATCTTGTTGTCGAATAAACCACCCTATATAGGTTCCCTATAGTAATTTTTTTCAAGGAATCTTGTTGTCGAATAAACCACCCAAAAAATCAATCCAGTTCTACGAGATGTCACAGAACAAACCGACTAAGGCCATTCGAATTAGCGGGACAAATTTATAAGGAATACGTTGTTGGCAATCAAATGGTTTTTTAAATATATCGTAACTATTGGTCTTGCATTGAATTTTGTGTGGTCTGGAAATGTACCTTTGATCTCAATTGTTTAAATATAACCTATCAATACGATATATGTATTTATTAAAAAACCATTGGGTTGCCATACAAGTGCATTGTAGGGGCCTATAATGATTTTTTACAAGGAATGTTTTTGTCGAATACTTCGGATCCGACACATTACCGGATCTGACTCATCTCTAGTACCGATTTTCTATAAATATTGAGCATATTTGCCTTAGGTCAAACTTGCTTAAGAATGTTAAATTATTTTGTTGATTTTATCACAAAAAAGAGAAAAATAACCCCCTATTAATTGGAAATACAAATCAAAATTTTCTAGGAATAAAAACATTTTTACTGAGGTCATCTGTACACAGATTTCCGTATCTATACACATATACATCAACGTACTCCAGTTCCTCCGCATTTCAAATTTCCACCTAATCTCATTGAAACAACTTTAACGAATGTAGAACTCTGTCATTACCAGAACAAATATTAAAATTCAAAGTTAATAATGCTAACGAGTAATATTTCTAATGAATACCATTTTCCCTTAAATACTTTTGCTAACTTCTTCATATTTTCTATTTTCTAAGTGTCTCTCTATAAGGAATATTAACAGAGTCATAAATTAAAGTGATGACTATCAAGGGACGACGACAGCGATGGAAAGGCTGTTTCTTTGAAAATTAAATAAATACTGCTTAAAACTGAAAGGAAAATGAGAACTTGAGTGCTATTGCTAAGAAGTTTGTCAATCCTTCAGCTCCCGTTATTCAATAAAAGGTGAAAATATTAATTTAGCTTTGACTTGAACAAATGTTTACTTAAGAGTCCTTCATTCACATTCACATCCACATCCATCCATCCAGCGCAACCGTCAAAGTTCATCACTTGATGTCTAAGTAGCAGTCAATGTATTCAGGGATAGCAAAGGATGAGATGAAAATGTTGTTCATAATGTCAACTTTCATTATGAACTCATTCACATGCAGGAGGATGTGGAGATGAAGGCTCTCTATTTGAATGAGTGTACCAAAGGACAATAATAAATAAAGTATGCATTTGAAAGCAGGAATGGTGGAATTGTTTAGCATGATAAGTTTAATAATAATTGTCTTGCCTTCTTCCTAAAGAATTCTAAATATTTCATTCTTTGCTAATTTAAATCTTGCCTTTTTTAAACACCCTCTGCACATGCTCTAGTTTTTTTAAACGGTATTGCTATTCCCCCAAAAACTTTGTCTGTAAATTTATTTCACTCTGAATTTATAAATTACAATTTTTCATTGCATAGTTTTGTTTTGTCCCTTCTGTCGAAAAATGCAAATAACACCTTTTGTGTTGCCGTTTGTCATCGTTTACTGGAGACAAACTTCAATAACATCATTAGCGTTCATTTACTTAACGTTTTACAAAATGTTTGGCCTCCAACAAACTCAGTCAGGACACACTGAAATGAGGACTCGAGTGCCAGAAGCTCTCATTCACTTCGAAACCTCGTCATAATGATGTTTTCCCGAGGAGGAATTATGCAAATGTCGTTGGCAACTAAATTATGAAATTGTAAAGGAAGTGAAGACTTTGCACATGCCCTACAAAATCATCGATTTTCGAAAATTATATTTTTGATTTTATCCAAAGAAGCATTTTTATATCCTGACTTTAGTGTGGGAGGGTATTTGTATCATTTGCTACGGTTCAAAAGTGTAACACATCGAAGGAGTGAATTCTGGCCCTAAGTATTTTGGGCTGATATCTGTTTTAGGACATTTTAAGTCATGTGGACAATGTCCGTTCGTCCTTATGTCTGTCTGTCTGGCTTTGGCTCTCTAAGATTGACTTAAAATTGACAATGATATCTGCGCTGTATCACAGGACATTCTCCAACATATTTTTAAATTTAGTGTAGAAGAACAATGTTGGTCTGATCATATGCCGATTACATTAGAAATCATATTAAACAGTTGTAGCGACAATACGGAAAAATTGGCCTTACTTCCTAAATTGCAATGGAAGGAAAATTATAAAAGCATATACCAACGCAATCTAGACCAAAACCTACTAAGTTATCCGACCCCTTATGTTGTACCAAACCTGGATGATCTTGGCGAAATTATAAAGAAATCTGTGAAAAATCATACGATTCGTAGCAAAAACATTGTACAGAAACAAAGATGGTACAATAATAATTGTAATGTCGCGCGAGAAAAGTGCTTTCAAATGTTGAATAAATATAGAGAAAATCGTAACAACGAAAACAAGAATATGTACACAAAAGCCCAGAAGGAGTACAAGCAAGTCTGTAAGGCAAGCGAGAGAGAATACTTAGAAAATTTAGAAAAAAAATTAATCGCATATATGATAGCAAACAATGGTGGAAAATGGTAAAGGATTTGAGGAATCATCACTACCAAATATGGTCAGATATCACTGCTTCAGAGTTTAAAAACTATTTCGAAAATTTGCTCAACCAAACGCAAGATATGGTTGAAGTACAATACGCACCTTTATTTATACAGGATATAGATTTGGATAGAGATATAACTATCCAATAGTTAAAAGTCATGCTTAGAAAGGTGAAGCCATATAAGGCCCCAGGCGAGGATAGAATACCTTTCGAGTTTTTTTTATCAATGCCACGGATCAATTCCACGATAAACTCGTACAAGTCTACAACACAATTTTCAGTGGACAAAGCTTCGATAAGGCATTTACTAAAACAGTAGTATTTCCAATATATAAGAAAGGCGACATGCGACAACCACAAAACTATCGAGGAATATCATTTATGAATTGTGCTGTGAAGATATTTATGGGCATCCTTAATGAGAGGCTGTATAATTGGGTGGGGAACTATCGAGTTATGATGGAATATAAAGCAGGATTTAGGAGGCAATATTCCACTGCAGACAACATATATAATTTGGCCGCTATCGTAAGCATTATGCAAAGTGAAAAAAAGAAAAAGTATGCCTTTTTTGTTGACTTTAAGGCGGCATTTGATAATATATCGAGAAAATCGCTGATATATAAATTATATACTATTGGAGTTTCCTATAAATTCGTAAAGTGCATTGAAAATATATACAACAATACCCAGACCGCTATATGGAATGGTGTCGAACTCTCTGACTATTTTGAAACAAAATCAGGGGTGAAGCAAGGTTGCCTGATGTCTCCATTATTATTTGCACTATATATTAACGATCTGCATGAATGCCTAGGTGGGAGAATTATCATCGATAGATTGAATATCCGTCTCTTGCTTTATGCTGATGATATCGTGATATTGGCCGATGACCCTTCTACACTGCAGCAGATGATTAATAACTTGGAAAAATATTGCAAAATGTGGAATCTTGAAGTAAATTTAACCAAATCAGAGATTATGGTGTTCAGAAATGGTGGCCGATTGCGAAGAGACGAAAACTGGGTTTTTAATAATAATCTTGTAAAAATAACATCAGAATACAAGTATTTGGGTGTCATATTCACAACAAAATTGAGCTTTACCAAGCATATTGAAAACAGAAGTATACAAGCCAAAGGCGCAATTAATTCAACTTGGAGAGATTTTATCGGCAAAAACAATGTTAGCATGAGTGCAAAATGGAAGGTATATATGGCTGTATGTAGATCCATTCAATCATACGCGGCACAAGTCTGGGGATATAGCTATTACGAGGAAGTCAATAAATTCCAAAGATATTTTATGAAGAAAATATTGAACATACCAAGCTTTACTCCCAATTATGTATTAATGCTCGAAACGAATGCTGAAGACAGTCATATTTATACTCTGAAACTACACTTTAAATACATACACAAAACATTTTTTCAATACCACTACGATCGACTACCGTATAAGCTCTCCAGAGTGTTATTTCAACGAGGACTCTTATGGGTAAAAGGATTAAAGGAGCAGTCCAGCGCACTTGGAGTAGATTGGCCGGTACAAATACCATCAGAATGGCAATGGGACACTTTTTGTTCCGATTTCATATCTAAATTAACCTACAACAAATTAAATGAAAGACTTCAAAAGAAGATGGAAAGCCATACTCGTATATACAAATATTTAGATTACACCAAAGGTCAAACATACATAACCGACAATACGAACCCAACAAAACTTAAATGGATTTTCAAGGCAAGATGTGGATTAATTGAACTTAATAGCAACAAATTCGGGGCTCAATATGTGGATACAATGTGTAAATTGTGCAATTTAAATGAATGTGAAACCCTACAACATTTTCTTGGAGTTTGCCCCGTTCTAGCGGAATTTCGAGTATCTTCCTTTGGGAAAAATGGTTTAACGAATAATGACATCGTCTCTATTCTTGATGGCCACGAAGATAATTGGGACCGCTTATTAAATTTTTTGAAATATGCCTATAACTATAGAAATTTCCTGTTAACAGAATTTAGTTAAGTAACAGCTTAATAAGTACATATTATATTATATTAGACAGACGTTTTATACAAAACATTGTCAGATATATATCTACACTACACTTTATTTATTTATGAATTGCTTTGTCATGCAAAACATACACATATAAAAAAAAAAACTTGTAATTTTTGTTAAAAATTTTATAAATAAATAAAATTGAATTGAAAAAAAAAAAAAAAAAATTGAATTGAAAATTGGGTACATGATTAATTTTTTTACTATCTCTGGATATGTTCTAAGATGGACCATATTGCACTCCTTCTAGTGCCTCCCCCACAAAGAGGTCTACTCAGTATCGAACCAATCTCTCCAGTCTAAGGTGTAGAGTACCATGGAAGAGGAAAATTTGTTACCTTCCTGTTGATGTTTTTAGAAAATTTGTTTTTTCTTTCATATTTATTATGCCGAAACGGAAGCACCGAGACACACTTATTTTGAATAATGGCATCTCTGGGACACTGCAGTGGACCGACCGCTTCAGTTGCTGTTTATGAAAATTTCATTTCATCCTGCCATAGCTGCTGCCGTTGTCACCGTCGAGTTGGACGCTCAACGTGGAAAATTTTAAGAGGATGTTATACTAATAAATAAAGTTGTGTGTATATGTATGTATGTCCGTTCGTCTGTAGTCGGTGTGTCTGTCTAGCTTTATTCAAGTACCATCAGTAAGTTTGTGAAAATGAAGGATTCTTCATTTAAAACTCTACGAAAGAGGGCATTGCACACCTTCGCCTTCTTCTTGGTTGATTGTTTAGCTCGAGGACGAGTTGGTTGGCTGCCTCATCATTATCGTTTCTTGGCAGGAGTGGCACTTACCACTTCAGTAGTACTCATTGCTTGGTTGGCATTATTGTCTTCTCGGTTACCGCCTCCACAATGAATTGTAGTTAATCCATCTTCACTTCACTTCACTTGCCAGATTATTAATGGCGGTAGCTAGTTGAACACTTTTGTTGAAAGGAAATTTTGGTGTGTCAAATATAGTACAGGTTTGGACAGTACGAGACAAAAGTGTCAACTGAATGCAAAATAAATTATCACAGAAGAATTCTAAGGAGTATTTATGATTTTGGCAAAGGAATGCAAATACTTGATAAACAAATGTGATTTCAATACATCCCGGGTCCTGTAGGGATGATAGTAAAATAAATTTTAATTATAGAACAGCAGTGTGAGGTATAAAATTGTTTCTGGTTTAATTTTGAACCTACATTTATGCCAAAGTGGTTGGCTGGTTAGCGTAGGAGTGCCAAGTCACATGACTGTACAAGTTCTATCCACAATAACATGTACAGTAATCTAATTCTGAACCGATAATCGCTAAATTAACCAATATTCGTTCCTAAATTGAGAAACATCTTTCTGGATAATTTTGTAATGATCGGAAGTAAAGTACAACTTCTATAGCGCTTTGTAACCAAATCAGAAGGAACATATACGAGTATATGGAGGTTATATATTAATCTGAATCGATTTTTCCTGATACTCATCCATGTAAAATAGAAACCTCTATCTGTCGAATTTCGTACTGATCGAATAAAAAAAACAGTCTCTACAGCGCTTAGATGTCAAATCGGAGCTAACATATATATGGGGGCTATATCTAAATCTGAACCGATTTTCTCTGAATTTGGCAGTATTTCTTCATGTAATAAGAAACCTCTTTCTGCCGAATTTCGCTGTGATCGGATATAAAATACAGTTTCTACAGCGCTTGAATTTCAAATCGGGGCTAACATATATATGGGGGCTATATCTAAATCTGAGCCGATTTTTTCCGAATTTGGCAGCATTCCTTCATGTAATAAGAAACCTCTTTCTGCCGAATTTCGTACTGATCGGATACAAAATACAGTTTCTACAGCGCTTACATGTCAAATCAGGTGTAACATATAAAGGGTTCGCCATCTAACGTTTTTTTTTTGCAACTAGCGCTTATTTCGTGAATGGTAACACTTAGCTCATGTCTGATTTGACAGATAATTAGTTTTATCCTTCCGCTGAACGAATATGGTTGTGTATACGCTTGAACAACGCTGGTAAATACAGAAGAAGAAGGGACTTACAGAAGATGCCGATTTTGCCAAAAAAAATCATCTTTTCAGATGAAGCTCATTTTGATTTTGGCGGGTATGTAAACAAGCAAAATTGTCGCATTTGGGGCACAGATACATTGAAAAGCCGATACACCCAAAACGAGTCACTATTTGGTGCGGATTCTGGTGCAGAGGCATAATTGGGCCATTTTTCTTCGAAAATGAGCAAGGAGTGGCCGTTACAGTCAATGGCGATCATTATCGGGCCATGTTGAACGAATTTTTGTTCACAAAAATTGAAGAGGAGGATATTGGCAACATTTGGTTTCAACAGGACGGCGCTACGTGCCACACAGCCGAAGCTACACTCGATGTTTTGCGCCCTGTTTTTGAAGATCGCAGATGTCGTTTGGCCACCTCGGAGCTGCGATTTGATACCGTTGGACAATTATTTGTGGGGTGCCCTCAAAGATAAGTGTTACGCCGACAAGCCAGAGACAATTGACGCTTTAAAGGACAATATTCGTGAAGCCATTGGTGAAATACAGCTGCACACAATCGATAATGTGCTTAAAAATTGGACCGATCGTGTAGGCTACTGCATGGCCAGCCGAGGCAGCCATATTTTCCATTATTAACCGGAAGGATTGTACTTTCAAATAAAAAAAGAAATTTGAGAAAATATTCATCAGTTTTTTTTATAGCATTTTCAAAAAAAAAGTTATTTGGCGGACCCTTTATATGGGGGCTATATCTAAATCTGAACCAATTTCCCCCAAATTTTGTATTGTCTCTAAGTGTATCACGAGACTACTCTCTGTCAATTTTTGTACAAATCGGTTCAAAAATGTTGTTTATACAGTACATATATGCCAAAGCGGAGGTACATATTATGGGAGCTATATGTAAATCTGAACCGATTTCGTGAGAGATCGTCCTTGGGCCTAAATAACGATATGTTCAAAGTTTCGTTGAGATCGGACCATAATTGCGACCTGTACATTGATTACAAGAATACATCTACAGACAGACAGACGGACATAGCTCAATCGACTCTGAAAGTGATTACAAATCGATCGGTATAATAAACAATGGGTCTATCTCTTCTCCTTTTGGGTGTTACAAACAAATGCACAAAGTCATAATACCCTGTACCACAGTGTGTTGTAGGGTATACATATTGGGTGGCAGAGTTTAAACGAGGCCGAACGAGCTGCCAAAAGAACACCGTAGTGGTCGACCAATTGTGATGTCCACCCCAGGAATGGTTTAATAAAATCCAGAAAATGGTATTGGATGACCGTAGCTTGAAGGTTCGTGAGCTAGCTGAAGTCATATGCACTTCAAAAATGTGCTATAGATTGCATATTGACGACAAAATTGGTGATGAGACAGCTGTCAAGTTGTCTCATCAAGATTGTGAGCTTTTGCTCACAATCAAGACAATGCACCAGTTAAAACATCCACTATTGGGATGGCCCAAATCAATGAATTAAAGTTCGAATTGCTCGGAATATGTTTTGTTTCCAAACATGAAAAAATGGCTCGGCGGAAAAAGATTTGCCAACAATGAAGAGGTGAAGGTTGCTGTTGATGGCTATTTTCAGGAGCTAGAAAGTTCGAATCTATTGAGAATCTCATGTGCACCGAGCTACAAGGATATTATGTTGAGAAATAAAGAAAAATTTCCTACAATTCATTGAGTTTTCTTTGTTTGGTCAACTAATTTTGGGACCGTCTTCGTTAAGGGGTTTTTAACAACATTTACTCGGACACGGTAATTGCAACATTATCACATCTAAGGGCTTGGTTAGACCAATTCAGTATTTGCTCAACAGAAGACACATAACAGGAAGTCTCGGGAACAATTCAATAGGATCTCCACTAATTTGTAATGCTGCGGTTAGGGGAATCCTCGTCTAGATCTAGAACGTTGTACATAGCTGCAAAGTCGTGGCATCGACATTATAAAGGTGGTTCTGAATAAATTGAGTAGATGGAGGAAGAAGTTGTTTGGGCGTTAACCCAAACTAGGAGGCATAAAGTTCCACATGCGAATCCTTCGCGGCTAAATGGAACTGAGCTAGTCCTTTCTGAATGTGCAAAATTTCTAGGTATAATCTTATACTTAATGGGAAGTGTCCTCCGGAAAGCTATATCGACTCGTTGAGAGGTCTCTGCTATAATCATTCACTACTATTGTACGCCCACTACTATTGTACGGCACTGTGATGTGGTGGACAGCGACAGATACGCAATCCATCACAAGTCAAGTAATGAAAGTTCAGAAAACTGGATGCCTAAGTATAAGCGGAGCTTTAACGACAGGCTCTCTACGAGTCCTACTCCATCTGCTACCGATTGATATTGTGTCTAGAGAAGTTGCAACCAGCGCGACATTAATAAACATTATATTATTGTGAAGGTACAAGAACTACGTCCACATGAGGATATTCGACTAAGTGGACTATATTCCAAAGTCGATCACATTCGAAAAAAAACGTTGCCACTAAGATGCCTGCTAGGGATGAATGGGTTGGAAAAAATACCAGGAACTAGTAAATTATCTGCATGTATATACAGATGGCTCCAAGTTAGCTAGGAAGATTTGTTTCAGATTACACTGTAAAGAACTTGTTTTGATATAGCTTATAGACTATTAGGTACCTACCGAAATAATTACAATAAGGAAACAGTGACAAACACTGGCGTTGTCATTTACTTGAACAGCCAGGATGCCAATAAATCTCTGGGGACTACATCCCTATATTCACAAACATGCCTCGACTGCCGCAGACCACTTAACTCGATGGTTGAGCAGTTTAAAATATTCATACCTCATGTAGGTACATGGGCATAGGGATATCCTAGGAACTGGGAATAGTACGAATATCTGTACCTGAAATATATGTTAAACTTCCTAAAAAGGCCGACGCAATATATCCAGATGTCGTTCACTGAATGCGGAAAGCAGGTGCTTAATGCTCTCCCCTTCTTCCCCATCTCCACAGCTTCTGCAGAAGTCATTGGAGTCAATACTCAACGGCCACTTGGGGACATCCCCAATCTGGCATTTAAGCTAATCATCTACTTTCGAACCATCCGTATAGAAGTGGGGATGGGTTTATTGGCAAGCTCCTTCTCCCGGACAAGTATTTTAGTGGTGAAGTTCCTTTCAAATGTTTACACGATTGGTATATATATAGTCCACTCGATAGGTTATCAAAGCACTACACTTTGATATCGTCATGTGGCCATTGATACAGGGCTGTGGAGTCGGAGTCTTGGAGTCGGGCAAATTTGCCCAGAGTCGTAGTCCGTAGTCGAAAAATTATGGTCGACTCCGCCGAGATGGATTGTTCAAAATGTATCATTTATGCCATAGCATTTTTGCACTCAACAGCCGTTGATTGAAAACAATTCTGGTACAAAAGAAGGACAAAACATTTGAAGTTGTTAACCAAATATTTTTGTATGTCCAAAATATCTATTAAGTCAACCAAATTATCGACTTTTTATGTTAATACAGTTTTAGGATAGTTCGGTTTATATATACATGATCAATTTAGCAAGATGAATATGCTGCTAACAAAAAAGAACTTTGCAAGACTATACGCTACTACTAAGCGGGTTAAAAAACAGTAAGGAAAGGCCAATGACTGGCACAGTCATCTACATATATGATATCGTATACCACCTTGTTAGAGCAGATAAAGCTGAGATATAGTAAATATAAATAATGGTTATAAAACTAAAACTAAACTCGATTTCTTCAAATTCGAAAATATGCTTTCTTACATAAATTAACTCTACCCTACTAAATTTCAAAATGATTGAATGTGGAATACAGCTCCCATAGCGCTACAAGACCAAATCTAAAGAAACATTTATATCTGGGGCCAATATCGATCTGAACCGATTTTGACCAATTGCAATAGGTCTCATCCCTGTTGTTAAAGAGTTCTTATTGCCAAATTTCAGCAGGATCGGAGTGAAATTGTGACCTGTACTCAACGAACAACTTAAGATGGACAGACAGACGGACTGCTAGTAATACGAGTCGAACAGTATATTTTAAGGTGTGTCTATCTGTAGTATTTTTTACAAATCTTCAAAAAAAAAACAAAGTTATAACCCCCTGTAGAGTGTAGAGTATAATAACTAACGAACAAATTGGATGCCTGAAGCGAACATAATTTCTAAAAAATGCGGTATACGGATATTAAAACAGAGGCAGTGATTGTTGAAAATTGATAATGATTCCATTTTGATAGAACTGTCATATTAGTTGCAAGTCAAGCGTAGATAAATAAATAATAAAATTTTATTTATTTACTATTATTTAATACCACTGTTTTGTCGTTTTTTAACAAAGCTATGTCTTATTTTAAATAAAATGATGCCTTTTTGTATGTCGCATAGAAGTCATGTGAACTGTTACGTTCGACATCGTGGGTCAGTCAATGACAATATCCTACCTAGAATTGTTCCCAGAAATGTTTCAGAAAAGACTAGCTCAGTTCCATTTCCATCCGAGGAGGGTCCACGTGTGAGACCTTAATAGCAAAAAACCAATCGCTGCTACTGGCCCATCAATCCATTTTCCCCAGAGCCACCTGTGGGATGTCTCTGAGGACGCTGGAGAATTTTTCAATTATTGTGATTACCACGTCTTCCGCATATTCCACGACGCCCTAGATCTAACAGGATTCCACTCACGGCTAGGTTCCAAATTAGTGGGGGCAGTACTCCTCCTCTGTTTACAATCCTTGTTAGAGTTGGGGACCCTAAAGTTCCTGTTATGCGTCTTCTGTTAAGCAGGCTTTGAATTATTAAGCTAGAGTTCACCCTTAGATGTGACAGCGTCCCACCTACCGCATCTGAGTGAATGTTGTTAAAAGCCCATTCTACGAGAGTTGCTATATCTTTGGATGACGCCAGGCAACACTTAGTGTGCCTGAAATTTCCATTGTAAATTTTGATTTTTTTTAGCATAAACGTACACAGAACGTTTTGACGTACGACCATCATTTGTGTTGTTTACAGTGACTTGAAAAAATCAGGTTGGCAAAAAAATGGAATCAACTCGTGACATTTACGTGTGATCATTTTTTACAACTTTCGACGTGGATTATCACGACAAGTGTGCATCGATGAACTTAAATCTTTGTATGGCGATGAAGCACCATCCTATAGCACTGTGAAAAACTGGTTTAGTGAATTCAATCGTGGCCGACGCTCGCTCAAAGATGAAGGTCGTCCAAAAACAGCCGTTGTGCCACAGAACATTGATGCCGTGCGTGAACTGATAATGCAAGATCGTCATGTGACATACCGTGAGATAGAGGCATCCTTGGGCATTTCTTCCACCAGCATATATTGGATATTGCATGAACACCTGGCCGTAAAAAAAGGTTTGTTGTGGTTGGATCCCGCACAAATTGAGAATCGCTCAAAAAAAAAGGCTCGTGTCGATTGGTGCAAAGAAATTTTGAAAAAATACGATCGCAGTGCTTCAAAAGACGTTTATAAGATCGTCACAGGTGACGAATCTTGGATCTATGCGTATGAGCCCGAAACAAAACAGCAATCGACCGTGGTGGTCTTCAGCAATCGACCGTGGTGGCCAAATCCAACAAAAGTTGTTCGTGGAAAAAGCACTTCGAAGCAAATGGTCGCCTGTTTCTTCTGCTAAACTGGTCATGTGGCGACCGTTCCGCTTCAGCAACGTAGGGCGGTCAATTCTGAGTGGTACACCACAATTTGAGAAATTCGATAAACGAACAAGAGAAGGTGAATCATTTTTCACCATGACAATGCGAGCTCTCACACATCGGCTCAAACCAGCGTCTTTTTGACCGGCCACAACGTCGAATTGATGGGCCATCCGCCGTACAGCCCTGACTTGGCACCCAATACTTCTTTTTATTCCCGCACATCCAAAAAAATGCGTGGTCTACGTTTTTCGTTGCCAGAAGATGCTGTTGAAGCGTTCAAAAACCATGTTTTGGAGGTGCCTCAATCGGAAAGTGTTTCGACAATTGGTTTGAGCGCATGCAAAAGTGTATAAATTATGCTGGAGAATACTTTGAAATACAATAAAACGATTTTTGATGATAAATATTCGCATTTTCATTATTAGGCCAGAAATATATATAGCAGCCCTCGTATGACAAGAAAGGCCACCATAGTGAATGCCTTGAAATGTAGGGCCGATTCCATTCATATACAGACATTGGCTATAAAGCCAAGGGACAATGTACTTCAACATTTTCTGCATTTCTGCTGGAGTAGTGTCATCTGGTCCAAAATTTAAAGGGATTGGAACTGTTAATCGCCTAGCTAATTCTGGATTTCTTAGTCAAAAACGACAACACTTGCAGTCAACTCGCTCTCTTGTTGGTCTTTCTGGCCTCGAGTTCTGTTGTTGATGTAGCAGCTTGGAGACACTGAGTTAATAATCCTTAAGTCTATTACTATTACAAACTTCGTGCCGGCATATATCCGGTTGTCGCTGGAACCTTATGTTGTTTTTCATTTGCGTACAGTGTTGTCCGGATGTTATTTGGCTGTTAATTTCAGGGAAAGGAGTTTTGCCGTTTTTATTATCCTATTATCTATTTTTAGCTCCCCCGTTGACTTGGGCGATCAAATGTTGCTATAGTGGCAGTGCGTCCGGTGAGTTATTTGTAGCTGCTAAAACTCAAATTATGATAAAAACGTGAAATTTTGATGTTACATTTTTCCAGTGCTCTGGCTGGAAATCGAACCCAGTACCTTCGGAATCCAAGTCTAATGCAGTAACCACAGAGCTACCGAAGGCCACCGAAGGTTCTGTCAGTGAGTTCCCCGGGAGTGTGTGACGAGCAGCAGCTTCAGCAAATGCTCGCTGTTTTTTGTCCAGTTGTTAACCTCATCATGCAGATAACCCACTGTTCATAGTGTAGCGGATAGTATCTTCCGTAGTCTTGCGGCGTCTGAGACATTTTCCACTTCTCCGCAGAAGGTGTACCAACAATGCGTTTGCTCTTTTCTAAGCTCATTCTTATAGATTTTAAGTTTATTTTTATAGGCTTCCCAGTCATAAGTGACCCCAGTGGAATTGGTCATATTCAACATCTTGTTGTAGGTCTTTTTTCTAACTTTTCGCTCAGAAGTCCACCATTAAATGATGTAGTGATGTGATCGACCAGAATATCCATGTCATTCGGTTCGTGCATATGTTTAGAGTTGAAGACTTATTTATATTCTTCTTATACAGGGGCCACTTTTTAGGTACCTTTTCACTGATTTTATCTATATATATATAAAATAGAGTGTATGTTTGTGGGTTTGTTTGTATGTTTGTTTGTTCCGTATAGACGTCTAAACGGCGAGACCGATAATCTTGAAATTTTTACAGAAGTGTGAAGGGGGTGCTGAAAATAGGGTACTTGAATTTTCGATATATCAAGTGGGCGTGGACCCGCCCATATGGGTCAAATTTTGGTATTGAGAAAAATGTTTAGCTAGAGTGCTGAAATTTTGTGTGTATGCATTTAGTGTCAGATTATGTGAATTTTCAAAAAATGGGCGGAATCGGACCAATGGGCGTGGCCCCGCCCATACAAGCCAAATTTTGAAATTGAAATATTTTCCACAATTTATTAGCGAGAGTTCTGTAGTTTTGTGTATATGTATCAGGTGATAGTCTACGTGATTGGTCCAAAAATGGGCGGGATCGGACCAATGGGCGTGGCCCCGCCCACATAGACCAAATTTTGAAATTTCGATATCTTGCACAATTTGCTATCGGGAGTGCTGCAATGTTGTGTATATGTATCTGGTGGCATTCTATGTAATTGGTAAAAAAAATGGGCGGGATCGGACCAATGGGCGTGGCCCCGCCCATATAAGCCAAATTTTGAAATTGATATATCTTGCACAATTTGCTAGCGGGAGTGCTGCAATGTTGTACATATGTATCTGGTGACAGTCCACGTGATTGGTCCAAAAATTGCCGGGATCTGACCAATGGGCGTGCCACCGCCCATATAATCCAAATTTTGAAATTGAATTATCTTATCTTTTGTTACCGAGAGTGTTGAAATTTTGCGTATATGTATCTGGTAGCAGTCTACGTGATTGGCTTACAAATGGGCGGAATAGGACCAGTGGGCGTGGCACAGCCCATATTTTGATATATCTTGCAAGTATTATATAGGAAATACATGAACAAAAATGCTCGGTATGCGATAATTACAGCTGCTCACTCCAATACAATCGCAATATGATAATGTGATGCATGACCAATGAAACAAGAATTTGGAAATTTTATAAGTATACATTTCTATTTTCTGGACTTTCCACTGAATTCGGTATTTTTTCATTCAGTGAATTTATTACTAATACCAGTAAGGAAAGGCAGAAAGTCGGGCGGGGCCGACCATATAATACCCTACACCTCCCTAACAATGCGATAAGGGTCATTGCGATAATAATTTGGAATAATTGGTTAATGTGGTGTGTGTGTGTATGTATATCTTATTTTGAACCGAAAATCGCTAAATTAAGCGATATTCGTTCCTAAATTGAGAAACATTTTTCTGGAGAACTTTGTAATGATCGGAAGTAAAGTACAACTTCTATAGCGCTTTGTAACCATATCTGGAGGAACATATATTTGGAGGTTATATATAAATCTGAATCGATTTTCCTTCAATACTCATTCATGTAAAATAGAAACCTGTTTCTGTCGAATTTCATACTGATCGGATATAAAACACAGTCTCTACAGCGCTTACATGTCAAATTTGGGGTATGTATGGGGGCTATATCTGAATCTGAACCGATTTTCTCCGAATTTTGCGGTATTCCTTCATGTAATAAGAAACCTCTTTCTGCCGAATTTCTTACTGATCGGATATAAAATACAGTTTCTACAGCGCTTGAATTTCAAATCGGGGGTAACATATATATGGGGCTGTATCTAAATCTGAACCGATTTTCTCCGAATTTGGCAGTATTCCTTCATGTAATAACAAACCTCTTTCTGCCGAATTTCGTACTGATCGGATATAAAATAAAGTTTCTACAGCGCTAATTTGGTCATGGGCAGCGAAGCGCACCGGGCTCAGCTATACTCTATATAATGGTGATCTGAGAATGAGTGTTCACTACTGAGTGGTCGTCCAGTAGTGAACAAAAATAACAAAACAGTTTAATATGAGTCACGCGTTATCTGTAAAAAAAAACCTTATTTAAATTCAAACCTCAAGCTGAATCACCCGTTAGTTAGGTTGGTAGAGTTGAGAATTAAGCCAAGAAGTTAATCAGTAATTCGTAATATAGCTGAATAATTGATAGTATGACACCTGTTACGCGTGATTTTTGGAATAAAAAAGGGTCTAAATGGATCATCCAATATAAAGATTCTGCAAACATTCGAACTTAAATGGCTCCTATGTTTGGACATCACAGACTCTGTTTGTAATATCGAAATGTTAATGCCAAACACTTACTTTGATTAAATCCTTCAAAGTTCATTCGGCACACAGAGAGAGACAGTCATTTGATACAACATTTCATTTAAGACTTAAAACTTTCATAGGATTTTTTTGCACTAATTTTTGTGTGACTATTTTCTCAATAAAAAACCCATTTTTTTGGAAATATTTAAAATCTCTTTAAATAAACATACCTCCCCCAAGATTTGCAAGGCAAATGACAAAAACGACCATAACACACAATCATAAAGTTTTTCATTTTCAGTTCTTCGAAGAGTTAATGTTGAAATTAAATGCTTTTTCAGCAATTTTGAAGACAATTAAAAAATGGCAAAAGCGAATGACGGCAAATAAACTTTAATGACGTTATAGGAATGCGATAGAGTGAGCGGCACGATGGCAGTAAGAACAATCACTATCAAGGACTAATGCTACTACCGCTACTCACTGCTGCAATGAATTTTTAATTGCAAATTGAGCTATTTTCGCAATAGTGACACTCCTCCCCGCAGTGCATTCAATAAATTTATCACTGTCAGTTGTCACTTGAGGAAAAATGCTGTTGCTTCTGTTTCCGCTTCGGCTTCGGTTTCTATTTGAGTTTTAGTTTCAATTAATTTTGCACATTCTTACACATTTTTGGTTTTACTAAGTATCATTATTAAATGTCACTTTAGAAAGTTTTCATTGCATGGAGCACAACAGTAACTCTATCCGAAAACTATAGTTTGTGGCATACTTTGTTGGTATTACGTGTATGTATGTGTGTGTGGGTTTATGTTTTCATTTAAGTTAAGTTTTACACTCGAAATGAATTAATTAACGTAATTACTTTGTACTTAGTTGTTGATTTAAAATTAAATGTTTGTTTTGACGTTTTTTTTTTTGTTAGATGTAAACACGCTTAAATATTTTACGATATTAGAATGTAACAATTCACGTACAAATATACTGCATACTTTTAGGGGGTTATATTAAATGAGGAAAAAGTACAAAATTAAATCATGAATAAGGTGACCATATTTCGGTAAAAGCAATACAAAATCAGCAAGAAACGGCTAAAGTCTGGCGGAACCGACTCTTATATGCCATCTACTATCATTTGTCAAAGAAAACAAGGACAAATATGTACGACCTGTATCCAACCTTTAGTACTAGGTATTGTTGCAGGTTAAACATAGTTCCAAATTTCTATATTCCAGGAGCAGCGGTTGAAAAATGTAGCATCTACACCGCTAAGAAGTAAAATGGGCCTTGGATCTATCGGGGGAAATACGCCAGCTAATTGAGGCACGATAAAACTAGTAAATATTTCTCTATATCATACACTGTTGATAGTTACGTTTTGCCAATCAACGCGTTGAAGACATCGCACCTGTTCAACAAAAGCGTAACAACTCAAAATTGAACCAGTAAGGAAAGGTTAAAGTCGGGCGGGGCCGACTATATAATACCCTACACCACCTCGGCAATTTTTGAATAGTTGGAATATTTAGTTTCCTTTCTTTTACTTACTTTTACGTACTTAGCTCCCCCCCCCCCACGACAAGGCTTATTCCAAAGAGGAGTTTAATATAATGTGTGGAATTAAAAATTGAACTAATATTCCACATATTTGCATTTACTGTGGTTATTATTAGCCTTAACACAATAAATACTCCGATTTTTGGTCGTACACAATATAAGGGTATGTTAGGTAGGTACTACCTTGGAATAATTGGTTTAAGTAATGTTTTAATTTTTATTTCCGCTGAAGCCTTTCAGGTATCTAAAATAGCGCTTATATAAAAAAATTAGGAACATCTTTCTGGAAAATTTTGATCGAAAGTAAAGTACAACTTATATAGCGCATTGGTACCAAATCAGGAGGAACATATATATGGAGGTTATATATAAATCTGAACGGATTTTCCTTGAATACTCATTCATTGAAAAAGAAACTTCTTTCTGTCAAATTTCGTACTGACCGGATATAAAATACAGTCTCTACAGCACTTACATGTCAAATCGGGAGTAATATATATATGGGGGCTATGTCTAAATCTGAACCGATTTTCTCTGAATTTGGAAGTATCCCTTCATATAATAAGAAACCTCTTTGTGTAGATTTTTTTACTGATCGGATATAAAGCAGTTAATTCATGTAATGAGAAACCTCTTCTGACATTTTTTTTTACTGATCGGATTTAAAATACAGTTCTACAGCGCTTACATGTCAAATCAGGGGTAACATATTCATATATGGGGGCTATATCTAAATCTGAACCGATTTCCCTCAAATTTGGCAGTGTTAATTCACGTTATGAGAAAACTCTTTCTGCCAATTTTTTTACTGATCGGATATAAAATACAGTTTCTACAGTGCTTACATGTTAAAATGGGGGGTAGCATATATATGTGGGCTACATCTAAATCTCAACCGATTTCCCTCAAATTTAGCAGTATTAATTCATGTAATAAGAAACCTCTTTCTGCCGAATTTCGTACTGATCGGATTAAAAATACACTTTTTACAGCGCTTACATGTAAAATCGGGGGTAACATATATATTATATATGGGGGCTATATCTAAATCTGAACAGATTTTCTCCGAATTTGGCAGTATTCCTTCATGTAATAAGAAATCTCTCTCTGCCAAATTTCACACTGATCGGTTATAAAATAAATTTTTTACGGCGCTTACATGTGAAATCGGGGGTAACGTATATATGGGGGCTATATCTAAATCTGAACCGATTTCTTTCAAATTTAACAGTGTTCATTCATATAATAAGAGACCTCTTTCTGCTGAATTTCATATTGATCGGATATAAAATACAGTCTCTACAGCACTTACATGTCAAATCGGGGCTAACATATATATGGGGGCTATATCCAAATCTGAACCGATTTTAACAAAATTAAATAGGGATCGTCCTTGGGCCAAAAAAAAAAAAATATATGTGTAAAGTTTCGTCAACATCGGACCATAATTGCGACCTGTACTTTGATTACAAGAATATATCTACAGACAGACGGACATAGCTAAATCGACTCAGAAAGTGATTACAAGTCGATCGGTATAATAAACAATAGATCTATCTCTTCTCCTTTTGGGTGTTACAAACAAATGTACAAATTTGCAAATTTATAACATGCAAAATCTAAATTTTGCGTCTTTTTCCGACTGAAATACCAGGAGCCCAGAATTTGCAGCAAGCAAAATTACAAAATTTGAAATTTACAAAATGCAAAATACAAATTTGCAAATTTACAAAATGCAAAATCCTAATTTTGCTTCATTTTCCGACTGAAATACCAGGAGCCCAGAATTAGCAGCAAGCTAAATTACAAAATTTGAAATTTGCAAAACACAAATTTACAAAATCCAAATTTATCTTCATTTTCCGACTGAAATACCAGGAGCCCATGACTGGGAGTTGAACCCAGCACCTTCGGGATCCAAGTCTAACGCACTAACCACTAAGCTACCGAAGGCCAGCTGCTGTTTTGTGATTTTGCTTGCTACAAATTCTGGGTCCCTGTTATTTCATTCGGAAAATGAAGCAAAATTTGGATTTTGCATTTTATAGACTTGCAAAATTTGTATTTCGCATTTTGTAAGTTTGCTATTTTGTAATTTTGCTTTCTGCAAATTCTGGGCTCCTGGTATTTCAGTCGGAAAATGAAGCAAAATTTGGATATTATAAAGAAAATTTAAAATTTTTTGCATTTTCTTAATTCACTGTTCAAAAAATTATGAAAAAAAAACAAAATGTGAATTTTTAAACGAAACTAATACCGATTTGCACGGAAATAGCCTATAAACACTGGAAATATCGCAAGAATCTCGGGAAATTAAAAAATTAAGGTTTTTTTAAATGCAATTCATCGTATACTTTTGAGTTCTCGAAGAAAATTTACATACTCTAGATATCGGTAATGGACCCACTTTCGTCTATCAAACGCGTTTTTTTATATCATTTTTATTTATATGAAATTTTACAATATAAAATTGTATTTCTTTTTAAAACTATTTACACTATTAGTATTTTTGTTTATAATTTTTTTATTTTTTCATATAATTTTACAATTTATAATTTTATTTTTTTCTAAAACTATTTACTATCTTATACAAAGCTTTGATGATTTTGTTCGGAATAAACAAATCTTCTTATGACATTACAAACAAAACTTAAAAATAAGAAAAATAAAACTTAAAGGAAATCTACAAATATTGGTTTTTGTACAGTTAAAAATAATACATACATTCATAGTAATATATAAATTAATGAAAATATTATAAAATAAAAAAAGGTTAGAACGAAAGCAAGGCAATTAGGGTTGTTGTGGAATCCGATTGCTGTCGGAATCGGAATTGAAATCAAAATAACAAAATCGGAAAGTTATTTTTTCTCGGTTTCAATTCCGACAACAATCGGGTTTCACAACTACCCTGAATATATAAATATGTCTTTAATAGAATTAAAGAAGAACATATAATTTTTAAATATTAGAATAAAAGATGCAGCATATAATTCGGGAAGACGTGGGATTTTTGGGAAGGGGTGTGAAGAAAGTTGGCCAAAAGCATTACATACTGCAAAAGACAAAATGAAGTCGGAAGAGACACAGAGTGCACAGAATTGTCATCACAGTCAAATACGATATTTTTATAAAACAAAAAAACAAATAAAAATTAAAAAAAAAAATTAAAACACAAAATACAAAATCAAAAAACCATTTCCAAATCACTGATCAACAAAGAAGCGATTGCATTTAGTATTTTTACGCTTGGGAGTAACCTGAATAGGGGCACAGTGGTTCAGAAGCTATTTTATAGGCAAAATTCTAAATTTTTTTTGGTAAAAATTAGAAACGTTTCGGTCTACTTTATTTTTATTCCGCACAGTGGTATATGTTTAACTAAATAGCCCAAAATACTTATGAATTCATATATTTCGATCTGAATGAAAAATATTTTTACGAAAGCCGAAAATATTGAAAAATCGGCCATAGATCAGAATAAAATATTTTTTAATACGTATGTATAACTATTTTTGTTGCTGCCCTAGTTTAGACCATAGATGGTTCAATTTCGAGGAGCTAAGAGTTGGACTGAAATAGGGCGATTCTACTCAGGGAAAGAGTATCTCAATCAGACTACATTTCCAAACATTATTGCAGTTTTTAGATTTTTATCTGCCTTAATTGTATACCTTTTGATTAAACTAAATAATATCTTATCGATTCAATTATTTTTTTATTAAAAACAAAATTTTAATAACAAAATTAAATCAATTCATTACCATTCTATTTAATTGAATTAAAAGATGTCAAAATATATGTATATTTCTAAACAATTTGAAATGGTTTATTTGTGCTTGACACATGTAGATATTTCTAAGGTTTTCTGGAAGAACAGATTTTTACAGATTTTTACATAGATGGATTCTTCTCATCATTATCTATAGATCCATACATAACAAGGGGGAAAGTTGTCATTTTTGTTATGTTTGAATTGAAAGTAAAAAAATTTGCTGCGGACCAAAGGAGTAACTAATCGAAAGACTGACCTAAGATCCTAAGAATGTTCAGTGGAAATCCGTTGTGGGATATTTTAAGTCATCTGAGTACTCTTAGAGATATCCTACAACAGACCCTTCACACAACCTCAAGATGGGCTTCCGACAATGGTCTTCTATTAAACTCGATCAAGACTGAGGTATTGTAATCCACTTCTCTGAAAGCAACATTTCGAAAAGAAGGCTGTGGTAGCGCTATATACTTGTAAAAGGCTATAGGAAAACGCTGTGGTCTAAATCTGCATATGGTTTATTAGTTGTATACGGCAGGAGTCAGACCAATAATGCCGGACGGCATTGTCGCCAGCTGAACAGCTCTGCAGACATTCACTTTCTGCGCCATAGTAAACAAAGTTCAGCAAATGTCTGCTATATGCATCACTGGTACGTTGCAAACGACGCCCACTGAGGTACTAAATGTTAAACTACATTTAATGCCGCTCGACATTATAGCTAAGGCAAATTTGCTGCAGGCACTGCTATAAGACGTAAGGAACCGTTACTCTGATCAGGAAATGGCTACGAAAATAGTGTCATTCTAGACACAATGACTGAACCACTTTTTGGCAAGAAGGATCTCACTATTTGAAATGATAGATCACAATGTACTGATCGTATCCAGGACAACAAAGACAGATCTATTTAAGAGAGTGCCCTTAGCAGAATGGTTGAACTTTAATGTTCTGACCAATGTTGGTCTCTGATAGTCAGCCAGAGGAAACTATATTCCAGAATTAAAAAA
Source organism: Eudasyphora cyanicolor (assembly GCA_963930755.1). NCBI lineage: Eukaryota > Metazoa > Arthropoda > Insecta > Diptera > Muscidae > Eudasyphora > Eudasyphora cyanicolor. The sequence goes on along the minus strand of OZ005737.1, from coordinate 197,895,267 downwards.
CTGCCCTTGAGATGGCTGAAAAGTTCAATATTCACTCGGTGCCGCGCCAAAAGGACATACCAGAGAACAGCAAAGCAGGGGTCTAATTACCGCATCCGCTTCGTATCGTAATCTGAATTTTCGACAGCATAAAACGAGTAATTGGGAAATTATTTTTTTGCTTATTTATATAAATAAGTTATGAATCACCTTTGAAACGATATGCTGAAATTTCATCAATATCTGCCCATAAATGTTGGAGTTATTAGATCTCACGTAATCGAATTACGATACGAAATGGATGCGGTAATTAGGCCCCAAATCTAGTGAAACTGGAGTATGTCTCTAGCGACATGCAAGTTCTGCTTAAGAGATAGAGATGACCAAAGGTGCCGAAACAAAAGGCAGGTGGTCACTAGGTAGGAACTGCATACATTTCAGGACGATGAGGCCCTGCCTAAACTCCAAAAGCAGCAAAGCCCTGCTGTCCTCATTGAGACCAGATGTGTCTTTCTGAGGAATTTGAGCTATCCATTGCAGAAAGATTGCCTGACTTTAGCAAGAAAGCTTAGGTATTAAAGAGTTAGCAGATTGAATGAAAAATAAAGTTCTGACCAAAGTCGGTATCAATATTTTCTCTGATAGTCAGGCAGAGAAAACTATATTCCAGAATTTAAAAACTGCCCATGAGATGGCTGAACAGTTCAATATTCACTAGGGGGCCGCGCCAAAGAGACTACCAGGGAAGAGCATAGCAGATCCAGTGAAACTGAAGTACGCGGGCATGCCTCCAACGACGTGCAAGCTCTTCTTAAGAGATAAAGATGCCCTTATGGCAACAAACGGCAGGTGGTCACTAGGTACGAACTGCATACATTCCAGGCTGATGGATACCTTGAGATGGCTGAACAGTTCAATATTCACTAGGGGGCCGCGCCAAAGAGACTACCAGGGAAGAGCATAGCAGATCCAGTGAAACTGAAGTACGCGGGCATGCCTCCAACGACGTGCAAGCTCTTCTTAAGAGATAAAGATGCCCTTATGGCAACAAACGGCAGGTGGTCACTAGGTACGAACTGCATACATTGCAGGCTGATGGATACCTTCTGGCGTTATTAAGGCTGCACGTGTCTTTTGGAGGAACTTAAGCTATCCATTTCAAAAAGACTGCATTATTTTGCCAGGCATAAACCTTAGATATTAAAGATTTAGCAGAAAGCTGAAAATTAATGTTCTGACCACAGTCGGTATCAATATTTTATCTGATAGTCAAGCAGAGGAAACTATATTCCTGAATTCAAAAACAGACCTCGAATGTTGCAGATCTCTTAACGAGACGGCTGGACAGTTCAATATTCACCCGGTGTCGGGCCACAGGAACATACCAGGGAGTAGCAGAGCAGATCCAACGAAACTGGAGTATGTGGATATACCTTTGTGGATCTGCAAGCTCTTCTTAAGAGAGAGTGCCCTTACGTCAACATGAACTGCATACATTCCAGCCTGACGTTATCCTGACTAAACACAAAACGCACCGACGCCCTGCTATCGTCATTGAGACTGACGTCTCACTTATTGTGTCTGTCATGATGGTCACTGTCTGTGCTCTAGATCTTCTTAAGATATAGTAGTGCCCTTATGGCAACAAAAGCAGGTGGTTAATATACATATAGGAACTGCATGCATTCCAGGCTGATGAGGCCCTGTCTAAACTCTAAAAGCCGCAAAGTCCTTCTGTCGTTATAGAGATCGGGCGTGGACTGCCTAACTTTACCAGGCAGAAACCTCAGATATTAAAGAGTTAGCAGAATGGCTGAAAATTTATAGTGTTCTGACAAAAGTCGGTATCAATATTATCTCTGATAGTCAAGCAGAGGAAACTATAATCCTGAAGTCAAAAACTCCAACGAAACTGGAGTATGTGGATATGCCTTTGTGGATCTGCAAGCTCTTCTTAAGAGAGAGTGCCCTTACGTCAACAAGAACTGCATACATTCCAGCCTGACGTTATCCTGACTAAACTCAAAATGCACCGACGCCCTGCTATCGTCATTGAGACTGACGTCTCACTTATCGTGTCTGTCATGACGGTCACTGTCTGTGCTCTAGCTCTTCTTAAGAGATAGAGCAACAAAAGCAGGTGGTTAATATATAGGAACTGCATGCATTCCAGGCTGATGGGGCCCTGTCTAAACTCTAAAAGCCGCAAATTCCTTTTGTTGTTATAGAGACCGGACGTGGACTGCCTAACTTTACCAGGCAGAAACCTTACATATTAAAGAGTTAGGAGTATGTTCTGACCAAAGTCGGTATCAATATTATCTCTGATAGTCAAGCAGAGGAAACTATAATCCTGAAGTCAAAAACTCTCATCTACTGTCGTAGATATCTTAACGAGATGGCTTAACAGTTCAATATTCACCCGGTGTGGGGTCACAGGGACATACTAGGGAACAGCAAAGCATATCCGGGGATACTGGAGCATGTGGTCATGCCTTTATCGACCTGCAAGCGCTTCTTAAGAGATATTGCACTAACGGCAAAGGGAACTGCATATATTTTAGGCTGATGTTGACCTGCCTAAACTCCAAACGCACCAACGCCGTCGTTATTTAAACTGGACGTCTCAATTATCGTGTCTGTCATGATAGGTCAATCCATAATTGTACGACAGGCAGAGAGATTGAAGGTATTGCATAACGATTTTTGCAGAAGTTGTGGATGTGAAGAGGGAGAGGACTCTATAGAACACTGTCTTTTGATGTGCCCCACTCTCACTAGAAAGCGACATGCAACCCTAGGTTATCATTTCTAATATTGATATCCGCCCACTTTAGAGCTTTTGAAAGGGAAAACATACGAGGGCGGCCCCAAAATTAGCAGAACTGACATATAGATGGCTGTATTACACTGATACAAATGCTGCGTCATTCGTCAAAAGTCAGCTAACGTACGGATAATCCTATCTATGAATTTGTTCGTCGCCATGACGAATCTCTGTTTAAGTATACTAGAACATGAACTATTTAGTGGAATAAAAAATACCCACAGGGTGATTACATATCATCCCTACGATGAATCGTGCTCATAAATAAAAAAATTATATATACCCTCCTCTCTAAGGTGAGGGGATAAATATGGGGATTTATTTGATTTATAATGCAAATATCAATAAGTGTATGTATATATAACATATAACAAAAGGGTAACGCATCAAAGGAGTGGCCTAAGGCCCTAAGTTTATGCGGAGGAAATCCGTTTTAGAAGACATTAAGTAATTTTACTTATTTCCGTCCATCCGTAAGCCTGACTGGAGCGAACGATAACCCTCGAAACTATAGTTTCCAGAGATTAAACAGAGATTCGTCGGGGCGACGAACAAATTTATCAATAGGATTATCCGTACGTTAGCTGACTTTTGACGAATGACGAAGCTTTTTCTATCAGTGTAGTTTAAAAAAAAATTACTTCCGTGAAAAGTGGAAGATTCTAAATCATATGTTTTAAGTTTTAAGTTAAAGATCTCAGAAAGTTTGAAAACATGGACAAAATTGGTTTCCGATATGTAATACAATCCTTTCATTTGAAAGGTCCCAGTCCAACAAAACCGAGCTAGATTCTACTTTGGTGTAGTCTGCTGCTTTGTTTACAACTATAAACTATTGGGTGGCAGAGTTTAAACGGGCCGTACGAGCTGCCAAAACGAACACCATCAACAAAATGGTATTTGATGACCGTGGGTTGGAGGTTCGTGATATAGCTTAAGTCACAGCATTTCAAAAACCTACAGAAAAATGGACGAAGTTACAACGCTCCTTTTGTTACCTCCCACACAAAGGGAACATTTTGACAAAAAGATAACAGCTTATAACTTTTATACCAGTACATACAAATACTTGAAATTTTGTGCATAAACACCTACAACACGTTACAGTGCAATGTCTATGAAGTGTCTTCCTATCAGCACAAAGGAGGTGCATTTGTCAAGCCGCTCCTACACACAAATTTACAGATTTAATCGACTGACATTTTCCTACTTGTTAAATTAACCAGCGATCAACTATTTGTATTTTTTTCATCCATTAACTATGCACGTTTAAAATAAAATGTTTTGTCAATAAAATGAATTTCACTTCCCTGCATATTTATTTTAATTGTTTTAAATAAGCGGTTATTCCAGAAAACCACAGATTTATCATTATTTTGTAGCTCTCAAAGCACAAATTGAGATTTCAAATTCCCAAGAAAATTATGATTTTTTTTAAACAATTTATCACCAACTCTGGTTAGAGCTAACCAACAGTTAACATTTTTAAATTCCAAATGATTTGACAGCTATAACTGTAGGTTAGCTCTAACTGTAGGATAACCGGAGAAGGTGAAATTGGCCGTTAAACAACGTTAAACAATCTTAAAATCGACAAATACCAAAAGAGGTCAACTTTGAGCTAATTTTTTACAACATATGTTACTGTGCGGAATCAATTGTTCACCTGAATTATTCATTTTGTCATAACCTACAAACGTTTTTTTCCAGAATTCAAATATCTTTACCCGAACAGAAAGTTTTCATTTGGGCCGCTTTAAATCGATTCTGAACCACTGTGCGACGAGCGTTCGTTTTTTGGCTTTTGTCTTAGCGGGGCCGTCCATATACGGTATTTCACGCTGAAGTTTTGACATTCTGCGCGGCTGTCGCCATATTATTTACACTCTGGTGAAATGTGGCCGCTTCCGTGGCAGCATGAACTGTTGGCCGATGATCCCCAGTACCAACAGCACCGGCACTTGCGACAGCACCTCCACCACCACCCACTACTGCTGAACCTGCACTGGGCAGTGGTAGGGTATGCTGATTATGGGCCAACTCTTGACGTTGTTGTTGTTGCTGTTGCATTTGTTGTATATGCGCTGCTGCGACCATATTTTGGGTATACTTCAGTTTGAAATTCTCCACACGTCGTAGATTCCTTACTAGACGATTATAGACGAGTGTCTTCACATCTATGGCCCATAGGAAATCCAAATGATTGAATTTTTCCATCGGCACCAAATATTTGTCAATGACATGCGGCAACTCACGTGCCAGGCGATCAACGCCCGTCGTCGACACCAGCATATCGTTCATGGAGTAGTAGAGGGCCACTGGCACTTTGACCTTGGACAAATCGTAATCGGGTGGCGTCATACGATTGTATTCCAATTGATTGCGTAAATAGCCACGATCGAATTTACTAAAGTGACCCGACTTCATGAGTTGGCCAAAGTGTTCCAATTGTTTGATCGATGCACCGGAGGGTGTGTGACTCAACATGACGGGTAACATGGTCTGCAAAAAAAGGAATAAAAAATATTTTTTATTAAATTAAGTAATAAATCAAAGAAATGTGATAGCTACAGAGATAGCAATTTATGATACTAACGAAAGACGTAAGGAACTATAAAATTACATTAAATTTAACACCATTCTGACATTGAAATGTTCTGCGATTGTGGACATTGGAGTCAATCATGAAATACAAATATTTCTTATTTCGACGGAAAGTACAATTGCAATGCGAAAAACCGAATTAAAGTTCTCTACAAATAAATTCTCCCGAATTTCACCAACATATCTGTGGTCACAAGGCATAAGAGCATATGTGTGTTTTTGCAAGTTTTCAGGAGAGCATTTTATAGGTTTGAATCGATATAGCAAAAATATTTATAAACTTATTTTGAATTTAATGCCTGCAATTTCTCAGGACTTGGAAGTGAAATTAATTAATACGAACACATTTATATAATTATTATACCCTACACCACACTGTGGTACAGGGTATTATAACTTTGTGCATTTGTTTGTAACACCCAAAAGTAGAAGAAATAGACCCATCGTTTATTATACCGATCGACTTAGAATCACTTTCTGAGTTGATTTAGCTATGTCCGTCTGTCCGTCTGTCTGACCGTCTGTGCATGTATTCTTGTAATCAAAGTACAGGTCGCAATTATGGTCCGATCTCGACGAAACTTTACACATATCTTTTTTTTGGCCCAAGGACGATCCCTATTGAATTTGGTTAAAATCGCTTCAGATTTAGATATAGCCCCCATATATATGTCAGCCCCGATTTGACATGTAAGCGCTGTAAAAATTGTATTTTATATCCGATCAGTATGAAATTCGGCAGAAACAGGTTTCTTTTTATATGGATGAACACTATTAAATTTGGAAGAAATCGGTTCAGATTTAGATATAGCCCCCATATATACGTTACCCCCGATTTGACATGTAAGCGCTGTAAAAACTGTATTTTATATCCGATCAGTGCGAAATTCGACAGAAGGAGGTCTTTTTACATGAGTAAGTATTCAGGGAAGATCGGTTCAGATTTATATTAAAGCTCCATATATAGTTTCCTGCTGATTTGGTATCAAACCGCTATAGAAGTTGTATTTTACTTCCGATCATTAAAATTTTCCAGAAAGATGTTTCTCACATTAGGAACGAATATTGCTTAATTTTGTTTCAGAATTAGATAATACGTTTCTACCCGTTTACCAATTATTCAAAATTATTATGGCAATGACCCTTATCGCATTGTTAGGGAGGTGTAGGGTATTATATAGTCGGCCCCGCCGGACTTTCTGATATGCTGTTACGACTCCATTTAATTTAAATCTTCAATAATCCAAAGATAAATGGGGAATAAAAACACAAGTATAGTTTTCAAAGGAAAAAATGTGAGATATGCTGTTATGTACGTTATGTAGTGATACAGCGAGATATGCTAAAAAGTCTTGCCTTGTATCTGAACAACTAAACAAGGTATAATCACCAAAATTTGTCACAATATGTAATCGAATATAGGGAACATCGTGGCATCAAAAACGCAATTTAAGCATAACTCGAGTTATGCTGTTATGCCTTGTGACCACAGATATAACTCGTCGACGTGAACCACTAAATAATATCTGCCCTTTTTATTTCGAACTGCTGTAGACCCCCGAATTAAACATAGATCATTTTAAAAAATTGCAAAATGTGGTATAAAAGTCCTGTTATAAGGAAGAGGCCACCAGAAATGTTGCACTTTTTTGAAGAAAATAAATCGCCATCAGTGTTTCCGATATATTGAAACTTTAACCCCCCCCCCAAATAACACACCAGCTTTGCCGTTTTAGTAATTTCCGTCCAAATTTGGCCGGATGTATTTATTATACCCTCACCTTAGAGAGGAGGGTATACATATATCATTTGCTACCAAAAGTGTAACGAAGGAGTGACCTAAGACCTAAGTATGTTCGGCGGAAATCCGTTTTGGGTCATTTTAAGTCATTTCAGCAATGTCCGTCTGTCTGTCTGTGTGGTTGCCTGCTGGCTAGTGCGCACGATAGCTCTCGAAAGGAGTAACCGATTGACTTCAAATTTGGTATGCGGTAATGTTTTTCTCTATCAAAGGCTAAGTTCGAAGATGAGCCATATTGGTCCACTCCTTCTACGACCTTCCCCACAAAGGGTTAATATTTAGTAAAATATTGATTATTTAATAACATCTATACTACTTAGTTGAATCTTCCGAAATTCCACTTATACTATAGTTTATTAGTCGCTAACACCCCAAGAAAAATGGGCGAAGTTGCCAAACCCTTGCGGTACCTACCACACATATGGACAATTTTGCACCAAAAGTTAACTGATTATAGTTTTAATATCAATTTATACAAATACGTGAAATTTTGTACAGCGTAATGCTTTTATAGTACCTTGAGTCCGTAGAAAAGTGGCCGTTATTGACATGCCCTTTTTGGTACCTCCAACACAAATGGACAATTTTGCACCAAAAAAAACAGCTTTTAACTTTAATACCAGTGCATACCAATGCTTGAAATTGTGTACAGTGTAATGCTTTTATAGCACCCTGAGTCCCGAGAAAAGTGGGTGTTATTGGCACCCCCCTTTTGGTACCTCCCACAAAAATGAACCATATTTCACCAACAGTTAACTGGTTATAACTTCAGAATCAGTGCATATAAATACTTGCAATTTTGTACAGTGTAATGCTTTTAGAGTACCTAGAGACAAGAGAAAGGTGGGCGTTATTGGCACTCCCCTTTTGGTACCTCCCACTCAAATGAGACATTTTGTACCAAAAGTTAACAGCTTATAAGTTTAATACCAGTACATACTTTAAATTTATTAAAATCCATTTAAATCAATAATAATTAAATTAAAACAAAAAATAAATAAATTTACTAATATTTTGTGGAACTGAAGTTGAGGGGATTCTTAAGTCGGTTTACCCAACTGAACTTTCTACCTTGTTTTCAGTTAAATTACCTGGAAAAGTGCACTATTGCGGGCAGATTTCAAAACAAACAAAAACACAACCGCCTCCGAATCCCAAATTACAAACAATATGCCCGGTGAGGGAATTAGACCTGGGGCCTTAGGGTGTACAAAAATACCCAAAATACAAACAATATGCCCGGTGAGGAAATTAGACCTGGGGCCTTAGGGTGTACAAAAATACCATAAAACCCACAGATAGGAGAAATGGTACTGAAATGAAAGGAAATGTCAATAAGATTCTAAAAAAGAAGATCATGTAAAGACGGCTTAAATTCGGCCATGTCGAATCTTATATACCCTCCACCATAAATCGCATGTCAATGGTTTCCGTTACAAATAAACTTATTGTACCAAATTTCGGTCAAATTTCTTGCAATTTGAAGTTTTGTGGCGTTACGAAGTCGAATCTAGAGGGACTTTTGTATGGGGGCTATAACAAAACATGGACCTATGACCACCGTTGTGAAGGATTTCGGGTATAAATAAACACCAGTTACCAATTTTCCGCCCGATCGTTTGATATTTGTGGTCTCTATGACGTTAAGAAGTCAAATCACGGAGATGCTACAGAGTGTTTTCGGCTATGAAGCTCACTTTTGGATGAATGATGAACGCAGTTACATCCACAAAAATTCCATTTTTTATATACTCTCTAGACCGATTGAATCATTGGTCTATATTTCTTCAAAAATGAAGGCGGCCATATTTAAACATTTAAAGGGGAACGCTATAGAGCCATGATTAATGACTTTTTCCTGCCTGAATTGGAGGATGTCTTTTAGTATGCGCATTATTTCGCGTCGTGGGCCTGTATGGTGGGCTCCAAGATCATGCGATTTAACACCCTTGGACTATTTTCGTGGTGTTATGTGAAGTCGCTTGTCTACGCGGATAAGCCCAACACAATTAACACATTAAAAGAGAATATTCGGCGCATTTTTTTCTGATATACAGCCTAAAATGCTGCAAAATAAAGCCAAATTCTTGGCCATAACATTTAATTATATGCGTTTTATCATCTTGATAACCACAAGTCCAAAAAACACCAAATTTCTGTCATCTAGCTCAATTATTGTAGACTGTAGCGTGATTACAACAGACGGACGGATATGGTTAAATCGTCTTAGTTAATTTTAATTTTAAAATAATTGAGAATATACGAGTATATACTTTACGGGGTCTCAGATCATAATTAGAGGTATTACAAACGGAGTGACAAAATGAATATACCCATCCTATGATGAAGGGTATACAAATCCAGTCGCGGTGATCAGGTCTTAAAATTTGGAGTCCCAAAAAAGTACCCTAGAGACAAAAAATGTCTTAATATTTTTAAATGTCATCCAATGGAGTGAATCAACGCTTATATTGAACAATTGGAATTGCATATTTTAGGCCGCAAAATGTAAAATTATATTTTTGTATGGGAGGTACCAAAAGGGGCGTGCCAATAACGCCCACTTTTCTCTGGACTTTAGGTACTATAAAAGCATTACGGTGTGCAAAATTCCAAGTATTTGTATGCACTGGTATTAAAGTTATAAGCTATTAACTTTTGGTGCAAAATGGTCCATTTGTGTGGGAGGTACTAAAAAGGGAGTGGCCACTCCGTCCATTTTTCTTGACGTGCTAGCGACTAACAAGCTAATACCATGTGTGAAATTTCACATGATTTTAGTAAGTAGTATATAAGGTATTAAAGAATCAATATTTCACTAAAAGTTAAACCTTTGTGGGGCAGGTACTAGAAGGAGTGTACCAATATGGCCCATCTTCGAACTTAGCCGGAAATAGAAAAAAATATTACCGCATACCAAATTTGAATTCAATCGGTTACTCCTTTCGAGAGTTATCGTGCGCACCAGCCAGCAGACAGACACGGACGGACATTGCTCAAATGACTTAAAATGACCCAAAACGGATTTCCGCCGAACATACATAGGGTCTTAGGCCACTCCTTCGATGTGTTACACTTTTGGCTCGTACCAAATTATATATACCCTCCTCTCTAAGGTGAGGGGATACATATGTTCTAACGAATTTCACCAATTTGTGACCCATTGATATCTTGATGCTTGTGTCCTTCCTACGAGATACAGTGATGTATACACAATAATTGTTCTATACCCAATAATAAGTATACTCGTACGCTCCCAGGTATAAAGACTATCCAATACAACTTCTTCGCATTTTTTTGTGAGCTGGTAAACTAAACTGCGATGGTGAACTAAATGTACGAACTTGTTCACTTAGTTTAACACTGAACTAAAATGCAGAATTTTTATTATATAATTATTCAATATCTTAAAAACGAATGTATATTGCATTTTTGATTTTATATTCGGATTTAGAACATCAAGACCCTTCGAAATCGGTTCCGCCATTTGCTGGCTAGGATTCGGTATGACCAGTGCTTACTTTTTGGAAGTAAGTTTTTTGTTTGTTGTTTGAACTCAGTTGTGAGTCCATCCATAAGTTGAGAAAGTGCAATTGCATGAAAAATTTAGTAGTCTTTTAATTTATGTAAAACTATATTTTTCTGGGTGTCGAGATTATTATACGAAACACATCGCATGTCTCTATTTCACTAACATGAAATTTGGGGCAACAAAGTGCACCGGGTATCTGCTAGTAATAATATATAATCTTAACAAATTTCATATTATTAAATCTAAAATTGGTTTTAGTATCGACGTTTTTTTTTGCAAATTATAAAGCTTTCATTCCTTGAGCTAATTTATCTCGAATACTTTAAGACTAACATTCATATTGCGCCACATGCATCACCTTTAGTCACTGAAATTGAGATATCTATACCTCACATTCATTCCCCCCAAAACTAGTCCAGAAATGTTAATGGCAAAATTGTAATGAAAATTCCAAAGAAACCACACAAATTTAGCCAAATGGTGCGTTCGCAATATTCCTGAAATATATTACGACGACTATCGCCCAAATGCCAATGGGAATAAAGTGTAGAGATTGTCTCCATTGTTGGCAAATAATTAACTGCCTAGGCTTATGCACACGACATGGGCCACACATACACAAAGGAATCCTACAGAATAGAGCCATTTTGAGGAGATGGGGGGAGGAAGGTGCGATGTCCCCAAATGTCAGCAGAAATTTCCGCTTTAGTCACAGGCAGAAGAACAAATGCCGACCACATATGAGCTCCTCCCGGCATTGTCCCACACTTTTGGCAATTATGCCGGAATTTACATGAAAGGCAGAGTCAAATGTGGTTGGACATTCTCATTTGAATGTGTGTGTGTGTGTGTGTGTGAGACTCTCCAACTGTCGCCGTACATGACCCTTACGGTGTTTGATGTCAAAATATTTGGCGACCCTTCCGTTGTTGTAATTGCTACTATTTTGGGGCGGTGTGGCGGCGGACCTATTTTCCGTTTCGGTAAATCGTGTGACTTATGGAAACCACAGATGCCGCCGCATAACTGATAGAGTCATTACTGCCACTGACCTTTGGGTGTGTGTGTCACTGGGCTGACTGAGTGCCGGTTTTTGGCTCATTAATAATTTTTAATGTTTTTGTGACAAAGCAAACATAAATTAATTGTCGTTATTTTGGTGGGGGTATTATATACAAACATACATACTCGTAAGTATGCATACAATATTTATTACATAATTGTCGAAGGTACATATGCACTTATGTATGTCGAAAGTGACATTGTGGTTAACTAAGAGCGGTTGCCAATTTATTTTCGGCAGTAAATGTCCAAAACCACAAAATTGTTTTAAAGTAATAAGTGAATATTTAAAACAAAACAAAAAAGAACAGCAATATAATCTCAGTTGAGCTAAACTGACTGAATTATGCCCTAGCCTTCAGAGAAATATTGTAAGAAATTTTGTATTTCATCTAATATGTGTCAGAATCGGTGGGAACATATTGTTTATTCATTGTAAGACGTGACATTCTTATTACCAAGGTAATAAATACTAAATTTGAAGTCATTGCAATTAAGGAGACATTATTTTCGTATTAATTGGTCAATTTGTGTGGGGATATCAGAAGGGTCTCGACATTATTTTCGTATTAATTGGTCAATTTGTGTGGGGATATCAGAAGGGTCTCGACAAATGGGCATGTTTTGAACTGGTCAGTAGTTACTTCAAAAACAATGCATTGTATTGAATATTTGAAGTAGTTATATGCACTGGTATTAACGTTCTGAGGCTTTGTGTGGGAGATACCAAAAGCTCAATTTACATGTGTGGATAACAATGACGAAACTGTGGCTATGTTGAACCTACAGAAGATTACGGTAAGTAATATAGCAAGGTCTCAATATTTTACTAAATATAAACCTTTGTTTCTGGAAGCATTAAATGAAATGGACAACTATGACCTAAGATGTTTTTGAAACTTTTCGGGAGAGAAATTTAAGGGGTTTGAATCGATATAATAAACCATTTGTAAGGTAGTGACACTCAGATATGCTGCCTTATATATTTAACTAAATGAATGATCATCACCAAAATGTGCCACAATATGCAATCGAAGAAATGGGAACATTATTGCATTAATAACTCAGTTTGAGCATAACTCGAGTTATGCTATTATGCCTTGTGACCACAGATATTACTTCGTACAAAATGTTATGTCAGTCGGTCATTCATTTCGAGAGTTACAATGCGCTCCAGCCAGATAGACAGACGGGTGGATGGACGGACGGACATACCTCAAATGACTTTCTGAAACGGATTTCCACCAAACATACATGGAATCTTAGTTCACTCCTTTTGGTTCATAGCAAATGATATACGAGTATACCCTCCCTCACTAAGGTGAGGGTATACAAAATTGGAGCATACTAAATTTTGTAAAGATCTGCTAAGGTCTAAGTCGTGTCGCAATCGTCCTCAAATCTACATCATATCGTAGTTAAGCTGATCTACTGTTCGCCCGGTCCGAAAAATAGCCGTATTGATGGCGGAAGTAGCTCGAAAACAAGAAAGAAAGTTCAGTCGGGTAAACCGACTTATGAATCCCCTCACCTTGAGTCCCAAAAAAATATTCATAAATTATTTATTTTTTGTTTTAATTAAATTATTATCAATTTAAATTGGATTTAATAATTTTAAAGTATGTACTGTTAAAGTATGTACTGTATTAAAGTTATAAGCTGTTAACTTTTGGTGCAAATGGTTCACTTGTATGGGAGGTACCAAAATGGGCGTGCCAATAACGCCCACTTTCCTCTGGATTCAAGGTACAGTAAAAGCATTGTACTGTACGAAATTTCAAGTATTTGTATGAACGGATATTAAAGCCATCCATTCGTGTGGGAGGTACCAAAAGAGGCGTGGAAACTTCGCCCATTTTTCTTGACGTGTTAGCGACTAATAAACTAATACTATGTGTGGAATTTCAGAAAATTCGAGTAAGTAGTACAGAATGTATTAAGGAATCAATATTTCACTTAAAGTTAACCCTTTGTGGGCGAGGGGAGCAGTGGACCAATATGGCCATCTTCGAACTTAGCCGGAGACAGAGAAAATTATTACCGCATACCAAATTTAAAGTCAATTGGTTAATCCTTTCGAGAGTTATCGTGCGCACCAGCCAGTAGACAGACGGACCGACGGACATTGCTCAAATTAGTAAAAATTACTCAAATCGAACTTCCGCCAAACATATTTGGGGTCTTAGGTCACCCCTTCGATATGATACACTTTTGGCTCGTAGCAAATGATGTATACCCTCCTCTCTAAGGTGAGGGGACAAAAACGTCGTATAAAGCTTGTGGGCGTTATGCAATAGCTAAGTTGAGAACGTCGAAATATCGAGACCTCCATTCTAAAACATGCTAAGTCAACTTAGCATAGTTTTAGGGAGATTTCCTTTTTAATTTCTAAATATTCCAATTTATATTCAGTCAAAATTTGGTGTTTATCTGTCAACCCAATCAAATGTTATTCACAAAACAGTACAGGTCATTCGATATGCATTATAAAGGAATTCCACACAAATTTTAAAAATGCATTAAACTTTGATCGTCTTTCCTGAAAAACTACCATTTTTCGCAAAGTTTGACCTGTGACCACAGTAAAGACGCACAGTGGGGATGGCTTCATATATGGCTTGTGCAAAAAATATAAGGAGTGGCCTAGATCATTGAAAGCTGGCACCGAGATATATATTGACTAAATTAAGAAAAACCAGAAAGGAAAGACAGAAAGTCGGGCGGGGCCGACTATATAATACCCTACACCTCCCTCACAATGCGAAAATGGGCATTGCAATAAGAATTTGGCAGTGTTCATACATGTAATAAGAAATCTCTCTCCGCAGAATTTCGTACTGATCGGATATAAAACACGGTTTCTACAGCGTTTTCATGTCAAATCAGGTGAGACATATATATGGGGGGCTATATCTAAATCTGAAAGGATTTTCCCCGAATTTGGTAGTAACACACAAAAGGAGAAGAGATAGACCCATTGTTTATTATATCGATCGACTTGTAATCACTTTCTGAGTCGATTTAGCGATGTCCGTCTGTCTGTCTGTAGATGTATTCTTGTAATCAAAGTACAGGTCGCAGTTATGGTCCGATCTCAACGAAACTTTGCTCATATCTTTCTTTAGGCCCAAGGACGATCCCCATTGAATTTGGTTAAAATCGGTTCAGATTTACATATAGGTCCAATATATATATACCTCCGATTTGGCATATATGCACTGTATAAGCAACATTTTTGAACCGATTTGTACAAAAATTGACAGAGAGTAGTCTCGTAATACACTTAGAGACAACACCAAATTTGGGGAAAATCGGTTCAGATTTAGGTATAGCGCCCATATATATATGTTACCCCCGATTTGACATGTAAGCGCTGTAGAAACTGTATTTTATATCGGATCAGTACGAAATTCGGCAGAAAGAGGATTTTTATTACATGAAGTAATACTGCCAAATTCGGAGAAAACGGTTCAGATTTAGATATAGCCCCCATATGTATGTTAGCCCCGATTTGACATCTAAGCGCTGTAGAGACAGTATTTTATATCCGATCAGTATAAAATTCGACAGAAAGAGGTTTCTATTTTACATGAATGAGTATTCAGGGAAAAATTGGTTCAGATTTATATATAACCTCCATATATATGTTTCTCCTGATTTGGAACGAATATTGCTTAATTTAGCGATTATCGGTTCAGAATTAGATATATCCACATATATATGTTCTTACCCATTTACCAATTATTCCAAATAATTATCGCAATGGCCCTTATCGCATTGTTAGGGAGGTGTAGGGTATTATATAGTCGGCCCCGCCTGACTATCTGCCTTTCCTTACTGATTTTGGGTAAATTTAATGAATAGCTTATTTTCGTTACAGTTGAAAAACCGAGCTCAACCAAGCCAACTTCTTTTTATACCAAGGAAACGCAAACGCTATGTTACTGCAAACTACAGCTAGTATATACGCAATTAAAATAACTTTTTTATTACTGTATAATACCATCCATCTTTGTGTACCAATAAATACACGGATAACCATTATTTCTATTAACAGTTGCAGGTTATATAGAGTACATTTCTAAATTCCAGACACACATGTTAAAAAACTTGACATTCATGAGGGGCTTATAATTATCAAAACCAGGACCGGTATACTCTATTTTCACTAGAGACGATTTAATTCAATATGAAGTACAAAAGTTTAAATTTGATTACAAGAATATATGGACAAACGGGCGGACAGACAGACAGACGGACATAAATACGGACATGTCTAAATTGACTCAAAAAGTTATTCTTTGCCGATCGGTTAATAAACGAGGGGTCTATCTCTTTGTTTTTTAGGCGTTACAAACAAATGCACAAAACCATAAGACCCTGTACCACAGTGTTGTCTCGGGTATAAAGAAGGTTCTGTATTTCAATAATAAGAAAATTTTTACAAAAAACGATTATGTCGGCATTTGACATAATCGTCGATTTCAAAAATTTGGGGAACACGTAATGACCCTACGGGAGATGAAGTGCGAATTTACCTAAGTCCTTTTAGCTGAATTTTCGAATTTTCAAATTTCCGTTTTCCATCTTTTTGCATCTCCTAACATTAACTTTTATTATTTATTATTTTACAAACATTAACAATTTTTAAAAAATTAACTTTGAATTACTGAAAAATTTAACATAATTTAGGTATTTTCTGAATACTTTAATGCAAATAAATATTTGTTTCGGAAATAATAGTGTCAAATAAAAATATATTTGTTTAGAACAACATCTTCCCAAATATATAATTTTGGTGGGTACCAAATATTATATGAGTAGAATGGACCCCAAACAGATATTAGTTTCGAGCCGAATATGTTTGGGACAATATACTACAGAAGCGATTTTTTTTCAGCTTGTAATATTGCCGGATGTGGATGTGTGTTATCTTACGACTGAATCTGAGAAATATACCGTCTTAGTAGACGACGAGTTGGGTTATCTTCTCCACAGTTGTGGACCAGTATTTAGTGAAATCACAATGGGTTATTGGTTGACCGGTTGGGTTATCTACTCCTTAGTTGATGGCCAGTTGGGTTATCTACTCTTTAGTTGACGACCAGTGAAGTTATCGACTCCTTAGTTGACGACCAGTTAACTTGGATATGTCACAAAGTGGATATGGCTGCAATTCATCACCTACCTGTTGATTTCATATACAAGGGACAATCTGCGAATAGATCCCTGTCCTTACCGAAACTATCCAGCTCTGGTTTTGTACTGGTCCAAATTCTCGTTGGTGCAGCTGAAAAAAAATCGCTTCTGTAGTATATTGTCCAAACATATAAATGTTTAGAATACACTCTAAACACATAATTTTTAGCACACTCAAAAATTATATATTTGGGCAGATGTTGTTATACAAAAATTTTTGTTTACATCCCAATATGTTTTTATTTTGGGACTATAATTTCCGAAACAAATATTTATTTGCATTTAGTGGTCAGAAAATACCTAAATTGTGTTAAATTTTTCAGTAATTAAATGTTACATTTTTAAAAAATTTTAATGTTCGTAAAAATAATAAATAATTGAAATCGCATAATATTGGATCAATATAAATTACTTGGATACTTAATAAAATTTATTTGCTAAGAAATATATAATATTTAAAAATTTGTGTACCAAATATATATTCTTTCGGTTCAAACATATCAAAAAAGGCGATTTTGTCCCGTGTGAACTAGTAGACTCAATAAGTACCGAATTTTCAGTCGCAGTCACCAGTTGAACTTAGTGAAGTCAAATCCGAAGGGACCTTAATATGAGGGGTATATCAAAACGACGGCCCATATGTTGCAATTTTATGTAGAAATATTATAGGGCTAAATAAAATACTATCTCTCGATTCTAGAATTTGGCTAGTATGAGATATAAATCGGAGATGGCAATTTTTGGGGGCAAAATGTGCGGTAGCAAAACATGGAATTGCCTACTTTTGTTGGAATAGTACAGCACCAGATCGTATCCAGATCGGTTGTAAAATGCGACATAGAGATGTCAAATCGGAAGAGATACAAAATTTGAAATGTAAAGCGTAGAAAAATCTAATCGGAAGGACCCATTTTTTGCGGGCTCTACCAAAGAATAAATAAAGGTCAAATACGGGATCTATCGAAATGTGGGCCGATGTGGCTTACTATTTCCACGAATGGTTGTGGGACATGTTCAGTTTGTCTTGACATTCCATCATGAATAGATCTATAAACGAAACAACGCTTGCAAATCATTGAGTTTTATTATAATCCCACCATTATCTGAAATGACATATAGATGGCGGTAGTAGTTTGAAAAAAAATACTTTCGTAAACAAATTGGTCACCGATATGTAGTACCATACTTTCATTTGAAATGTCTCAGTCCAACCAATATTAAAACATAGCTAGATTCTTTTTTGGGGGTGTCTTTTCGTTCGGTCGGTTGATGGTTCGTGAGCTAGCTGAAGTCATAGGCATTTCAAAAAGTGCTATACATCGCATATTGACGGAAAACTTTATGATGAGAAAGCTGTACGCAAGATTGGTTCAGCGTTTGCCCACAAACAGGACAATGCACCAGTTCACACATTCACTATTGCGATGGCAAACATCAAAGAATTAAAGTGCGAATTGCTTCAGCACGCACCATATTCGCCAGATATAACTCCGTCGGATTACTATTATTGATACTAAACTGGAAAAAATGGTGTGTCGGACAAAGATTTGCCAGCAATGAAGAGGTGGATGTTACGGTTGATGGCCTTTTTTAGGATCTAGACAGGTTTTACTATAAACAGGGTATCGAAGCTATTGAAAATCACTGGAAAAAGTGTATCGAGCTTAAAAGGAGATTGTGTTGAGAAATAAAGAAACATTTTCCCAAATTTGTTGTGTTTTCGTTGTTAGATCGGCTAATTATGGGACCGCCCTCGTATTATTGTGATCAAAGTGCAAGTCGCAACTACATATCTTTACGAAACCTCTGATGTTACATCTTGACGCTCTAGAGAACATATTTTGGCGTTTCAGGAACACCAACGATACGCGCATTTATATTTATTACGTATATATTCTATGTGGTCTATTTCGGGCCATGTAGCTTCACGCCTGCATGGTCTAGAAGTCCCAATTTTGAAATATGTGATAACATTTTTTAAAAACTCCTCCACTGTGCACAAATTGCATGATAAGAACTAATGTAAGATATTACTACTATACATTCGAGTACATACCTTATTCAACTGCTCTGAATTGTAACCAGCTACCAGGAACAGTATATTGGAGCACACATCCTGTGTCATGGCATTGTCGTGACACACCACCTGAGTTTGGTCGACAAGGAATTTGGTGTTTGGCATAAATTCTGTGATGCGTAACATACGTGTAGCAGCCTAAATGTTAAAATAGTTGAAACAGAAAATTTAAATTTGCAATTCCATTAAGTTTGAAAGAAACTTGTTCCATTATTATTATGGAGCAACTCACCGTTAAGAAATCCAAAAACAGAACCAAAGTACGAAACAGTGGACTCTTCATATCGGCTATATAGGCAATGGGTGCCAAGGCATGCATGGACAATATCTTCTGAGCATACTGAGGTTGCTCAGAGCACAGGACCCAAAATACAGCAGTACCCTGAAAGGATATTGCATTAATAAATTGAGTTCATTCCGGAGGGTACAAGTTGATATCCACCTGAGAGTGACCTATATAGTGGAGTTGATCATAGCCCGTCTTTGAGAGAATATAATCGATATTGGCCGGCAAATCATATTTGCCCATTTCATGAAATGTGAAATCCCAAAATTCCATATAGTCACTATTTAAACTGGTGTGATTTTTGGAATAACGATTGCCACGTGCATTGCCCATCCAGACATCGTAACCCAAATCGGATAACATGTAGCCTTTGAACAAATTAATTTTAATGAAATGAAATCATTAATTTTTGTGTTCTTAATTTGTGATTTAATTTATTCTTACCCAATCCTGATTTAGGGCCCATGAGCACCCACGTTGCTGATGTATCCAATATGCCGTGCATTAGCAACACCGGTTGGGCTCCTTTCTTCGGTATCCGGTGCATTTCCAGTATGTAACCATCCTTCGTTACGACGGTATGCGTTTCCGAGGAATAGCCATATTTGCGAATTAATTTTGGCTATAAAGGGAGAGGGCGAAACGAAAAGAAAAAAGAACACGCAAAGGTAAGAAAAAGTTTTGCCATGAAACTACGTGAGAATTTGTAAATTTATGACTATAATTCACACAAAAGTTCTTTGGGAGTGTCCACACCCGCTTTTGCCACCCAGCAAAAATATTAGACAACCTTTGCTTAAATAGAATTTAGGTTGATGTCAGTTCTAGCCGTTTTCATTGAATTAACCGCATAGCATTAGTTTGGAGTTATATTTGTTTGTTCTGCTTGCATAAAATGATGTCAATGTTTTTAATTGAAGTGAGAGTCAATGTAAAAAATAATAATATACGAATGTTTGCCATGATTTGCTAATTGTTATTATTACGTTTCAGACTCTAACGAGTCTGTTAATCTTAACAGAAGTATTAAGAAACAATTAAGAATGTGATTATATTCTATAATTATTTTTTTCAGCTGAAAGATGAGGTGGAAAATTTATTTTGTGTATATTAACTTACAAATTTCTTCAGAAATATGACTATATTCACGTAGAATATCATTAAATTTTCCCGTTGCCTTGTCATCTCTAATAAAATATCCACAATTTGCAGTATCTTAATAACAATATTAATTATTTCCATGACAAACGAAAAACGAACTCCCATTTGAGTCTTTTATAAGTTGTGAATTTGGATCTAATGGTTCTGAAAGAGATCTTGTACAGCAAATCGTATTAGCTGACGTTACTTAACATGAGATCAATAAAAGTGGTGGTATGTCATAACGTCCATAGTACATGAACATGGACATTATGCCAATATAAAAAGTGTCACAATGTCCATGAACTTTTTGTGACTTATGTTGGCGTAGCCGTCCTCAGGGGAGAACATCTTTTAACCGGCCCGAATACCAGTCACGCAGAAAGACTTTGGCCCTGCTTAAGATATTTCAATTACTCGAAAATTGTCTTTAATGCTCACATACTAAATGGTCTATTCCATGTCCACTATATCCATGGACGTAGTGCCACCGTTTTGTGGACATTCAATGGTCTTACAATGTTATGACATGGACGTTATGACATGCCACCAATAAAATAGATATCAGGGGTCCCACAAATTTATATAAAGTCCAACCGCTTTGAGCTTTAAAATATCAACTCCTACACACTGATCTCCACAGTCTTCAGAATTTTTTGCGTTTGATTTAAAATATGATGTTTTGAATCAGTGTAGCAATATTCGATCACATCTAAATAAATATATATGGGTGATTTATGTAATGTCAATTAAGTCAATTTTAAATTTAGGTCAAACAGCCCTTTTTTCCCCTATCCATATAACTAACTACCTATTGTACTTAGTTAGAAAATGTTGTCCAAAATTTTATCGATATCTTTAAGAAAAAATTTAAAAACAAAAAAGGCTTAAATGTTTTCCACAATTAAAACTGTTTTCACATTTTTGTCTAAAATTATTTTTTTGTTTATTTTTCTATCAAACGAAAGCTTGAGACTATTCTTCAAGAGCTTTGTGGTCTAATGGCTGATTTTTTGTCAACTTTCTTTTTGGCAACACTGTTTTTGCCAGTTCAGCTGTTTTCGTGTAACATGTTTCTGTCAAGCATGCTCAATTTGGTCTATAATTTCCCAGTAATCGACTTAGAAACGAACAAAACTTTCAGATTATTGAATTTTATTTATTTTTATTAAATTTTTATTGAATTTTGAGTTCGGTGAACAGTTTTTTTCACGTTTGGGGTCGGTCAATTGAATGCCTAGATTGTTCGATTATTTTTGGTGAGGCTATGTTTAGGCTAATGTCTGTAGGGACAAGGCCGCAACGCATGACGCACTGGAAACCAATATAGAAGAATTTATTCGTCCGATATGTTGGAGAGAGTATGCTAAAATTTGACTTAGCGTATGAACCATTTGAAGCGCAGCCGTGGTCAACGTTTACATGAAATTATCTTTAAAAATTAAATTACACAGTACAGCATTTTTCAACTCATTGATTTGGGACTCTATTCTGAGAATTGGTCGTGAAAGTAGCCCCAAAAATAAGAACTTCTGCATCATTCTTTTAGTCAAGTTGTCTCAATTAATAATTTAATGGTCATTCGAATTTTGTTCCCAAAGTGCATTTTTAGCACCTTTCCTTTTTTAACACGGTTATATAGATATTAAATAGGAGAAATGCGGAACAAACCTACCCTAATACGCTCACTTTAGTGTGACGAGGGTATATATCATTTGCTACGGAAAAAAGTCTAACACATCGAAGGAGTGATCTAAGACCCTAAGTATGTTCGGAGGAAATCCGTTTTGGGTCATTTTAAGTCGAATGAGCAATGTCCGTCCGTCTGTCTGTCTGTCTGTCTGTCTGTGTGTCTGCTGGCTGGTGCGCACGATAACTCTCGAAAGGAGTAACCGATTGACTTCAAATTTGGTATGTGGTAATATTTTGATCTATCTCCGGATGAGTTCGAAGATGGGCCATATTGGTCTACTCCTTCTGGTACCTCCCACACAAAGGGTTAAAATTTAGTGAAATATTGATTCTTTAATAACTTCTATACTACTTATTCGAATCTTTTGAAATTCTGCACATAATATTAGTATATTAGTCGCTATTAACTCGAGAAAAATGGGTGAAGTTGGCATGCCCCTTTTGGTACCTCTCACACAAATGGACCATTTTGCATCAAAATTTAACTGCTTATAACTTTAATACAAGTGCATAAAAATGCTTGAAATTTTCTACAGTATAATGTTTTTGTAGCGCCTATAGTCCGGTAAAAAATTGGCATCATTGTACAGCCCCTTTTGGTACCGCCCACACAAATGGCCCGTTTCGTACCAAAGTAAACGGCTTGTAACTTTAATACCAGTGCATACAAATACTTGAAATTTTGTACAGTGTAATGCTGTTATAATGCCTATAGTCCTGTAAAAAGTGGGCGTTATCACCCCGCCCCTTTTTGTACCTCCCACACAAAATGACCAAATCGTACCAAAATTACATAGCTCGTAACTTTAATATACCAGTGCACACAAACGCTTATAGTTCAGCACAATGCAATGTATTTAAGAATGTACTGTTTACCGAAAAATATGTGTATTTGGAAAACCCCTTCTGGTACCTCCCACACAAATTGACAGATTTATTGGTGTAATGTTATATATTACATTACTCACAAAGTGAGGGTATACCTTAGTCGGTTTACCCGACTGAAACTTTCTTACTTGTTAAAATGTTTTTGACTCTAAATTATAATTTAAAATTTAAAAAATGTTACTTTTCAAAATGGGCGGCATTAGCTCGCCCCTATTAGATTAATTATAAATATAAATAAATTTACCATTATTTTTTGGGACTGATGGTGAGGGAATTCGTAAGTCGGTTTACCCGACTGAACTTTCTTAATTGTTTTTTATCCGTTTAATACCAACCGACACCGACACCTTATTACAATTAGCAGGAGTGTTCGTGGATATTTATATGTACACTCGTATATTGGAATTGTAACCATTTAATTCATAACCTTATAGAATTTGGCAGAGAGGAATTTGTCAAGCTGCAACGAATTTGGATGAGCCATTTAAAATTTGAATCGGTTTTAAAAAAAAGTACTGATAAATTTTTCAAATTTCTGGTTTTATTGGAAAGGTTGAACTTTGTCATTTAATAATGGAACACAATATCATTCATTTACTGGATCGGCAGTAACTCATCCGATGAACACAATTTTTAAGTACATTTTCGATTGTTTCGGGTCGAATCTCTTGAATGGCAACTTCGATTTCATGTTTCAACGCTTCAGTTGTCTATGGATGCTTTGCGTAACATTTATTCTTATGGGCTCCCCTTAGAAAATAATCCAAAGGGTTTGAATCGGTAGTTCAAATTTACAGTTTTAAATGGCCCAACCTATATAAACAATAAGGTCCGTATTTACGCTGTATTTCTTATATATTCATATTTATAAACACACCAAAAGAATAGAAAATAATATAATAAATGCTGGTATTTATGTTAGAAAAATATCGTAACAGAAAAAATTTCCATTCTATGCGTTTTCATCCAACAAATCACAAGTTTAACTGGGTTCCCCTACTTTGTAATGCAATGTGCAAAGCAATGTTCTTTGTACCTGCATTTATTATTGAGTTCCGTTTTTCTTTGATTCTTTTCATTTGTTTTTGTTCTATTTCTGCTCACTTTCTATTTAACTTTCATTTATTTTGATTACTTTGCTTTAATTAGAAATTCATTTGAAATGGTTGTTTTTTTCTTCTTCTACAATTCTATTGCTTTTTGTGTTTAACTCGGTCTTTTAGTTTGAAAAATGCAAATTGCATTTTCTTTGTGAATACTTTGAATGTCTTTCCTCTGCTATGAAAATTATTCTTTATAAAGTAATTTGAAATTTTAATGATTGTCTTTTTGTCCTTCATAATTATGCCAATTTTTTGGGCGTAGGTGGTAATGGTAAAAGAAATTGAGTTTAATGAAAATTTTCCCAAGGGCAGAGAGAAATTATTCAAAATTCAAATATGGAAACGAATTTCAAACTTCGTAAGATTATAATAAAGATAAAGATGCATTTGATACTATTGGAGGGTATACGAAGTATTGAATTTGAATAAGAAAGGACAAATTGGCAAATATACACCGAATCAAAGAATAAATGCGGAATAAAAAGAGTTATTTTAAGGATTTATGTAGGACAAAGTGGGATGCACAATAAAACTGAATCAAAGAATAAATGACGAATAAAAAGAGTACTATTAAGTATTTATGTAGGACAAAGTGGGATGCACAATATTTTGCAGTTTTCTTCATTTAAGATATAAGGAGTACATATAAGTCCCAAAAATGAAATTCGTATTTTTTAGATTTTCGAATTTCGTACTCTTCATTAAAGCTAGGGTATAAATGTTGAATGTCAGAACTATAGCTGTAAAATCGTCGTGACAAATTTCGAAAAAAAATATAGGTAATGAGTCAGTAAACTTTGAGTGCAATTTGTTCGATGTGCTATTCCATACATAGCCCTGTACTTTATATTCCAATATTTAATTTTGTAAGTTAAATAGTTCGGCAAAATACGGGTTTGGTTAGCAGTTCTTGTTAAATTCAATTTACTGCTTCCATAAGTATTTTAGCTGATTTAAGTTAAAGACATACACTATTGCTACTGAATTCTGAAGATGATAGAGTGGTGTCTATCGAAACTGCAGTCAAGTCTACCAAGCAATTAAAACTCTCTACCAATTTTTGTATTTGTTTCTATTACTTTTTTGGAATAGATAGAAAGTAAGTGGAACATATGGTCTCAAACCAAAGATAAATTCTGACTGAATAACAAAAGCACAGACCAACAATAAATAACAACAACACATTTTGTAAAATTGCTAAAAAAATTGGAAACCACTGTTACTGGTTTGTAGTTATATACTTCCTATAGATTAACTAACCCACTTCTTATATCTTTCTTCAATCAGTGTAATAAATTTAGTTTTATAGATTTGATTTATTGCCCTTTAAAATTCAGATTTCTCCAAACACTACTAAACCGTTCACTTGTTACTGTTTTTTTTTTAGAAAATTGCATAAGATTCTTTTATCAGAAATGATTTAATGACAATAATTGTCGATTAATGTATAATGTAATTTTGCAAAAAAAAAACAAAGATAATACAAGAGTCACTATTGTATTATAATGATTAACGATGACAGTGATAATGGTGCTAATATGCCTTCGGCGGCATTTAATGGAGAAAACAATTAATTTTAACTTAACAGATTCCTGGAGGTTGAGTGTAATCACGAGAAAGTATTTGTCGAGATTTGCACACATGGAGTATGAAGATAATTAAAATATTTGATTTTCAATGTGGGGTCTTATTTTAAACTTTATCGAATTACACAGTATAACACATGATTTTGGGACTCAACTCTAAGAAATGGCCGTTAAAGTAGCCCCAAAAATAAGAAATTCTGCAACATTCTATTAGTCAAGTTGGCTCAATTAATAATTTAATGGCCATACGAATTTTTTTGCTCAAGGTGGATTTTTAGCACTTTTTCTATATTTTTTTCTCGGCATACCGTACGGAATTTTTTTTTTGTGTTTGAAGCAAAGTTGTAGGTGTTGAATAGGAGAAAAAAATGCGGAAGAAACCATAATGTTCTGTTTTATATATATGTATATACGTATTGCGTATACGTATTTTTCAATATTTTACTGACAGATATTTTATGACTTTGAGTGCATTTTGCGATTTTTAAGGCACTGGATGAAAAAGAAAAATGGAATTAAATATGTTTTCGCAATATATGTAGTCTCAGCAAAAAATATATTTTTTTTAATTCTACTTTCTTCTTTTTTTTTGTGACCACTGTTACTTAATTAAATTTAGATTTGTATAGTCGAAATATATGATTTCTGACGAATAGTTTGATATAAGCAGATTCGATTTTGATCTCTTCACAGTTGAGTAGAGGAGATGATCCTGAACAAAACCTCATTAACAGTATCTGACAGTTTCATTAACTGTTTAAACCTTGAAGTACGATGTGACATAATATTGTGTACATGTAAACTTTGCAGATATTCCTTTGAATTATTGAAAACCAAAAATGTATTGGTATGAAAGTTTTAGTATGTTAACTTGGTTCGGTAAAATACGGCTTTGGTTAGTAGTTCTTATTAAATTCAATTTACTGCTTCCATAAGTATTTCAACTGATTTAAGTTAAAGATACAATATTGC
Source organism: Eudasyphora cyanicolor (assembly GCA_963930755.1). Lineage (NCBI taxonomy): Eukaryota > Metazoa > Arthropoda > Insecta > Diptera > Muscidae > Eudasyphora > Eudasyphora cyanicolor. The sequence continues at coordinate 197,868,519 of OZ005737.1, read as the reverse complement.
TATTGAATTCTGAAGATAGATGATAGAGTGGTGTCTATCGAAACTGCAGTCAATTCTATCAAGCAAAAAAACTCTCTACCAATTTGTATACCCTACACCACACTGTGGTACAGAGTATGATGACATTGTGCATTTGTTTGTAACGCCCAAAAGGAGAATAAATAGAACCATAGTTTATTATACCGATCGACTTGGAATCACTTTCTGAGTCGATTTAGCCATGTTCGTCTGTCTGTCTGTCCATGTGATCTGTCTGTCTCCACAGTGATTAGTTTGTTGATACTGAAAAGAGATATCTTACCAAATTTTGCGAAAAAATCACCTTTTTTTAAATTTTTTGAATAATTTTGTAATTAAAACCTTTTAAAAACATCGAAAAATGCTCAGTTGTATATTTTCAACATTTTATCGTAAAGTCCAAACAGACATGAATAAAATGAGACCATTCCGAAGAAAATGGAAGCATAATTTAAAATTTTGCTGCCCATTTAGAAAATCTACCAACTCCACCACACCCAAAAGTTACGAAAATAAAATACCAACGTTATTTTATGTAAAATTCGTCTGGCAACACTGTTTAACAACTAAGATTTTCATAATTGTTTTATAATATGATTTGAAACTGCTGAAGGAAAAATCAAGTCGGGTAAACCGACTAATGAATCCCCTCACCTTTAAACTCAAAAAATATTAGTAAATTTATTTATTTTTTGTTTTATTTAAATTATTATCAATTTAAATTGCATTTAATAACTTTAAAGTATGTACTGGTATTAAGTTAAAAGCTGTTTACTTCTGGTACCAAATGGTCCATTTGTGTCAGAGGTAACAAAAGGGGCGGGCCAAAAACGCTCATTTTTCTCTAAACTCAGGGTACTATGAAACCGTTACACTGTACAAAATTGCAAGTATTTGTATGCACTGGTATTAAAGTTATAAGCTGGTAACTTTTGGTACAAAACGGTACATTTGTGTGGGAGGTACCAAAAGAAGCGTGACAATTATGCCCATTTTTCACTGTATTGTAGGTACTACTAGACCATTACACTGCAAAAAATTTCAAGTCTGGTAATAAAGTTATAAGCTATTAACTTTTGGTTCAAAATTTTCCATCTCCCATTTTGCTCGAGGTAATAGTGACTAATAAATTAATACTATGTGTAGAATTTCAGAGGATTCAAATAAGTAGTATAGAAGTTATTGAATAATCAATATTTCACTAAATGTTAACCCTTTGTGGGGGAGGTACTAGAAGGAGTGGGCCAATATGGCCCATCTTCGAACTTAGCCGGAGATAGAAGAAAATATTATCTCATACCAAATTTGAAGTCAATCGGTTACTCCTTTCGAGAGTTATCGTACGCACCAGCCAGCAGACAGACAGACGGATGGACATTGCTCAGTCGACTTAAAATGACCCAAAACGGATATCCGCCGAACATACTTAGGTTCTTTGGTCACTCCTTCGATGTGTTGCACTTTTGGTTCGTAGCAAATGATATATACCATTCTCACTAAGGTGAGGGGGTAATAAATACACATGGAATATGCTCGAGAACCAGCCTAATGTCATTGCTATAAAAACGTTGACAAATTGTCTATATCCGCCGAACATACTTAGGGTTTTAGGTCACTCCTCGATGTGTTACACTTTTGGCTCGTAGCATATGATATATACCCTCCTCTCTAAGGTGAGGAGATAATAAATACACATGGAATATACTCGAGAACCAGCCTAATGTCATATCTATAAAAACATTGACAAATTGTCTATACCAGTTTTTTATAGTCATGCCATTTTTATAGTATTCTCTACAAATTAATTAAAACTATTCGAATACATAAACAAAAATCCTTTTCTGTAATAAAAAGCAACACTTACAAGTGACACTTACAACAGTTAATTGATGCCTTTGTATAGAATCAATATGAATTGATAGTCGTAAAATAAATTCAAAAGTGTTAATTAAAGGCCACACACAAAGATAATGACTGAGATAGTACGAGTACACACACTGTATGATAAAACTACAATCTACTTGTCAGACGTTGCACAGTGAGGGGAGTTTTAAAAAAAATGTGCATATATGTACAAAAGTTAAAACAAAACTTAATTATCACATATAATAAAATCTCGAATGAAAAATACCACTGAAATAATATTAACGTTTAATAACACTATATACATAACTACGTAACAAAAAATTATTGTTGAAAAAATCTCACATACATTTTGTATTGGTCCAAAATCTTTGATAACTGTAAGTTACTTCAATGCAGACAATATTAGACAGTATTTTGAAAGAACGCGCAAAGTGTCAAACTATTATCTTATGTAATTCATAACATTGGGAGAAATATTTTGTATATGAGTTATTCAAATGTCAAACAAAACGGTCAAAATTCGACAAAACCTCACATGTACTCTGAAACATTCAAAAAATATGCTTCATTTAAAGCTGTTTATCATGCGTATTCTAAAAAAATTTAAAATTTTGGTTATGGAGATGTTGACACTTGAAATTTTCACATATCGAAAAATTTCAGTAAATGTGTTTATATTAAATTGCTTGATGGCATGAGTCAATTTTGAAATGTTGTATAACGCTTTAAATGTCTTTAAGATTGCCTTAATATTATTGAGGAAGATTAATATGGAATTTAATACTGTCAGTGTTTAAAGAACTTTGACCACCGGAAGATTTTGGTCCATTGCAAAAAAAATGGTTGTTAGATTTTATAAAAAAAAATTTACTACATGGGTATACATAAAGGGATGGGCCATTTACAATTTTAACTACCGATTACTTTGACTTGTGTTTGAGCCCTTTGGATTATTTTTTATTTTTTTATTTTTGGATATATATTATTTCTATGGGGAGCTATTAAAGATAAATGTTATGCAAAGCATTCAGAGACAATTGAAGCGTTGAAACAATAAAATCGAAGTTGCCATTGAAGAGATTGGACCCGAAACAATCGAAAATGTACTGAAAAATTGAGTTGGTCGGATGAAGTAATGCCGAGACAGTCGTGATAGTCATATGAATGTTCCATTATCAACCTTTCCAATAAAACCCGACATTTGGAAAAAAAATATCAGTACTTTCTTTTTATAGCCGAATAAAATTTAAAATTTTAAATGGCCCATCCGCACCTGAGTCCATCCCTAAAATTTCAAATTGCCAAACTAGTCGTGATAGTCATATAAATGATATTGTGTTCCATTGTTAAATGACAAAGTTTAAACTTTTCAATAAAACCAGAAATTGTAAAAAATTGCAGTACTTTTTCTTATAGCTGATTCAAATTTTAAATTGTAAATGGTCCTCCCTATACATACGTACAGTGCTTTGAAAACGTCTTATAATAACATTTTAAATAGCTTTCCCGACTAGATATGTAGTCAAAAATTGGATTGTTAACAACTTTCTAATTTAAATTTAAAAATTTGGAAAAAAAAACCATAAAAATTCCACGGAAACAAATCATTATATAAATAACTAGTTGGACTGGGCGGGGTCACACCCATTTGACCCATCCCGCCCATTTGTTGACCAATCACGTAGACATCCACCAGATACATATGAACAAAATTAAAACGCTCTCGCTGACACATTATCCAAGATACCTAAATTTCAAAATTTGGCTTACATGGGCGGGGCCACGCCCATTGGTCTGATCCTGCTCATTTTTGGACTTTTCACGTAGACTGCCACCAGATACTTATACGCAAAATTACAGCACTCTCGATAACAATTTATGCAAAATATCTCAATTTCCAAATTTGGCTTATATGGGCGGGCCACGCCCATTGGTATTTTGGGAGAATTGGACGTGAAAGTAGCCTTATAAATATCGTTTAGTCAAGTTGGCTCAATTTATAATTTAATGGCCATACGATGTAATATTTTTTTGCTCAAGGTGGATTTTTTGCACTTTTTCTATATTTGTTTCTCGGTATACCGTACGGAATATCTCTTTTGTGTCTGAAGCAAAGTTGTAAATATTGAATGGGAGAAAAAAATGCGTACCAAACCTACCCGCAAAAAGTGCATCCTGTGCCTTTAAAATCGCAAAAATGCCCACAAAGTCATAAAATATCTGTCAGAAAAATTTTGAAAAATATGTACTCGTATACGTATAAAACAGAGCATTAAAACATAACAGAACATTTTTGCGAAAAAAAATATAGAAAAAAATGCTTAAAATCCACCTTGAGCAAACAAATTCGAATGGCCATTAAATTATTAATTGAGCCAAATTGACTAAACGAATGATGCAGAAGTTCTTATTTTTGGGCTACTTTCACGTCCAATTCTCAGAATTGATTCCCAAATCAATGAGCTGAAAAATGCTGTACTGTGTTATTATACATACATATGTAGTTCTTAGAAACAGATGAAAAAGCCTGGTTGCACCGGTTATTCGAAATTCATGATTTTGGAAAAAAACGGGGACGGTAGAAACCGGTCTAAAACCAGTTTGACACTTTACCATTCCCAAAAAAATGAGAGTATAGGCCCACATCAGCATATATCTGTGGTTTTCTGGAATGACGGCATATTTCAAAAAAAAAAAAACAGAAAAGCCCGAGAGGACCAAAATACGTTTTCTCTTGCAGCAAATTTGGTACTAAATGTGCACAGTTGAATGTTGAAAAACTTAATCAAAAATTTGACATAACTAGGAGAGTCATATATGGATCTATACGTAATGATTAGCAGAATACATCTATGTAAAAATATCGAAATCGAACCTTTCTGGCTTGGGCGGTTATTTCAAAAAGCCACAGATGTTCTAGAGCCCACGTACATGAACCTAACTTCTTCGTGTAAAAATGTGTCTTATCCGTCCATGTTTTGCTACAGTCCTCATAAAAAATCCTTTCGGTTAGAGCTCCTCTTTGTGTTTTTACACATCTGGCAGTAGTTTTTGATTATATTTTTAATATTGTCGAAAAATCAATTATAAAATTAATCCCTGTTATATCGTATCAGTCCACACTGAGCTGGACCAATCATAAAACGACTCTTTCGATTTCAGTTCGTGACCACTAATGTTGATATTTGTCAACCAATCTGTCTGAAGGGAGATATGTAGTCCATGTTATAGATATGTAGTCCATAAAAATATTTCTTGCCACAATATAGACGTTCCCCTTCCATTTCAGGTGCTTGGTTGGTTGCTCGGTTAACGTGGTGTCTAAGAACCGTTCCCTAGCCTCAATTAGTATACGTGTATTAAAATACCGTTTTGATAACCACCTCACACTCGTAGTGACTGCTATTTTCTTGTGTATTTATATCTAGCCTGATAGGTTGAGGTACTTGACAAGGTCTCCCAGTCCTCTGACGCCTCGACGAGGTTTTGAAGGAATGGTTGACCTAAAGCTTTAAGTCTGCGCTGTACATTGCTGGACAGGAACAGATAAGATGTTCGACACTGCGACAATGGTCGTTGTTTTGAAGTTTTAACGGCTTTGCATGATCTCCAATTGACCAGTGCCCAGTTATCACAGTCGTGACAAGTTCCGTCGATTTTTGCTGATCACAAACTTTGTTCGTTGAGTGTTGTATCGTGGCCAGGTGCTTTTGGATATTCCATATGCTTCAGTCTTATCCCACCTAGTCTCTGCTTTTTTCAAGTAATAATTGAAGATATTCGTTTTAACGACTTCCAGAGGCTTTGCGACTAACGTTATCTGGTGATTGTTAGAAGATGATCCTGCTCTAGTTACTTCGCATGCCTCTTCATTCCCACATGACCGAGGATCTAAATGAGAACTATTCTTGATACACGACCTAGCATAGCAAGTTATTCCTTACAGTCTGTCACAAGTTCTGATGTGGCGATGTTGTTTTTTAAAGCAAGGAGATCCGCTTGACTATCGACAAATATTTCTATGCTATCTGTTGTCTGATTTTGCTGTAGTACATTACATGCTTCTTTTAAGGCCAGTATCTCCGCCTGAAAAACACTGCAGTAGTCAGGAAGTTTTATTGAGATTAATATGTGTGCTTCCTCGGAGAAGGCACCAGAACCAACTCGGCAACTCATTTTGGGGCCGTCCGTGTATACCTTGGTGTCGTGTCCCGTCAACGGAATTCCGCTATACCTTTTTGTTCTGCTAGGGAATTTGACTTCAAATGGCTTTTTGAAGGTCATTGCGGGAGTGCAATAGACTACTGTAGATATTGTTCCTCTGGTGAGTTTATGAAGGGTAAGAGCATGTTCGTATGTTCTATCTTTCCAAATTCCAAGAGCGTGTAATCTTGAGTCCGGGCATGCCGAATTAGCAATATGTGCATCATCGTGTTAATGGCTTCGGCAGCACATGTACGCATTTCTCCTGTCATCCCGATGCATGTAGATCTTTGTATGCTATATAGTTGCTTTTGTGTGGTTTTATTTCCCGTTACCGGCCATCGCACGAGTGCCTCATACGTGATTGTCGGTCTGATTATGCTTGTGTACATCCATAGTACCATATTAGGTCTGAGGCCCCCATGGCTACCAAACATCTTGCGACAGGCGTAATATGCTACATTTGATTTCCGAATCCGAGTCCAGGATTACGTAACCGCTTAAAGGGTTCCGTTCATGATTTCACTCAACACGGACGGAAATAAACCAGAGACAAGTATCACCACATCGTTCGCATATGTTATCACCTTAATCCCCATGTGGTCGAATTTTAATAGCATTTCATTGACGACAAGAAGCCATAGCAAAGGTGAGACTATCCCACCCAGTGGAGTGCACCGATTGACGCGATTTGCTGTTACCCATTGTAGCGTTTATGAGTCTATTCTGCAGCGTGGTGACTATCCAGTTCTTGACGAATGGTTCCACGCCAATGTTACCCAGTCATGCACTGGGTAACATTGGTATGTACGTATGTACGTTATTGAAGATCCCTTCTATATCTAAGAATGCAGCAAAGGTGTATTGTTTATGTTCAATGGATCTCTCGATTGTCCTGACAACTTCATGTAAGGCTGTGTCTGCCGAGCGTCACTTTAGATTGGCATGTTGGCTAGTGGATATGTTGTTTAAACTATTCATCTTATCTCGAATATGTACATCGATAAATCTTTCGAGCGTTTTTAACAGAAATTATGATAGAATCCTTTGATTTTTCGTGACTACGTTTTGCTGCCTTGGGTATGAAGACAACCTTTACCTGTCTCCAACTCAGTGCTATGTAGTTGAGGGATAGGCACATTCTAAAAATGTGCACTAGCCATGGGCTCTACGCGCTTTGAAGTAATTTTGGTATAATGCCATCTGGCCCTGGAGACTTGTAAGGTGAGAAGCTGTTTATAGCCCAGGAGATTTTACTAGGACTTAATGATGAAGGATCTAAGTTTTTCACCCAACCTTATATATTATTTTGCCTGAGAGAAAACGAAACAAAAATAATTTGCTGCAGTCCAAAAGTGAAACACAGCGAGGAAGTAACTATAGACCTTAAGTATATTTAGCAAAAATCCATTTTAGGATGTTTAAAACTTTTAAGTAATCTGCTTTCGTCCGTTCGTCTGTCTGGCTGACTGACTCTTAAAAGTAGCTACCAAATGAATGAATTTGTGTCAAGTGACAATAGAGGGGATACATTTTTTATGAAGTTTTTAAATTTGTGTGGAATTCCTTTATAAAATAAATCGAATGACCTCTACTGTTATGTGCATAATATTTCAATATTTCCATTTTTTGTACATTCTTATAATGAATCGGCATTGGAAACCGTGTGATCCTTACATTTTAGGTACAGGATATGTCCAGCAACATTACATAGGACACTCAAAAGAATATTTTAGTTGAACATTGCAACCCTCTAGCTTGTCAATCTAGCGGTCTTTTTGGTCCCTTTGTGGAAAAGGCTAAATATCGCCGCTAAAACAGATATTTAAAGAGTCAAAATGTTCTTCAAAAATATTTGCCATAAAATTCTACTATAAGTCTCTGAATATACTATAACACAAAACCCAACTTAAATGCCAGAAATAAGTGAATGGATTTTATATTTTGACTTATTTCAGGAATTTAAGTTGAGTTTTGCGTTATAGTAAATTCAGAGTCTTATAGTAGAATTTTATGTAGAACATAAAATAGAATAGAATAGAATATTTAGAATAGAATATTTAGAATAGAATATTTTTGTAGAACATTTTGACTCAATAAACAACTGTTTTAGCGGCGATTTTTAGCCTTTTCCACAAAAGGGACCAAAAAGACAGCTATATTGACGAGATAGAGGGTTAATATGTTCAACTGGGGCTATATCAAAATTTGGGCCGATATTGCCCATTTTCAATCCTAACATACCTGCAGATATAAGAAGTATATGTACCAGCCACCTAGCTCAAGTATTCTAGATTGCAGCATCTTTCCGATTTGACTTCTTAACTTGGACCACAATATACCCGGAATCCTTCACACGAACAACGGTAGTCATATGTTCAGGTTTTGATATGACCCCCATACAAAGGTCCCACTGGATTTGACTTGGTAATGCCATAAAAACCTCAAATTTCAATGGGCTGAAATTTGGTATAATGAGTTTGTTTGTATTCGAAACCATTCACAAGCGATCCATGGTGGAGGGTTTATAAGATTCAGCATATCCGAACTCAATCCGTCTTCACTTGTTTTATTTGGAACTAGTATTTCCGAAATAATATTAATTTGTATTTAAGTATTTTGGCAAATTATCAATGCCTTATTTTAAAGACAAGTTTTCTGCTTTTCAGAAGTTCAAAGTGCATTTTTTTATAAATGTTATATGTTTGTAAAATTCAATTAAATCTTAAATCGCATACATCTTAAATTCGTAACTATAAATTGTATTGATGGATTGACAAAAAGTAATGAATTGGAATATTTTTAATTAAAAAACTATATAATACCCTACACCACTCTCGTAATATTGAATAACTCTGATATATAAATTTTGTAATTCATGTATAAATTGTTTACATAAATTTACTTTTGGGACATTTTATACTTAACTAATACCATGTACCACAGTGTGGTGTAGGGTATAAAAACGATTGGATCTAAAGAGCCAAATCGGATAAAACATATATATGGGAGCTATAGCTAAATCTTAACCGATTTTCTTCAAATTCGGCAATGTTGGTTCATGGATCAAGAAACTCTACCATTCTAAATTTCAAAATGATTGGATGTAAAATACAGCTTCTACAGGACTAAAGAGCAAAATCGGACGAAACATATATATGGGAGCTATAGCTAAATCCTAACCGATTTTCTTCAAATTCGGTAGTGTTGGTTCATGGATCAAGAGACTCTGCCGTTCTAAATTGCAAAACGATTGGATGTAAAATACAGCTTCTATAGAACTAAAGGGCCAAATCGGACGAAACATATCTATGGGAGCTATAGCTAAATCTTAACCGATTTTCTTTAAATTCGGTAGTGTTGGTTCATGGATCAAGAAACTCTCCCATTCTAAATTTCAAAATGATTGGATGTAAAATACAGCTTCTATAGGACAAAAGGGCCAAATCGGACGAAAGATATATATGGGAGCTATATCTAAATCTAAACCGATTTCAACCAAATTCAATAGGGATCTTTACAGCTGCGAAATACTCTAAACTGCAAAATTTCAGAACGATTGGAGTGAAATTGCAACCTGTAGTCGCAGACATGGTTAAATCGACTCAGCTAGTGATTCTGAGTCGATCGGTATACTTTAAGGTGGGTCTAGCTGTGTTATATAATACCCTGTACCACATCCAATTCAACTTTTACATCCAATCGTTTCAACTTTTACATCCAATCGTTTTGAAATTTAGAATGGTAGAGTTTCTGGATCTATGAACCAACATTGCCGAATTTGAAGAAAATCGGTTAAGATTTAGCTATAGATCCCATATATATGTTTCATCCGATTTTGCTCTTTAGTCCTGTAGAAGCTGTATTTTACATCTAATCATTTTGAAATTTAGAATGTTAGAGTTTCTTGATCCATGAACCAACACTATCGAATTTGAAGAAAATCGGTTAATATTTAGCTATAGCTCCCATATATATGTTTCGTCCGATTTGGCCCTTTAGTTCTATAGAAGCTGTATTTTACATCCAATCGTTTTGAAATTTAGAATAAACAATTTATACATGAACTACAAAATTTATATTTCAGAGTTATTCAATTTAGCCTTTCCTTACTGGTTTAAATAAAATATATTTGGAAAACTTCTTAAACAAAAACTTTGTTTGTGTATAAACACATATTTTATTTGTGAAAGTCGGTTTGCAAATATATAATCTTCTAATAGATTAATATATGCGCTTCAAACAAAAATTCTTGATTTTCAAATAAAATTTATTAGTTCACAAATATATTTAATATTTAGAAAATTAGTTTCCAAATATATTTTCTTTCAATTCAAACATATCAAAAATGGCGATTTTCCGCCGTGTACATATGTAAATATCACCATTGCTATTAAATAAATGGTTTCCAATATTTAATAAATAAGAAATTACTCTATCGATTTTTTTCTTTGCTTAAAAACACCACAATTTTTCTATATAGCTTATTTTGCAATAATGTGTTAACATCAGTACTTTATTATCGCTAAAATTAATTATATAATCTCTGTGTCTAAAGTGTGAGTACGTGTTATACAAAAATGGGTAGAAAAAAAGTAATCAGGTATATCGGTGCACAACAAAATGTGCAATGGAATCCAAATGGAAAACCAAAAATATTAACCGCACGAGACACAACCAACAGCTGTGGCGGCTGTCTATCGCTGTCGATACCACCAACTCCACAGATAGACAGACAAACAGACACATTAGTGCGGGTAAGTGATTGAAGTTGCGGCTGCCTCTAAATGTACTCTCGCCTCTACTCTTCGAATTCTATCAATTAAATTAAAAACCCAAATAAAAAATAATTTTCAGCTATAGTCTATAGTTGTTGGCACAACTTATGCACACATATAGAAGTGCATTTGGACCGAGCTCCGAAATATGTTAGCAGTTGCAAATGTGGCTTTGTGTTGCATACTCGTACTTACATACAATTACAAGTTGGTACAAATTGTTGTGGCCAAATATTGTTACAATGACAACGAGGGAGGAATAACATTCTTGGGAAAAAATACGAATATCAAAAGTTTATAACCGTGAAAGGCAACTCTGAGAAACCAACCTGTTTGATAGACAAATATATCGATAGTACGAATATCGGTAACGGAAATATCTGTTAGACTGCCTAGAAAGGCCGACCCCAGCATGTACAGTCGACCTTTACTCAAAGCGGGACAGTCGCATAGCAAGTTCCCAATGCTCTCCACTTCTTTCTCATCTCCACAGCTTCTGAAGAAGTCATTGGAGTCAATACCCAATCTTTTGGCGTGTTCGCCGATCGAGCAGTGTCCCGTCAGAACTGATACATACGAAGACAATATTTTCCTCTCTAGTGCGAGGAGATATTTTAACCTTCTCAGGTCATACCTTGGCAAGATTTATCTAGATACCCTGCAGGTGCCAATTTCTGTCCATCTTTCGTTGGACTGCCTGATTGCCTCTTGCCTTAGCCAAAACTTGCACGTGGATAGTGGCGCATCAATGTATGCAAATTATTCGAGAATTTATAATGTCGTCCCTTTCCTAGCAAGTTCATCAGCTTTTCAGTTCCCCGGGATATCCCTATGCCCAGGCACCCATATGAGGTGTTATTATGACAACGCTAGTGTTGGTTACTATGAAGCGGCTCAGCCACTTGGCGACTTCCCATACTGCAATTATTTCGGCTTCAAGTTCTTCACAGTGTACCACGAAGCCAACCTGTTCATCTATTATCTGGTATTCTGCCCACCCATTCATCTCTGACTGGTATCATTGTGATGTAGTTCCTCTCGAAGGTACACCGTTGGAGTATAGTCCACACGGTCGGTTACCATAGCACTACACTTTGATATCCTCATGTGACCGTAGTTCTTGTACCTCCACATTGATAGGCAGTTTAATCTTAGTGCCGCTCTTGTTGCAACTTCTCTCCCCACAATATTAATCGGCAGTATATGGACTAGGGCTTGTAGAGACTCAGTCGCTGTAGCCCGTAAGGCTCCGCTTATGCTCAGGCAGGCAGTACTCAAATCGGAACATATCCTTATATGGAAATATTGGTCATACAAACAGAGACCGATTTGGTCTATTGTGCTCTGGACTAGTTAGGGGCACAATAAATACATGGTGTTTTTTTAAAGCCCCACAACTTTGAGTTGGTAACACTGTTTTTCTTGACAACCGATTTAACAGCTGATATTTTTCTATAAGAACAATGGTTATGTTCATCAAAGAGTAGGAGTACCGAAATTAAATTTTATTTTTCTGCTTTCCCATGATTAAAAGAGCATAAAAAACAACTATCTCCCTTAAATTATAGCACCGCCCTCGTAAACCGTAAAAAAACTAGCAAACCGCCAGCAAAAAAAAACTACATATATTCTGAAATCAAATCGACACACATACATCCGACCATTACTAAATAACTGCCGCCACCTCGACAGACAGACAGACAGAAATAGCGACCAACTTCCATTGTTGCCGGTTGATGATGTAGATTCCGCCGCCGCGGCCTCTCGCCAATTTACCAGCGTTTGGTGTCTATTGTGGCGGATACTGACACTGGCATTGCCACCATTACAGTGGCGTTTGTCGACAATCGCTTGTCGAGTCGTCGGCCACGGCAACTATCTATTTTTTGGTTATGGCGGAGCAGTGTATGCCATTTGCCCATTTTTTCAAGTCCATTAAAAACAATAATGGCCAAAGTAGAAAAACCGCAATATGGCAACACAAACATTATGGATTAAAACATATTTTCCGATAACCTTGACAACGAAAGAGGGTGTAGAAAAAACTAAACAACAAAATAAACGACGGCATAAAACATATAAAAACGACGCCAATAGGTGAGGGATATTTTCTGTGTTTCTTGGTCGTTTTGCTGCATTTCCATAGCGATTTTCTTCTGAAGGTAGTCAGTGTCGGTTTTTTTTCTCAATGAGGAAGTGATGGATATTAATGGATCAGTGGGTTTGTTATAGTGTTTTTCTTTGAGTGTTTTTTATTTCTCTTCATTTTAGGAGCTTTTCCTGGTCGACAAAGTTATAAAGGGGGAAATGACTGACAACGTCGCAGGAAGCATAATTATGAGAAAATTACTTGTGGTATTTAAATTTTAAAAAAGTGGAGGAATTGGTTTCGAAATACAACTGTTAGATCCATTACAATGGATTGTCCGCAATGTCGCTCAATATTTGCTGGCTAACTGATTTGCCTGCAACCAATTGAATATAAAAATTCATGTTCTCCCTTCCGGACCAATGCTTTCGAACGTCTATAACAGAAATATTAAATAATAAGATATTTTATCCCTGAGCGAGTAAGTCGTCAGGTACGAAGGAATAGAAATTTCAACGAGTAGGACTTTAAAGAGAGAGGTTTTCCGCGAATTTCAGACCAATTTTCCCGAATTTTTTGTAACTGTCACAATTAAAAAAATAATATTAATCGATTGGTGCAATAAAAGTTCAAACTATTTTCGCGGAAGACTGCTTTTTCTTATGTGACATTTCATTCCTATTCTTTCGTAACTGATAGATTTTGACGTTTCTACCGGACGGCACATCTGTCTAATTTAAGGTCTGTGGTCTTTACATTATTAAAATAACTACACAATTATTTAGTGTTTCCTTACTTCAACTTCGTTCCAGAATAATATAACTGTCTTTATTTTACATCAAAATTATTATCTTCATATAATACGAGGCGCTTTTTTCGTCTAAGGCCGTGATTCTTTGTACAAACGTATCGTTACTTCAAATAAATCGGAAAGTAAATTTAAAATTAAATTTGTGTGGAATTCCTTTATGATGGAAATCGAATGACTGTACTGTTTTGTGAATAACTTTTAAATGGGTTGACGGACAAACACCAAATGTTTACTAAATTTAATTTGGAATATTTATAAGTTAAACAATCAATCTATTTAATCTCCGTTAGAACATGCTAAGTCGACTTAGCATGGTTTAAAATGGAGGTATCGATATAACGGTTCATATTTCCCACAGTTGTCATAAATATATTGTCGTACACGTACATAGTAGTTTACACTTTTTCCTGGTGTTTTCCATATAAAAGATTAGTTTCATAAGTTATAGTCAGCAGCAATTTTGAAGCAAAATGGTTTTAAGCTGCGCAATATTCAAGCTTCAAATTTGCTCTTATATAAAATCTTTGAATTTCCAAAAATCCACTTTTTGCACATATCAATAAAAATAAACTTTTCTGTTATCTTTAATTTCTCCTATCTAATCAACATGTTCTATATGTTAATCGAGGTTTGAAAATTTTATAAATAAACAAGTAAAATTGTTAAGTTAAGCCATGTTGAATCTTATATACCCTTCACCATGGACTGCATTAAATTTTATTGCTGAAAAAATCGTTGGATATGGAGAAAATCATGAAACTATTCTTTTTGTTTAAAAAAATTATTAAATAAAACGAACACTAAATTTTTTAGCCAAATTTTAGGCCTGCAAATTCTTTAGCCAAACTCTTCATTTCAATGTGGTATTTATGGCTTAAAATAGCATTTTGAGAACAACATCTACATGGGGACTACGTGTACAACAAAATAAATATTTATTTGAATAAATTTTATTAGGATGATTTCACGAAAAAATAGAATACAGACTGCAAAGATTCAGCTAAATTTCTTAGAATATGTGGTGTTTATGGCATAAACAAGCCTTTTTGGGAGCGACATCTATAGGAGAACTATAACAAAATATGAACTGATTTAAAAATTATTTACTGCGATGAATTCCTGTCTTAATTAGATAAAAACTGCTAAGATTCAGTTAAAATGTTTAGAAAATATGTTATTTTTGGCTTAAATAGGAATATTTTGGAGCCACCTCTATAGGGTGTATATTAGGGCGGGTCGATTTAAAAATCGCCCATTGCTCAGTGCAAATCGTATTCTAGGGATCAAAATAAGAAACTTTGCCGAAGGAACAATACCTCTAAAACGAATTCTGATGTCCCGGAAAAAATCCCACTTTGACCCATTTAGAGTGCTCCAATCGAGTCCAAATGTATGGAGCCCCCAGGGGGTTCCAGGGGGTGTACCACTGGCATGGGTGGGTCGGGCCTCCAAAGTTAGTGGGGGTCGGTCATACATTTGGACTCGATTGGAGCACTCTAAATGGGTCAAAGTGGGATTTTTCAAAATTAGCCCCTACCCAAAAGTTCGACCCAAATTCCGGGACATCAGAATTCGTTTTAGAGGTATGGTTCCTTCGGCAAAGTTTCTTATTTTGATCCCTAGAATACGATTTTCACTGAGCAATGGCGACTTTTGTTGCCTCCCCACAAATCGACCCGGCCTAGTGTATATGAACCGATTTGTAAAATATTTGCTGTGATAAATTCTTGTCTAAATAGAATACAAACTGCAAGGTTTCTCCTAAATTGCTTTCAAAATGTAGTATCTATGGCTCAAAACCCGTATTTTGGAGCGACCTCTTTAGGGGAGCTATATCAAAACAATGAACGATATGGCCCATTTGCAATCCCAAACAACCTGCAATTATATTTCTGCCAAATTTGATCAACCTAGCTCTATTATTACGGACTGTAGCGTGATTAGACGGACGGACGGAAATGGCTAAATTGTCTTAGAAGTTTACGACGATTAAGAATATATATATAGGGAGATCTAAGTAGAGATACTTTTTTCAATAGCCTTTTTGGACAGATCACGTGTGAGTCGTGTCATGCTGTCATGTTATTTTTGTTAAGTTTTGTTTGGCATTTCATCATGGAAAGACTTACGCCTGAACAACGTTTACAAATTATTCAATTTTATTATCAAAATAATCGTTCGCCAATTGAGCTAAGTCAATTTTTTTTAATCCAAAAAAAAAAACACTTTCCAGTCGACCTACGACCTTGACACCCATGAGCAATATTTTAGATCTCGTTCCGGTACGTCGATTACCGATCGGACGTACCGGAATAATCTGTCCATATTTCTTCAAAAATGATGCCGGTGAGAAAGTAACCGTCAATGGCGAACGTTATCGTGCCATGATAACCGACTATTTGATGCCTGAAATTGAAGCTCGTGATCTCGGCGACATTTGGTTTCAACAATACGGCGCCCCTTCCCACACATCGCATCAATCAATGGATTAATTGAGAGAACACTCCGGTGAGCAGATAATTTCACGTTTTGGGCCGGTCGATTGGCCACCAAGATCGTGTGATATCACACCGTCAGACTTTTTCCTGTGGGAATATGTAAAGTCTAAAGTTTATGCGGGTTTGTCCGCATAAACTCGATTCAGGCCTTGGAGCAAAACATCACGCGTGTCATACGCCAGTTACCAGTCGAAACATAATCTTCAAAAACTAGATGCCAAAGAATGTTCTTTCAAATAATAATAAACATTCCCCATACAATTTGAATTTTCTGTGTTTATACCCTACACCACACTGTGGTACAGGGTATTATAACTTTGTGCATTTGTTTGTAACACCCAAAAGGAGAGAAAATAGACCCATCGTTTATTATACCGATCGACTTAGAATCACTTTCTGAGTTGATTTAGCTATGTCCGTCTGTCTGTCTGTGCATGTATTCTTGTAATCAAAGTACAGGTCGCAATTACGGTCCGATCTCGACAAAACTTTACACATATCATTTGTTTGGCCCAAGGACGATCCCTATTGAATTTGGTTAAAATCGGTTCAGATTTAGATATAGCCCCCATATATATGTTAACCCCGATTTGACATGTAAGCGCTGTAAAAACTTTATTTTATATCCGATTAGTATGAAATTCGGCAGAAAGAGGTTTCTTATTACATGAAGGAATACTGATAAATTCGGAGAAAATCGGTTCAGATTTAGATATAGCCCCCATATATATGTAACCCCGATTTGACATGTAAGCGCTGTAGAAACTGTATTTTATATCCGATCAGTGCTAAATTCGGCAAAAAGAGGTCTCTTATTACATGAAGGAATACTTTTAAATTTGGAAGAAATCGGTTCAGATTTAGATATAGCCCCCATATGTAAGTTACCCCGATTTGACATGTAAGCCCTGTAAAAATGTTATTTTATATCCGATCAGTGACTGTATTTTATATCCGATTAGAACAAAATTCGACAGAAAGAGGTTTGTTTACATGATTGAGTATTCAGGGAAATCGGTTCAGATTTATATATAACCTCCATATATATGTTCCTCCTGATTTGGTATCAAAGCGCTATATAAGTTGTACTTCCGATCATTTAAATTTTCCAGAAAGATGTTTCTTAATTTAGGAACGAATATTGCTAAATTTAGCGATTATCGGTTTAGAATTAGATAATATGTTCCTAGCCATTTACCAATTATTCCAAATAATTATCCCAATGACCCTTATCGCATTGTTAGGGAGGTGTAGGGTATTATATAGTCGGCCCCGCCCGACTTTCTGCCTTTCCTTACTGGTGTTTCTTTAAAAAAGTAGGGAACTATATGGGGTCTCAGATAAATATTTATAGGTGTTACAAACGGAGTGACAAAATTATTAAACCTAACTGCACTAGATCCAATTGCGACATATAAAAAGGCTAAAATGGCGAATAAAGGGCTCTCTTAGAAAATCGATCATTAAAAAATCGAAATCTTAAAAAGTAATTTCTGTAGAACCGATATTCTTCTAATTGATCTAATAGCATTTCATTTGATGGTTTGCGGTGTATTTATATATACGGTCAAATGTCTAAAAGTTCCTTGTTATATTTTTACAGAACGTAACCGTATATTTTGAAGGAAAAAAACCTATTCTATCATACTTGGAATTCTTTGCCAAATTTGTAGAAACAAGTAAGAATGTTTCAGTCGGTTAAACCGACTAAGGTATACCCTCACTTTGTGATTATTGTAATATGGAATATTAAACGAATTATTCTGTCAATTTGTGTGGGAGATACCAGAAGGTTTTTAACAAATACACCTATTTTTCGCTGAATAGTAGATACTTTAAATACATTGCACTGTGCCGAATTATAAGCGTTTACCGTTATGAGATATTAAATGTTGGTATGATTTGGTCATTTTATGTGGGAGGTACAAAAAGGCGCGTGGTAATAACGCCCATTTTTTACAGAACTTCAGAAGCTTTACATTGTGCTTTACAATGTTGTTGCATTTTCGTGCATTGGTACTCGCGCTATATACATAGAAAAAAATATTACCACGTACCAAATTTGAAGTCAATCAGTTAGTCCTTTCCAGAGTTATCGTGCGCACCAGCCAGCAGACAGACAGACAGACGAACGTACGGACGGACAATGCTCATTCGACTTAAAATGGCCCAAAACGGATTTCCGCCGAACATACTTAGGGTCTTAGATCACTCCTTCGATGTGTTACACTTTGGGCTCGTAGCAAATGATATATACACTCCTCTCTAAGGTGAGGGGATAAAAATATTGTAAGTTAAGATCTGAGAGATATTTAATTGTCACAGCTACATAGTGGAATTTTATGAGGAGCATTCCTTAAATGTCCTTTTTTAAAGAACTTTTTTTAATTTTCTCGAAAAAATTACAAAATTGACCCATAAAGAGAGGAGCTAGAGGGTTGATATCTTTCATAAAAATGATCCTCATAAAATTCCACTATATAGCTCATACAATAAGAGCTCTCTCAGAAGTTAACTTACATACAATTTTTCAGTTCATTAATTTGGGACAAAATTCTGAGAAATGGAAGTGAAAGTAGCCCCAAAAATATGAACTTCTTTATCATTCGTTTAGTCAAGTTGGCTCAATGAATAATTTAATGGCCATACGAATTTTTTTGCCCAAAGTGGATTTTTAGCACTTTTCCTTTATTTCTCGGTATACCGTACAAAATATCTCTTTTGCGTCTGAAGCAAAGTTGTAGATATTGAATTGGAGAATTTTTTTTTAATAATTTTTTCGTGTTTAGGACTCTGTTTAGGAAAAATTTTGTTGCATAGTGTAATTATCCAAGGGTTCCCTTTATTTCGTTCTTTGAACAGGAGGATGTATTCTGAAGTCTTTCATTTCAAAATTATTACATTACAGAGATAACTAACCTCTTTGATTTCCCACCAACTTTTGAGGTCGATTCTTGAAAACAAAAGCTAGCCTAGAAAAACGGCCACATCAACAACATTTAGCATTGTCTAGGTAGCTTTCGAAACGATACCGTCCACCAACCAGTGGCCAACCCTAATAAAATGCACACACTTATTATTCTTCTTTTTCAAAGAAGATTTGTTTTTCTGATTTACAGAAATAGTTCCATAAATAAACCTATTTCTTCGTAAATATTAACACGATTAATAGTTTCGAAAATATTACAAAATTTCTTTGGGAACTTTTTTTGTGAAAAAACATGTAAATAATCATTTCCGCGGACTGTGCAATGAAGTGAATTTCGTTAAAAAATGTAGTGTGAACTTTTAATGTAAAAACGTATTCACCTTTGTTAACTATTTACACATCTCACTTTAAAACACTCCTCTCTTTGCAAAGAAAACATTCAAAATTACGAAACATTCAAACATTCACTACTAGAAATCACTTTTTCCATCTTCCACCCAAATGCTGTAGCTCAGTTTGCAAAATTAAATATTGCAATAATACGTGAGCGATTCCATCGAAGATTTGTGCACCGTGTAATATTTATTTTTCCAGAAGATTCAAAAGTTTGCTTAAGCATTGTGTTGGCGAAAAATCTTACAAAGTTTTAGCTTACTCTAAGTCTGACACATTGTCTGTTTTGCTCTATGGATTTTTCGTACGTTTTACAAAACATCATCATATTTACCAAAGTGCCGGATCGAATTTTAATACCATCTCTCGGACACGAATGTGCGATGATGGCCATCATCATCATTGTCGTCATCGCATTCGATGGATTTGCCATTATCGAGTCCAAAGTATTATATTTATGCTACTTTTGTACGTTTTTACAACATTGTACTAGTTATGGTCAAACACATGAAAGGAGAAGAAGAACTGACTGACCATTAGTAGTTTGTTGGCTGGGGGAGTGAAGTGTACATGAAGTATTTATTACATGGAAATGGGGTGTGCAGGCAGGAGTCAGGGAGATTTGTTGGTCTAAAGCTTTAATCCGCAACGAACCATTTTGACCACAATGTTTATATTGCAATTTTACAATTATTCGCATTTTCCAACACGACACTACACGATGTTGTTGATGTTGCTGATGTTGCAGTTGCTGGTATTATTGGTGTTGGAATTGTTGCTGTTGTTAGTTGCGGTTTCATGGTTTTGTGGTAGAAATATTTTCCAACCCAACCATCCCCCAACGAATCTTTGCAATGGAATTCGTTTGCCTCCTCCCCACATGAGCAAATGCAGATATTCGCATAAATATTTGCTGTTAGTTTTATGTTATTTTATTTGTGAGCGATTTTCCAACGCGATGACATAATGGCAAAAAACTGGAAAAATAATTACACCATATTGTGGAAGATTCTACACAGTGTTTAGTAATCGATAACAACTATAGATGTTTTTTTTTTGATACATTTCACAATGTTGGCACGATCACAACGAAATTTGTAACAAATATCTGTACGTCCTGAAGAAACTCGGTACAGCTTCAAGTCGAAACAGAATCACATGGATAGCTGATTCCATTTATGAAATTTCGCAGAGTAGAGTTTCTTGATGGAAGGATGGACCCTGCCAAATTATACCCTGCCTCATATATACGTACATCCCGATTTTGCATTTTCTATATTCAGATCTGAATAAATTTTAACATATAACAGTTTATTGAAACAAAAAAGAACTTTATCTAATTTCGAAAAAAAAACTGAAAAAATTGTTTAGAATATTAGCGCTGTAAAATTAAAAATTTTGGACAGATCGTTAGAAATACAGCAAATGTTGAAAATATATCTTCCTATTCTGCATTGTAGGTAAGCTGCGCCGGACTTTAGCCCTACCTTACTGGTTAGAGATAAGAAACATTTTTTATACGTCAATTATTTTATTTGCGAAATATTGTTAAAGTTTCTTTTAAATTCTCGTATAAATAACTACAATGTATAATTATTTTATTAAATTCTCTTTAACCCCATTACGTCGAAATAAGGGCTACGCCAAATTATTTTTGGCCGTTAAATCCGGGCACATATACAGTATTCTATTAATTTTGTAAAACATTTCGGCATTTCAAATGATCAAGTGGCTTTAGTTTTTGAGTCAGTTTGATCTTGTAAGGATGAAGGCCAAGATCTTTTCGCAAAATACGCCACAGTGTGGTTTGAGAGATGCCCAACTCCTGCCCAACGTCGTCTCTTTGGCGCCGTACATTCAAAAGTGAAAATTTGGATTAAAATTTTTCCACTATATATCACGCACAGCCTGTCGGGTGGGACGATTACACTATGCAACAAAATTTTTGTCCAAGGGATTTGGATAACAGTTTCTGGTGCAATTAGGTGTCACAATTACGAAAAAAATATTAAACAAATTTTCTGTGGTAATCTTTTTTTTTTAATTCCAGCTTTCATGTAAAGTACATTCAGTATTTGGGCCATAATGTTTCAAGTATAAGCCTGATTGAGCCGTGTTGTGTCTCAAATTAAAGGGAATTGTGAGGGCTACATATGCTGCTTTCACGTAGAATCTTTGGTTTAGTAACAGTCGTCAAAAATATGGGAAAAAAATGATTTATTTTTTAAAAACACTTTTTCCTGGTACAAAAAAAACCATAAAAAATTGAAAAAAAAATCGAAAACATTATTTTATCACATTTTTAAAAAGCCAGCATGCTAACGAAGAGAACATCCAACCATTTTGTAAATCTTGTTTCATATTTTTTCATTTTTAAATGATGTTTTTGCTTATATTGAATCCGCCATATGAGAGAGACATATAAGAGAAATTGCACTTGCATTTTATTTTATGAGGATTGATGTCAGACATTATAAAATTATAGAGAGGACGAGGTTTTATGGCCATTCGTAACTCTCCATAAAACATGATATGCAATGTGAGAGCTATATTGGATGAGATCCGTTCAGATAGAGCGTCATTCAACAATATTTGTGGTTTTTTATTTATGAGGTTTCCATTCAGTTACGCCTTTTAGGGGCATGAACATCCCAGTCGTCTACAGGGTGGCTGATATGTATTGCAACCAACTTCAGGTTGCTATCATTTCTAAACCGCTAGTCTGATAGCTGACAGATTTATTTCAGTGACAGTTCATTTTATTGTTTACAAGCTTACAAAAGCATTTTGCATTCAGAAAAAAGTTATTCGTGATGGAATTCAAGCGTGATAGTGTGATTGCTTTATATTTGGGTGGAAAAACACAAGTGGCTATCGTTAGAGCCCTCCAGCATTTAAATGTGAATAAATCTTTTGTTTCTCGTACCATTTCTCGTTACCGTGATAATGGCAGTGTTGCATCGCGTCCAAAAAGTGGACGAAAAAAAACGGTAACAACACCAGAAATGATCCGAAAAGTGAAGGCCAGATTTGATCGAAATCCACGCCGCCAGTTACCGAATTTGGTTTTCTCCGATGAGAAGCCATTCCAAATTGAGCAGTTTGTGAACAAACAAAATGATCGGGTTTACTTGCCAAAGAGGTCAGCTGAAAATTTACACCTTCAATTGGCCACCAGAACTCAAGCGCCGCCGATGGTAATGGTGTGGGCCGCCGTAACGGCCGATGGTCGCTTCAATGCCGAATATTATCGGGAAAATGTCCTAAAGACAGTAATTTAGGCCTGGGCAGACAAACATTTCGGCCGCAGACCATGGACATTCCAACAGGACTCAGCACCATCGCACTCAGCACGCGTCAACCAAGAATGGCTTAAAAAGGAGGTTCCTCGCTTCATTTCTACCGCACAATGGCCACCAAGATCTCCGGATTTTAATCCGTTGGACTTTTACGCCTGGGGCATTTTAGAGAGTAAGGTTCGCACTAAAAAATACCAAAGTATCGATCATCTCAAGACGGCGCTTCGCCGGGAATGGGCCAAAATACCGCAGAGCCACTTTCGTGCAGCGTGTGATGGCTTTGCGGCCGTTTGAAGGCCGTAATTCGTGCCAAAGGTGGCCAATTCGAACAAATCTAAACTTTTTCTAAAATTTTATGTTATTTCCGAAATTGTTTGCTTTTGAACAATAAAATTTAAAAAAAATTAAAAAATATAGCGCTTTACTTTGTTGCATTACATATCAGCCACCCTGTATACAGGTAGTAAAATATTGGGTTACTACTTTCGAAGAAAAC
This sequence comes from Eudasyphora cyanicolor, assembly GCA_963930755.1. NCBI lineage: Eukaryota > Metazoa > Arthropoda > Insecta > Diptera > Muscidae > Eudasyphora > Eudasyphora cyanicolor. The sequence continues at coordinate 197,845,139 of OZ005737.1, read as the reverse complement.
TATATGTCAGCTACAGGTACTGCAACTTATGAACCTTAAACACGGAATTTATGAATGAAATTTCTAATTAATAAATTAGTGTAATTCAGCGCCTTAAAGAGATAAGTCGATTTTCTGAAAAATATTACAAAGTTATATTTCGAAGTATGAATAGAAGGCAAACAACTTTTCAATGTGTAAATGATCCCGACAATTTCTGCTACATCTGCCCAAAATATGTAATTAAAAAATCGACGTGCGTTTAGTAAAATAATAGAAGAAATATATGTGTAATATTTTGGTATACGAGTTAAAAATATGAACGAACCGTGGACGCCTACTATTTTGTGTAATTCGTGCCATGTAAATCTTATTCGATGGACTAGTGGAAGAATGCGGTAAGTACTTTAAAATTAATGTATTACAATGTTTTGTGGAATAAAACGTTTTAATTTTAGACTTCACGTGCAATTTGGAATGCCAATGATTTGGAGACAACCATTCAATCACGATACGGACTGCTATTATTGTCTAAGTTAATAGATTGTAGTAGGAAGTGTCTAAGTATAACTGACAGCCCAATAACGGAAACATCATCAAGTTAAAGTGAGTACTCAACTCTGAGCGATTCAAGTTTGAGTTAGAATTCATTGCTTTTAACTCAGTTTCAACATATTGATCTACAGAGAGATTTTGAACTGACCAAAGATAAGGCAGAACTACTTGCATCTGGGATGAAACAGTACAATATTTTGGCCCCAGATGTTAACATATCATATTATAGAGTCCGTGATATACCTTAAAAGCAATTTTATACAACTGTGGATAACAGATGCTTTTGCAGGGAAATTCCCGGATTGTTCGAGGAACTTAATCAAACATACAATTCATAGGAATGGCGGTTACTTGTTGACAGCAGTAAAGAAAGTTTGAAAGCAGTACTTTTATATGTACAACGGAAATCAGAAACCATCGATTCCCATTGCTCATGCTGTCAACACTAAGGAATCATACGAAACAATGGCTAAATTGATAAAATACATAAAATATGAACATGACTGGAAAATTTGTTGCGATTTAAAAGTAATTGGTATGTTATGCCTCTGGGGCTCTTTAAAAATTTTGTAAAAGCCTTAAGGAAAGATGGCAATTCACTCTCATATTTAAAATATTTCTTTAAAAGTCTTTCTTTTCAAAAAATCGAAGAAGGAGTTTTTGATGGGCCTAAAATAAGGAAACTAATGAAAGATGTGAATTTCGAATCATATTTGACGTTGGATGAAATTGAAAGAATGATGGGAGATTATACTTGGGCTCTCATTAGAGAAACCAATTCCGAAATCTAGCAACGTCAACAAAGAACTCACAATTACTTATAATGAAACTTGTTCATGTAAATAAACTCAAATGGACATAATATAAATAAAAGTAATAAATAAAATCGATATTTAAACAAGAATTTAAAAAAAGAGATTTTTTGAAATTCTCGTACCTCTACCAAAAGGGCTATAATTTCTACATTTATCGATAGATTTTTTGCAAATAGGCATTATTTCTTCGCTAGGATGCAAACTTTTAATAAATAAAATAAAATATTTTTTTTTCTATTTTTTAAAGTTTTTTTTGACACAGAATTTTTCTTGTTTTTTTTTTTAAAAAAATCTACTTTTTCCAATTTGTTTAATGACTGTTACTAAACCACTGTTTCTAAGTGAAAGAGATATTTCCAGCATTGGTAGCCCACATTAATAGCTTCAATTTAACGTACAAGCCGACCTGATCGGGCATATACTCCAAAAATTATAGTGCAAATACTAAGGGTACCTTCGACGATAATAGTATTTTTAATAAATTTTTTTTAAAAAAAATGTATACATACAAAATTTTTGGTTTTGATTTTATATAACAGTATGCCACAATCTATACAAAAAAATAATTTTTAGGTCTAGGACACAAAAAAAATTGTTGTTGTTGCATAGTGTTATTACGGCCGAACATTGGAGTAAACTCTCTTAAAGTTGCGACCACCGAATCAGGATTTAATTTTTAATGATTTCCAAACGTGCACGTAAGTGAACTTTACCGTGATGAAAATGTTGACTTCGACTAACGTTTTGACACTGACAGATCATTAAAAATGTTTGAGGGTGCGTTGACATAAAGATACGAAATTGTTATGTCCCTATTAGAAAACTATATTTACCCAGGGAATGTACGATACATAATAAAGTGTATTGGCCATTGAAACGTACCTGAAAAAGAAAATGAGAATATATATAAATACATCATTATTTTGTTATAATATATACTCGTAATATAAGAATATAGTAATACATAGTATTCAATATTTAATATAAAAAAGACGAAAATACTAAATTGAATGTAATATCAACATAGATTACACTGTGCGACACAATTTTGCACCCATGAACGAAACTATATAAACTAGTGAAACTGTGTTTTATTTTGTGATCGTTTGTCCTTTTACCGGACAATTGATAAATATGAATATCAAATAAATAATCAAATGGAATAATTTCCCAAGGACGAAGGGCATTAAATTATGTCCTTTTAAACGTTTATCCTTGAATATCTTTCAAAGTAGTGGGTCTAAAAAACTGAAAAAATAATGCTACAGAACTCTAACTGAAACAACACATACTTAAAGCTTTCTATCGTTTACTGTTAAGGAATACATTTTTTTTTAATTCCACAGTCTGCATAGTATATTAAGGACTCTGAGCCAAAAAAATATTTTTTCCCTCCCACGAAAGAGAATGTACACAACTGAGAATATAGGCTTCTAGTATAAAAACTATGTACTAAGTTCCTTATAAAGGGTGTCCCAAGAAGAGCGCATTTTTTAATTACTGATGCAGCAATTGAATTGTTTCTCTGGCTGTATGACATGTGGCGCCGTCTTGTTGGAACTAAATGCCCTCCACATTCATTTCTTCAATTCTAGGCAAGAAAAAACTGGTTATCATTTCACGATTGACTGTTTGCGCTTGACCTGCCTCATTTTCATAAAAAAAGGTCCAATGATTCCTCCAGCCCAAAAACCACACCACACAGTGACACGTTGAGGATGCATTTGCTTCTCGTGAATCACTCGAGGATTTTCCGCACCCCAAATGCGACAATTCTGCCTATTGACGAAGCCATCAAGATGAAAATGGGCCTCGTCACTGAAGATGATTTTATCGGCAAAATCAGCATTTTCATGTTGTCTCTCCAATACCCAATTAACGAACTCCCTTCGCTGTCCTTCTCCATTTTTACTAACCTCGTACCTTCTACTAACAAACAATAACAATTATTCAAATGTCAAACAATGACACTTCGAATGTTGCGAGATTTAAAAATTGCGTTCTTCTTGGGACACCTTTTATCATGATCGTTTGACCTTTTTTACAACGGTAACAATTTTGATATAACTGTCTTCACACCTATTGCAATGTAAACAACATCAATATGCGTATCAAATGAAAGGTTACAAAAAAGTTGTAATTTGTCGCACGGTGTTACAAATCAAGCTGGGATTTCCAAAGTTCGAGACCCAGCCAATTTAAATAAATATTTATAGGAAGTTCTTGACTCCATTAAAATAGGAGAGGATACAAGTGTAATACTCTATTATAAAGGACGACCTCATTGATATACTCTATTATAGATAACTAACTGAGATATCAACTATATTGCAGATTACGATTTCAGTGGTATACTCCCTTGTAGAGTTCAACCTGAGTTGTTCAGTAAAGAGAAAGACCTCAGTGGTCGATTATAATTAATATCAAAACAGACATCATTGGTTGACTTTAATCCAGAGAAAGAACTCAGTGAATGGCTTTAATACACACAAACCTTCAGTGATTGACTTTAATGAAAAAACTTCTAATCATCGACTATAGTATAGAGGACGACCTCAGAGTCGAATCCAGTATGAATAGAAGGTGACCTCAGTAGGCTTCTGTATTATAGAGGAAAACCTAAGAGATCGACTATTAGTATATAGGAAGGCCTCAGTGGTGAACTCTGGTACAGAGAAAAGGCTTAATATATAGGAAGACCTCAGTGGTCAACTCTTGAAAAGAGGAAAACCTCAGTGGTCGACTCTAGTATAGTGGAAGACCTCAGAGGTCGACTCTAGTACTGTGGAAGAACTCAGAAATCGACTCTAGTACAGAGGAAAGCCTCAGTGTTGAACTCTGGTACAGAGAAATACCTTAGTATATAGGAAGGCCTTAGTGGTGGACTCTAGTATAGAGGAAGAACTCAGTGGTCGACTCTAGTATAGAGGAAGACCCCAGTGGTCGACTATAGTGTAGAGGGAGACCTCAGAGGTCGACTCTAGTACAGATGATGATCATAGTGGTCGACTCTGGTATAGTGGAAGACCTCTGAGGGCGACTCTAGTATTGTGGAAGACCTCAGAGATCGACCATAGTATAGAGGAAGACCTCTGTGGTAGACTCTAGTATAAAGAAAGAACTCAGTGGTCGACTGTAGTACAGAGGGAGACTTCGGTGGTCGACTCTAGTATTGGAATACAACTCTAGTAGAGGAATACGACTCTAGTAGAGGAATACAACTCTAGTAGAGGAATACGACTCTACTATGGCGGAAGAAAACTCTAGCATAGACGAGGACATCTGAGGTCGACTCTAATATAGTGAAATACCTCAGAGGTCGACTCTAGTATAGTAGTAAACCTCAAAGATCGACTCTAGTATAGAGAATGGCCTCAGCGGAGAGCTCTGGTACAGAGGAACTCAGTGGTCGACCGTAGTACCGAGGAAGACTTCAGCGGTCGACTCTCGTAGAGGAAGGTGGTCAGTGGTCGAGTCTAGCATAAAGGAAGATCCCAGAGGAAGACCTCAGTGGTCGACTCTAGTATAGAGGAAGACTCAGTGGTCAATTCTAGAATAGAGGAAGACCTCAGTGGTCGACTCTAGAATAGAGGAAGACCTCAGTGGTCGACTCTAGAATAGAGGAAGACCTCAGTGGTCGACTCTAGTATAGAGGAAGACCTCAGTGGTCGACTCTAGTATAGAGGAAGACCTCAGTAGTCGATTCTAGTATAGAGGAAGACCTCAGTAGTCGACTGTAGTATAGAGGAAGACATCAGTGGTCGACTCTAGTATAGAGGAAGACCTCAGTGGTCGACTCTAGTATAGAGGAAGACCTCAGTGGTCGACTCTAGTATAGAGGAAGACCTCAGTGGTCGACTCTAGTATAGAGGAAGACCTCAGTGGTCGACTCTAGTACAGAGGAAGACCTCAGTGGTCGACTCTAGTACAGAGGAAGACCTGAAAGGTCGACTCTAGTACAGAGGAAGACCTCAGAGGTCGACTCTAGTATAGAGGAAGGCCTCAGAGGTCGACTCTAGTATAGAGGAAGACCTCAGAGGTCGACTCTAGTATAGAGGAAGACCTCAGAGGTCGACTCTAGTATAGAGGAAGACCTCAGAGGTCGACTCTAGTATAGAGGAAGACCTCAGAGGTCGACTCTATTATAGATGAAGGCCTCAGAGGTCGACTCTAGTATAGAGGAAGACCTCAGAGGTCGACTCTAGTATAGAGGAAGACCTCAGAGGTCGACTCTAGTATAGAGGAAGACCTCAGAGGTCGAATGTAGTATAGAGGAAGACCTCAGAGGTCGACTCTAGTATAGAGGAGGACCTCAGAGGTCGACTCTAGTATAGAGGAAGACCTCAGAGGTCGACTCTAGTATAGAGGAAGACCTCAGAGGTCGACTCTAGTATAGAGGAAGACCTCAGAGGTCGACTCTAGTATAGAGGAAGACCTCAGTAGTCGAGTCTAGTATAGAGAAAGACCTCATAGGTCGACTCTAGTATAGAGGAAGACCTCAGTAGTCGAGTCTAGTATAGAGAAAGACCTCAGAGGTCGACTCTAGTATAGAGGAAGACATCAGTAGTCGAGTCTAGTATAGAGAAAGACCTCAGAGGTCGACTCTAGAAAAGAGGAGACCAAATTTATAGTATACCTATATTTTCATTTTGATAGAACACATAAGTGCAATCCCAATTTTGTAGCAAAAAATTCGCACATACTAGTATGACGTTAAAAAAAATCCCCGAACCAACAATTGTTTTCCTTCCCTGTTGCCTAGAGTTAATCAGTTAATCATTTAGCTTTAGGCGAAATGTTTTGGTCTGTTTCGTTAGCTTACAGTGGGTCTAAAAAACTGAAAAAATAATGCTATAGAACTCTAACTGAAACAACACATACTTAAAGCTTTCTATCGTTTACTGTTAAGGAATACATTATTTTTAAAATTCCACAGTCTGCATAGTATATTAAGGACTCTGAGCCAAAAAAATATTTTTCCCTCCCACGAAAGAGAATGTACACAACTGAGAATATAGGCTACTAGTATAAAAACTATGTACTAAGTTCCTTATATCATGATCGTTTGACTTTTTCAAATTACAACGGTAACAATTTTGATATAACTGTCTTCACACCTATTGCAATGTAAACAACATCAATATGCGTATCAAATGAAAGGTTACAAAAAAGTTGTAATTTGTCGCACGGTGTTACAAATCAAGCTGGGATTTCCAAAGTTCGAGACCCAACCAATTTAAATAAATATTTATAGGAAGTTCTTGACTCCATTAAAATAGGAGAGGATACAAGTGTAATACTCTATTATAAAGGACGACCTCATTGATATACTCTATTATAGATAACTAACTGAGATATCAACTATATTGCAGATTACGATTTCAGTGGTATACTCCCTTGTAGAGTTCAACCTGAGTTGTTCAGTAAAGAGAAAGACCTCAGTGGTCGATTATAATTAATATCAAAACAGACATCATTGGTTGACTTTAATCCAGAGAAAGAACTCAGTGAATGGCTTTAATACACACAAACCTTCAGTGATTGACTTTAATGAAAAAACTTCTAATCATCGACAGAGTCGAATCCAGTATGAATAGAATGTGACCTCAGTAGGCTTCTGTATTATAGAGGAAAACCTAAGAGATCGACTATTAGTATATAGGAAGGCCTCAGTGGTGAACTCTGGTACAGAGAAAAGGCTTAATATATAGGAAGACCTCAGTGGTCAACTCTTGAAAAGAGGAAAACCTCAGTGGTCGACTCTAGTATAGTGGAAGACCTCAGAGGTCGACTCTAGTACTGTGGAAGAACTCAGAAATCGACTCTAGTACAGAGGAAAGCCTCAGTGTTGAACTCTGGTACAGAGAAACACCTTAGTATATAGGAAGGCCTTAGTGGTGGACTCTAGTATAGAGGAAGAACTCAGTGGTCGACTCTAGTATAGAGGAAGACCCCAGTGGTCGACTATAGTGTAGAGGGAGACCTCAGAGGTCGACTCTAGTACAGATGATGATCATAGTGGTCGACTCTGGTATAGTGGAAGACCTCTGAGGGCGACTCTAGTATTGTGGAAGACCTCAGAGATCGACTCTAGTATAGAGGAAGACCTCTGTGGTAGACTCTAGTATAAAGAAAGAACTCAGTGGTCGACTGTAGTACAGAGGGAGACTTCGGTGGTCGACTCTAGTATTGGAATACAACTCTAGTAGAGGAATACGACTCTAGTAGAGGAATACAACTCTAGTAGAGGAATACGACTCTACTATGGCGGAAGAAAACTCTAGCATAGACGAGGACATCTGAGGTCGACTCTAATATAGTGAAATACCTCAGAGGTCGACTCTAGTATAGTAGTAAACCTCAAAGATCGACTCTAGTATAGAGAAAGGCCTCAGCGGAGAGCTCTGGTACAGAGGAACTCAGTGGTCGACCGTAGTACCGAGGAAGACTTCAGCGGTCGACTCTCGTAGAGGAAGGTGGTCAGTGGTCGAGTCTAGCATAAAGGAAGATTCCAGAGGAAGACCTCAGTGGTCGACTCTAGTATAGAGGAAGACCTCAGTGGTCGACTCTAGTATAGAGGAAGACTCAGTGGTCAATTCTAGAATAGAGGAAGACCTCAGTGGTCGACTCTAGAATAGAGGAAGACCTCAGTGGTCGACTCTAGAATAGAGGAAGACCTCAGTGGTCGACCCTAGTATAGAGGAAGACCTCAGTGGTCGACTCTAGTATAGAGGAAGACCTCAGTAGTCGATTCTAGTATAGAGGAAGACCTCAGTAGTCGACTGTAGTATAGAGGAAGACATCAGTGGTCGACTCTAGTATAGAGGAAGACCTCAGTGGTCGACTCTAGTATAGAGGAAGACCTCAGTGGTCGACTCTAGTATAGAGGAAGACCTCAGTGGTCGACTCTAGTATAGAGGAAGACCTCAGTGGTCGACTCTAGTATAGAGGAAGACCTCAGTGGTCGACTCTAGTACAGAGGAAGACCTCAGAGGTCGACTCTAGTATAGAGGAAGGCCTCAGAGGTCGACTCTAGTATAGAGGAAGACCTCAGAGGTCGACTCTAGTATAGAGGAAGATCTCAGAGGTCGACTCTAGTATAGAGGAAGACCTCAGAGGTCGACTCTAGTATAGAGGAAGACCTCAGAGGTCGACTCTAGTATAGAGGAAGACCTCAGAGGTCGACTATAGTATAGAGGAAGACCTCAGAGGTCGACTCTATTATAGATGAAGACCTCAGAGGTCGACTCTAGTATAGAGGAAGACCTCAGAGGTCGACTCTAGTATAGAGGAAGACCTCAGAGGTCGACTCTATTATAGATGAAGACCTCAGAGGTCGACTCTAGTATAGAGGAAGACCTCAGAGGTCGACTCTAGTATAGAGGAAGACCTCAGTGGTCGACTCTAGTATAGAGGAAGACCTCAGTGGTCGACTCTAGTATAGAGGAAGACCTCAGTGGTCGACTCTAGTACAGAGGAAGACCTGAAAGGTCGACTCTAGTACAGAGGAAGACCTCAGAGGTCGACTCTAGTATAGAGGAAGGCCTCAGAGGTCGACTCTAGTATAGAGGAAGACCTCAGAGGTCGACTCTAGTATAGAGGAAGACCTCAGAGGTCGACTCTAGTATAGAGGAAGACCTCAGAGGTCGACTCTAGTATAGAGGAAGACCTCAGAGGTCGACTCTAGTATAGAGGAAGACCTCAGAGGTCGACTCTAGTATAGAGGAAGACCTCAGAGGTCGACTCTAGTATAGAGGAAGACCTCAGAGGTCGACTCTAGTATAGAGGAAGACCTCAGAGGTCGACTCTAGTATAGAGGAAGACCTCAGAGGTCGACTCTAGTATAGAGGAAGACCTCAGTAGTCGAGTCTAGTATAGAGAAAGACCTCATAGGTCGACCCTAGTATAGAGGAAGACCTCAGTGGTCGACTCTAGTATAGAGGAAGACCTCAGTAGTCGATTCTAGTATAGAGGAAGACCTCAGTAGTCGACCCTAGTATAGAGGAAGACCTCACTGGTCGACTTGGAATACAACTCTAGTAGAGGAATACGACTCTAGTGGAGGAATACAACTCTAGTAGAGGAATACGACTCTACTATGGCGGAAGAAAACTGTAACATAGACGAGGACCTCTGAGGTCGACTCTAATTTAGTGAAATACCTCAGAGGTCGACTCTAGTATAGTAGTAAACCTCAAAGATCGACTCTAGTATAGAGAAAGGCCTCAGCGGTGAGCTCTGATGCAGAGGAACTCAGTGGTCGACTTAAGTACCGAGGAAGACTTCAGCGGTCGACTCTCGTAGAGGAAGGTGGTCAGTGGTCGAGTCTAGCATAAAGGAAGATCCCAGTGGTCGACTATAGTGTAGAGGAAAACCTCAGTGGTCGACTCTAGTATAGAGGAATACCTCAGTGTTCGACTCTAGAATAGAGGGAGATCTCAGTTGTCAAATCTAGTTTCGCGGAAAACCTCAGTGGTCGACTCTAGAATAGAGGAAGACCTCAGTGGTCGACTCTAGAATAGAGGAAGACCTCAGAGGTCGACTCTAGTATAGAGGAAGACCTCAGAGGTCGACTCTACTATAGAGGAAGACCTCAGAGGTCGACTCTAGTATAGAGAAATACCTCAGTGGTCGACTCTAGTATAGAGGAAGACCTCAGTGGTCGACTCTAGTATAGAGGAAGACCTCAGAGGTCGACTCTAGTACAGAGGAAGACCTCAGTGGTCGACTCTATAAAAGAGGAAGACCTCAGAGGTCGACTCTAGTATAGAGGAAGACCTCAGAGGTCGACTCTAGTATAGAGGAAGACCTCAGTAGTCGAGTCTAGTATAGAGGAAGACCTCAGTAGTCGAGTCTAGTGTAGAGAAAGACCTCAGAGGTCGACTCTAGTATAGAGAAAGACCTCAGAGGTCGACTCTAGAAATGAGGAGACCAAATTTATAGTATACCTATATTTTCATTTTGATGGTGCACATAAGTGCAACACCAATTTGTAACAAAAAAATTCGCACATATTTGTATGATGTGAAAAAAATCCCCGAACAAAAAATTGTTTTCCTTCCTTATTGCCTAGAGTTAATCAGTTAATCATTTAATCATTTAGCCTTAGGCGAAATGTTTTGGTATACCTCGTTAGCTTATGTTTTGGAATTGGCAAACTAGTCATAATGCACGGCCCTTTGGATAAGCAGGTCAATGTCACTTTCCATCGTGGTACCCAACATCATGTGAATCTTGGCACCTTAATTGTTTCTTCTCCTACTCTAACAAGTGATTAATTAAGTTTTCTTGATGAGATTTGACATATTTAAGGGTGCCATTTTATCCAACAAATAATGAAAAATGAGCATTAAATTTCATTGCCCTTTTCATGGGGTTTCTTATATACCCAGAAAGTAGGTCATGATAAATCCATGCAGATGAAAAAACGTCAGTAATGATTAAAAAAAACCTGAATATATGCACACTTGGTTGAATGAAGGTGTCAAATTTTTCTGCAAAAAAGACCTAGTAAAGAAATAGTTAATTATGAACACTTTTAGGCCTAATCTATACATCAGAAAATTAGTTTTTTTCTCTTTAACTTGGATATCTTTAATCTTTGTTTTGACTTGACTCATCATCTGAGAAATCATTTCAAATGTGTAAGATAAGCATAGCAAAAGCGGGCCAAAAAAAACTCCTAAGAAGAAAAAGCGTTGGCCGACGGTTGTACAAACAAAACGGAGACTACAAAATTGGTTGCGGTAGGTCGTGGTACGAATGTACATATTTGGCCGTTATGTTTCGATGGATGACTGACTGACAGACCCGCTTACCGACAATGGGGAAGCTTGTGCATTTAAGCGTGGCTTGGTTTTATATTTCGTTTTTATTATTATTTCTTTTGGCTTTATCTTACGTTTTTAGTTTAATGGGTTATTTAATTTTTTTTTGTTAATTTAATCATATGTTTATTTTTTATTATTATTGCAGATGTTTATTATTTGTCTACACAAATAACTACAAACAATGGGTATAGATATGTTAGAAATGTAAAATATCAAAGAAGCCTCTGTTTAGGCAACGATTATATGCGGTCCTAAGGTCATTAATACATTAAATATCCAGCAAATTTAGCGGATTTTGGAAGACTTACAAGAAGTAGCTGCAATAGAGTAAGCATTAGGCGGAAAATTATTTTAGAGTCAAAATTCTAATTTGCAATAAAAGAATTAATGAACATAATGTCGAATAGTCATGCTGTTAATTGGAGAATACCGACAATTGCTTAACAGATGCGGTGGAACGATGTGTAGAGCACAACATTGACAGACAATGTTGGCTCATTCTTTGTCAGAATTGCTTGACGGGCTAAATTACAATATAACAACATTCACACATATTTGGTAATTACGACGCTTTCGCATCTACACATGAATTTGATTTGGAGTGAAGACAATCCAAAAATCCTGCGAAAAGTGTGTGAAAATCGGGGTTCCAAATTGCGCCATGTACGAGCCGTGCCAGCTAGGGAGGCCACATGGACCAAATCATATTTAAATATTAATGGCTTTGTTTTAATTTAAAGATCTGTAACTCTTAAAAACATTTGTTAAACAAATGCACGTCAACTTTTAACGTTCTCTTTAAAATGACACAAATTAACTCAGAATCTATTTCATCTATCCGTATTAGTGAACTGAATTCTGATATCTTCCATTTAAATGAATAAATGTCCAATGTATCTCCTAAAATTATATTCCAGTTATATACAGTTGGCTTGATTCTCCGGAGGTCATAGTATTTTAATATACATACATATATAGTCTTAAAATAGTTTAGCATGAGTACTTGTTTCACATTTACATCTAAGCTTTACAAACAAAGGTTAAGATCGTTCTTTTTGTTTCAAGTTCAGATTAATTTAATTTTTTATGGCAACCAGCTTTTTACTGTGTGGTCGTTGTTTGGCCTCAAATAAAAATCGCAAGCAGTAGTAAGTAGTCAACTCATAGTGTTTGCGAAAATGTTTCTATTGGTTGGTTGTTTACTCGGTTTTAGAAAAAAACCCAAATGCTTATATAAACGATATGCAAAATTTTCAATTCGAATTAAAATACAAAATTATTACTAATTTATTATACCCTCACTTTAGTGTGACGAGGGTATATATCATTTGCTACGGAAAAAAGTGTAACACATCGAAGGAGTGATCTAAGACCCTAAGTATGTTCGGAGGAAATCCGTTTTGGGTCATTTTAAGTCGAATGAGCAATGTCCGTCCGTCTGTCTGTCTGTCTGTCTGTCTGTCTGTCTGCTGGCTGGTGCGCACGATAACTCTCGAAAGAAGTAACCGATTGACTTCAAATTTGGTATGTGGTAATATTTTGATCTATCTCCGGATGAGTTCGAAGATGGGCCATATTGGTCTACTCCTTCTGGTACCTCCCACACAAAGGGTTAAAATTTAGTGAAATATTGATTCTTTAATAACTTCTATACTGCTTATTCGAATCTTTTGAAATTCTGCACATAATATTAGTATATTAGTCGCTATTAACTCGAGAAAAATGGGTGAAGTTGGCATGCCCCTTTTGGTACCTCCCACACAAATGGACCATTTTGCATCAAAATTTAACTGCTTATAACTTTAATACAAGTGCATAAAAATGCTTGAAATTTTCTACAGTATAATGTTTTTGTAGCGCCTATAGTCCGGTAAAAAATGGGCATTATTGTACAGCCCCTTTTGGTACCTCCCACGCAAATGGACCGTTTCGTACCAAAAGTAAACGGCTTGTAACTTTAATACCAGTGCATACAAATACTTGAAATTTTGTACAGTGTAATGCGGTTATAGTGCCTATAGTCCTGTAAAAAGTGGGCGTTATCACCCCGCCCCTTTTTGTACCTCCCACACAAAATGACCAAATCATACCAAAATTACATAGCTCGTAACTTTAATATACCAGTGCACATAAACGCTTATAGTTCAGCACAATGCAATGTATTTAAGAATGTACTGTTTACCGAAAAATATGTGTATTTGGAAAACCCCTTCTGGTACCTCCCACAGATTTATTGGTGTAATGTTATATATTACATTACTCACAAAGTGAGGGTATACCTTAGTCGGTTTACCCGACTGAAACTTTCTTACTTGTTTAATTTAATTATTTTTTTATAACAAAACGGAAGGAAAATTGTTAAATATAGAAGCCGACGATTTCATAGCTAAGTTACTTCAGAAATGTCATAATTTAAAACTGAATATTTCCGAGCTTTGGTGTGTTCTGACACATATAGTAAAATTTTATGGCGAACATTTTTGTAGAACATTCCATCCCTGCCCACCCCATTTTAAGGGGTGTTTTTTACGATTTTTTAAAATGGGGCCAAAAATTACAGTTATGTGGGGGAGCAAGAGGGTTAATATGTTCCACAAAAATATTGGCCTTAATATTTTCTATAAAGTTGCTGATCATACCCTGTACAAAAAAATATATTTTTGTTACACAACAATGAAATACTTACATTTTTGGGGTACAATGTGGTTTTTTGGGCTAAATAGGGTGCCTAGACACGTTCAGATTGTATTGATATGTTCACAAAATGTGTTCAGATTTACGTTGGCTATAATTTTGCCAAGCATTGTTAGTGAAAAATTACGAGTCCCTGGAAGTTATGCTGAATAAAGTGAAAAAAAAAATATTTTTTTCCTTCACTTTTTCAAAAATAAAGTACAGGAAAACAAATTTTTTCGCAAAACATTTTAAAAAACTTTGTTCAGCATATTCTTGGCTACATTATTGCCAAACATAGTTAAGCGGTACCACCAAATCTGAATTAGTTGTTGGACAAAAGCTGATGACATCTTTTTGGAGGGGCCCACTAATTTTCAGAAACTTTGGGGGCCCATAAATTGGTCACCAATTAAGCCAAACCGAGTATAGGGTTATACTACCCTTTGATAGTAGAATCGAACCTATACTGTCAAGTCCGTGTATTTTTCAAAAAGTGTTCATTTGTTGCATAGTGTAATCTGTCTGCCTGGTTGGTGCGCACGATACCTTTCGACAGGATTAACCGATTGACTTCAAATTTAGTATATGTCTATATTTTTACCCTCACTCTAGTGATTCGAGGGTATATATCATTTGCTACGGGCCAAAAGTGTAACACATCGAAGGAGTGACCTAAGACCCTAAGTTTGTTCGGCGGATATCCGCTTTGGGTAATTTAAAGTCGAATGAGCAATGTCCGTCCGTCTGTTTGCATGTCTGCTGGCTAGTGCGCATGATAACTCTCGAAAAGAGTAACCGATTGACTCCAAATGTGGTATGTGGTAATATTTTTTCTATCTCCGGCTATGTTCGAAGATGGACCATATTGGTCCACTCCTTCTAGTACCACCCCCACGAAAGATTTATATTTAGTGAATTTTTGATTATTTAATAACTTCTATACCACGTATTTTAATCATCTGAAATTATACACATAGTATTAGTTAATAAGTCACTATCACCTCGAGAAATATGGGCGAAGTTGCCACCCCCATTTTGGTACCTCCCACACAAATGTACCATTTTGCAAAAAAAGTTAACTGCTTATAGCTTTAATATCAGTTCATGCGAAAACTTGAAATTTTGTGCAGTGTATTACTTTCATAGTACCTAAAGTCCAGTGAAAAGTGGGTGTAATTGGCACGCCCCTTTTGGTACCTCCCACACGAATGGACTATTTTGCACCTAAAGTTAAGTTGAATACCAGTGCATACAAAGACTTGAAATTTTGTACATTGTAATGGTTTTATAGTACCTACAATCCTGTCAAACATGGGCGTTATAGCCGTGCCCCCTTTTGGTACCTCCCACACAAAGGTACTATTTTGTACGAAAAGTTTACGGCTTATAACTTTAGTAATAGTACCTACAATTACTTAAAATTTTGCACAGTGTAATGTTCTTATAGTACCTAAAGTCTGTCGAAAAATGGGCGTTATTGTCATGCCCCTTTTGGTACCTCCCACAACAAGGTACCAATTTGTACAAATTTTTCAGCTTATATCGTGAAACTCAAAACTTTTGAATAGTGTAAAGTTTTTAAAGTTCCTGCAGTCCTGTTAAAAATGCGAGTTATCCCTACACCCGTTTTAGTACCTCCCATACAAAAAGAGCCAAGACATAATAAATTAAATAGCTCATAATATTAGTACATATACAAGTATATATTTTAAGTCGAATAAGAGATGTGTGTCCGTCTGTCTGTCTGCTGGCTGGTGCGCACGATAACTCTCGTAAGGAGTAACCGATTGACTTCAAATTTGGTATACGGTAATATTTGTTCTATCTCCGGCTAAGTTTGAAGATGGGCCATGTTGGTCCACTCCTTCTGGTACCTCCCACACAAAGGGTTAACATTTAGGGAAATATTGATTATTTAATAACATCTATACATCTTATTAAAATCTTCTGCAATTCCACTCATTGTATTATTTTATTAGTCGTTATCATGTTGCCACGTCCCTTTTGTTACCTCCCAACAAATGGAGCATTATAACAGTGCCCATAAACGCTTATAGTTCGGCACAGTACAATGTATTTAAAGAATCTACTGTTTACCGAAAAGTAGGTGTATGTGTTATACCCCTTCTGGTACCTCCCACACAAATTGACAGATTAATTAGTGTAATGTTATATATTACATTACTAACAAAGTGAGGGTATACCTTAGTCGCTCTACCCGACTGAAACTTTCGTACTTGTTACAATATGGGTCATAACACAGAATGAAAAAATTGAGTAATCCGTACTTGAATCAAGCCCTAGCGGTGTCAAAAGTACGGTAAGTAAGGTTTTTCTTAAACCAAGTCAAAATACTTGAATCAAGTACGGATTTTTAAACCCTGAATTGTTAACTTTGGCACTCATTAAGCCGAATTTTTCTTTTTTCAAGGCTAAAGCGATTGATTTGAGAATTTTATAGGGTAGGTTAGAGTGCAAAACGGGCTTCAATGAAGAACATTTTGATAAAAGCCTGCCCAATACTTGATTTAAGCCTGATAATACTTGATTCAAGCCTGATCAGTTCATGATGTAAGCCTAACTAATACTTGATTAAAGCCTGATCATACTTGATTTATTGAGTTTTCGTTCGTTTTATGCCAATATACTATCTATCTATATATATCTATATATATAAAAATGAAACGGTCCATCTGTGTAATGGCATCACGTCAGAACGGCTGGAGCGATTTGGATCAATTTTTTTTTCAGTTGTTCGTATTTGCCTGGAGAAGGTTGTTACGAAAGAAAATTTTGGGAAAACCCTCCGGAAAAGTCGGAAAATTGGGAAAATCGAAAATAGCTATTTCTTGCGAGATTCCTACTGTTCCTATCTACTGTTCTTTTTTTCAATCCAAATTTTTTTTTTTTAATTTTCTATTAAACAAAAAAGTTTCTGCAATTCATTCGAGTTTTGCGTATTGTTACACTGATTTCGGATAGTTATATCGCGTATCACATCGGCAAACGGTACAAGCATTACGATCAATTAAAATTCAACGCGATATTTATCAATTCGAACATTTTTCAGATAATAAGTTTGAGTATAAGAGGTAAGGTTATCTTATTGGATTGCGGGCATTGCAAAATCATAATTTCGGATGAATGCACGATGGCGCATAAACGAGCTCTGGAGGCAGTTGACCGAACGATGAAGGATTTACGACGTGATTTGAGACAATTTGGTGAGTCTATGATATTGCTCTCCGGAGATTTTCGTCAAACGCTTCCCGTCATCCCGAAATCTACTGCCGATGAAATTAATGCATGCCTGAAATCGTGGTCTTTGTGGCGGCATGTCAAGAAGTTGAAATTGACCACGTACATGAGAGTCGCGTTGCAGAACGACTCATCGGCTCTTGAATTCTCGAAACAACTGTTGGCGATTGGCAATGGCCAAATTACTGTTGATGTTTCCACTGCATTGATATTGTTCCCGGCAAATTTTTGCGAGTTCACATCGTCGAACGAGGAACTCATCACCAAAGTGTTTCCAAATTTCGATTAGATTAGTGAACGGGCAATATTAGCAGCGAAGAATAAGGACGTCGATAGCATGAATTTTATTATTCAAAGTAAAATCGAACTCGCTTGATGTGCCAGGAGCTCCGCCGCATAATTTACAGCTGAAGGTGGAATCATAATCATGTTGCGGAATCTGAATCATCCGAAATTGTGCATAGTTCGCGGTTGTCCATTATGAAACTGATGGACAATGTGATTCAGGCGACGATCATCAAGGGAAAATTCAAAGGAGAGGAAGTCCTTATCCCACGAATTCCGATTATTCCAACTGATCTTTCATTCCAATTCAAGCGGATTCAGTTCCCTGTACGATTGGCTTTTACGATGACAATCAATAAATCTCAAGACAAATCGTAGGAAGTCTGTGGAATTAATCTAGAATTTCCCTGTTTTTCGCACGGTCATCTGTACGTTGCCTGTCTTCTGTCTTCGTTGTTTGTTGTTTATCACATCGCTCTCTACTGATTTCGATCCCTTTTAAACAAATCGCATTAAAATTTTAACAATCTGTGTTTTATTATCACTCTGGAGTTTATCTGAAGGCGTTAAATTGGGGCGAGGCGAAGTTCGCCGGGTCCGCTAGTTTATATTAAATATACCATTTTTGCCTGTGTATGTCAAAGAATGCAATTTTTTTAAATGGCATGTCAAAATACAATTGCTTTGCAGCAAAAGTACAAGTTTAGCTGTAATTATTCGATTTAAATATAAAAGATATAAGGAATAGCATCTACGAAACGAACAAGAATCAGGGATGGAAAATTCGATTTCTCAAAAAGTACTAAAATGGTACTATTTAAGTTGAAAAGGTATTTTTTCTTTTATAATATTAATTTAATGCAAATATAATTAAATTAATGACTAATGCAAAACTCAAAAGGGCCTAAAAACAAATTATTTCCTTTTATTTGTAATTAAAAATTGATATTTCACGCAATATTTTCACAAACAAGTTTAAAATCATGTTTGTGTGAATTTATATATGCATCATTATGTTTAGGTATTATCCTAAAAACCACGTTTTTCTAACGAAAAAATTTTTTTATTTTATTTAGTTTTTTTTGCTTCTCCTGTAAAATTTTCAAATATGATGATAGGCCCTTTTTCGTTTCAAATGACGATATATGACATGATTTTGCTCCATAACTATAAAAACTTATATAATAACGTGTCTTTCAAAATACATTCCAATTATAGCTATTCCCTAAAATCATTTCATAGAATTATGAATTTGTCAACTGCTCTTCTATTCGGAAAGAAAACTTCAAATAGCTGCAAGCGGTTCGCAAAAATTCTTCTTAAAATGCACATTTTTCTGATTTAATAAAAACCCATTTTCAGAAAGTAAATGAATTAAAAATATATATCCTACACCTACCTCACAATTTCGGTGTATATTTTTTTAAACTTTAAACATTTACTTCTATATAAATTAAACTTCGTTTGATTATTGTTGAAATAAAAAAGCGATTCTGTAAGGACTCACTTCTGCAGAATAAATAGATAGAATAAAATAGTACTGAAATGGCGGTGGGGGTACTTCGGTACTTTTGGAAGTGGAAAAGTACTGAAAAAAGTACTAAAGTACTCACTTTTCCATCCCTGACAAGAATTATTAACAACACAGCTTGAACGGGAAACCAATTGGATATGGCTGCGCAGAAATGTTTATACACATACATTTCGTCGATTTGTATGCGTTTCTTCTGCCAAAATCAACCACTTAAATGAGAGTGGTTGAGAGGGTAATTTAATTGTGCTCTATAATTGTTGTACTTCTCAGAGATTAAAGTAAGCCTTTTCTTGTTACTCTAAGCCATATTAGGCTTAATTTTCCTTTTTAAGAAAAGTTTACTTCAATATAAATCGATTTATACTTGTTTTGAGAAAAACTTAGTACGAACATACTAAAATTTTTATGTACGATTTCGGCTTAAATTAATAATTTTTCTTTCTGTGAACTTATGCATTTATCCATAGACTTTTTTCAAACATGCACTGTTTTCTTCTTTAGGATGCTGGCATTCAAAAAATAGAACAAACAATTTTTTAGCAATTTTTTCCCATTTTTTATGTTTTTTTTTTTCGTGGCAACAAAATACTGTTTTTTTTTATAAAATCAATCTTTTTCTATTTGTAATGATGTTATATTTATAGCATTTCTAGCTATCATCATTTCCTTTAATTTAAACGGCATATCAACTTTTTTCCATTTGTAATGAAAGTTAAGTTTACAGCATTTCTAGCAATCATCGCTTCCATTAATTAAAACGACACGTGTCATTGGTGAGATACCGGTATACCAATATGGGACTATCAGCTACTAAATATTCCCTAGTGAAAATTGAGCAAATCTGTCCAAATTTTGAGAGAGCCCGCATAGAAAGGTCCCTCTCGATTATACTTCTTGACGTTCTGTGGCACGGAGTTTTTAAACTATCCTGGTCATATTCAATCTTCTATAATTTACGTTTATTGCACTAAATCGACGCTAGTGAAAACGGGAGATTTTGGTCAATGTTGTGATATATGTGTTTTGCTCAAATGCCAAATCGATTAACTCCTTAAAAAGAATAGTAGAGAAAAATGAGAAAAATTTTTTATGAATAGTAATAGTCAGGTGTCTTGACTTTAAAATTTCGAAAAAAGTGGAGATAATCGATTTGGCTTTTGATCCATTCATACACCCAGGAAAATAATTGGTTGGAATTCGATTGTAACAATAAAAAAATATATTGCCTACACCGTCTGTCGGTTATATTTATATATAATTAGTTGAAACAACAATAAAAACATGGATGCGATCAAATGAAAATGCTTGCAACTAAATCGATGGTTGTATCACTCGAATTAAGATTGTTTTCTTCATTGACACTCGGTTAGATGTGGTAACCAATTTTAAATTTTCATTATAGTACCATATGATCGATTTTTCGTTGTGACAACCAATGTTTTATTCTTGACAACAGAAATTGTATCAATAGACCAAAGATAATTATTGCAACGAATAATTGGTTACGACAACAGAAAAAATATTAATAAATAATCGTTTATTGGTTATCCCAATCATTTCCCAAATTTAGAATAATTAAATGTATTTTGGGAAATACAACCGAAAGATTGGTTGCTGTTCTTTTGCTGATACATGACAAACAAAAAATAAAATTACTCGACATATAAAAATCTTGAACATTTTGTTCAAGAACGGTATAGGTAATCAAAAATAATCTCGTGTGGATAATAATGTGTGGAATGCAGAATATGTTGTGCAAAATGTTTTACATAAATAAAAAATAAAAGCAGCAATCATGAAATTTTAAGCACAGGGTTAAGCGATATTTGCGTAAAAGTTTTGTGTTTTTGTTTTCGTGTACTAAAATGTATGTCATATATTTCCACATCTCATAATAGTGATGAATTTGTAAAATGGGATTTTTAATTTTGTTATGAATTGTTTTGTTTTTTTGTTCAATAAATAAAATCAAAATTAATGAAAACTGTTTTTAATTAATTGACTTCTGACAAATTGTCAGAACAACCAATTTTTTAAAACAGTTGGTTGTGGCAACTACAACAGATAATTTAAGCAACCATTTTCGTAGTTGGCGCAACCAAATATGATTGTTGTCAACATGGAAAGAGAAGTATACCACAAGCAAAATATTGGTTGTCCTGGTGGAATCGCATGATAGTAGACAGAACTACCAAAATTCGGTTGGAAATAATTCGGTTGAGGCACCCAAACTGTATTCTGTGTGCATATCTTCCCACAAGGTGAGAACATACATAATACAGTTTACTCGACAATTAAGAGAATCTATATTTTTTCTCGTTACCCGGTTTTTCGGTTCCAACTTAAATCTCACTATTCTTGCTCTGTGTTTGCATCTGCGAGTGATTTTGTAAATGGCCGTGATATTGACTTTGTAAAGTATTTTACGGCCAACGACTCTGGGCATTTTGTTGATTTTATGAATTCGCCTAAGCCAACAGTTAATTTAAATCAAAGACGCCGATGTTTCAAAGAATACCACGACAAAATGCAATAAATTAATAAAGAAATAAAATTCTCCGATTTTTAACGGGCAATTTTTACCGCTTATTTTTTCCATATTTTTAAATGTTACGATTTATTTTAGTAACCAAATATCATATTTATAATATGACTCGTGAAATATAATTATTATAATTTATGCTACGAGTATTTTGCATTAATGGACCAAAAACCGTACCAAATCAATTTCAACCTCATTTTCCCGTTTAAAAACGACATTAAGGTAATAATTTTATATTCCAGTCAAACGTGACAGTGGATTGATTTGATTAATTGGTGTCGATGGAACTGTTCATTTTGCGGTTCAGTTTTTTCTTCAATGCCTCGAATTTAACATAAATACATCCCATCTTCGTCGCATCATTTTTTGTGTCTTCGGTTTCTTTCAAAGGTTATATGCTAATTTGTTCCTGAGCTCGTCTAATAACAAGCATTGATATTCAACTTAAGGTTTGAGTTCGTTTTGTTTAATAACTGACACCAAATAAAGGCAAAAATTATTTGCATATTTTGAATTGCGATTTAGTCGTTAATAATTAGTATTTAACAGAGGGGGAAATATTGATTTTCTACATGTTTCTCTGCCAAAAAATATGGAATTTGTATTGAGGTTTTTAGATCGTTGGAGTATTTTATAATGTGTACTAAATAAATAACAATAATAATACCAATCAAGTTCCATGGCCATGTTGAATCTTTACAGCTTCTATAGATAAATATGTGTGTCATAGAAAAAAACTTCGAAAGCTCAAGTTTGGAAAGATAGCTTTGTGACATTTGATGAATTACTTTAATATTTATATTTGTTATTATAAATTTCGAAAATATGTAGGGCACTTTGGAGCCTATCTACTAAAATCATCCACTGGATATAACAGGTGGCGCAAAAGTAACCTTTCGATGTTATGTTAGACGCGATTGCCGGTCAGCAGCTAACAGCTGATGCACCGTTTGGACTTTGTACGGAAACATCTTCAAATCTTGTACCAAAATTCGCTGTAGAGACCGTCGACTGATACCCATTTGCGTGGCACGTCGTCTGGTCGATGTCGACGGCGCTTCCATGACATCCTCGGCTACAGCAGCAATATTCTCTGCAGAACGGCTACTCCGGGGTCTGCCACGCCTGGCAGCATCTCGTGTTGTGCCAGTCTCTTCGAGGCGAGCGGCTACACGTCGCAGTGTTTCACCAGTAGGCGTTGGACGGCCAGGAAATCTGTGCCAAAGTCACCGACCGATTATTGGTCAAATAAATAGTCAGCAATATTCCGCGTTCTGGAGCAGTGTAGCGTAACATTGATTATTAACGTGTATTTCGCATGTGTTTACTACACAAATGTCAAAACAGAACTGACATTAGGGGCCAATCGCAAAATTTATAGCATTTTCTGATAGGAGGATTACTTTTGCGCCACCTGTTACAACATAGCAGTAGTTCGGCCACTACTATTGCACGACATTGTGGTTGACGGCGACGGATAATCGAATCGGATAACCAGTCAATTAATAAAGGTTCAAACGGAGCTTTGAGGACCACAGCAACAGAGACTTCACATATCCTACTCCATCTACTGCCGATTGATATTAAGGCTACATAAGTTCGGCCATATGAGAATATCACATTGCAGTGCAATAGTAAACGACAGACTAGACAATGTACCAACGGCGGACACCTTTGAGTGGAACATTACCACTCGGCTATCTGACTGGATGGAAGAGTTGGAACCAGGAAATATAAACTATTGGCACATTTATACCGATGGTTCGAAGCTTGATGGGAAGATTAAATTCGGATTACACTGTAAAGAACTTAATCTTCATATAATTCACATTAATGTACGATGCAGAACGCCACGAACACAATTATGTAGTTCTTTCATATTTCCGATACATATTGAGGAAATTATTGTATCAGAAGGTAAAACTGCATGTTTATACCACCACTTTCGTGGAGAACGATGTATATAACATTTTACGGGGTAAAAGTGTAACACATCGAAGGAGGGACCTAAGACCCTATGTGTGATCGGCAAGAAACGTTTATAGATATTTAGCCATGTCCGTATTTCTGTCCATATATTATGAAGCCATCTTTCCGAAAATTGGAACAGAGGTCACTTCTTGACGCTCTGGAGAATCAATTGATGGAAACAGAGACATTTCTTGGCCTAGGTATGATCCCTATTGGAAATGGCGAAATCAGTCTAAGTTTTGATATGTGTAGTTCTCATATCGTCCCCTCAATAAAACAATAGCGTATACGCATATACACCATTATATTTTTATTGCATTTTAAGAATCTACATAATCGATTCTATAGCTGGGAAAAATTTGGTGGAATTTTATTTTCACGATGTGGGTTAAAAGTTAAAGTTAAAAAAATAGTGTATATATGTAGTAGGGTACTTTGATCTAATAGACTAATAGAATATCATCTGGGTGTAGCCTGATGGTGAAAAAATCAACATATTAAAACCAATAAGGAAAGGCAGAAAGTCGGGCGGGGCCGACTATATAATACCATACACCTCCCTAACAATGCGATAAGGGTCACTGCGATAAGAATTTGGAATAATTGGTAAATGGGTAGGAACATATTATCTAATTGTGAACCGATAACACTGTACAACAATTTCAAACTTTTTTCAAAATAACTGGGTTCTGTTAGTGGATTCTGGTAGAGCAGACCAAAAAAATATATACGTGTATCGGCGTTTTGAAAGATCACATCGGAATTTTTTTTTAGGGGGGGTAAAGTTTTCCCCCCTTTGCTTGTTCGTGCAGAATATCGGTATATAAAACTATGTGTTATGTTCGTCTGAGGTGTAGGGTATCTTCAGCAACTTTGTAGCAAATGTTAAGTCCTATATTTTTGTAGAATATATTAACACCCCATAAAGGTGAGTTTTGCCTGTATTTTAACAAATCGTAAAAAACTCCCCTAAAAATGGGCGGGGCGGGGTTGAAATGTTCTACAAAAATGATGGCCATAAAATATTACTATATATGTCAGAACACACCAAAGCACATAATTTAACAGAAACACCAAAAAACCGGCCAAATTCAAGATTGCCTGTTAAAGGTTAATTTAGATATTATATAGTGTTAGTACCTTTTTGGTCTTTCAAAATTGGATTTTTCGGGGTTGATGTGAGTGATGCAAAAAAATAATGATTTTATTTTACAATTAAATAATATTTATTTTATATTAAATTTTACTTCAGGTCTATAAACAAAATACATAAATACATAAGTTCATTTATTTTTAATTCACTTTTCTTTTCACTCTTGGCAATTCGACGCCATTATCAAACAATGTCCAACATAAATCTGTTATAAGAGACAAAGTGCTCTTGCCCTTATAGCGTTTTTCAATAGGAAGGCATATCTGATGTTGACAACTGAAAATCAAAATATAAATATATATAATCAAATATAAATCAAAACTTTTATTACCTTTAGACCACAGCATCAAACCGATATAGCAATTTCGGCAGATATGTTTTGGTACACATGCCTAATAGGGAAAAACTTCCAGTTCAAAATAAATTTAATATATCCTCCACTTTGCTCGTGATGATGAAACCCTATGTCGCATAAGGGTATGCTTGCCACAGACGTAGCAAAACCAGTCAAGTTTTCCCAAACAGTCAGGGGAGTTTTTTACGATTTGTTAAAATATAGGCAAAAATCACGGTTATGGGGGAAGCTAGAGGGTTAATATATTCCACAAAAATAAAGGCATTAACATTTGCTACAAAGTTGCTGAAGATGCCCTACACCTCAGATGGACAGAACACATAGTTTTATATACCAATATTCTGCACGAACAAGCAAAGGGGGGAAAACTTTAACCCCCCCCCTAAAATAAAATTTCGATGTGATCTTTCAAAACGCAGATACACGTATATATTTTTTTGGTCTCCTCTACCATAATCCATTGACAGAACCCTGTTATTTTTTGTGTTGTACAGTGTAATCGCAAAATTAAGCAATATTCGTTCCTAAAATGAGAAACATCTTTCTAGAAAATTTTAATGATCGGATGTAAAGTACAACTTCTATAGCGATTTGATACCAAATCAGGAGGAACATATATATGGAGGTTATATATAAATCTGAACCGATTTTCCCTGAATACTCATTCATGGAAAAAGACCTCTTTCTGTCGAATTTCGTACTGATCGGATATAAAATACCGTCTCTACAGCGCTTACATGTCAAATCGGGGATAACGATTTCTTCCAATTTTAAAAGTGTTCATTCATATAATAGGAAACCTCTTTCTGCCGATTTTCATACTGATCGGATATAAAATACCGTCTCTACAGCGCTTACATGTCAAATCGGGTGACACATATATATGGGGGCTATATCTAAATCTGAACGGATTTTCTCCGAATTTGGTTCATTCACGTAACAAGAAAACTCTCTCTGCCGAATTTCTTACAGATCGGATATAAAATACGGTTTCTATAGCGCTAACATGTCAAATCGGGTGACACATATATATGGGGGCTATATCTAAATCTGAACGGATTTTCTCCGAATTTGTAAGTGTTCATTCATGTAATAAGGGAACTCTCTCTGCCAAATTTCGTACTGATCTGATATAAAATACAGATTCTACAGCGCTTACATGTCAAATCGGGGGTAACATTTATATGGGGGATATATCTAAATCTGAACCGATTTTGACCAATTTCAATAGGGATCGTCTTTGGGCCAAAAAAGAGCACTGTGCTAAATTTCATCACAATCGGACCATAAATACGACCTGCACTTTGATTACAAGAATACACAGACGGACAGACGGACATGGCTAAATCGACTCAAAAATTGATTCTATGACGATCGGTATAATAAACTATGGTTCTATTTCTTCTCTTTTTGGGCGTTACAAACAAATGCACAAAGTCATAATACCCTGTACCACAGTGTGGTGTAGGGTATAATGAAAAGAAATTGAAAACATCGATTCTCTTCTAAAATATACATATTTATCTTCCAAGAAGTATAATTTCACAAACACTTCAAATATGTTTTTCTTGAAACTACAAAAAAATTATACACTATTGTTTTATTGAGGGGACGATATGAAGGTTCCCTCTGATGTCACTTCTTGACGATCTAGAGAACTAATTTTTCAATCGATCTGGCTGAAGCATATATTCTTTATATAGTGCATAATCGTCCCTAGTAAAAATGGGGCACATCGGTCCAGGTATTTATATAACTCCAATATAAAGGTCCCTTCCGATTAATCATCTCGACGCTCTAGATAACGTATTTTACAATTAATCTGACTGAAATTTAAATATTTTTACTATATATTGCACTACATCATTCCCAGCGAAAACTTGATACATGGCTCCTTGTTTTGATATAGCCCCCATATGAAGGTCACAGACGAATTTGACTTCTTGGCTGTGTAGAACCTAGGCTTTTTAAACCGATGCGCCTGTAATTTAGTAAATTACTCTATTTAACCTGCAACAATTCAGAGTAATAATGAATTTATAGGGCCCCTAACTATTTCTACGAGCATTGGTTAGCAAACAGTGGTGGAGAGTATTATAAAGTCGCTCCCGTCCGACTTAAGTCTCTTCTCGCTGGTTTTCTAGTGACATTAATTTTAACCCACAAATGGTTGAAATGAAGTAAAATATTAATTCTATAATAACACTGTCCAAGAAATTAAGATTTTTTGATTGGAACAGTATAGCAACCTATAATTCTGAATGGACATGTTGAGTAGATCATTTATGTAGAATTGATCCAGCTGGTCTGAGTTTTTTTTTTTACAGTGGGTCAAAGTTTTCATTTTTGGTCGAATGGAGCTTTATAGCAAATGAAAAAAAAAAGATTTATAGAGATTTACCATTGTCAGAGTTATATAGTGGAATTTTATGAGGATCTTCTTTGTAGAAGATCTTAACCCTCTAGCTCCCCTCTTAATGGGTAAATTCTGGCCCATTTTTCGAAAAAAATAAAAAAAGTCCTTTCAAAAAGGACATTTAAGGATTAAAATATTGTTCTGAGTTTTTTTTACAGTGGGTCAAAGTGTACTAAAGTACTAAATGAAAAAAATTATTTATAGAGATTTACCATTCTAAGAGTTATATAGTGGAATTTTATGAGGATCTTCTTTGTAGAAGATCTTAACCCTCTAGCTCCCCTCTTAATGGGTAAATTCTGGCCCTTTTTTCGAAAAAATAAAATAATTCCTTTCAAAAAGGACATTTAAGGATTAAAATATTGGTTTGTGTTTTTTTTTACAGTGGGTCAAAGTTTTCATTTTTGGTCGAAGGGAGCATTATACTAAATGAAAAAAATGATTTATAGAGATTTACCATTCTAAGAGTTATATAGTGGAATTTTATGAGGATCTTCTTTGTAGAAGATCTTAACCCTCCAGCTCCCCTCTTAATGGGTAAATTCTGGCCCTTTTTTCGAAAAAATAAAAAAAGTCCTTTCAAAAAGGACATTTAGGGATTAAAATATTCTACGAAAATGTTTGCTGCAAAATTTCAGTGGGGGTCGACAAAGACACCAAAGTTGCAAATATAGCTCTTTACGTTTAATTAGCAAAATTACATGCCAACTTATACAAAAAAATTACTGTAATGTAAATTTAAATTTCTGATATCTATGGGATTATTGGAGCAGAAAATCGACTCTATAATTCTGCAAGGGCGTCTTGAGTAGATTATTTTTGTAGAATAAATTTATGGTCCAGCTGGTCTGATTTTTTTAACAGTGGGACAAAGTTTTTATTTTTTGGGCGAAGTGAGTGTTATACTGAATGAAAACCAGTAATGACTAAAGTAGGGCGGGGCCGACTGTATAATACCCTCCACCATTGTTTGCCAACAAATTCACGGAGAACCATTATTAATATGAACAGTTGCAGGTTAAAATGAGTAAATTTTTAAATTCCACGCACATATGTTATAAATAGTGGCCTTCATGAGGAGCTTCTACTTATCAAAACACGGACCGATATACACTATATTCACTAGAGACGATTTAATTCAATGTTAAGTCAAAAGCTTTAATTTCAGCATGATTAATTAAAAAATGCGTTTCCTAGAACGCCAAGAAGTCTAATGGGAAGGGACCTTTATATGGGACCAATATCAAAATAGGGATTAATGTTCCCAATTTCCAATAGTTACTATAAATTGCAATATAAAGTATATATTCTTACATATCATCCAGATCAATTGAATGATCCGTACTCTAGAGTGTCAAGAAGTGGGGGCTATATCAAAACGTGGACCGATTTTTCCCATTTTTACTACGAATGATTAGGCCCAATATTAAGTATGAATTCTCAAATTTAGCAGATTAATTGAAAAATTCATTCTTTAGAGCGTCAAGAAGGGACATCGGTGGGGACCTTTATAGGGGGGCTATATCAAAACGTGGACGTTCCCCATTTTACTAGGTAAGATTAGGTCCAATATTAAGTATGAATTCTTAAATTTCAGCCAGATCAATTGAAGAATTCGTACTCTAGAGCGTCAAGAAGTGGCATCGGCGGGGACCTTTATATGGGGGCTATATCAAAACATGGGCCGATGTTCCCCATTTTTATTAGGGACGATTAGGTCCAATATTAAGTATGAAGTCTCAAATTTCAATAGGGATCGTCTCTAGTCTAAAGGCCCAACTATAATATGCGTAAACTAGCTTAAGCAACTGTGTGAATGCATGAAATCGTATGTGCCAAACTATAATGTACTTAAGTGAACTTTTCGTTAAGTTCTCTCAGTTCCCATTTGCTTAAGCAGGGTGCGAAACTTAACGCACATTCCGTACGGATTTGCTTATGCATATTATCGTTGGGCCTTAAGAAATGCCCCTGTACCAATATTTGTAAAGATTGCTTTAATTTTACGACCTGCACTTTAATAACAAGAATACATGGACAGACAGACACGGACATGGCTAAATCAACAAGCAAATGGGTGATTCCAACGGAACGGGTGTGACATTGTGACTGAGTATATTCCTCATTTTGATCTATATAATTTAAAACGATCATTCACAAAGGGTGATTTATGTAGATATACTTAAGTGTTACCTACTGACATGCAAGGAAAATAAATAATATTTTTAATAAAAAAATATGGTTGATATATCACTGTAACGGGTGTGTCCTTAGGGTTTGATAAAATCTTGATCAGCCGCTTTCTTTATTGCATTCTGTAAAACGTTTGTATGTACTGCCAACAAAAAAAATGTTTTTGTTACAATAAAACTATACTCTCGAGAGTATAGTGTATATAGTAGACTTAATTCCAAATAATTTAGATTATTATTCCATTTGAAGTAAATTTATTAATATGTAACGGGTATGACATGCCAATGTAACGGGTGTGACATAGTCTCAATCTGGAGGAGTATAAGTAGAACGAAATATTGTCCAAGATTTATTAGCCAACATGAATCTACTAAACTTGTTTTTTTTCCTGCGAAAAAATCAAAATCGAAGTCGTTTTGTTTACTAAATCATATTCATATTGCCTACTCTCTTTATCACATAGAGTAAAAACTTACAAATACAAAATTCGTTGCAAAAAACAAGTTTTGACATCTTAAATACATCATCTCTTTTGTATCAAAGTTTATGACAATGCTATTTTTTATTTTCTACAAAGAACTAATTTCTAAATTAAAATACGTTGTGTGTCCTGCTAGAATATTATAAGCAGAAATCTTTTCAAAATAATATTTAGGTCTGTTATTCTCGATATTTTTGGTTTTCCACCTATTATATTTATACTCTACACCACACTGTGGTACAGGGTATTATAAGTTTGTTTCACGGCAGAAACAAACACCTGAAAATAACACAGCTAGACCCACCTTAAAGTATACCGATCGACTCAGAATCACTAGCTGAGTCGATTTAAGCATGTCTGTCCGTCTGTCCGTCCGTCCGTCTGTCCATGTAAAGTTGTTCGTCGACTACAGGTAGCAATTTCACTCCGATCGTTCTGAAATTTTGCAGTTTAGAGTATTTCGCAGCTGTTAATATCACTATTGAATTTGGTTGAAATCGGTTAAGATTTAGCTATAGCTCCCATATATATGTTTCGTCCGATTTTGCTCTTTAGTCCTGAAGAAGCTGTATTTTACATCCAATCGTTTTGAAATTTAGAATGGTAGAGTTTCTTGATCCATGAACCAACATTGCCGAATTTGAAGAAAATCGGTTTAGATTTAGCTATAGCTCCCATATATATGTTTCGTCCGATTTCGCTCTTTAGTCCTGAAGAAGCTGTATTTTACATCCAATCATTTTGAAATTTAGAATGGTAGAGTTTCTTGATCCATGAACCAACACTACCGAATTTGAAGAAAATCGGTTAATATTTAGCTATAGCTCCCATATATATGTTTCGTCCGATTTGGCCCTTTGGTTCTATAGAAGCTGTATTTTACATCCAATCATTTTGAAATTTAGAATGGTAGAGTTTCTTGATCCATGAACCAACATTGCCGAATTTGAAGAAAATCGGTAAAGATTTAGCTATGTTTCATCCGATTTGGCTCTTTAGATCCAATCGTTTTTATACCCTACACCACACTGTGGTACAGGGTATTATTTAAGTATAAAATGTCCCAAAAGTAAATTTATATAAACAATTTATACATGAATTACAAAATTTATATATCAGAGTTATTCAATATTACGAGAGTGGTGTAGGGTATTAT
Organism: Eudasyphora cyanicolor; assembly: GCA_963930755.1. Taxonomy (NCBI): domain Eukaryota; kingdom Metazoa; phylum Arthropoda; class Insecta; order Diptera; family Muscidae; genus Eudasyphora; species Eudasyphora cyanicolor. Next base: position 197,813,940 of record OZ005737.1, on the reverse strand, counting down.
ATAGTCGGCCCCGCCCGACTTTAGCCTTTCCTTACCGGTTTTCTATATAAAATGTATTGATATTCGTAAACTCCATTTGAGAAATATACTTATGCCTTTTATTCCAGAACCAATCAAAAACATGTAGCAAAGAATAGACTGATTTAAAGTGACCTTATGGACCTTCACTGCCGCACACATCATTCTCCTAATGATTGCCCCTATATCATCTATTTATTTTTCAATTTATACCGAAATTTCTGCTTTCTATTATTTAATGTCATACTTGAAATAAAATTAAAAACATAGACAAATCGATTAACAATTATTTACGGTCTTTGCGTAACGGGTGTGACAAATCTTAGAATGCAAATTCTAGCGTAAATATTACAACGATTATGAAACATTTTGATTTACAAAAGATGATATATGCATACATACATAAAATGTATTAAATGTTACTATTTGCATATTTTCCGTATCGGGTGTGACAAAAAAAAAACACTCAAATATACACAACCGATTGCAGGCACTGAATTTTTTTAAGAAAATTTTATGCACAGCCCTTCGACAAAAATTCTGTAGCATAGTGTTATTTTTATGTTCTTACTTGTTAAATATTATTTTGATCACGTACAGTTCGTAATTGGACACCTGCCGTATACATTCTTCATAATGAAATCCTAAAAAACAATCCTCTCAGCTATACTTTCTTTTAATTAAGAGTATAATATTCACATTAAGTATTAAGGAAAACCAAGATAGGATTTAGAGGAAAAATTCTATGCGCTTTCGTTTTATTTCTAATTACCATGGTTTTTATACTAATTACTACGAAATTGCTAACTGCGGGGGAAATATTTCATAACAACAAATCTTAATTGAATCTCGCAGACTTTTGCCTACAGGAAATCCTAAATAGTTTCCTGTGGGCCATATGAACAATACAACCGACCAGCTCACGTTCTGTGGGTGCAGTTTCATATGTAATAAGGAACTAAATGCTAAATTGAATAATGTTTTAATCACTCAATTCGCGCACTCGCAGTAAATACGAAATGCGTGATGTGTGTGTGAGTGATGTGCGTACTAGCCATAAAACCCACTGACCAACTTTTTTTGGTTAGTGTTTTTTTGTTGAAAATATTTGATAGGCGTTGTTATTATGCGCTCTTTATTCATTTGGTTTTATTGCTCATAAATCACATTCATATCACAACTCAACAAACATACTCGTACAGTGCTCTGCCGTGCGAATTGTTAAATAAATGAATAAATATTCATACATTTCCTCGAAATTATGTAATACAACAAATCAAAATAAATACAACTGCGAGTACTCGAGTACGCGGCCGGGGAGTAGCGCAGCCAAAATTCAAATCACAAATATCAAATAAAATAAATTGAAATTGTATTACATTAACCCCAAACACACAAGACTCACAACTTCAGGCATCGCTCAGTCGGGCCTTAGCCTTATCAAATATGCATCCCAAATAGTTTGTTGTACGTACTAACGCCGCTAGAGCCGGCCAAAAACACATTGGTCATAATCACAACATCGCTAAACCAAAACACGCACTAGGCAAACAAACCAACAACAACAACTCATCACGCACCACAGTTCAGGTAACAGCCATTGTAATTGATTGCCAAATTATTCTTTGTTTATAAATGATCAAATTTTTAAATAAATTTCGAAAGGTGGAGGTGAGGTGAGTTGAATGAAGAAAGTAAGTAATATGCGAACAGTGTCGCAGCACTGTGATTACGATTATCTAATAAATGTAAATCGACTTATATGGGGCAATTTAAACATTTGGACTGGCAGTTTAAAAACATTCTCTCCGAATGCTTTTAACCGAAATAAGTAAGAACGCTGGCAGGTTCGGCCGGGTCGAACCTTATATACACACCACATGCATTTCATTCAATTCCATAACCGGTAAAATATTTGAAGTGGAAAAAATCATTGGCCGATATTCTCGGTTATGGTCTTAAAGCAAATTCTTTTAATAATAAAACGAAAGCTACCAAATTTCAACCCAATCGTTTAGAAAATGTGGCTTCTGTGGTTTCTGTGGCTTAATCAAATATATTTAAGAGTCACATATACATATATGGGGACTATATAAAGGGTCCTCCAAATACCTTTTTTTTGAAAATGCTTAAAAAAACTACTGAATATGTTCTCAAATTTCTTTTTTTATTTGAAAGTACAATCCTTCCGGTTAATAATGGAAAATAATTTCATTCAAATGGCTGCCTCGGCTGGCCATGCAGTAGCCTAAACGATCGGTCCAATTTTTAAGCACATTATCGATTGTGTGCAGCTGTATTTCACCAATGGCTTCACGAATATTGTCCTTTAAAGCGTCAATTGTCTCTGGCTTGTCGGCGTAACACTTATCTTTGAGGTCACCCCACATAGTCCAACGGTGTCAAATCGCAGCTCCGAGGTGGTCAAACGACATCAGCTGATAATGCGATCTGCAAACTCCAACATTACCATGATTTTCAAAGTAATGTCGCAATATTTCCCAGCGTTGTTCAAGCGTATACACAACCATATTCGTTCAGCGGAAGGATAAAGCTAATTATCAGTCAAATCAGACATGAGCTAAGTGTTGCCATTCACGAAATAAACACTAGTTGAAAAAAAAAACGTTAGATGGCGGACCCTGTACATCGACACAAATGGAAATTTTTCGTTCTGCAGAATTTTAGCATAAATAAAGCAGTAAGGAAAGACCAATGTCGGGCGGGGCCGACGGTATAATACCCTTCACAATTTTTTGCCAGCCAGTGCAACGAGAAATATTTAGGGGTAATCAATCCATTGTTGTAGGTTAAATAGATCAAATTTTTTAATTCCATGTTCTACTAGGGACCATTAAGTGCAATATTAAGTACAAATACTTAACAACTTTAATTGGAAAGAACCTTAACATGAGGGCTATATCAAAACATGGACCGATGTTCCCCATTTTCACTGGGGACGATTTAGTGCAAAATAATTCTTTATTTTATCTGGATCAATTTAAAAGTGTTTTCTCTAGAATATAAAGAAGTAACATGGGGGACCTTTATATAGTGGTTATATTAAAACATGGAACAACGTGCCCCATTTTCAATAGCGATAGTTCCCAGTTTAATTAACGTCTCTGTATCAATTTTCCTAAAGATCGCTTCATTTTTGGGACCTACACTTTTAGCAAGAGAATATGTGGACTGCCTGACGGAAGGACATAGCTAAATCCACATAAATCGTGATTCTATGCCGATCGTTGTAGTAAACAAGTAAGAAAATTCAGTCGGGTAAACGACTTAAGAATCCCCTCACTTTCAGTTCCAAAAAAAATATTAGTAAATTTATTTATTTGTTTGTTTTAGTTAAATTATTATCAAATTAAATTGCATTAAATAAATTTAAAGTAAGTACTGGTATTAAAGTTATATGCTGTTAATTTTTGGTACATAATGGTCCATTTGAGTGGGAGGTTCCCAAAGCGGGTGCGAATAACGGTCACTTTTCTCTGGACTATAGATACTATAAAAGCATTACACCGTACAAAATGTTAAGTATTTGTATTCACTGGTATTACAGTTATAACCTGGTAACTTTTGGTACAAAATGGCCCATTTGTGTGGGAGGTACCCAAAGGGGGGTGTCAATAACGGCCACTTTTCTCCGGATTGTACAAAGTTTCAAGTATTTTTATGCACTGTTATTAATGTTATAAGCTGTTAACTTTTTGTACAAAATGGTCCCTTTTTTTAAGTTGATAGCGATAGATAAACTACTCGTATTACTACGTGTGGAATTACAGAGGATTCGGATATGTAGTATAGAAGTTATTAGAGAATCAGTACTTCACATAATTTTAATTTGTGAGGGAGGTACTAGAAGGAGTGGACCAATATGGCCCATCTTCGAATTTAGCTTGAGATAGATAAAAATACATATAAGCCCATACCTAATTTGAAGTCAATCCACTACTCCTTTCGAGAGTTATCGTGCGCTCCAGCCAGCCAGACAGACAGAGAGACGGACGGACTGCTCAAATGACTTCAAATGGCTCAAAACGGATTTCCGCCGAAAATACTTGGGGTTATAGGTCACGCTTTCGATGTGTTACACTTTTTGTCCGTAGCAAATGATATATACCCTCGTCACACTAAAGTGAGGGTATACAAATGTTGACCCAATTGAGCTTTTGGAAAATATTACGAATTTTTTTAACCTACACTATTCTGAACATGTTTGTTTTGGAACAGATGCTTGCAAACACCCTAAAATATTGTAGGTAGACCCAGCTTAAAGTATACCGATCGACTCGGAATCACTAGTAGATTCGATCTAATAATGTCCGTCCGTCTGTCCATGTCAAGTTTTCCCCAGAGTACAGGTCGCAATTTTACACCGATCTTGATGAAGTTTGACACAACGAATTCAGATTTTGATATAGGCCCAAATATATATGTATAAATAATTTGATATCAAAGCGCTATACTACATAGTAGGAGCCGATTTGTATTTGTCACTTTCTCGAACAGAGAACGATCACCTCCGAATTTGTTCAAAATTGGTTAGATTTGGATAGCACCCAAATACGACAAAACATTTTAGTTAGGACCATTACGCGAATGGTCAGTCCTAGGAAAAAATGGTCAAAGAAAATTTGGGAGATATTAAAAACGACAACAAGTCTTTCTTTAACAAAAAAAATATATAATAATTTGGTAGGGATTTACAATGTGTCAAATGAAAGTATGCCTCATAGAACTGTTCATTCGCGAGATAATAGCATTATATAGTAAAATATTTCCGAACTATTTTTTTTTTATACAAAATTTATTCGTCGAGGGATATTTTTCGCGAAAATGCTGATATTAATCTATTCCTCAGAGATTATAGAATGCAAATATATTGATCTCATTAAATTCGGTACAATATTTTTAGAAAAATTTGGCGGTGTATGTCGATTTTATGGATTACACAAAATTCGCAATATAAAAACATGGCAAATGTCGCGGACGTTACAAAGCGTCTTACAAATAGTCATATTTAAAGGAAATTGTGTTACAGTTCTAAATTTCCGCGTATTTCTTTAAAAATCAAAGCTATTAACTTTGTTTTGAGTAAAAGTTCTGTTTTCGCGATAACTCGCGAATGGAAGCAGATCCAATTTTGATCTATTCATTGTCGAATAGAGGGGATGATTCTGAACAAAACCTCATTAGCCGTTTTTTGGCGTGAATCTAAGCTTACCTTCTATCCCTTGGGACACCCTGTGCCTACAACACATAGGAGTTTTTGTCGGCGCATTTCTATAGAGGGATACACAAAGGAGTTTTTGATAACTTCTGAACCGGCTATATAAAATGCAACTTCTATATGCCTTAGAAGCCAAATCGGAAGGAACATATATGTGAGGGCTATATCTAAATCTGAACCGATTTCCACTAAAATTAGTTGTCTTTATTAATGGGCGAAGAGACTTGTCCCTGCCGATTTCTACCTCGATCTGGTGTAAAATTCACATTCTATAGGACGTAGAAGCCAAATCGGAAGGAAAATATATATGGGGGCTATATCTAAATCTGAACCGATTTTCACTAAATTTAGCGGGCTCTATTAAAGTGTAACACATCGAAGGAGTGAACTATGACCTTAAATATGTTCGGAGGATATCCGTTTTGGGTCACTTTAATTCGAATGGGCAATGTCCGTCCGTCTGTCTGTCTGCTGGCTGGTGCGCACGATAACTCTCGAAAGGAGTAACCGTTTGACTTAAAATTTGGTATGCGGTAATATTTTCTTCTATCTTGGTCCAATCCTTTTAGTACCTCCCCCACATAGGGTTAGAATTTAGTGAAATATTGATTATTTAATAACTTCTATACTACTTGTTTGAATCCTCTAAAATTCTACACATAGTATAAGTTTATTAGTCATTATTAGTCATAGTATAAGTTTATTAGTCACATTACCTCGAGAAAAATGGGCGAAGTTTCCACGCCCCTTTTGGTACCTCCCAAACAAATGGACAATTTTAAACCAAAGGTTAATAGCTTTTAACTTTAATACCAGTGCATACAAATACTTGAAATTTCGTACAGTGCAATGCTTTTATAGTACCTAGAGTCTAGAGAAAGGTGGCCGTAATTAGCACGCCCCTCGTGGTACATCCCACACATATGGACCATTTTACACCAAAAGTTAAGAGCTTTTAACTTTAATACCAGTGCATATAAATACTTGAAATTTTGGACAGTATAATGTTTTTATTGTACCAAGAGTCCAGAGAAAAATGGGCGTTATTGGCCCCTTTTTGTACCTCCCACACAAATGGACCAGTTTACAAAAAAAGTTAACAGCTTATAACTTTAATACCGGTACATACTTTAAAGTTATTAATTGCAATTTAAATTGATAATAATTTAATTAAAACAAAAAAAATTATGTACTAATATTTTTTTGGGTCTCATGGTGAGGGGATTCATAAGTCCGTTTACTCTACTGAACTTTCTTACTTGTTCATAAATAAAACACAATATTTTAAATTTTGTTTAAATTTGGCCAGTAAATGCAGATCTATAGATATGAAATGTTAATGGAAGTAGCTATCAGATATAAGAACGAACACTGCAAGCTCTATGGTAATATTTTCCGATAATGCTGCTTTAACCAGGTGTTGTAGGGTATCATATAGTCTAATCTGTCAAGTTTTTGCCTATTTTTTGTGGGTTTTTATACCCTACACCACACTGTGGTACAGGGTATTATGACTTTGTGCATTTGTTTGTAACACCCAAAAGGAGAAGAGATAGATCCATTGTTTATTATACCGATCGACTTGTAATCACTTTCTGAGTCGATTTAGCTATGTCCGTCCGTCTGTCTGTCCGTCTGCCTGTGCGTCTGTCTGTAGATGTATTCTTGTAATCAAAGTACAGGTCGCAATTATGGCGCGATCTTGACGAAACATTACACATATCTTTTTTTTGGCCCAAGGACGATCCCTATTTAATTTGGTTAAAATCGGTTCAGATTTGGATATAGCCCCCATATATATGTTAGCCCCGATTTGCCATGTAAGAGCTGTAAAAACTTTATTTTATATCCGATCAGTATGAAATTCAGCAGAAAGAGGTCTCTTATTATATGCATGAACACTGTTAAATTTGGAAGAAATCTGTTCAGATTTATATATAGCCCCCATATATACGTTACCCCCGATTTCATATGTAAGCGCCGTAAAAAATTTATTTTATAACCGATCAGTGTGAAATTCGGCAGAAAGAGGTTTCTTATTACATGAAGGAATACTGCCAAATTCGGAGAAAATTGGTTCAGATTTGGATATAGCCCCCATATATATGTAACCCCCGATTTGACATGTAAGCGCAGTAAAAATGTTATTTTACATCCGATCAGTGCGAAATTCGGCAGAAAGAGGTTTCTTATTACTCGAAGGAATACTGTCAAATTCGGAGAAAATCGGTTCAGATTTAGATATAGCCCCCATATATATGTTACCACCGATTTGACATGTAAGCGCTGTAGAGACTGTATTTTATATCCGACCAGTACGAAATTCTACAGAAAGAGGCCTTTTTACATGAATGAGTATTCAGGGAAAATCGGTTCAGATTTATATATAACCTCCATATATAAGTTCCTCCTGATTTGGTATCAACGCGCTATAGAAGTTGTACTTTACTTCCGATCATTAATATTTTCCGGAAAGATGTTTCTCAATTTAGGAACGAATATTGCTTTAGTTAGCGATTATCGGCTCAGAATTAGATAATATGTTCCTGCCTACTTACCAATTATTCCAAATTATTATCGCAGTGACCTTTATCGCATTGTTAGGGAGGTGTAGGGTATTATATAGTCGGCCCCGCCCGACTTTCTGCCTTTCCTTACTGGTTTTAAATTGTGTTTAACAAATAAATTGATTTATTTAATTAAAGGTGATACAAAATTTGCAATCATTCTTGTAATCGAACATATTTGCAATTTTGAAATCGTTTCATTTAATGTTTTAATTTTTTAATTATTAAATACATATTGTTTACTTTTATTAGAAAGTTAAATTAATTTTGTAATTTTTTACGTTGATTAAGAATTACTTGATTTAATAAAAATTTTTTAATTAAAAATATTAAACAATTTTAACCATTTCTTAATTGATTTTTTTTCTGGGTTGGAGAAATATTTTTTTATGTATGTATGTTTATATTTACCCAAACATGTCTTAAATGAAGCATATAAAATATTCACAACTCACCTGCAAAGAAAAGAAAACAAATATTAAAATTAATTTTTAAATTAGTTAAAATAAGTTAATCAGTATCTAACTGGAAAATTAATTTATAGTTTAAAAATTAGAATTATTATATAGAGAGTAAAATATAAATCAGCTAAGTGTAGACAGATGCTATGCGTAATTTTGATTTGATATTTAACATTTGTATAACAGGTTGGATTGGAGACGTACTGAAGTTTAGTATCACAAAATAGTTCAATGGTCCTCTCTCTCACTCACAAAAATAAAAAAACTTGGCCAAAATAGATGTTATTAAATGTTGGCTAATGGAAATCAACTATGGGCCACTACTGTGTTTCATGACTTTGATGAGTGGGTTGATTACCTATCGCATGGAATTGCTCGCAGTGTAGTTACGAGTATTATGCGTGTTTGTACTTCCAATAAACACTTCAAACCGCTGGTCACAGACAGCAGCACACAAATTGCATAACTTCTCCACACAAATGGCCAAAAATGTTCGTTTAGCATTCGACAGACAATGAAATTAAAACTTCAGCTTAGTGCGAGTCATAGTACAACAAATTGACTTAACTAAGCAAAGGGTTCAGTTGGAATAAAAGAGGTGTAACACATTACCATAAAACACACTTTATCATCATAACTATGTTTTAAATAAACAAATCTTGTACACTTTGGCAATTGCTAATTGATAAGAGAAACAACAACAACAGAGCATAGCATAGATAACAACTCCAAGGGCGAGTTTTGGAATTATCCACCCTAATGCATTATCATACGTACATAGATTAACTCCAAACTTTAAACAATTAATATACTTGTAAAGCATGTTAATACATTCATTAATTTCTTGTTGTTTCACTTTTTTAATTTCTTTAAATTCATAAATGACATGATAAATCATGCAACGTAATGTAAACTTATCGTCGTTTTTTGTGATTTGTGCTGTTTGTACAGAAACCCGTGGTGAGCTATGCTTGCCAATCCATTTGCAATGAGACAGAGCGGTCGAACCTCTTATTTAATAGGGGCCACATCATATACTTTTCGAGGTTTATCCAATTTTGGAATGTAAATAAAATGCTTTTTATATTGGTCAATTCGAATGCCTACAGATTGTATTTAATGCACTGAAAAAATTGGGCTATATGTCGATGATTACTAGGACGGGTCAATAATTCCGTGAATTTTTAAACGAAACACAGATTTTTCGATTAAACAACATTTAATTTTTCAAATTAGTCTTCTTTGAGCTCTATGCACTTTGTCCAACGTTTCTCCTTGACTTGTCCAGCTGGAAAATAACTTTTTTCTTGGCCAAATGCGGTCGTTAAATTTTTTTTAAATTCTCATTCCATCGACCCATAATATTCGCCATTGACCCTTACCCTTTTGAAGGTAGTCATTGTAGATTACACCGCGTCCATCAAAAAAATGGTAGCCATGGCTTTATCGGCTGAAAACCCCACCATGTCCTTTTTTGACGCCAAGTCATCCCTTGAAACCCACTACCAATTTTTGGTCTCTGCTACACGGTAATAAAACTGCGCAAAAACTCATCCATATTGCGGTTGAACAAGCCAAACACTCCCGCGGAGTTGTGACTCGATTGCGTTTGTGGTCGATTGTAAGCAATCGCGGCAGCCATCTTGCGCAAAGCTTTCTCATACCCAATTTATCATTCAAAAGTAAAAAAACACTCAGTCATATGAGGTGCCTATGGCTTCCACGATCTCTTGCACTTTCGATCTCCCATCGGCCAACACCATATCGTGAATTTGCTCAATCATTTCTAGTGTAGAGACCTTAACTCGGCGTCCAAAACGTTCCGTGCTTGTAAGTCCACAAAAAAATTTAGTAAACGTCTTTTTACCATTGAATTTTATGGTACAGAGTTTCCATAGTATTTATCAAGCCTATCCTGGGATTGAGTGATGGTTTTTCTCCGCATAAAATAATACTTAATGAGCACACTAAATTCACTTTTTACATTTTCTCCTCAAATCACGTGGTGGTCTGCTATCAAGGGCTGTCAAAAACAAACTAAATAACGAAGTTTATAAAAATTTTGACAGGACTCAGCTGACCGATGCCTTTTGACAGCAGCAGTGTTGCCCTATCAGTAAGTAGGCGTGAAATTCAAAAGTTCACGGGCCTATTGACCCAGCTTCGTGGCCTAGATTGGATTATATGGACACCAACAATATTACGCTACGTTCACCACATTAATTTATCGTGACTTTAAATTTACATTACAGTTTTTTATACCATACACCACACTGTGGTACAGCGTATTATAACTTTGTGCATTTGTTTGTAACACCCAAAAGGAGAAGAAATAGACCCATCGTTTATTATACCGATCGACTTAGAATCACTTTCTGAGTTGATTTAGCTATGTCCGTCTGTCTGTCTGTCCGTCTGTCCGTCCGTCTGTCTGTGTATGTATTCTTGTAATCAAAGTACAGGTCGCAATTATGGTCTGATCTCGACGAAACTTTTCAGATATCTTTTTTTTTGGCCCAAGGACGATCCCTATCGGTTCCGATTTAGATATAGCCCCCATATATATGTTAGCCCCGATTTGACATGTAAACGCTGTAAAAACTTTATTTTATATCCGATCAGTATGAAATTCGGCAAAAAGAGGTTTCTTATTACATGAAGGAATACTGCTAAATTCGGAGAAAATCGGTTCTGATTTTGATATAGCCCCTATATATATGTTACCCCCGATTAGACCTGTAAGCGCTGTAGAAATTGTATTTTATATCCGATCAGTGCAAAATGCGGCAGAAAGAAGTTTCTTATTATATGAAGGAATACTGTCAAAGTCGGAGAAAATCGGTTCAGATTTAGATATAGCCCCCATATATATGTTACCCCCGATTTGACATCTAAGCGCTGTAGAGACTGTATTTTATATCCGATCAGTACGAAATTCGACAGAAAGAGGTTTCTATTTTACATGAATGAGTATTCAGGGAAAATCGATTCAGATTTATATATAACCTCCTTATATATGGTCCTCTTGATTTGGTTACAAAGCGCTATAGAAGATGTACTTTACTTCCGATCATTACAAAAGTCTCCAGAAAGATTTTTCTCAACTTAGGAACGAATATTGATTAATTTAGCGATTATCGGTTCAGGATTAGGTATAACCACATATATATGTTCTTACCCATTTACCAATTATTCCAAATTATTATCGCAATCACCCTTATCGCATTGTTAGGGAGGTGTAGGGTATTATATAGTCGGCCCCGCCCGACTTTCTGCCTTTCCTTACTGGTTTTTATATAAGTTGGCGTGAAATTTAGCTAATTAAGCTTAAAGAGCTGTATTTACAACTTTCGTGTCTTTGGCGACCCCCCAATAAAATTTTCCGCAAAAATCGTCGTAGAATATTTTAATCCTTACATGTCCTTTTTGAAAGGACTTTTATAGATTTTTTCGAAAAAGGCCCAAATTGACCCATAAGAGGAAAGCTGGAGGGTTAATATCTTCCTCAAAAATTATCCTCATAAAATTACACTATATAACTCTTACAATAACAAAACTCTCAGACATTAAATTACATCATATTTTTCGTTAAGTATAATGCTACCTTCGACCAAAAAATTAAAATTTTGACCCACTGTAAAAAAAACTCAGGCCAGCTGGACCATAGGTTTATTCTTTAAAAAATAATCTACTCGACATGCCCTTTCAGAATTATAGCGTAGCTCTTCTGCTCCAATCATTCCATAGATATTACGACTTTAAATTTACATTAAAGTATTTTTTTGTATAAGTTGGCGTGTAATTTAGCTACTTAAGCGTAAAGAGCTATATTTATAACTTTGATGGAGTTGGCGACCGCCACTGAAATTTTACGGAAAAAATTTTCGTAGAATATTTTAATCCTTAAATATCCTTTTTCAAATGACTTTTTTAGATTTTTTCGAAAATTGACCCATTAAGAGGGGAGCTAGAGGGTTACCATCTTCCACAAAAATGATCCTCATAAAATTCCACTATATAACTCTGACAATAAGAAATCTCTCGGAAATTATATTACATCATTTTTTCGCATAATTCTCCCTTCGACCTAAAAATTAAAACTTTGACCCACTGTAAAAAAAATTCCGACCAGCTGGACCATAAGTTTATTCTACAAAAATGATGAAACACGGCCTTTCAAAATTATAGGGTCGCTACTCAGTTCCAAATATGCTATTGGACAGTGATATTGGTCTGAGACCGCATAAAGTATATAACAGGTGGCGCAAAAGTAGCCTTTCGATGTTATGTTAGACGCGATTGGCGGTCAGCAGCTAACAGCTGATGCACCGTCTGGACTTTGTACGGAAACATCTTCAAATCTTGTACCAAAATTCGCTGTAGAGACCGTCGACTGATACCCATTTGCGTGGCACGTCGTCTGGTCGATGTCGACGGCGCTTCCATGACATCCTCGGCTACAGCAGCAATATTCTCTGCAGAACGGCTTCTCCGGGGTCTGCCACGCCTGGCAGCATCTCGTGTTGTGCCAGTCTCTTCGAGGCGAGCGGCTAAACGCCACAGTGTTTCACCAGTAGGCGTTGGACGGCCAGGAAATCTGTGCCAAAGTCACCGACCGATTATTGGTCAAATAAATACATAGTCAGCAATATTCCGCGTTCTGGAACAGTGTAGCGTAACATTGTTTATTAACGTGTATTTCGCATGTGTTTACTACACAAATGTCAAAACAGAACTGACATTAGGGGCCAATCGCAAAATGTATAGCATTTTCTGATAAGAGGATTACTTTTGCGCCACCTTGTATATGTATTCTTAATCGTCGTAAAATTCTAAGAAGATTCAGCCATGCCCGTCTGTACGTCCGTCCGTCTATTGTAATCACCCTACAGGCCGTAATAATAGAGCTAGGTTGTTCAAATTTGGTAAAAATATTTCTTATAGTTGCAGGTTGTTTGGGATTGCAAATGGACCATCTCGATCAATGTTTTGATATAGGTCAACTATAGAGGTCTCTCCAAAATATTTTTGATGAGCCATAGATACCACATTTTTAAAGCAATTGAGCAAAAACTTTGCAGTTTGTATTCAATTTCGACAAGAATTCATCTCAGAAAACGTTTTACAAATCGGTTCATATTTTGTTATTGTCACCCTATAGAGGTCGACCCAAAATATACGTATTAAAGCTATAAATACCACAATTTCTAAGCATTTTAATTTAATCTTTGCAGTTTGTATTTAATTAAGACAAGAACTCATCGCAGTAAAAATTTTTTAAATCACAATTAAAAACAATTTCTAAGAAATTTAGCATTAAATTTGCAGTTGCAGTTCATCTCACTAAAATTTATAATTTTTTTTTAGTTCCCGTGTAGATTTAGCTCTCAAAAATTCTATTTTAAGCCATAAATACCACATTTTTCAGGTGAAGAGTTGGGCTAAAAAATTAGTAATCGTCGTAAAATTCTAAGAAGATTTAGATTCGTGATTATAGTTTCTTCGAATTGGATTTGGGGATTATAATAAGGTTACAACGTTAAATAATGAAACAAACTTTACATAACACAGTACGCTGCCAACTAACAAGACACAAATATCCAGCAAAGTAGGCTGATATTTCTGATTTCTGTGGAACACCGCTAACACTTTCTTTCACAACACAGCGGCTCATCAAAAGTCCAAACAACAAGCAGTTGGCGAGCGACATAATGAAACATCTCCAGACGTGACACTTTTTGTGCTGATCTGCAAAATGATTTCGTACAATGACAAATTACACATAAACACACTGTGAGATAATTTATGCGATGTACGTGATTTTTAAGTTAAACTTCATAATTCACATTTGCTTTATTTAAGTTATTGATTAATTACGCACAGACATTGTCATAAATCTTAAGACAGTTGAACCCTTAAGGGGTTTGAATGGGTTTTGGCATCAATCTGGCTACGGATTGAAAATAATCCCATACCCAAAGAAGATAAACTTCATCTCGCATACACTCTCTGACGGGAGAGAACAAAGGGGTACAATGGGTGTTAATGCCTGGCCGTAAGATTGAGTAGGTGTAAGCCAATGTAAATGTTCGTTCAGCTAACAATTATTTTAATTACTCATGCACGCAGAAAACAAAGCAACAAAGTCATGGTATTATAAACACACACACAAACACACTCATGAGTGTAATCTAAACTTTATTTGTAATTTTTGGCAATAATATAATTTGGCATTCATCTTTAGGGGTGGGAGGGGGTGTATATTGTGTGTATGTGTTTATTTCTATGGTGTTTCTTTTTTTTCTGTGCAGTCATGACGGTGGCGATGATGATGATGGCAATATTTCGTTGTCTTTTTTGACAATTAATCAAAACATTAACACACGGTCGCACTCCACAGTAACTACAGAGTGTTGTCGACAACGCAGTTGACGATGTCAACGACAACGACAGCGGCATCGACAAGAAAACACAATATAAAACAATAACAATGACTTTTAAAACAGCCAAAAAAGACAAACACATTCAACAAAGAAATAAATAAATTTGCTGATACTGCTTATAACAACAGAGCCAAACAATCAGCCTCGTACGCAGAAATAATGTACATATTAACCATAAACAAATGACTTGGGGCGAAATTACAAATAAATGGATAGGTAATCCTCGGTGAATACGGTTTGCAAATTAGCAGGAAATCGTGTAATAAAAGCGATAAACTAATTATTGTGTTAAATAAGTTTAGGGTCTTTAATAAACTCTCAATACAATGTATATCACTGGCATAAAAATCCAAAAATAAATAAAAACCAGTAAGGAAAGGCTAAAGTCGGGCGGGGCCGACTATATAATACCCTACACCACTCTCGTAATATTGAATAACTCTGATATATAAATTTTGTAATTCATGTATAAATTGTTTACAAAAATTTACTTTTGGGACATTTTATACTTAAATAATACCCTATACCACAGTGTGGTGTAGGGTATAAAAACGATTGGATCTAAAAACCCAAATCGGATGAAACATATATATGGGAGCTATAGCTAAATCTTAAACGATTTTCTTCAAATTCGGCAATTTTGGTTCATGGATCAAGAAACTCTACCATTCTAAATTTCAAAATGATTGGATGTAAAATACAGCTTCTACAGGACTAAAGAGCAAAATCGGACGAAACATATATATGGGAGCTATAGCTAAATCTTAACCGATTTTCTTCAAATTCGGTAGTGTTGGTTCATGGGTCAAGAAACTCTACCATTCTAAATTTCAAAATGATTGGATGTAAAATACAGCTTCTACAGGACTAAAGAGCAAAATCGGACGAAACATATATATGGGAGCTATAGCTAAATCTTAACCGATATTCTTCAAATTCGGTAGTGTTGGTTCATGGGTCAAGAAACTCTACCATTCTAAATTTCAAAACGATTGGATGTAAAATACAGCTTCTATAGGACTAAAGGGCCAAATCGGACGAAAGATATATATGGGAGCTATATCTAAATCTGAACCGATTTCAACCAAATTCAATAGGGATCTTTACAGCTGCGAAATACTCTAAACTGCAAAATTTCAGAACGATCGGAGTGAAATTGCGACCTGTAGTCGACGAACAACTTTACATGGACAGAAGAAGAAAATCGGTTAAGATTTGAAGAAAATCGGTTAAGATTTAGCTATAGCTCCCATATATATGTTTCGTCAGATTTGGACCTTTAGTTCTATAGAAGCTATATTTTACATCCAATCGTTTTGAAATTTAGATTGGTAGAGTTTCTTGATCCATGAACCAATACTGCCGAATTTGAAGAAAATCGGTTAAGATTTAGCTATAGCTCCCATATATATGTTTTGTCCGATTTTGCTCTTTAGTCGTGTAGAAGCTGTATTTTACATCCAATCATTTTGAAATTTAGAATGGTAGAGTTTCTTTATCCATGAACCAACATTGCCGAATTTGAAGAAAATCGGTAAAGATTTAGTTATAGCTCCCATATATATCTTTCGTCCGATTTGGCCCTTTAGTCCTATAGAAGCTGTATTTTACATCCGATCGTTTTGAAATTTAGAATGGTAGAGTTTCTTGATCCATGAACCAACATTACCGAATTTGAAGAAAATCGGTTAAGATTTAGCTATAGCTCCCATATATATGTTTTGTCCGATTTGGCCCTTTAGTCTTATAAAAGCTGTATTTTACATCCAATCGTTTTGAAATTTAGAATGGTAGAGTTTCTTGATCCATGAACCAACACTGCCGAATTTGAAGAAAATCGGTTTAGATTTAGCTATAGCTCCCATATATATGTTTCGTCCGATTTGGCCCTTTAGTCTTATAAAAGCTGTATTTTACATCCAATCGTTTCGAAATTTAGCATGGTAGAGTTTCTTGATCCATCAACCAACATTGCCGAATTTGAAGAAAATCGGTTAAGATTTAGCTATAGCTCCCATATACGTGTTTCGTCCGATTTGGCCCTTTAGTCCTGTAGAAGCTGTATTTTACATCCGATCGTTTTGAAATTTAGAATGGTAGAGTTTCTTGATCCATGAACCAACTTTGCCGAATTTGAAGAAAATCGGTTAAGATTTAGCTATAGCGCCCATATATATGTTTCGTCCGATTTTGCTCTTTAGTCCTGAAGAAGCTGTATTTTACATCCAATCATTTTGAAATTTAGAATGGTAGAGTTTCTTGATCCATGAACCAACACTACCGAATTTGAAGAAAATCGGTTAAGATTAGAATGGTAGAGTTTCTTGATTCATGAACCAACATTGCCGAATTTGAAGAAAATCGGTAAAGATTTAGCTATAGCTCCTATATATATGTTTCATCCGATTTGGCTCTTTAGATCCAATCGTTTTTATACCCTACACCACACTGTGGTACAGGGTATTATTTAAGTATAAAATGTCCCAAAAGTAAATTTATGTAAACAATTTATACATGAATTACAAAATTTATATATCAGAGTTATTCAATATTACGAGAGTGGTGTAGGGTATTATATAGTCGGCACCGCCCGACTTTAGCCTTTCCTTACTGGTTTTTGTATAAGTTGGCGTGTAATTTTGGTAATTAAACGTAAAGTGCCATATTCACAGCTTTTGGGTCCTTGGCGACCTCTATTGAAATTTTCCGGCAACAATTTTCGTAGAATATTTTAATCCTTAAATGTCCTTTTTGAAAGGACTTTTTGATTTTTTCGAAAAAAGGCCAAATTGACCCATTAATAGGGGAGCTAGAGGGTTAAGATCTTCCACAAAAATGATCCTCATAAAATTCCACTACATAACTTTGACAATAAGAAATTTCTCAGACATTAACATACAACATTTTTTCCATTTATTATAATGCTCCCTTCGACCAAAAATTTAAAACTTTGACCTACTGAAAAAAAAAATAATAATATATATGACACTCGGTGTAATTTCTAGGTGTAAACCTTCACACTTGTCCTTCAGACTTAATGCATTAGAACGATTCAGTAAGGTCAATCTGGACTTGTGATACAGTAGGAAAGCTGTAGAGCCACTTTGAAAGTTCTTAGAGGCAAGTTAAATCGTCCACTGGATATTTTTAGCAGTATTTCGGCCAATACTATTCTACGGCATTTTAGTGTGGCAACTATAACTCGTAATTCAGATACAATTTTTGCATGTTTTCGATATGCACTAAAATTTTCTATATTTAAAGGATAAAACATCTAAATACAAGATTTGTTTCGAATGGGATGAAAAATTAGCAAGTACGAAATTTCAGTCGGGTAAACCGACTAAAGTATACCCTCACTTTGTGAGCAAATGTGTATTTGTATATGTCCTAATATTGTGAGCTATTTAAATCGTTATGTCTTGGCTCTTTTTGTATTGGAGGTACTAAAACGGGTGCGGTGATAACTTCCATTTTTACCAGGACTGCAGCAATTTTAAAAAATTTACACTGTCCAAAAGTTTTGATTATTTTATGCAATTGTTTTACGATATAAGTTGTAAACTTTTTGTACAAAATGGTACGTTTGTGTGGGAGGTACCAAAAGATGCGTGATAATAACGTCAATTTTTCGACAGACTGTAGGTATTATAAATACATTACACTGTACAAAACTTTAGGTATTTATATGCACTAGTATAAATGTTATAACCTGATAACTTTTCGTACAAAATGCTTTCTTTGATCATTTTTCACTGGACTGTAGGTACTATAAAGCCATTACACTGTGGGCGGTACCAAAAGGGGAATGTCAAAAACCCCATATTTCACTGGACTGTAGGCGCTATAAAAACAGTACACTGTTCAAGATTATAAGTATTTGTATGCACTAGTATAAAAGTTATAAGCTGTTAACTTTTGGTGCAAAGTAGTCCAGTTGTGTAGGAGATACCAAAAGGGGACTGCCATTAAACCCCATTTTTCACTGGACTGTAGACACCGTTACGTCATTATACAGTGCAAATTTTCAAGTATTTGTATACATTATTTTTATTAATGTTATGAGCTGTTAACTTTTGTTGCAAAATGCTGTTGAATTCGTGTTGATAGTGACTAATAAACTAATACTATGTGTGGAATTTTAGAAGATTCGAATAAGTAGTATATCAGTCATTAAATAATCATTATTTTACAACATTTTAACCCTTTGTGGGGGATTTACTAGAAGGAGTGGGCCAATATGACCCATCTTCGAACTTAGCCGGAGATAGAAAAAAAAACAAATTTGACGTCAATCGGTTACTCCTTTCGAGAGTTATCCTGCGCATCAGCCAGCAGAAAGACGGACGGACATTGCTCTTTCGAATTAAAATGACCCAAAAATGATTTCCGCCCAACATACTTGTTGTCGTAGGTCACTCCTTCGATGTGTTACACTTTTGTCCGTAGCAAACATATGCAAATCTGCCACCCTAACCTAAACTAAAGGTGAGAAAGTTAAAAAACGTAAAAGCTAAATATCTCAAAACTACTTACATGGAGATATGTTTTTTTTTAAGAGGGTAGTAATGATTACACCGTGCGACAAATGTTAACTTTTTTGTCACCCATAAAGGAAACTATATACAAGTGAAACTAGAGACCATAGGTAGCAAAACTGCATACTCAGTATTTTATTTCGTGATCGTTTGTACTTTTTACAGGACTTTTAAAATTTCAAGGATAACTTTTTTAATTATATTTCTTTGCATTTATTACAATGTGAATTGATACACATGCATATCAAATGAAAGGGGAGTATTCCCGCTATTTAATACAACTTTAAAATAATTTCCAAGGACTTATGCTATAAAAAATGTCCTTTTAATCTTTTATCCTTGAAAATCCTTCAAAGTTGTGGGTTTAAAAATCTGAAAAAAATACATGTTGCAGAACTCAAACTGACATAACATATATTAAAATGAGCCTTCTATCTTTAACGGTTAAGGAATAACAATTATTTGAATTCCACAGCCTATACAATATATTAAGGACACTGAGATAAAAAATGAACATTTCCATTTCCACCCACGAAAGGGACTATATAGAATTGAAAATATAAAGCACCAGTAGGAAAATAATGTACTAACTTCCTTGTTTCGTGATCGTTTGTTCTTTTAACAGGACTTTTCAAATTACAAGGGTAACGATTTTGATATATTTTTTTGTACACACACAAAATGTGAATAATATCAATATGCATATTAAATGAAAGAGGAGTATATTCTCATTATACATTTATATTTTTACATACATTTATATTTTTTGGTTGATGAAGGACATAAAAGTTGAAAAAGGATATTTTTAATATCCTTTGCACCTGGAAAAAATTTCGAAATGTTTTAATGAATAGCAGGAATTTTCCTCTATCATTTGATATGCATATTGATGTTATTCACATTTTAATTGGTCTAACAAATTAAATCAAAATTGCGATCCTTGCAATTTTAAAAGTCATGTGAATAGGACAAATGAAATAATAAGTAGAAGTAAGAAATAAGTAGAAGTAAAACCTGGTCTGTAGGAGATGTGAAAACACCTGTGCATGCTCGCCCAGTTCGTTTGGTGCGGCTTATGGGCTGGCGACGTCATCGGGCCATACTTCTTCGAAATGAGGCCGGTCAGGCAGTTACTGTGAATGATGTTCGCTATCGTGAGATGATAACGAACTTTTTATGGCCCGAATTGGAAGATATGGATGTGAACAATATGTGGTTTCAACAGGACGGTGTCACTTGCCACACAGCTAACGAAACAATGGGTCTTTTGCGCAACAAATTCAATGGCCGTGTTATCTCACGTCGTGGCGATGTCAATTGGCCGCCAATATCATGTGATTTGACACCGTTGGACTTCTTTCTTTGGGGTTATTTGAAAGAAAAAATGAATTGGCCGCCAAGATCATGTGATTTGGACTTCTTTCTTTGGGGTTATTTGAAAGAAAAGGTGTACGTCGATAAGCCAGCAACAATTCAAGAGCTAAAAGATGAGATAATTCGGCTCATTAACGGCATAGAACCTCAATTATGCCTCAACGTCATCGAAAATTTGGACCATCGGATGGAGGTGAGTCGCCGAGGTCGCGGGGGCCATTTGGCCGATATTTTGTTCCATACTAATATTATCATAATAAAAATAAATGACAATAATTTCCTAAATAATTCGTGTTTTTTATTCAAAATCAACATCCATAGATTTAAAAAATTAATGGATAAAGTTAGAAATTATATCCCTTTTGGTAGAAGTTAGAGCATTTCAAGAAAACCGAACCCACGATTTATTGTTCATTATATGTCAAACCGAACATGTTTTTTGGGTCACCATTCCCGATTTAAAAAAAAAAAATGCATATCGAGTCTCTGCTGTAAATCAAATAAATCATTTTATAGATGGTGATAAAAATATAAAATGTTTTCCAGATTTTATAAGCATCTGGAAACTGTGAAAATAGGAAAATATTCTCAAATATTTATATTTAATAATTAACGACCTACATTGTAACGGATTTCCGGCAAATATTCTTGGGGTCTCTAAGGTCACTCCTTCGATGTGTTACATTTTTGGCACTCGGAAACTGATATATATGTACCCTCGTTCACAATAGTGGGGGTAAAAATATCGGATTATGTTGAAATTCTCTGATTTCTACCAAAAGCGCTGTAATTTTTACATTTATCGATAGTTTTTCTTCAAGTAGGTATTGCTTTCTTCATTAAGATGCTTGCTTTCAATGACTAGATTTTTGTTACATTTTTTGTAAAAAAATCAAATTTTTTCTAATCGTTTTAACGAAAGTTACTAAACTTCTGTTTCCCATGAAAATATCATTATTAACATTTGCAGTCATCATAATTTCCCTCAAAAGTTAAAGCTGATTCAGCAGGTTGTTAAGCAAATCATACGTCATCTCTCACTTACTAACCTGTTGAAAAAGGTTCAGTATTTTTCGCTGGGATTGTAAATATCTAATACAAAAGATGTTTTTATAAATGATAACATTTTGGATTTCATATGTATCCATGCAAATCATATTCTTAGAGCACCATCTGTTCTTGCTTATTTTACATAAGTTCAAGCAAGCTATTTGCAATACTGTCATCAAGTTTAATATCAATCAAATCCAATCTTGAGCCCCCCTCCCTTTCCCCTACACAACATATAGCCTTCCTGTAAACACAGAAATTTAGCAAATTGTCATGTTTTTTTTCCTACCTCCTCATTCATAGATTCGTTTCGAATTGGAATTGCTGTGATTTTCATTTTGGCAAAGTCACAATCGCAATCGCACGAAATGAAAACAATTGGCGATATATATAACTTCTGGTTTGTTTCCCCCCTTTTCGGTACTTGGACTTAGTTTTGGTCTGATGACATGAATGACTTTGAAATATGGGTTACCATACCACAAGTATACATTAGCTGACAAGGCATACTCGTATGTGTTTTAAATGCGACAAATGCCAAGTTTTTGTGCCAAGGAAGAAGGAATGAATGATGGCTGGGGAAGGGGAGGGGCTTTGGGTTGTTGTGGTTTTAATTTGATTTGGTCTTTTTGGTTAAATAGACCATTCCATTAAACATTTATTTTCCTCGATTGTGAGAGGGAGGCGGGGAGCGTTTTTTTCTGTTTACATGTATGTACTGCAACCTGCACTTATTATTTGATTTTCTTTAATGTTTACCATGTCAAAAAAACAGAAAACAACAATAAGAAATTACAATATTAATAAAGGGTTATCAAATTTATTTTGAAATTATAATTTAATTGCAGACGAGTGTCGTGAACAAACAAAAATGGCAAGTATTCCATGAATATTGTTCAAAAGGTGTTGTCAGTGATACTATTCATGTAATATATAGGGTGATCTATTTCGAGGTTCCCTACTTTTTTAAATAAAAAAACAGTAAGGAAAGGCAGAAAGTCGGGCGGGGCCGACTATATAATACCCTACACCTCCCTAACAATGCGATAAGGGTCATTGCCATAATAATTTGGAATAACTGGTAAATGGGTAGAAACGTATTGTCTAATTCTGAAACGATAATCGCTAAATTAAGCAATATTCGTTCCTAAAGTGAGAAACATCTTTCTGGAAAATTTTAATGATCGGAAGTAAAATACAACTTCTATAGCGGTTTGATACCAAATCAGGAGGAACATATATATGAAGCTTTAATGTAAATCTGAACCGATCTTCCCTGAATACTTATTCATGTAAAAAGACCTCCTTCTGTCGAATTTCGTACTGATCGGATATAAAATACAGTCTCTACAGCGCTTACATGTCAAATCGGGGGTAACATATATATGGGGGCTATATCTAAATCTGAACCAATTTCTTCCAAATTTAATAGTGTTTATCCATATAATAAGAAACCTCTTTCTGCCGAATTTCATACTGATCGGATATAAAATAATGTTTTTACAGCGCTTACATGTCAAATCGGGGCTAACATATATATGGGGGCTATATCTAAATCTGAACCAATTTTAACCAAATTCAATAGGGATCGTCCTTGGGCCAAAAAAAAGATATGTGTAAAGTTTCGTCGAGATCGGACCATAATTGCGACCTGTACTTTGATTACAAGAATACATGCACAGACGGACAGACGGACATAGCTAAATCAACTCAGAAAGTGATTCTAAGTCTATCGGTATAATAAACGATGGGTCTATTTCTTCTCCTTTTGGGTGTTACAAACAAATGCACAAAGTTATAATACCCTGTACCACAGTGTGGTGTATGGTATAAACACAGAAAATTCAAATTGAATGGGGAATGTTTATTATCATTTGAAAGTACATTCTATGGCATTTATTTTTTGAAGATTATGTCTATCAAATGTTGACCTCGGCTACGTCTCAGATGGTCCATCAGTTGAGTCCAATTTTCGATGAATCTTTCGAGCATTTCGACTGGTAACTGGCGAATGTCACGCGTAAACGTTGTTCGGGCGTAAGTCTTTCCATGATGAAATGACAAACAATACTTAACAAAAATAACATGACAGCATGCAACGACTCACACGTCATGCTGTCAAAAAAAGGCTATTGAAAAAAGTATCTCTACTTAAGCTAAGCAAATTTGTGAAGCACGCTAGCTGATCCCATGAGAAGTTGTCATGCCGTCCTGTTTGGGATGTTTATTTGTTTAATTTATTTTTTAATTCAAATTTTCATTAAGAGTACATTTATTAGAAAGCAAGCATCCTCACGAAGGAAATATTGCCTATTTGCATAAATGTATAAATTATGACCCATACTGTAAGTCAGAGAAATTAAAAACAAATATTTTTATTTAATTTTTATTTTGGCCTTTTGGTTTGGAAGGTACCAAAAGGGACGTGGTATTAACCCATAGTCATTTTTCAATAGACTATGGGTACTATAAAATCATAACACTGTACAAAATTTGTGCAAATTGGTCCATTTGTATGGGAGGTACCAAAAGGGGCGTGATAGAAGATTCCTTAAATCATGAAACCTTTGCCTTAACACCATTTATTTTTATTCACAAACAAAGAAGTTATGGAGGTTCGTCGTTTTTGATATAGCCCCCATATATAGCGTCTCTCTCTTGACTTAACGTTAGAGAGGCCACGAATTTCAACTTTTCTGACTGAAAATTGGTAGCTAGGGTTTACTTATACCGGGAATCCTTCACGCGAACAACGGTTAGTCATAGGTTCATGGTTTGATATAGTCCCCATACAAAGGACCCTCTAGATGTGACTTCGTAATGTGAGTGTGTGCGTTGTAGTTACGCGAATTGATAACAAAAAGAGTCATAAAATCAGTTTCTGGCATTCAAAGTAGTGGAGTTTATGTGCATTTACGAATTTATTACTTTGACAAAGACAATGCAAAAAGACCGTAAATATGTGTAAGTATTCAAGAAAGAACGAAATAAAGCCGAAGAATGAAAATTAGAAAAACAATGAACAATAGAAAGTTGGTTTTCGGCTGTAGAAAAATATTAAAATATTTCCACAATGAATAAATAAACAGTTATTTTGTGCATTAAATATAATATCATTAGCCAAACATACTAAAGAAAATTATATAAAATAGAAGCAGTTAAAGAAAATGTTCTTCCTTCTAAAAACTTTTTTATTATATTGTTTTTTAATATCTTTGTAACAGGTCCGGATAGAATGTGTTTATGCAAATTGGATGAATACAAATCATCTTCAGAAATATTAATTTATTTATAAAAACAAGTAAGAAAGTTCTGTCGGGTAAACCAACTAATGAATCCCCTCACCTTGAGTCTCAAAATATATTTGCAATTTATTTATTTTCTTGGTTTTATTTAAATTATTATCAATTTAAATTGCATTTAATAACTTTAAAGTATGTGCAGGTATTAAAGTTCAAAGCTGTTTACTTTTGGTACAAAATGGTCCATTTGTGTGAGAGGTACTAAAAGGGGCGTCCCAATAACGGCCGCTTTTCTCTGGACTCTAGGTACTATAAAAGCATTACACTGTACAAAATCAAGTATTTATATTCACTGGTATTACAGTTATAAGCTGTTAACTTTTGGTGTAAAATGGTCCATTTGTGTGGGAGGTACCATAAGGGGCGTGCTAATTACGGCCACCTTTCTCTAGACTCTAGGTACTATAAAAGCATTGTACTGTACGAAATTTAAAGTATTTGTATGCACTGGTATTAAAGTTAAAAGCTGTTAACTTTTGGTACAAAAAGTTCCATTTCTGGACTGTAGGTACACTGTACAAAATTTCAAGTATTTGTATGCACTAGTATTAAATTTATAAGCTGGTAACTTTTGGTACAAAATGGTCCATTTGTGTGGGAGGTACCAAAAGGAGCGTGGCAATAATGCCCCATAAACCATTACACTGTACAAAATTTCAGGTCTTTGTATGCACTGGTAATAAAGTTATAAACTATAAACTTTTGGTTCAAAATTTTCCATTTGCGGGGAGGTACCAAAATGGGCGTGGCAACTTCGCTTATTTTTCTCGAGGTAATAGTGACTAATACACTAATACCATGTGTAGAATTTCAGAGGATTCAAATAAGTAGTATTGAAATTATTAAATGATCAATATTTCACAAAATGTTAACCAATATGGCCCATCTTCGAACATAGCCGGAGATAGAAGAAAATATTACCACATACCAAATTTGAATTCAATCGGTTACTCCTTTCGAGAGTTATCGTGCGCACCAGCCAGCAGACCGGCAGACAGACGGACGGACATTGCTCATTCGACTTAAAATGACCCAAAACGGATATCCGCCGAACATACATACTTAGGGTCTTAGGCCACTCCTTCGATGCGTTAGACTTTTGGTTCGTAGCAAATGATATATACCCTCCTCTCTAAGGTGAGGGGATAAAAAACCGTGCGACAAGGACCATGTGGCTAGATTTTTGCAGTAACAGACCATACCGGTTGTATGTATGTTTTGCGGTAACAGACATACAACCGAAAATATGTATTGTACTTTCGGTTGTTTTTTTGTCTTTAAATCGTTATTGATTTGTAACTAGGATATTCTCCTGCATAAAAACATCTTTGTCTCTATAATAATGTAGAAATCAATCCATTCAAGCCATTACATCTTTAAATTTGAATCGGCTATAAAAAAGTACTTATATTTTTTTTAAATTTGTGGTTTTATTGGAGAGATTGAACTTTGTCAATTAATAATGGAACACAATATCATTCTTACGACTACCACGACTGGCTCGGCAGTACCTCATCCGATCAACTCAATTTTTCAGTACAATTTCGATTGTTTCGGTTCGAATCTCTTCAATGGCAACATCGATTTCAGGTTTCAACGCTTCAATTGTCTCTGGATGCTTTGCGTAACATTTATCCTTAATGGCTCCCCACAGAAAATAATCCAAAGGGCTTAAATTACAAGTCAAAGTAATCGGTAGTTCAAATTTAAAATGGCCTACCCTTTACTTGACAGCTCAGCTCCTTGTATTGCGAACTCGTGGATGCTACACCAATCAATCAACAAGGTTAACACCACCTCTAAGATACCTAGCTTCTCCCAATCGAATATGAAGTACTCCTCACTTCTGGTATTTCAACTCAAAAATAACCACGTCAACTATTGTATATGCCATCGCAGCTCATACAAATAGAACAATTCGGTTTAGAAAAATTTTTGCAAAATATCATTTATTTATCCATTAAGAGCACCTTACATTGTGGATTTGTTGTCAAGCATCATGTTCTCTCAGATGTTGTGTTCGACGACTGTTTGCCCTTAGATTACTCATGCAATCTCTACAACATCATTTCATCTACGACAGCAACGTGGTCGGTTGTGCGTGTGCAGCGAAGAAAAAGATCAAAATGCCGTCGGCAAAATGAAAATATGTGACCATAAAAATTTGGGTATTTTCCTTCAACCTTTTTTAATGAATAATTAGGGAATTTTTGAAAGTATTTGTTTATACCCACATTCCATATGAGCGTGCATCGTGCGTTATATTATTAATGTGATATACAAATGTACCTGATACAAATTTTACCTGACTTTTTCAATACATTTGTTTCATGTTTTCATACAAAATAATATATGCCGAAACAGAGGAGAAAAGTAAAATAAATGTCATGCCAATATCGTTGTTTCTTAATTATTTTTACAAATATTGCCTTCCAAAAATTATGTTTGGGAGAGACAGACACAAATTCTGTATACTTTTGAAGGAAATGAAAGTGTTCATTAAATTAAAATGCTTAACAAATCTACGAAAAATATTTATGTACATATTTATTTTCCACAAGAAATTGTAGGTATATTGCCTTCAAATTAACATAAAAAATTAGTTCAGTTTTTAAAATAAATTTTTAACAAGCCGGTCATTCAAGGAAAATTAAGCGAAATTTATTTTTTCAAATTTAAAATCAACGTAAATATTTTTGATAGAAAAATAATAACAATTCTTATAGTCTTCACTTTTAATTTTCCATAATTCTGGCATACTGTTGTATAATTCAAAAAAAAACCAACCAAAATTGCCTATCACTTTCCATTTTCATTTTTACGCATCTTTACTCAATGAGGTTTCTACTGAAATGTCATTTTGCCGACGGCACTTTGTTCTCTTTTCGTGTTTCCACCACAATGTTTCTTTTGAACTGACGAAATGTTGTCATACCTGCCATTACATTGTGGATTTGCAGGAGCCAACATGAAAATTTCAAAATCGTTTTGATTTTCGTCCAACATCCATGAACACTCATCATGCAGCTCCTTAAGCACGGTACTATGTTCCCGTTTCACGGTGAAATCCCATACAAAAACCAAAGTTGTGAAAAAATTAGTGAAATTTTTTCATTTGTGGTACTGTGTTTATTTCAACGTGAGAAATTGACATTTTGCGCCGCTACAAATTAATTGAACGCCGCAACAAATTGAAGCCGCCAGCATTGTACTCCTATTTATTTATATTTATATTTGTCCGCTAGAAATTCAAC
This sequence comes from Eudasyphora cyanicolor, assembly GCA_963930755.1. Lineage (NCBI taxonomy): Eukaryota > Metazoa > Arthropoda > Insecta > Diptera > Muscidae > Eudasyphora > Eudasyphora cyanicolor. The sequence continues at coordinate 197,785,694 of OZ005737.1, read as the reverse complement.
TGTTGTAAATATTATCAATAAAATTTCCTAATAAAGAATACTAAATTAAATTATCTGAAACAATGAAGACTAATGAAAAGCTTTGGAACGGATAATAATTATGTGTATATGGAATAAACGAGAAGAGCGACATTCCGATTGGATAGCAAAGCAAAAAATGTGCAAAACACTGGACGGACATGTAACTATATGTAATAATGTGAAATTTGTCTTGTAATTACATATGTACATTTACGTTTGTATGTTTAGAACAATCGTGACAAAAAGCCTGGGAAAATATTGTGGACGGCTATCGCTACCGAACCAGTAAGACAATGGAATTGGGCAGTGCCTGTGATCTCGTTTTTAAATGGTTATAAAGAACATAGTGAGTTCTTGCCAGCCATAGGAGTTGGAAGAAGAAAATCCGTTTATGGATGGAATTATAATTTATATATGTCCACAAATATAATGTAAATCCTTAAAAATAATAATAAAACTTATTTTTCGGTTCATCAAAACATCATTTTATTTATTTATATTCGTACAACAGTAGGACATTATTTTGTTATTTGTAACATTGTATTACCCTGGCTTCTGATACCTCACAAGCATCGCCATCGTATCAACACAAAATAAATAATTTAATTAGTTATAACATTAGCACAATGATCTTCAACCATATTTCCATTCTGCAATTTAAATTAATATTTTCTAAGTCGGCATTATCCATTTAATTGCTTATTGATTCTAATTTAAACTCGTGTTTGTTTTCAAGAAAAGCAAAAAGGAAAAAATTCACATTCTTATACACACACATACATATAAAAGTGACATTTCGAAACACACACTTCAAAAATGCAATGCGACCTTAGTAAATAAGCGTTCCTTTTTTCAACTTGAAATAATATTTTGTGGAATTTTTTCAAGGTGAAAAAACATAGTACCCACCTTTAGACTGTGGATAAATCCATGGATCGCACAAGTTGTACGACAAAACTGATGTGTGTAAGCTGGCCTTTAGAATAAATATTTCATCTAATATCAAGAAAACTAGACTAAACACAATGGCTACGGGTATCGTCAGGTATGTATGCTCCTGAATAAACAGTTTATCGAAATCAAATGTTTTAAAAAATAATAATTTAATAAAGAAGCAAATTATTAAAAAATTCCATGAACGTTTAAACAAATAATTAAATAAAAATTTATTTTACAAAACATATTGAGCATGTGCTTTGTTTAATTACAGAATGTACTTAATCTAAAGTCATTTAATGTATTTAGTGAAAGCACAAGGCATTATAGATTTAAAAATGTGAAGTCTTTCATCAAGGTATAAGGCGTAATTCTTTCAATTGTCGTACAAGATGAACATATTATCCCCTCACCTTAGAGAGGAGGGTGTATATCATTTGCTACGAGCCAAAAGTTTAACACATCGAAGGAGTGACATAAGACCCTAAGTATGTTCGGCGGAAATCCGTTTTGGGTCATTTTAAGTCATTTGAGCAATGTCCGTCCGTCAGTCTGCTGGCGCACGATAACTCTCGAAAGGAGTAACCGATTGACTTCAAATTTGGTGTGCGGTAATATTTTTCTCTATCTCCGGCTAAGTTCGAAGATGGACCATATTGGTCCACTCCTTCTAGTACCTCTTCCACAAAGGGTTAACTTAGGTATTAAATACCTACTAACTCGAATCTTCTGAAATTTCACACATAGTATTAGTTTGTTAGTCGCTCAAGATGTGGGCGAAGTGGACACTCCCTTTTTGGTACCTCCCACACAAATGGACCATTTTGCATCAAAAGTTATCTGCTTTTGGCTTTAATATCAGTTCATACAAATACTTGAAATTATGTATAGTATAATGATTTTATAGTACCTACAGTCCAAAGAAAAATGGGCGTTATTGGCACGCACCTTTTGGTACCTTCCAAACAAATTAACTTTTAGTACCAAAAGTTGACAGCTTGTAACTATAATACCAGTGCATACAAATACTTGAAATTTCGAACAGTGTAATGCTTTTATAGTACCTAGAGTCTAGATAAAAGATGCCGTTATTGGCACTCCTATTTTAGTACCTCGCCCACAAATGGACCATTTTGTACCAAATGTAAACAGCTTTTAACTTTAACACCAGTACATACTTTTGAGTTATTAAATGCAATTTAAATTGATAATAATCTATTTAAAACAAAGTAATCAATTTTTTAGGACTCAAGGTCATTAGTCGGTTTACCCGACTGAACTTTCTTACTTGTTTTAATAGTATTTGTCTTTGGAGCCAAATCAAAGAAAAAATATTAAATGTAAGGAAAATTTTAATGATTTTCATTATACACTTTTTTTCAGTGTATGCATTTAGTGGCAGTTTATGTTACTGAACCAAAAATAGGCGGAATAGAACCTACAGGCGCGGCCCCGCCCTTATGAGCCAAATTGTGAATTTGGTAAAAACTGCACAATTTGTTAGCGAGAGTGCTGCAATATTGTGTATTTGTATCTGGTTGCAATCTAATGGTAATTTCGTTAGTGAAAAAAAATTTTAAAAAAATTATATATTTTACACTGAAACCGCATTTTTAAGTTCGTTTGTAAAAATAGTGCAGCCATGTGAACGGGTTCTGATTTTGTAAAATGATTACACTCCGCAAATGCGAAAATATCTAATTTTCCACACTCAGCCCAGTCCACGGTGTGGAGTGTTGCACCGGCAGAAAGCCGACTTCAGAACCAAACCTAAATGAAAGCGTACATTCTTAATGCACTACCAACTAGCTGCGCAATAATGTAGGTACGAGTTTTACTCACCGCACGATTTTTGTTCGATTCTGCGCATGCAATATGCGAAATTAGCTGAGGGTGCAGGGGGAATTTAAAATTTTTTAGAAACGAATCACCATAAATGATTGACCAAAAATTGGATCGCCATATAAGCCAAATTTTGAAATTGAGATATATTGCGGGATCGGTCCAATTGGCGTGGCCCAACCTATATAAGTAAAATTTTGAAATTGAGATATCGAGAGTGCTTTTATGTACGAGTATATGTTTTTGGTGGGAGTCTTCGTGACGGGATCGGAAATCTGAGCCAACGACGCGGACCGGGTCCAGCTAGTAATTTGTATAATCCAACATTTATATTTAAAACGAACATCCTGTAGAAAACTTGATTCGAATTTACCAATTAACCACCATTTCACGCTGGGGTAACAACCAGACGGATAATGGAAACGAGCTCATTACATAATTAGTGGCAAACATTTTTTCCTTTACGTGTAGAAATATCTGTACCTCAATTATGAAGCATGCTATGTCGAAAATCGACGATTTTCAGTAACGACTTCTACCGATTTTGGCATACATTTTGTTTGGCTTTACGAATTAGTACCAAAATTTGACAAAATATATAATAATTTAAATGTTTGGGACTTATAGAAGCAATCTCCCTTATAATGTGCTAAGTCGACTTATGATACTTTGGAATAGATATATCAGTATGTGTAACTTAATTAAATAAATAATCCCATTGTAACAACCCTTTAATGCATTTCCAACTGAAAATAAAGCTGCAACAGCAATCACAACATTAGTTAAGGTAAAAAATAAGGAAATTGTTTTTGGCTTGAAAACAGAGACTTTTTCGATTTGTTTTTTTTTTGTTTGTCTACTTATTCCAGCTGTGATTTTGTTTTGCAATTTTTTCTTTCTTTTCGTTTTAGGTTTTTTTCACTGTTTTCAATCGGCATTTTCTGGAGAAACCATTTCATTCCGTTGCATTAGGAGGAGAAAGAAGCGAAACGAAGACGAAAAAAATGGTATTGCAGACACAGAAACACACAAAAGAAACGAAATGAGTAGTGAGCAAGTAATGAAAACTGCAAAGAAAAACTGTAGCATAGATTTGAATTTAGCGTTTTTCTTTCGAAATGCAAATATTATGAAATCAATTCCGCATTTTTCCATTGTGTCGGCGCTGTGTGTTTTTAATTCGTTTTTTTTTTGGTTTAGTTCCAGTCTGTGTTGCAAATCTCTGTTGTTGTGGGTTACATTAGTAACCCAATGACAATTAAAGATAATATCTTTAAATTAGTGTCTGCTTCAGTGCAGCGTGTTTTTGGATGGGGGATGCTTTTGGTAATTGTTTCACTGCAATAGAGTTTTTTTTGTATCCACTTGTTGATACTGTTTAAACGTATTTTGCTATTTTAAGTTAAATAACAATAATTAAAAACAAGGAAGAAAGTTTCAGTCGGGTAAACCGACTAAGGTATACCCTCACTTTGTGAGTAATGTAATATGGAATATTAAACGAATTATTCTGGTACTCATGCTGTGAGCTCTTAAGTTTTTGTGCAAAATGGTACATTTGTGTCGGAGGTACAAAGAGGGGCGTGACAATAACGCCCATTTTTCACAGGGCTATAGACACTATAAAAACATTACACTGTACAAAATGTCAAGTATTTTTATACACTGGTTTTAATGTTATAAGCTGTTAACTTTTGGTGCAAAAAGGTACCTTTGTGTGGGAGGTACCAAAAGGGGCGTGGCAACAACACCCATTTTTCCCTGGACTGTAGGCAATATAAAAGCATAATACTGTACAAAATTTCAAGTATTTTTATACACTGTTATTAATGTTATAAGCTGTTAACTTTTGGTGCAAAATGGTGCATTTGTGTGGGAGATACCAAAAGGGACGTGGCGACTTCGCCCATTTTTCTCGAGCTGATAGCGACTAATAAGCTAATACTATGTGTGGAATTTCAAAAGGTTCGAATAAGTAGTATAGCAGTTATTAAAGAATCAATATTTCACAACATTTTAACCCTTTGTGGGGGAGGTACTAGAAGGAGTAGACCAATATGGCCCATCTTCGAACTTAGCCGGAGATAGAAAAAAATATTACCACATACCAAATTTGAGGTCAATCGTTTACTCCTTTCGAGAGTTATCGTGCGCACCAGCCAGCAGACACACAGACAGACAGACAGACAGACGGACGGACATTGCTCATTCGACTTAAAATGACCCAAAACGGATTTCCTCCGAACATACTTGATGTCTTAGGTCACTCCTTCGACGTGTTACACTTTTTTCCGTAGCAAATGATATATACCCTCGTCACACTAAAGTGAGGGTATAACCAGTAAGGAAAGGCAGAAAGTCGGGGGGGCCGACTATATAATACCCTACACCTCCCTAACAGTGCGATAAGGGTTATTGCGATAATAATTTGGAATAATTGGTAAATGGGTAAGAACATATATATGCGGATATATCTAATTCTGAACCGATAATCGATAAATTAAGCAATATTCGTTCCTAAATTGAGAAACATCTTTCTGGAGAATTTTGTAATGATCGGAAGTAAAGTACAACTTCTATACAGTTTTGTAACCAAATCAGGAGGAACATATATATGGAGCTTATATATAAATCTGAATTGATTTTCCCTGAATACCCATTCATGTAAAATAGAAACCTCTTTCTATCGAATTTCGTACTGATCGGATATAAAATACAGTCTCTACAGCGCTTGAATGTCAAATCGGTGCTAACATATATATGGGGGCTATATCTAAATCTGAACCGATTTTAACCAAATTCAATAGGGATCGTCCTTGGGCCTAAAAAAAGATATGTGCAAAGTTTCGTTGAGATCGGACCATAATTGCGACCTCTTTTCTCCAAATTTGGCAGTATTCCTTCGTGTAATAAGAAACCTCTTTCTGCCGAATTTCGCTGTGATCGGATATAAAATACAGTTTCTACGGCTACTGAATTTCAGATCGGGGGTAACATATATATGGGGGTAACATATATATCTAAATCTGAACCGATTTTCTCCGAATTTGGCAGTATTCCTTCATGTAATAAGAAACCTCTTTCTGCCGAATTTCGTACTGATTGGATATAAAATACAGTTTCTACAGCGCTTACATGTCAAATCGGGTGCAACATATATACGGGGGCTATATATAAATCTGAACCGATTTCCCCCAAATTTTGTATTGTATCTAAGTGTATCACGAGACTACTCTCTGTCAGTTTTTGTACAAATCGGTTACAAAATGTTGCTTATACAGTGCATATATGCCAAATCGGAGGTACATATATATGGGAGCTATATGTAAATCTGAACCGATTTTGACCAAATTCAATAGGGATCGTCCTTGGGCCTAAAAAAAGATATGTGCAAAGTTTGGTTGAGATCGGACCATAATTGCGACCTGTACTTTGATTACAAGAATACGTCTACAGACAGACAGACAGACAGACATAGCTAAATCGACTCAGAAAGTGATTACAAGTCGATCGGTATAATAAACAATGGGTCTATCTCTTCTCATTTTGGGTGTTACAAGCAAATGCACAAAGTCATAATACCCTGTACCACAGTGCGGTGTAGGGTATAAAAACGTGTGAAAAAACTAGTTCGGCCGAAAGGATGTTATATACTAGAGTTCTACCAAAGTTGGTCGGTCAACAAAAAAATCGCAGTTGATTAAACACAAAAAATCGGCCGAATATTTTCAAACATCTACAAAAATGCAGTGATGTTCCACTTTGTATATTGTTCAACATACAAACTCTTAAGTAGCTTAGGTTATTTTGTTATTCTGTACTTTTTATAGTCGGAGTCGACTATATGATACCCTATACTATCCTATTAGAACATAATGAGAAGAATTAACGTCATGTTTTCTAATATTGCTTTTCTGATGATAATGATCTGCCAAATACTGAAGGTTCATAGAACTGCTTGCCTAAGCATAAGCAGAGTCTCTACAAGTCCTACTCCATCTACTACCGATTGACATTGTAGCTAGAAAAGTTGCAACCAGAGAAGTGTGGACAGACTAACATATCGGACAGGAATGGATTTCTAGAATACCACTTCTATAGAGATGCTTCGAAGCTTGATGAGAAGCTTGACTTCGGAGTACGCTGTAAATACCTTTGTCTTGATGTAGCTCACAGACTACCAATTACTTTCAGTTCTATCAAGCCGAAATAATGACAATATGCAAAGTTGCCTAGTGGCTGAGTCGTAAAATAGTGACCATCACTGGAATCGTCATATCCTCAGACTACAAGTAAATCTCTGGAGGATACATCCTTAGCAGTTTAGCTTATACCTCATATAGGTATCTGGACACTATTGACACATCATTTTTTTAGAGGGGGATTTTCAGAGGTAAGTGGATGATCGGCGATGTCGGGTGTTTAAGGAGAAATACTTCCAAAAGTGTCTTATTTATTTTGTTCTTTGGCATGAAACATCTATTCCGAAGTCTTATATACAAAAATTGTGTCTGAATTTAATAACCTCTTTGTTTACCCAGCAAATATTGTGGCTAAATATCTCAAAAACGCGATGTCACAGCAAACAAAGGCTAATGCCATTCGATTTAGCGGGCAGAAATTATACGCGGGTAAGTTAGTTACATTTTGATGCACACACAGTGTTATCGATATAATAAAGCCAGTTTAATTGATATTAAACATATTTTCTTTGATTTATTTTAATTTAAATTTATGTACCGCTGAAAGACCACCCGTTATTACGCACTTCTGTTATTTCAACTCATTGATAATAACTCCAAGTAATGTATTCGCCAACACCGCTTGCCTGAGAGATCAATTCGGTCTCGTTATAACGATGATATGTATGTATATCGATACCTCCATTCTAAAACATGCTAAGTCGACTTAGCATGTTTTTATGGAGATTGCATTTTTTAACTTGCAAATATTCCAAATTATATTCAGTCAAAATTTGGTGTTTATCCGTTAACCCGATCAAAAGATATTCACAAAACAGTACAGGTCATTCGATTTTCATTACAAAGGAAATTCACACAAATTTAAAAAATTAATCAAACTTTGATCGCCTTTCCTGAAAAACTACCTTTTTGCACTTAGCATAGTTTAGAATGGAGGTATCGATATATGTATGCATAAATAAATGTTTTTGTCTTATGCAGTCAATAGAGTTTTATTCATGTCTGTGTTGGATGCTGCTAAAACCCAACAACAACAACATGGATTGCACTACTGCCACTTAGAGTTGAGCTTCTTCATGCAAGAACGATTAATGCCATGTTTGAAGAAAGTCGGTTTGACTCATTAAATATTTTTTAAAATTTTGTTTTTAACGAAAATTTTGGCGTAAGTTAATTTTTATAGAAAATTTTGTCATTCTATAGAAAATTTCGCCAAAGTTTCATTTTTATAGAAAATTTTTTAAATTACAATTTGATTACAAAATTGCTACGAAATTGTCTATAAAGATTAAATTTTGTCGGCATTTTTCTATGAAAATTAAATATTATTTATATATAAAATTTCGTCAAAATTTATTTTTTATAGTAAATATCGTAAAAATTTTATTTTTTTATAGTAATTTTTTCGGATTTTCGCCCAATTTTAATTTTTATAGACATTTTAGAAGAAATTTAATTTCTTAAGTAAATTTTGTAAAAAATTAATTTTGATAGAAATTTTGTAGAAAATTAATTTTTCATCATTAGCATTTTTTTTTTATATCAAAACCAGCCCACTTGATATATTGAAAATTCAAGTACCCTAATTTCACCACTCCCTACGCATGTAAATTAGTATGGGTCGAACAAATTTAAGGCAGACACCACCTACGTTTAAAGATTATTCGAAGACAATTTCAGAACATCAACATTTATTTTGACCTCTGCACCCTATGTACGGCCCAAACAGGTTTTATTTGCAGCGCTGTTATTTGGTATCTTTTCGAAAGAAACCGGATTCCGTTGTCCATGGTTTGTCAATCAAAGACTCCGTTTTGCCCTTTGATTACTTTTGACTGTGAAGTTACATGACTATATTTTTTCAGAATTTTATTATGGTGTCATTGATGTGCAAGATGCAAAATAAAATTGCATATGCAATTGATGCATTTAAAACTTTTAAACATTTAAAAAATTAGCCAGGTTTAATATGTCGTCGGCTTAATGCTACTTTGTTCCGAACGCCATTTTGTGTGATCGGAGAAAAACGCAATTTATTGTTTGAGTAAAAATGGGACCCCAAAAAACGGGTACCCAACAGTGTTTGTATGATCCTCATACATTTCTATGACATTACATTCAAAAATAATCAAGCTATAACTATTTTTGTACAAGGAATTTTGGTCATTATCCAATTTTTATACCCTACACCACACTGTGGTACAGGGTATTATAAGTTTGTTTCACGACAGATGTTTGTAACACCTGAAAATAACACAGCTAGACCCACCTTAATGTATACCGATCGACTCAGAATCACTAGCTGAGTCGATTTAACGATGTCCGTCCGTCCGTCTGTCCATGTAAAGTTGTTCGTCGACTACAGGTCGCAATTTCACTCCGATCGTTCTGAAATTTTGCAGTTTAGAGTATTTCGCAGCTGTTAAGATCGCTATTGAATTTGGTTGAAATCGGTTCAGATTTAGATATAGCTCCCATATATATCTTTCGTCCGATTTGGCCCTTTAGTCCTATAGAAGCTGTATTTTACATCCAATCGTTTTGAAATTTAGAATGGTAGAGTTTCTTGATCCATGAACCAACATTGCCGAATTTGAAGAAAATCGGTTAAGATTTAGCTATAGCTCCCATATATATGTTTCGTCCGATTTGGCCCTTTAGTCCTATAGAAGCTGTATTTTACAACCGATCGTTTTGAAATTTAGAATGGTAGAGTTTCTTGATCCATGAACCAACATTGCCGAATTTGAAGAAAATCGGTTAAGATTTAGCTATAGCTCCCATATATATGTTTCGTCCGATTTTGCTCTTTATTCCTGTAGAAGCTGTATTTTACATCCAATCATTTTGAAATTTAGAATGGTAGAGTTTCTTGATCCATGAACCAACACTACCGAATTTGAAGAAAATCGGTTAAGATTTAGCTATAGCTCCCATATATATGTTTCGTCCGATTTGGTCATTTAGTCCTATAAAAGCTGTATTTTACATCCAATCATTTTGAAATTTAGAATGGTAGAGTTTCTTGATCCATGCACCAACACTGCCGAATTTGAAGAAAATCGGTTAAGATTTAGCTATAGCTTCCATATATATGTTTCGTCCGATTTGGCTCTTTAGATCCAATCGTTTTTATACCCTACACCACACTGTGGTACAGGGTATTATTTAAGTATAAAATGTCCCAAAAGTAAATTTATGTAAACAATTTATACATGAATTACAAAATTTATATATCAGAGTTATTCAATATTACGAGAGTGGTGTAGGGTATTATATAGTCGGCACCGCCCGACTTTAGCCTTTCCTTACTGGTTTGTAATATTTTTTCGTATTCGTATTACATGGACCACCAAGATGGTCGGTATGGAAGGAAAGTAATTTACATATTGTTGTCGAAAGTACTAAATATAGGGTGATAGAAAAATGGAGACAGAACAAAAATGTCAAAACTATTTCCGGTAAATCAGGTACATCGATTTACCCTACCAATATCTTGAAAACTAGACGAGATAGGAACAAAATTATTGCAGATTCTGAAAGGAGGCGCAATTCCCATATTATCAACTCCTAACTGAAACAAGCTGTTTAACTCACTAAAAAACAAATAATAAAGAATACTCCACGGCGCCGCCTAAATAAAGCATCCGTCCAATCTTATTATATGCCAACGGCGCCGCCTAAATAAAGCATCCGTCCAATCTTATTATATGCCAAATCTTACCATGGATAGCATGTGACCTCACAAAATAACTCAAACCTAAAGAAAATAACACCGAAAACACACAAAAATAATATAGTAGGGTTACCTGCATTTTTCAATCCCAAGTTACCTGCAGCATAAGAAGTATCTATGTATACCAAATTTCAGCCACCTAGCTCAAGTATTATATACTGTAGCGTGATTACAACAGACGGACGGACATGGCTAAATCGTCTTAGAATTTTAAGACGATTAAGAATATATATACTTTATGGGGTCTCAGATCAATATATAGAGGTGTTACATCCTATGGTGGAGGGTATAATAACACCGAAAAACACAAAAAAATATAGGAGATGAGAACAGTAGGAATCACAAACAAGTTAGATGCTATATATGGTGGCTATATCAAAACATTGACCGATATGGCCCATTTGCAATCCCAAACAACTTGCAACTATAAGAAATATTTATACCGAATTTGATCAATCTAGCTCTATTATTAAGGACTGTAGCGTGATTACAACAGACGGACGGACGGACATGGCTAAATCGTCTTAGAATTTTTCGACGATTAAGAATATATATACTTTATGGGGTCTCAGATCAGAGGTGGTACAAACGGAGTGACAAAATGAATATACCCCCATCCTATGGTGGAGGGTATAAAAACACAAAAATGGCGTATGTACCAAAATCGCATTAAGCCGACGATATGTACTTAAAAGTACAAGTCACGACCTTACAAACGATCGTTCATTTGAGAAACTACGTCCACACGTTTGAATAATATACAATTTCCAAAATACACCTTTTTAGATATTTTCCCAAAATTTTCATATTTAAAATGCTTATAACATTGCAGGTTTTTTCTTGCCAACTACAACACAGGATAGAATTTGTATCCCCTCATCATAGAGAGGAGGGTATATATCATTTGCTACGAACCAAAAGTGTAACACATCGAAGGAGTGACCTAAGACCCTAAGTATGTTTGGCGGATATCCGTTTTGGGCCATTTCATGTCGAATGAGCAATGTCCGTCCGTCTGTCTGTCTGCTGGCTGGTGCGCACGATAACTCTCGAAAGGAGTAACCGATTGACTTCAAATTTGGTATGTGATAATATTTTCCTCTATCTCCGGCTAAGTTCGAAGATGGGAAAAAATTTAGCAGCTTTTAACTTTAATACCAGTACATACAAATACTTGAATTGTGTACAGTGCAATGTTTTTATAGTACCTAGAGTCTAGAGAAAAGTGGCCGTTATTAGCACCCTCCTTTTGGTACCTCTCACACAAATGGACCATTTTAAACCAAAAGTTAACAGCTTATAACATTAATAACAGTGCATATAAATACTTGAAATTTTGTACAGTGTAATGATTTTATAGTACCAAGAGTTCAGAGAAAAGTGACCGTTATTGGAACGCCCCTTTTGGTAGCTCGCACACAAATGGACCATTTTGTACAAAAAGTAAACAACTTTTAACTTTAATACCAGTACATGCTTTAAAATTATTAAATGCAATTTAAATTGATAATAATTTAAATAAAACAAGAATAACTTTCTGAGTTGATTTAGCTATGTCCGTCTGTCCGTTTGTCCGTCTGTCCGTTTGTCCGTCTGTCCGTTTGTCCGTCTGTCCGTCTGTCTGTGCATGTATTCTTGTATTCAAAGTACAGGTCGCAATTATGGTCCGATCTCGACGAAACTTTACACATATCTTTTTTTTGGCCCAAGGACGATCCCTATTGAATTTGGTTAACATCGGTTCAGATTTAGATATAGCCCCCTTATATATGTTAGCCCCGATTTGACACGTAAGCGCTGTAAAAACTTTATTTTATATCCGATCAGTATGAAATTCGGCAGAAAGAGGTTTCTTATTATATGAATAAACACTGTTAAATTTGGAAGAAATCGGTTCAGATTTAGATATAGCCCCCATATATACGTTACCCCCGATTTGACATGTAAGCGCTGTAAAAATGTTATTTTATATACGATCAGTGCGAAATTCGGCAATGAGATGTTTTTTATTACATGAAGGAATACTGTTAAATTCGGAGAAAATCGGTTCAGATTTAGATATAGCCCCCATATATATGTTCCCCCGATTTGACATGTAAGCGCTGTAAAAACTGTATTTTATATCCGATCAGTATGAAATTCGTCAGAAAGAGGTTTCCTATTATATGAACGAACACTTTTAAATTGGGAAGAAATCGGTTCAGATTTACATATAGCCCCCGATTTGACATGTGAGCGCTGTAAAAATGTTATTTTATGTCCGATCAGTGCGAAAGTCGGCAAAAAGAGGTATCTTTCTACATGAAGGAATACTGCCAAATTCGGAGAAACTAGGTTTAGATTTAGATATAACACCCATATATATGTTTCACCGATTTGACCTGTAAGCGCTGTAAAAACTGTATTTTATATCCGATCAGTGTGAAATTCGGCAGAAAGTGGTTTCTTATTACATGAAGGAATACTGCCAAATTCGGAGAAAATCGGTTCAGATTTAGATATATCTTCCATATATATGTTACCCCCGATTTGACATGTAAGCGCTGTAGAGACTGTATTTTATATCCGATCAGTACGAAATTCGACAGGAGGAGGTCTTTTTACATGAATGAGTATTCTGGGAAGATCGGTTCAGATTTATATTAAAGCTCCATATATATGTTCCTCCTGATTTGGTATCAAACCGCTATAGAAGTTGTATTTTACTTCCGATCATTAAAATTTTCCAGAAAGATGTTTCTCAATTTAGCAACGAATATTGCTTAATTTAGCGATTATCGTTACAGAATTAGATAATATGTTTCTACCCATTTACCAATTATTCCAAATTATTATGGCAATGACCCTTATTGCATTGTTAGGGAGGGGTAGGGTATTATATAGTCGGCCCCGCCCGATTTTCTGGCTTTCCTTACTGGTTAAATAATAAATTAAATTAAATTTCGTCGACATTTTCTTTAAAAGTTAAATTTATTAGAAAATTTAGCAAATTCCATTAACAAATAAAATTTCGAGGCCATTTCCAAAGAAAATGAAATGTTTATAAAATTTTCTATAAATGTGAAATTTTCTATAAATGAGGAATTTTTTTATAAAAATTCAATTTTGATATGATGATAATAAAATTATGTTCTGTTAATATTAAAAAATATCCTAATAATACATGTTTATTTGTAAGGGCACCACGACTAACATTCTGTACCGATTTGATGGAAACATTGTGATAAATGGTCCAATATATGGATTTGTCAATGTTAAGTTATGTTGGGCCATTTAAAAATTACAAAGCAGAATTTTTGCGTATAGAATTAAGCTCTGTACTCGTATATCTAAAAGAGAGATCAGACAGTCGAAACTCGGGCAACACCTCGGGTATAATAATGGAAATTTTAAAAATAATATGTAATTTGAAGTATTTTTAAAATAAAAATGGTTCATGATCTTACCATTACAAGTTGTAACACTAATTTCCGATAATCCCTAATGTGCAAAAGTTTCTTAAGGTGACCAAGAATACTTTCTTCAATCTAAGTTGAAAATTTCTATTCCGCATTCGTTTCTATTTCATTATTTTTTTCCCAAGACTAAGTTCATTTGTATTTTTTCCCTTTTGTTTCTTTTCTTTACTTGGAATTTTTTTCGTGTCAATTTATTTCACACATTTCTCTACTGGTACTTCCATTATTAGCTATTTTTTGTAGTTGTTGTTTTTTCTTTACAGTATTTGGGAGGTGATGTAGCTTCCCTGTGGCTCTGTTCCAATACCGCCATTGATCCAATAGAGGAGTTAGTCAACCCATTCGAAGAGTTAGTGTGGAATGAATGTCTTCTTTTCGTATTGCTGCCGCTTCTGGTGCTGCTGTGCGGTATTCATTATTTGAAAAGTTCATTGACCATTTTATTATGAACTTCATTCAGTGGTAGAAAATGAGTTTATGGCTATGGATAGGAGAAAAAACAGACAGACACACACGCGCACACAACCTCCGCATGCACCACTAAAGTTACTCCACGGCTAAAGGTAGAATTTCTATTAGGAAGTGGCCGCCAACTGCAGTGGAGAGGCTAAAGTTGAGCTGAACACGCGATGTGGTTCTCATACATAAAGTTAGGTTCAGACCAAAACTCCAGTATTCAGTATTGAATGGGTTTTAGTTTTTTGCTTTGGTATTTTTCCAAACATAAACATTTTCCCTATTTTATTACACAAGAAACTGTAAAGTCATGGAGTTAACTTTTTTCTACTGTACTGCCACAATAAAACCATAAAATCAATAATTTATATGATGACTAAGTCATCAAGGGACAAGAGCAATTGTTTTTTAGCTTTTACAACTTAATAATAACTTTATCTGATTTTTATGTTAAATTTGTTCAAACAATGGCTCTGTCCGCTCTCTGAAATGTCGGTTTCCGAACACTGTACCTAATTGTCTTTCTGTAATTATTTCAGACCCCAACAGAGAGTTACCAATAAAGGTTAACGTTCGTTTGCTGTTACTCCGGCCGACCTGGTTTTTGGATGACTGACTGCAATTAAGCACAACATTTCAAAATGTCTATGTAAATCTTAAGTTTACCAAATTAAAAAATAAAACAATAATATAAACAAACGAAATTTTTAATTGTAAACAATGTGAACAACATCTGTGACTGTGCAACAACAGTGCGATCGATCATAACGAAAATCGTAATAATGATGTTGTTTGTACCCATTTTTATTGTCACAAATTAGTTACGCTCCAATTCTTTTACTATTTCTTGGTCTCTTCCAAATCGTCTTCACTGTCTATGAAATTGTAATAATGAAGACGTCAAGAAGAAAACTCTCACTTGAAAATTTTCTTTTTCAAAAGCTCGTTGAAAATGAAATAAGAAAAACAAATACAGAACTGCGGTTAGAAACTTTTGTGTGGAAAACCAAGAATCAAAATTGGATTTATGTTTTCATAACATTGTGTGTGCAAATTACAAATAGAAACAAGTAAGAAAAATGCAATGTGCTACACCGACTAAAAGATTTTCTCTCCTTGTGAGAAATGTGATATGAAATTTCACTAAATGTTAATCTTAGTGGGGGAGATATCCGAAATAGGAGACCAATATGGCCCACCTCCGAGCTTGGTCGGAAATGAGCAAAATTTATCACCACATACAATATTTTAAGTAAATCGATTACTCTTTTCAAGAGTTAACGTGCCAGACAAACGGACGTAAGTAGCTCAAATGGCTTAATATGTTCTGAAACTGTTTAAACATACATCGAGTCTTTCGTTACTCCATGGAGTTGTCAATGATGGATTTAATTCAATTATCAAACCATAGAATCTTTGAATTGGAAAAGTAGAAAATCAAGAGCGTATATGGTTCTTTTTGCTGTAGTTTCAGCCAAATTGTGTAGAAAGTATGGCATCTATGGCTTAAGCACCTCCATATGTGAATTATATCAAAACGTAGACCGATATGGTAAATATACAAAACAAAAACTGCAAAACGCCAGACAAATCGTCTGGAAAAGAATAAAGAAATAAATTTGATAGCGACCCCTTTATGGAAACTAAACCGGGTTGGCCTCCATGTAAAAAAAAAGTTCCCGAATGCGATGTGGAATATGAACGCTTACCTCGACACAATCGCAAAAACATTTTTTTCAATTTTTTCCGGGCCCAAAATCGTTTTTATACCCTACACCACACTGTGGTACAGGGTATTATAAGTTTGTTTCACGGCAGATGTTTGTAACACCTGAAAATAACACAGCTCGACCCACCTTAAAGTATACCGATCGACTCAGAATCACTAGCTGAGTCGATTTAACGATGTCCGTCCGTCCGTCCGTCTGTCCACGTAAAGTTGTTCGTCGATTACAGGTCGCAATTTCACTCCGATCGTTCTGAAATTTTGCAGTTTAGAGTATTTCGCGGCTGTTAAGATCGCTATTGAATTTGGCTGAAATCGGTTCAGATTTAGATATAGCTCCCATATATATCTTTCGTCCGATTTGGCCCTTTAGTCCTATAGAAGCTGTATTTTACATCCAATCGTTTTGAAATTTAGAATGTTAGAGTTTCTTGATCCATGAACCAACATTGCCGAAGTTGAAGAAAATCGGTTATGATTTAGCTATAGCTCCCATATATATGTTTCGTCCGATTTGGCCCTTTAATCCTATAGAAGCTGTATTTTACATCCGATCGTTTTGAAATTTAGAATGGTAGAGTTTCTTGATCCATGAACCAACATTGCCGAATTTGATGAAAATCGGTTAAGATTTAGCTATAGCTCCCATATATATGTTTCGTCCGATTTGGCCATTTAGTCCTGTAGAAGCTGTATTTTTCATCCAATCATTTTGAAATTTAGAATGGTAGAGTTTCTTGATCCATGAACCAACACTACCGAATTAGAAGAAAATCGGTTAAGATTTAGCTATAGCTCCAATATATATGTTTCGTACGATTTGGCCATTTAGTCCTATAAAAGCTGTAGTTTACATCCAAAAGGTTTGAAATTTAGAATGGTAGAGTTTCTTGATCCATGAACCAACACTACAGAATTTGAAGAAAATCGGTTAAGATTTAGGTATAGCTCCCATATATATGTTTCGTCCGATTTGGCCCTTTAGTTCTGTAGAAGCTGTATTTGACATCCAATCATTTTGACATTTAGAATTGTAGAGTTTCTTGATCCGTGAACCAACACTACCGAATTTGAAGAAAATCGGTTAATATTTAGCTATAGCTCCCATATATATGTTTCGTCCGATTTGGCCCTTTAGTCCTATAAAAGCTGTATTTTACATCCAATCGTTTTGAAATTTAGAATGGTAGAGATTCCTGATCCATGAACCAACACTACCGAATTTGAAGAAAATCGGTTAAGATTTAGCTATAGCTCCCATATATATGTTTCGTCCGATTTGGCCCTTTATTTCTATAGAAGCTATATTTTACATCCAATCGTTTTGTAATTTAGAATGGTAGAGTTTCTTGATTCATGAACCAACATTGCCGAATTTGAAGAAAATCGGTAAAGATTTAGCTATAGCTCCCATATATATGTTTCATCCGATTTGGCTCTTTACACCCAATCGTTTTTATACCCTACACCACACTCTGGTACAGGGTATTATTTAAGTATAAAATGTCCCAAAAGTAAATTTATGTAAACAATTTATACATGAATTACAAAATTTATATATCAGAGTTATTCAATATTACGAGAGTGGTGTAGGGTATTATATAGTCGGCCCCGCCCGACATTAGCCTTTCCTTACTGGTTTTATCTTAACTTTTTTGTTTGTAGCTCGATATTCACATGCGATACATCAATGTATTGGTCTCGATAAGTACTACATTTTCCGCATAGAGGACGCTAATGTACAAGGTCATTTTCTAATGTAGACTTCACTTACTGCAGTTTCTACCCCTAAAATTTAAAAATATTCTTCCATAGAATTAAAGCTCTTTAAAAACCATGAACGTTTTGCTTTGGGTGTACGCACTTTTATTCAAAAACAAAAAAGTTATGTCTTCATTAGAAAATTACGTGGTACATCGGCGACATCTATGAGACAATGTAGTACTCGTCGAGACAAACACATAGATGTATCGCATGTGACAATCGTCCTACAAACAAAAAACTTACGATAAAGAAAGGTTTGGGGCCGATTCCGCGGTCTCCGAAAAAATGTAAAAAAATGTTTTTGCGATTGTCTCGAAGTGAGCTTTCATATTCCGGCCCCGCATTTGATAACTTTTTTTGGTGGCCCGATACGATAATAGAACGAGTTTGAGCCAATTCCGCGGGCTCGGAAAACAATTTAACAAATGTTTTTGCAATTGTCTGGAGGTAAGTTTTATAATTCCGCCTTGTATTTAATAACTTTTTTTGGTGACCCGGTCTAATGGACACTACATGAAAACTAAACTCGACGTGGTTCTTATTTGTTCTTGTATAGGGTTTTCCAACAAGAGGTGTTATTTTGGTATTCACAGAAAAATGCCATTTTCTGAGATAAATGATCGGATGTTTATATCATAATAAAGAGGAAGGTATGCCGTTAATAATGAAAAACAACATCAGCCATATGGCCACCACGACCACGCTACAGGACCATTTTCTTTTTCATGAAATTTTCCATAACCAAATCTCAAAGTGGCTGCCCTATGACCTCGATAGCCTCACGAATTCTATCTTTGAGGTCTTGAATCGACGCTAGGCTGTTGGCGTAGACCTTATCTTTCACGTGGCCCCAAAGGAAGAAGTCGCAAGGTGTTAAATCACAAGATCTCGGTGGCAAATTGTGATCACCTCTTTGAGAGATAACACGGTCCGGAAACTTTTCCCGTAACAAAGCAATGGTTTCGTTGCTTGTGTGGCATGTAGCGCCGTCTTGTTGAAAGTAAACGTTGTCCAGATCAATACCATCCAACTCCAGGTCCAATGACCCCGGCGGACCATAAACCGCACCAAACAGTGACACGTTGAGGATGGAGAGACTTCTCAATAATAACTCTTGAGTTTTCCGAGCTTCAGATGCGACAATTTTGCTTGTTGACGTAGCCACCGAGGTGGAAATGGACCTCGTCAGTCAAGATGATTTTTCGATGGAATTCCGATTTTTCGATGGAATTGATTTTTTGTGATTTAAATGCGTTGTTGAATCGTGTATCGTTCCATTTTTAGTAATGGCGTAGTTTCTACTTATCAAATATCAAAGAATAAAAGCTTCAAAAGTGACAGCTACTGAAATACCGGGTGATTCAAAATAACACCTCTTGTTGGAAAACCCGTTAGAATTCTTGTCAAAAAATTCCAATTTCACAGTTTCAGCAAAATTGTTTGACAAGTACACGGCCTATATAAATAATGAGTGATTTTTTAAGAGCTTTCGGATTTGATTTCAAAAATAATACAAAATTTAGAGATATAAATGAAGTCTTTATTTGATTCGATAGAACGGTCTATATAAATCAATTTTTAAAATTGATTTCATGTAAAAATTTACCGCGGCTGCGCCTCAAATGGTTCATACGCTTGGTCCATTTTTGGCATACTCTCTCCAACATATCGGCCGGTATCTCACGAAAAAATTCTTCAATAATGTCTTTCAGTGCGTCAACCGTTGCGGGCGTAAAATCGCACGATCTACGTTGCCAATTGACCGGCACCAAACGTGAAATAAAGGGCCTGTTTCTGAAACTTATTTGCTTTTCTATAGACACACCGAATTATAAAGTGCTGTGACTTATAGATTTCTCGGAATAATTGAGAGATTTTTGATCGTTCTCCGTAAACGAACGAAAATAAGTTACAGAAACAGGCACAAAATTTTCACCGAACGCAAAATTCAAAAAAAATGGGTAAGCATGTTTAGACGGGTAAACCAACTTACGAATACCCTCACCTTTAGTCCAAACAAATATTCATAAATTTCAATAATAACAAGTAAGAAAATTTCTGTCGGGTAAACCGACAAAGGTATACCCCTACTTTGTGAGTAATGTAATATGGTATAAAGGCTGGGAGATGCTATAAACTTGAAAAAAAATTGTTCATTTTTTGTTAGTCTATGAAAACGTTTAGATGATTGCTGCAGTTATGATGATGTTGTGTTTGAATGAATCTGTCAATTTTAGTGGGGGCCACCAGAATTGGCTGGAAGAATACGCCTATTTTGCGCAGAACACTGGATATTTTAAAGACATTGTACTGTTGCAATGGTATTTATGTTGTGAGCCATTCAAATTTGGTATGATTTGTCGAGTTTGTGTGGGAGGTACCACAAAGGGCGTGGCAATAATGCCAATATTTTACCGGACTGAAGGCACTATAAAAGCATTATACTGCACAAAATTTCAAGTATTTATATGCAATGCCACTAAAGTTAGTAACAGTCAATTTGTTATACAAAATTATCCCTTTTTGTGGGAGGTACCAAAAGGGGCGGGGCCATTTCGCTCATTTTTCTCAAGCTGTGTGGAAGTAAAGAAGATTCGGATAAGTAGTATAGAAGTTATTAGGGAATCAAAATTTCACTAAATTTTAACCCTTTGTGGGGGAGGTACTAAACAGAGTGAACCAATATGGCCCATCCCCGAATTTAGCCTGAGATAGACAAAAATATTATCACATACAAAATTTGAAGTCAATCCGCTACTCTTTCGAGAGTTACGGTGCGCTCCAGCTAGACAGACAGACGGACGGACATTGCTCAAATAACTTAAAATGTCCTAAAACGGATTTCCGCCGAACATGTTTGGGGTCTTTGGACACTCCTTCGATGTGTTACACTTTTGGTCCGTAGCAAATGATATATACCCGCGTTAGACTAATGAAGGTATAATAAGTTTAAAGTATGGACTTGTATTTGTGTGGCAGTTACCAAAAGGGGCGTACCAAATGACGCCCATGTATTATAAGAGCATTTACACTGCACAAAATTTGCAAGTATTTGTGGGCACTGGTATTGAAGTTATAAACAGTTAACTTTTGGTGCAAAATGGTCCATTTGTGTGGGAGGTACCAACACGGGCGTGCCAATTAGGCCCACTTTTCACTGGACTCGAGGTACTATACAGGCCATGCCTGTACAAAGTTTTAAGTATTTGTTTGCACTGGTATTAAAGTTATAAGCAGTTACATTTTGGGGCAAAACGCTGGGCTCTAGGTACTAGAGCATTACACTGCACAAAATTTCACGTATTTATAAGCACTGATATTAAATATATAAGCAGTTGGGGCAAAACGCTGGGCTCTAGGTACTAGAGCATTACACTGCACAAAATTTCACGTATTTATAAGCACTGATATTAAATATATAAGCAGTTAAATTTTTGTACCAAAATGGTACATTTGTGTGGGACGTCCCTAAAGGGGCTTGGCAACTTCGCCCATGTTTCTCGAGGTGATAGTGGCTAATAAACTAATACTATGTGTAGAATTTCAGATTATTCAAAAAAGTAGTATATAAGTTTTTAAATAATCAATATTTCACTAAATGTTAACCCTTTGTGGGGGAGGTATTAGAAGGAGTAGACCAATATGGCCCATCTTCGAGCTTAGCCTGAGATAAAAAAAAATATTACCACATACCAAATTTAAAGTCATTCGGTAACTCCTTTCAAGAGTTATAGTGCGCAAAATCCAGCAGACAGACAGACGGACGGACATTGCTCAAATTACTTAAAATGGCCCAAAACGGATTTCCGCCGAACATACTTGGGGTCTGACGTCAATCCTTCACTGTGTTACACGTTTGGCCTGTATCAAATGATATATACCCTCGTACCATTAAAGTGAGTGTATAAAAAAGACCGCATTTCGATACCTCCATTCTGAACTATGCTAAGTGCAAAAAGGTAATTTTTCAGGAGAGGCGACCAACGTTTGATAATTATACCCTCACTTTAGTGTGACGAGGGTATATATCATTTGCTACGGAAAAAAGTGTAACACGTCGAAGGAGTGACCTAAGACCCCAAGTATGTTCGGAGGAAATCCGTTTTGGGTCATTTTAATTCGAATGAGCAATGTCCGTCCGTCTGTCTGTCTGTCTGTCTGCTGGCTGGTGCGCACGATAGCTCTCGAAAGGAGTAACCGATTGACCTCAAATTTGGTATGTGGTAATATTTTTTTCTATCTCCGGCTAAGTTTGAAGATGGGACATATTGGTCCACTCCTTCTAGTACCTCCCCCACAAAGGGTTACAATGTTGTGAAATATTGATTCTTTAATAACTGCTATACTACTTATTCGAATCTTTTAAAAATTCCACACATGGTATTAGCTTATTAGTCGCTATCAACTCGAGAAAAATGGTCGAAGTCGCCACGTCCCTTTTGGTACCTCCCACACAAATGCACCATTTTGCACCAAAAGTTAACAGCTTATATCATTAATAACAGTGTATAAAAATACTTGAAATTTTGTACAGTATTATGCTTTCATATTGCCTACAGTCCAGGGAAAAATGGGTGTTGTTGCCACGCCCCTTTTGATACCTCCAACACAAAGGTACATTTTTGCACCAAAAGGTAACAGCTTATAACATTAAAACCAGTGTATAAAAATACTTGAAATTTTGTACAGTGTAATGTTTTTATAGTGTCTATAGCCCTGTGAAAAATGGGCGTTATTGCCACGGCCCTTTTTGTACCTCCCACACAAAATGCCCAAATCATACCACAATTTAATGTCTCATTACGTTTATACCAGTGCACATAAATTCTTATAAGTCGGCACAATGAATTTAAAGTATCTAATGTTCAGCGAAAAAAGGTGTATTTGATAAACCCCTTCTGGTACCTCCCACACAAATTGACAGAATAGTTCGAGTAATATTCAATATTACATTACTCACAAAGTGAGGGTATACCTTAGTCGGTTTACCCGACTGAAACTTTCTTACTTGTTTTTTTAAATTCGTGGGGAATTCTTTATGATGGAAATCGAATGACCTACTGTACTGTTTTGTGAAGAACTTTTGATTGGGTTGACGGATAAACACCAAATTTTGACTGAATATAATTTGGAATATTTAGAAATTAAAAATGCAATCCCCCCGAAAACATGCTAAGTCGACTTAGCAATTTTTTGAACGGAGGTATTGATTCGTATTTGATTAATCACGCACCTTATGCGCTAGATTTACTTTCTCGGATTATTTTCTATTTCTAAACTTAAAAAACTGGTAATGTGGTAAAAGATTTGCCACATAGAGTCTGCAATTGATAAATATGTTAAGGAGCTGGACAGTTTTTCCTATAAACTGGGTATCTAATCTATTGAATATCGCTGGGAAACGTGTTTTGGGCTAAAAGGTCGGCTCATTTGTATGTATATATACATAAACCAAATGCATCTGACACCTCATCTTTATGTAAAATTGTCCGCTGAATCAGAATAAGAAGTTAGAATTGTCAAAAGTAGAACAGTGTTCGAGATATTACAAAATAACCATTATTTGTGTTTGTAAAAAATATGATGGCACTTAAATGCAAATATCTTCAAAAATATAGGGCGGATTACGTATTTTTTATGCAAAATTCGAAAAAATTAATAAAATATTTGTGAAAACTGAATTTTGGTCCATTTTTAAAAACGCAAGTAACGGTAATTTTGCAATAAAAATTCTTCTACTTTTGACCATTCTAACTTCATATTCGGATTCAGCGGAAAATTTTACATAAAGATTAGGGTCAGAATCATTTGCTCACGACTTTGTTGAAAATTTGGACACAGTTTAATCGTTCCAAAAAATTAAAGGAAATGTTAAACTAAAATAATTGTTTTTTTATTTGTCTACTAGCTGGACCCGGCCCACTTCGTTGTCCAGATTTCGGATTTCCGAGTTATTCGAATTTTATTTAATGCCACGCTTACAATCCAAATCTCGTTCTTCTAGGGTCAATAGTTTCTGAGATAATAAACGTTTAACTAAACTACGCCCACTTTTGCCACACCCACTGATCCGATCTTGCCAATTTTTATTAAAGCTTTAGATAATAACTCCACTAACGAGTGTTTCAAATTTCCATCTTCTACGAACAACATATTCAGAGATATTCGAATTTTATATAATGCCACGCCCACTTATTCTATCCCGCCCACTTTTTGTGAAGTTACTAATATTGACTCCAATAACTTACAATCCAAATTTCGTTCACCTACGGTCAATAGTTTCTGAGATAACAAATGTTTAACTAATGCTACTCCCACTTTTGCCACACCCACTACTCCGATCCCTCCCTTTTTTATTGAAGTTTTAGAAAATAACTCAACTAACGTATGTTCCAAATTTCGTTCTTCTAGGGTCAACACTTTTTGAGATATTCGGATTTTAAGTAATGCCATGACCAACCTTGCCCCGCCCACTTTTTTCAAAAATTTTCCTAAACCATCTGTGACAAATATCCTTTCAAATAAAAGAAAAAAAATAAAATCGGTCCAGTGGTCAGTCAGAGTCTATAGCATATATACATACAAACATTTTTCCATTTTTATACTCGTATATATAGATTTTTTGCTGTTTGTGACAATGTTATGTTTCCGCACATTAGGCTTACAACTTTGTTTACGTATGTCGTATAAGTCACAGTTTACGAGAGACCATCTCTGGTGTTGAGGTACCCGAAGGGTCTTGACGAATGCGCCTATTACGCTGAAGTATTTGTGTGCACTGGTACTGAATTTTTGAACTACTAATTTTACAATTACGCCCAATTTTCACTGGAGGGTACAAAAACATAACAATGCATAACATATAAATTATTTGCAGGAACTGGTATTAAAGTTATGAGCACTTTACTTTTTTTTGCAAATGCTCGCTTTGTGAGGGATGTATTAAAAGAGTCGTGCCAATTTCGCACAATTTTCTCAAGGTGGTAACGACGATTCGGATAAATAGTGTATATTCATGGGGGAAATCCATTTTTACCCCCCATGAAACGATTTTTTATATGTTTGTATTGAAAGAAAATATATTTGGAACCAAAATTTTTAATATTATATATTTGTGAAAAAATATATTTTTTTTTGAGCGCCCCAGTAAGCGAGTTGGTAGCGTACTCGCCTATGAGTTTGGGGGTCGTGGGTTCGATTCCCACCAGAGGCTCTGGTCTGTCGCTGCAAACATTTAGCCATATGGTCTTTGTAACCCGGCCTTTCCCTGGACCATAAAATTAGAATATAAATTTACTTTGTATTGTAATTCATATAAATTAAAATAAAATAAATTATTTTTTTTTGAAACTCAAGAAATGTTGTTTAGAAAGCATTTATTAATATATTAGAACAAAATATATTTTCGAACTGTATTTCACAAATAAAATATGTTTTTGCACACAAACTAAGTTATTGTTTAAGAACATTTTGAAATATATTTTATTTAAAAAAAGATTTTTAAAACTTTGATGACTTTTTGCATTTTTCATAGATGTCGTGTTATATTTACAGGGTCTCCCATATTCGACGGACCCATCTGGCAACGCCATAACTTTTGACAGAGATGTCAGATCGCTTAATGACATACCGCGTTTGAAGCGTCAGTCCAAGCAGATTTTTACCATGGAACAATACACGCCACGCGAGCGCTCTGAAATAGTTGAAATTTACATTCAACAGAAGAAGTCAAGTCAACGTGCTTTTAAAATATCAAAAAATGTGAGAAGTGCGCCTTCTAAGAACACCATTAAGCGTTTATACGAAAAATTTTCGACTGGTGAGGCTCTTTCTAATCCGAAGAGGCCAAATAAAAGTCGACCAAGGCGATCGGCCGAGAATATCGCTGCCGTACGAGCCAGTGTTGAGAGGTCCCCAAGAACATCCCAAAAACGCCGTTCTCAGCAGTTGGGCATGGCTCGGTCCACTTTACAACGGATTATTCGCGTTGATTTGCATTTGTTCCCGTACAAAATTCAATTGACGCAAAGATTGTTGCCTGCGGACAAGCCTCGTCGATTGGAATGGGCCCAACGAGTCCGTGGGTCCGTCGAATATGGGCAACCCTGTATTTTATAGTTAAAATCTCATAAACAACATTAGCTCTTGTTTTGCATCAATTATTTTTAATTTATAAATATTCAAATTCATCCCTTGTTGTCAGTCCATCGATGCAATTTATCGTTATCCAAATTAAAACGATTTAAATTTTAATCGAAATTTTACAAATAAACAAAATTTCTGAAAACTTGCACTTTGGACTTCTTCGGAAAACTTGCATTTAAATTAAGACGTTGATACATTGTAAAAATACTAATACAAGTTAATCTTTGTTTCGGAAATATTAGTTCCAAATAAAAAAATTAGGATGGAACCATAGTTTTGTTTGGAACAATATCCTCCCAAAAATATTATATTTGTGTGTATCAAATATTATTTACTTGGAGGCAAAAAAAGTCGCCATTGCTCAGTGAAAATCGTATTCTAGGGATCAAAAAAAGGAACTTTGCCGAAGGAACCATACCTGTAAAACGAATTCTGATGTCCCGGAATTTGGGTCGATCTTTTGGGTAGGGGCAAATTTTGAAAAATCCCACTTTGCCCCATTTAGAGTGCTCCAATCGAGTCCAAATGTATGACCGACCCCCACTAACTTTGGAGGCCCGACCCACCCCTGCCAGTGGCACACCCCCTGCAACCCCCTGGGTGTTCCATACATTTGGACTCGATTGGAGCACTCTAAATGGGTCAAAGTGGGATTTTTCAAAATTTGACCCTACCAAAAAGTTCGACCCAAATTCCGGGACATCAGAATTCGTTTTAGAGGTATGGTTCCGTCGGCAAAGTTTCTTATTTTGATCCCTAGAATACGATTTTCACTGAGCACTTCACTGAGTGGGGGTCGGTCATACATTTGGACTCGATTGGAGCACTCTAAATGGGTCAAAGTGGGATTTTTTCCGGGACATCAGAATTCGTTTTAGAGGTATGGTTCCTTCGGCAAAGTTTCTTATTTTGATCCCTAGAATACGATTTTCACTGAGCAATGGGCGATTTTTAAATCGACCCGCCCTACTAAACATATGTATGTTTCAAGCGGAATATGTTTGGGATAATATTTTACAGAACAGCAATAATTTCATAAAACCACAACAGTCGTTAAAAATAGGTAAACTGCATTGCATTACATTTTTATTAATTATTTTTTTCGTGTTCAAGTCTCTACTCTATTCCTTTAGCATATATTACAACTCAAAGAAGGCTGTCCTTTGTTTTGCACAATTTTTCCTTTTTAAAATATTTCATATTTTTCATTAATTTTATTCACATTCCCTTCATGTTCACATTCCCTTTTTTTATGCTGTCGTTGTTCTCTTACCGTTATCAGTGATGCATCTTCCAGCACATCCGATTTGAGATTACGTCCACCACCGGCCAAATTGGCATTGCTCGAGAGTAAGACACTGTTCAAAAGATTCTTAAAACTCAGCGATGTATAGCTGAAGGGCGAAAGTATGGTAAAAGCCATTGAACTTCCGAATAACTGCAGCACCAGTAACGCATAGACAAAAATGGCAATTGGCCAAAGGCCACCGCCTGCCCGACCACCGCGACCAAAGAGACGATATATAATTTCACTTTTTTTCATAGATTTTCCACTGCGACTGTGGCCGTTGGTGCTATGACCGCCAAAGCTTAGGATTTTCATCATAGCTTTTCCGTTTGTTTCTTCTACTTTTTTGTGCTTTATGTGTTTTTCGAAACTTTTCTTTCAGCGGCAGCGGCTATTGCTTTGAGCCAAACAAGAAAACCGACACTTTTGCTATTGCCACACTATCTGGCTATAATATATATTTGCAGTAAAAAGGCACGAATGGGAAAACACAAAACACTTGCAAGAGAATGTGCCCGTTGGCCAAGATTAATTTTTGCAATTGAAACGATAAAAATTTAATGTGAAATTGAGTTATCTAAAACCGATCACTTAACACAAAAATATAATTTGTATATGTATTTTTTAAAATTCAAATTCCGTCTCGTTTGGTTGAGTGCAGATTTTTCTTTCACAAGTTTGCTTTTAATATTGATTTTAGTCGTTTTGTTTTTATTTGCAATTTCTATTTTCTTTGGATTTTTCTTCGCTTTTATCGTCCGTTTACAACGTTTAACGTTGGTTTTATTCGCTTTTAATCCGTTTGGCAATGTCACCAATGTGTTCCGTCTGAGCCTCAGCATTGACTGAAGTTTGATCGGGTTTGGTCGGGTTTAAGCCAAGCTTTGGTTTTATTTACACTTTACACCTGTTTCGCATTTGGCTGTTCACAGTTGTCATACCTGCGAGCAGGGCATGCATGCATGACACAACATGTTGTAGTTCGATGTTGGTTGGAGCGTGTTTGTTTGACATAAGCAGGTTTGACATGCACGTGACAAGATATTACAATTGGTCGCAAGGTGTATTCTCATGGACCGGTGCTTCCGGTTTTATATTTTCTACCAAGAAGGGAAACGCATTTGCTTATTATGGCTATGACCTTGACCTTAATACTTGTAAGAGCCTTAGCAAAATATGACAGTGTGATAATGTGGGAAAATTAAATTATAAAGCCGACCAATTTAAGTACAATCTAAGCATAGTCTTAATTTACGTTGGGGAATTCAAACCAAATGCGCACCATTTTATTACACACAATTTATGTATTTTCTTGTGTACTTCGGTTCTCTATGACAACAAAACCAGCAGAACATTGTAAGTCGGATAATGTGTTCAGGCGCCTGCTTTTGGGTTTTGCTAGACGGTGCGCCTAACCGCCTAAGCTCAGTTGGAGGAAGTTAATATAGTAGGGACATAACTCCGCAAGTTTTTAACCGGACAACCGATTACTACAAAATTTGGTACATTTGCAGAAGAGGCATTAGACAATTTATGTTTTACATATGGACACTCCGTAGTATGCAAGGGCGGAGCCAAAGGTTCACAAATTGGGCCACATCGGGTATACAAAATTTTTCAATTCGCCTAAATTTTGTCGTGATATTTGATGAAAAAAGTTTCGACTAGATATACTCTCTGAGACAAAAGTTTTGGCCATTTGAATATGTACTTTCCAAGAAATATCTATAATACAATTCTTTTTTTTTTTGGAAAATATAACTTCAAATTGTCATAAAATTTGTCTCAGTATCTCTGATCAAACAATTTTCATCAAATAGCAAATGTTTTTGGTCAATTCAGAAAATTTTAGAGTAATATTTTTTCCTAAGCAAATGCTGAACAATTTGTCAACAAAAGCTTATCTATTTCATGAAGGATTTCATTTCAAGTGACTTTAGTCCTATTGGATAGTAGTTATGACACAAAATTTCAACGAGATCGGTTAAGGACTGTCCCAATTGGAGTATGTTCGTCTTGTTCAAATGGTCCTTTTTTCCCATCCATATAAGTAATTACCTATTGTATTTACAACATTTTGCCCAAAGTGTTTTTGATAGCTTCTTCGTCAATATTTTTAACATTATAAAAAAATGTTATTCCTAATTAAAATTACACGCAGAATACAGTTTGGTTGCCTCAACCGAATTATTTGCCAACCGAATTTTGTAGTTCTGTCTACTATCATGCGATTCCATCAGGACAACCAATATTTTGGCTGTGGTATACTTCTGCTTCCATGTTGACAACAATTATATTTGGTTGCGCCAACCACGAAAATTATGGCTTAAATTATCTGTTGTAATTGCCAAAACCAACAGTTTTAAAAAATTGGTTGTTCTGACAATTTGTCAGTCTTACACTACCGACAATTAATTAAAAACAGTTTCCATTAATTTTTATTTTATTTATTGAACAAAAAACAAAACAATTCATAATAAAATTAAAAATCCCATATTACAAATTCATCACTATTATGAGATGTGGAAATATTTGACACACATTTTAGTACCCAAAATAAAAACACATTTTATGCAAATATCGCTTAACCTCGTGCTTTCAATTTCATGATTGTTGCTTTTATTTTTTATTTATGTAAAACATTTTGCACAACATATTCTGCATTCCACACATTATTATTCACACGAGATTATTTTTGATTACCTATACCATTCTTGAACATAATGTTGAAGATTTTTTTATGTCGAGTAATTTTATTTTTGTTTGTAATGTATCAGCAAAAGAACAGCAACCAATCTTTCGGTTGTATTTCGGAAATGATTGGGATAACCAATTAACGATTATTTATTAATATATTTTCTGTTGTAGTAACCAATTATTCGTTGCAATAATAATCTTTGGTCTATTGATACAATTTCTGTTGACAAGAATAAAACATTGGTTGTCACAACCAAAAATCGATCATATTGTACTATAATGAAAATTTAAAATTGGTTACCACAACTAACCGAGTATCAATGAAAAAAACAATCTTAATTCGATTGATACAACCATCGATTCAGTTGCAAGCATTTTCATTTGATCGTATCCATGTTATTATTGTTGTTTCAACTAATTATATATAATTACCACCGACAGACGGTGTAGGCAATATACTTTTTGTTGCTAGTACTATTTTTTTATTGTTACAATCGAATTCCAACCAATTATTTTCCTGGCTGTAGTTTTGACATTTTTGTAAATTTTTTTTCTTAAACGAAAGCTTATGTCATTTCCTTTAAGAACTTTATGGCCTATTGATGGAATAGGACTCAATTAAAGATAAACATCTAAAAAATAGAGGTTGAACCACACATTTTAGCATAACTCGAGAAGCATTTATCCTAATTGGTTTAGGAAAGCTTTAATTGAATATAAAAATTTAAAAATGTTTGTAGGTATATATGCATGTTCTTTATAGACTCTGAAACCACTAGACCTATTGAAAATATATTCCTTTGTTTGAAAGCTATTTGGGCAGAGATGGTTTTGGAAAATGTGGGCTTGGTATTATTCAAAATTCGAAATTCTCAGAAAGTGTTGATCGTAGAAAAATTTGGAGCGCACGTTAGTGGAGTTATTATCTAAAACCGTAACGAAAATTTGGCGGGATCGGATAAGTGGGTGTGGCAAAAATGGGCATAGCATTAGTTATACATTTATTATCTCAGAAACTATTGACCGTAGAAAAACGATATTTGGATTGTAAGTTATTGGATTGTAACAAGAAAGCTTTGACCGGAGAAGACCGAAATTTGGTTTGTAAGTTATTGGAGTCAATATTAGTACTTGCACCAAAAGTGGGCGGGATAAAATAAGTAGGCGTGGCAATATTTACAATTCGAATAATATATTTATCGAAATTTGGAACATATGTTAGTAAAGTTATTATATAAAACTTCAACAAGTTCGGATTAGTGGGTGTGGAAAAAGTAGGCGTAGCATTAGTTAAAAATTTATTATCTCAAAACTATTGACCGTATAAGAAACTAATTTGGACTGTATGTTATGGGAGTTAATATTAGTAGTTTCACCGAAAGTGGCGGGATAGAGTAAGTGGGCTTGGCAATATTTGTTGAAACCAACAAACCGATGTACCCCACACCGGTTTCATTAGAAAGACAATAATGCGAAGATAGTTTTATACCACTGCAAGTGGGTGTGGCCCCGCCCATATGACTCCACTATCGACGACAAAATATTTGGGGAAATATTGGACCAATAGTCGTGAAATTTAATATAGCTG
This sequence comes from Eudasyphora cyanicolor, assembly GCA_963930755.1. NCBI lineage: Eukaryota > Metazoa > Arthropoda > Insecta > Diptera > Muscidae > Eudasyphora > Eudasyphora cyanicolor. The sequence continues at coordinate 197,753,835 of OZ005737.1, read as the reverse complement.
TATTTGACATCACTATGCGTGACCCAACAGAAATTTTAAACATAGATGTGTTCGCTTTTTTTTGCATATCCCTCTAACAGGCAAAACCGAACCGATGAACATATTTCGTCGGGAATTTTTTCTAGCGTAATTCTTGCTAAAAAAAAGACGAGAAAAAAATTACAAGTCAATCTTATGACACGTTTAGTCTCCAGGTGAGAAAAAGGTATGCGTTCCTGTAGGAACGTATGCCGGTTCAAGAGTAGTTCAAAATGGAAAGGCATGAAAAGTGATATTATATTGAGAACAAATTGTAAATTAATAAAAAAATTAACAATGAATAAGCTGCTCAGCCTTTACGGTGGTAAGCACCAAAACAGTTTAGTGGTGTGATGCATAAGTACAAGCGACATTTCTCACAAAAATTGTGTTTTGGACTTTTTGCATTGTTTGCAGTCTCTTTTCTTTTTATTGGACAACATCAGTGGATTATAATGCAGCCCATCGAAGCGAAAATCAGCAACCAGATGTTTGGCTTTTTCACCAGGCTTCAAATTGCACGGCTATGGTGTTGATGATAGTTCGTGCGTTGTGGGCGCTGATGATCGCAGTGGAGGTCGACGAATTTGTTCACAAAATTGGGGGAGCTGAAACAGTTTTGTTTCAATCAAGCTGCAACTAGAACCATTGCGTCTTTCTGCATACGATCGTCGATACAAAATATACGCATTCACTGCGTTTGAGATAAGCGAACGACAACATTCGAAGTGCTACCAAGAGCAGATTGACCGTCGAGCACCACACTATCTCTCCACATTATACCATTGTATATTTCGAAATGATAAGCATAGCCTGCAGAATCATAGAGAACGAACAATTTGATTCCCAATTATGTGGTTTATACGGCATATATTACCTTAGGTGATACCGCATCTTGGTCATCATTTGCTCGTCGACGCAGAGACGAGCTGCTTTTGGGACGGAATCAAATCGTTCGTTCAATGCATTCGCTATCTTCCGAATTAGAAACAGGCCATCGTAACCATCTTTTTCTTTTCGCTCACGATTTGCCTCGTCTTCAAACGACAAATGTTTTTTGATGGCCATGAAATGCTTCACCGGCATTGTTTTTGCAATGGGGATGAATGCGTTACCTGGCCAATAGCTTTAAAGGTTTGGATATCGATACAGTGACATACACATATAGGAGAATTCTAATGTACTTGTACACGTCGATTCCAGCTTGAATTGCGAGGCAATGTCTTTAGACGAAGCACATCGGTCCGTTTCTTCTGCGATAAGCTGGGCTATTTCCTGTGTAAAGAAATAATGAAACATCTCCATAGGCGTTTCAATATCTTTGGTGGCCGGTGGCAAGCTGACATCGCCTTGAAATGCAACGTCGTTCACGTGCAATTGCATTTCTTTCTTCTTCCACACAATTTTTGTGAATCCATTAGAATCTTTTTGAACCGATTCAACGACTGGAACAAGAAAAATAGAACGACATTATATCATTTTCTCATCCTATAATTATACCCTAAACCACACTGTGGTACAGGGTATTATAAGTTTGTTTCACGGCAGATGTTTGTAACAACTGAAAATAACACAGCTAGACCCACCTTAAAGTATACCGATCGACTCAGAATCACTAGCTGAGTCGATTTAACGATGTCTGTCCGTCCGTCCGTCTGTCCATGTAAAGTTGTTCGTCGACTACAGGTCGCAATTTCACTCCGATCGTTCTGAAATTTTGCAGTTTAGAGTATTTCGCAGCTGTTGAGATCGCTATTGAATTTGGTTGAAATCGGTTCAGATTTAGATATAGCTCCCATATATATATTTTGTCCGATTTGGCCCTTTAGTCCTATAAAAGCTGTATTTTACATCCAATCCTTTTGAAATTTAGAATGGTAGAGTGGTAGAATTTGAAGAAAATCGGTTAAGATTTAGCTATAGCTCCCATATATATGTTTCGTCCGATTTTGCTCTTTAGTCCTGTAGAAGCTGTATTTTACATCCAATCCTTTTGAAATTTAGAATGGTACAGTTTCTTGATCCATGAACCAACACTACCGAATTTGAAGAAAATCGGTTAAGATTTAGCTATAGCTCCCATATATATGTTTCATCCGATTTGGCTCTTAAGATCCAATCGTTTTTATACCCTACACCACACTGTGGTACAGGGTATTATTTAAGTATAAAATGTCCCAAAAGTAAATTTATGTAAACAATATATAGATGAATTAAAAAATTTATATATCAGAGTTATTCAATATTACGAGAGTGGTGTAGAGTATTATATAGTCGGCACCGCTCGACTTTAGCCCTTCCTTACTGGTTTTCGTAATAAAGTTGAACGATTTGTAAACGTTGTTCAGGCGTAAGTCTTTCCATGATGAAATGCCAAACAATACTTAACAAAAATAACATTACAGCATGACACGACTCACTGATCTGATAAAAAAAGACTATTGAAAAAAGTATCTCTACATGTATCACCCATTATGTATGAATGGAGAATAATGACCGTTTGACCAAAACGTCAATACGCAACACCCTCCAACTCAGACAGTCCTTAACCGATCTCGTTGAAATTGTATGACACAACTATGTACTATCGAATAGGACTAAACTTGTTGTAAGTTTAATGCGGATCAAAAGATATAGGTTTTCTAAATTGACTCAATTGACATGAAATCCCCATGTGCTAAAATTATGCACAGCGAAAATTTACTATATCGATCTACGTTTTGATACAGTCCCATATATATGTCGCTTTTAAATATCATTGTTTAGGGCATGGGTTAGGTTAGGTTGAAGAGAGGAAATGTTTTAACGAATCAGGTCATGGACATACACTTAAGCCAGTGGATCGCCCTGTTGTGCGATCCTTATGTGTGATTTTTTTTACCTTCAAGAATAATAGGAAATCGGTACTAGACAAGAATTTCCACAGTATCTCATGGCCACAGCCTCTGAGATGAGCCAGATCTGACAATGTGTAGGACCCGAAGTATCTAGCATGTGCGAATGCTGGACATTGCACAGGAAGTGTTCCATCGTTTCGATGTTTTCCCAGTATGACGTGTATTCCTCGTTATCTCCTTGTCCCATTCGGAGCAAGTGTACTTGTAAGCTTGAGTGTCCTGTTAGAATACACATAATCTTACTATACTCGTATATATGTATGTACTGCATTTGTGTCATAATCTTGGAAGCTCTGTATTTATATCTACTATATTTTAAAATGTCTATTTATAGATTTAATAGTTGCAGATTAGGTCCAATGGCATATTTCAAATTCGAATTATTCATGTTTCGAATGTTATCCGATGTTTCATTTTACTGCTAAAAAATACCCAAAAATTGTCTTTATGATATACTCGTATTTCATATAATTTATTACTTCAAGTTTTAAACGCAGTTATACGACTACCGCCCGCTTCCCTTAAGACAAAATTGGATTGGGATGAGTGCCATAAAAGCTTCATAAAAATAAGCGCTTTACATTTATTGTGTTCCATTCAACATTGGCATTACCATAAATTAAACAATGGCAAACCATGAATTTATGAATATGCAAATCGGCCAAATCGTTCGTTATAATGTTATAAATGCCGGAATTATTATTGTGTAAATTAACAACAAAAACAACAACACAAACAAATAATACTCATAAAAATGAACTAAATTACACGGTATGTTTATATGCACCACTATTTGGTATTAGAGATCGGTGGGTTAGGCGGCAGTTTGGACGTTTGGACAGCGGGAAATGACACAAATGCACCCGAAAAAATTATCATACAACACCAACAATAGTAGCAAAAACATGTTTGACCCAATGGCTTGAATATTTCACGAGGACGTCAAGATGGACGGACAGACAGGCAGACAGACGGACGCACGATAAATGACAACAAAACCAGAGACGACAACAGCGCAGAAAACAACCGCATAAACAAACTCAGCGTGTGCAATGCAAATATTGCAACCGACAAACTTGTGGCGAGGCAGACGGACGGGCCAGGCGATCTCTTGGCATGTCATCAGTCTGGTATGACGAGTTCCTCCTGACCACAAGTTTGAAATGATCAAAATCAGCTGTTCGTTCAGCGGTCGTCTGGGGATACATCATACCCAACTGTCAGGCGTTGTTGTAACACACAAAACATTTCTATACGATCATCCAATATGTTTGAACGTAATCGTTTCTAGTTATTTACGATAATACGAATGCTTATCGAATAAATTGTAAAAAAAAAAATGTGGGTAGTATTATAATTATGAGATACAATTAATTGAACATTGGGCCATTGCGACAGGTACGCACTCTAATCTGCAAAACCTTATAATGCATATCCGTGACAGGGTTGTATTCATATGAATGGTTGTATTTACAACCATGAAGAAACAAGGTTGTATTTATAAACACTTACTTTTAGCTTTGATAACAAAATTAACTGATGCATACAAATAAATATTTTGCATAGCATTTTCGCTCTTTTAAACAGTAGTAAACAAATTAATTAATGCACATAAAAAATGCTAAAACATATTTGTATAACGATAATATATTTAATAGATCACTATTTTAAATAACTTTTTTTTGAAAACATCTAGCTTCGGCTGTGTGGCACGTAGCGCCGTCCTGTTGAAACCAAATGTTGCCAATATCCTCCTCATCAATTTTTGTGAACAAAAATTCGTTCAACATGGCCCGATAAAGATCGCCATTGACTGTAATGGCCACTTCTTGCTCATGGCCCAATTATGCCTCTGGACCAAAATCCGCACCAAACAGTGACTCGTTTTGGGTGTATCGGATTTTCAATGTATGCGTGCGGGTTTTCTGTGCCCCACATGCGACAATTTTGCTTGTTTACATACCCGCCAAGATCAAAATGAGTTTCATCTGAAGAGATGATTTTTTTGGCAATATCGGCATCTTCTGTAAGTCGATCGCAGGCCCACTTGTTCAAGCGTATACAACCATATTCGTTCAGCGGAAAGATAAAACTAATCATCTGTCAAATCAAACATGAGCTAAGTGTTACCATTCACGAAATAAGCACTAGTTGAAAAAAAACGTTAGATAGCGGAGCCTTTAGTAGGGAATATGCGCGAATCTAATTTCGAATTAGGATCATGAGGGTTTTGTTCGGGAACCTGAAATGACATATGGCCCCTGACATATGAATAATGCTGTCTATCGGCAAAGCCATAAGAAAAAGACAAATTTTATATTACAGAGTGATTCACAGACTTAAAGCCCAATATTATTTCTGGGCGATATAACCTCCCCATAAACGCACTAAAGGCCCAAAGTAAAATTGGGCGTTATGTCTGTTCGGGCATTAAGAAAAGAGGAGAAAATCGGGCTTTAAAGCCGTTTCGGGAGAGGTCACAACGCGCAAATTATATTTGCGCTTAATGGCAGTGGGCGTTATGTCCTGGTGGTGAACATTATCGTGACATGAAATTAATCTTTTTATGGTCTGAATTGGAATACTTGGACCATATCTGGATTCCACAGGACGGAGCCATTAGCCACATAGGACAGGATACAATGGCCCTATTTCGAACTAAGTACACAGGATGCATTATCTCACTAAACAACGAGGTGTCAGCGATTTCTCTGGGGCTACGAGAAAAGTTTGGTCTGTGCTCAGGACGATTCCGGAGGTGAAGAACGAAATCGTACCCGTTATAAATAATATGCAGAACAAGTACTCGTAGAGTCAGAATTGAATTGACGAGAGCCACGTTAATTGTTCATAAAAATTGCCGATGGTTTTCGATTTTAGTGAAACTTGGTGGAAATGTTAAATAAAGTGCTCTAATATTGTATATACAATTTAAAATCTTCAAAAATATGGGAGATATGTACATTTAAACATTAGAAATTGGGCAAAAAATATTGAAAAGTGCTTGCATTCGAACGCTCAAAAATTTTTTCCTACGGAGATATTTAAATATTTTGTTGAGACCAAGATTCCTAAAGACTTCAGCTTTAGTAATATCGAGTTGGATACCGTTTTGTTGGCTGCATGACATATTTTTATTTTTTAAACACTAATTAAAATCCAGATTTTTCAAAAAGTAATATTTTTAAATTGAAAATGAAATGTGGACCAGATGATAATCACATTGTGTCCTATATGTCCAAAGAGATTCATTTTGGGATCGCCGGTAGTTTTGGAGATGTCAATAACAGAATGAGATAACTTCACAATTTTCTCATATTTATGGGGAAAAGTATTTTCAAATCAACTGAAATCAAAAACGATATAGATTTTAAAACATAAAAAAAAATAAGTTTACAAAAAGTTCGAATAAAATGTTGGAGAAAAATGTGAAATGTGCGAAAATATGGGTTATCATCTGGTCCACATTTTCCAATTTAAAAATATTGTTTTTTAAAAAATACATAATCTAAACAGATTTTCATAAACTTGGATCCAAAACCTTATTTCTGCCAAATTATTATTTAAATTATTAATAAAGATCGGACGTAATACACAGTTTCAATAGCGCTTAAATACTAACAGGAACATAGTATATATATGACTATATGTTGCTATAATATGAACCCATTATCCACAATTTAAGCAGTATTAGTTCCGAAAGTAAGAAACTTCTTTTTACCAAATCTTACAATATCGAAAGTAAAGTACAACTTCTATGGTACGTTGATACCAAACATACATATGGGGGCTATATCTAAATCGTAACCGACTTTCCCAACGTTTGGCAGTGGTTATTCATGTAATAAGAAACCTCATTCTGCCGAATTTCGTACCGATCGGATATAAAATACAGTTTCTACAGCGCGTACAAGTCAAATCTGGGGTAATATAAATATATGGGGCTATATCTAAATCTGAACCAAATTTAGTATTGTCTCTAAGGGTATCATGAGACTTCTCTCTGTCAATTTATATACACATCCGTTGCTTATACTCGTACAGGGCATATATCTATATATGCCAAATCGGAAGTACATATATATGGGAGCTATTTATAAATCTGAACGGATTTTCACCAAATTAAAAAGCGATTGTCCTTGGGTCAAAAAAATTATATGTGCAAAGTTTCATTGAGATCGGACCATAATTGCGACCTGTATTTTGGTTACAAGAATACAAGCACAGACAGACGGACGGACAGACTGACAGAGCAAAATCAATTCAGAAAATGATTCTGAGTCGATCGGTATAATAAACGATGGGTCTCTTTCTTTTCTTTTGGATGTTACAAACAACTGCACCAAGTTATAATACTCTGTACCGAGTTGGATGTTTCCAAACATCATCCACCTAGAAGCTGAAGTCTTTAGGAATCTAACTCAAAACCAATTATTTAAATATCTCTCGTAGAACAAAAGTTATGAGCATTCGAATGCAAGCACTTTTCGATATTTTTTGTCCAAATTCTAATGTACATATCTCCCATAGTTTTGACGATTTTGCAACAAAATTTTCATATTTAACATTTCCACCAAGTTTCATCAAAAGCGAAGACCATAGGTAAATTTTATGAATAATTAACGTGGTTCTCGTCATTTATAATACAAAGTAAATTTATATTCTAATTTTACTGTCCAGGGAGAAGACAAATTTTCTTTTATTAAAAAGTTAAAAATTTACATTCTGACGAAGAAAACAATGCCTATACTAAAGGTAACTTCCATGAAAATTTAAAGTTCAGAAAAAATTGTTTTCTTAAATTATCATTGGACATGGCTGGTGTTTTGTATTAACTTTGGTTAACAGTTGTTTTTGAAAGCTTTTGGAGAAGTGAGGTTTCACAAAGCATTCTCATTCGCTTGTGTGTAGAAATCTACCTAAAAGAGCTCCGTATCTCCCATACAACTGCAGCAGAACTGTTGATAACGAGTGTCACGGCTCAGAAATTATGATCCAGTATGTGTTCTGCCAATTATACCCTACACCACACTGTGGTACAGGGTATTATAAGTTTGTTTCACGGCAGATGTTTGTAACACCTGAAAATAACACAGCTAGACCCACCTTAAAGTATACCGATCGACTCAGAATCACTAGCTGAGGCGATTTAAGCATGTCCGTCCGTCCGTCTGTCCATGTAAAGTTGTTCGTCGACTACAGGTCGCAATTTCACTCCGATCGTTCTGAAATTTTGCAGTTTAGAGTATTTCGCAGCTGTTAAGATCGCAGTTGAATTTGGTTGAAATCGGTTCAGATTTAGATATAGCTCCCATATATATCTTTCGTCCGATTTGGCCCTTTAGTCCTCTAGAAGCTGCATTTTACATCCAATCGTTTTGAAATTTAGAATGGAAGAGTTTCTTGATCCATGAACCAACATTGCCGAATTTAAAGAAAATCGGTTAAGATTTAGCTATAGCTCCCATATATATGTTTCGTCCGATTTTGCCCTTTAGTCCTATAGAAGCTGTATTTTACATCCAATCGTTTTGAAATTTAGAATGGTAGAGCTTCTTGATCCATGAACCAACATTGCTGAATTTGAAGAAAATCGGTTAAGACTTATCTATAGCTCCCATATATATGTTTCGTCCGATTTTGCTCTTTAGTCCTGTAGAAGCTGTATTTTACATCCAATCATTTTGAAATTTAGAATGGTAGAGTTTCTTGATCCATGAACCAACACTACCGAATTTGAAGAAAATCGGTTAAGATTTAGCTATAGCTCCCATACATATGTTTCGTCCGATTTGGCCCTTTAGTCCTATAAAAGCTGTATTTTACATCCAATCGTTTTGAAATTTCGAATGGTAGAGTTTCTTGATCCATGAAACAACATTGCCGAATTTGAAGAAAATCGGTTAAGATTTAGCTATAGCTCCCATATATATGTTTCGTCCGATTTTGCTCTTTAGTCCTGAAGAAGCTGTATTTTACATCCAATCATTTTGAAATTTAAAATGGTAGAGTTTCTTGATCCATGAACCAACACTACCGAATTTGAAGAAAATCGGTTAAGATTTAGCTATAGCTATATATATGTTTCGTCCGATTTGGCCCTTTAGTTCTATAGAAGCTGTATTTTACATCCAATCATTTTGAAATTTAGAATGGTAGAGTTTCTTGATCCATGAACCAACATTTTCGAATTTGAAGAAAATCGGTTAAGATGTAGCTATAGCTCCCATATATATGTTTCGTCCGATTTTGCTCTTTAGTCCTGTAGAAGCTGTATTTTACATCCAAGCATTTTGAAATTTAGAATGGTAGGTTTCTTGATCCATGAACCAACACTACCGAATTTGAAGAAAATCGGTAAAGATTTAGCTATAGCTCCCATATATATGTTTCATCCGATGTGGCTCATTAGATCCAATCGTTTTTATACCCTACACCACACTGTGGTACAGGGTATTATTTAAGTATAAAATGTCCCAAAAGTAAATTTACATAAACAATTTATACATGAATTACAAATTTTATATATCAGAGTTATTCAATATTACGAGAGTGGTGTAGGGTATTATATAGTCGGCCCCGCCCGACTTTAGCCTTTCCTTACTGGTTTTTAATACATATTTATACACCGCCATTTATAAAATATTTGTTTCTACAGGGTGGCGCAGAATGGCTATATGGTTTGAATTATTTATACACGCTGAAAAAAAATCGCTTCTGAAGTATATTGTCCCAAACATATTCGGCTTGAATTATACATATGTTTACGGTAGACAACAAATATATAATATTTGTCACACACAAATGTTATATGTTTGGGAAGATATTGTTCCAAACAAAAATATGTTCCCATCCTAATATTTTTTTATTTGGAACTAGTATATCCGAAACAAAGATTAATTTGTACTTAGGTATTTTGGCAATGTATCAATGCCTTAATTTAAAGACAAGTTTTCTGTTTTTAAGATGTTATATACAGATATTTTTTGTATAAATTGTATATGTTTTTAAAATTTAATTAAAACTTAAATCGTATAATCTTTCGTAAATATAAATTGCATTGATGGATCGACAAAAAGTGATGAACTGGAATATTTATAAATTAAAGGAAATTTTTAATTATACAGTTTAACATGAAAACTACAAAAAACTAACTAAAATTCTAAAAAGTCAGCAAAGTTTTAAAAATCGTTTTTAAATAAAATATATTTGGAAAACTTCTTAAACAATAACTTTGTTTGTGTGTAAACACATGTTTTATTTGTGAAAGTCAGTTTGCAAATATATTATGTTCTAATATATTAATATATGCGTTCCAAAGTAAATTTCTTGATTTTCAAATAAAATTTATTTGTTAACAAATATATAATATTTAAAAAAATCGTTTCCAAATATATTTTCTTTCAATTCAAACACATTAAAAATGACGATTTTCCCCCGTGCAACTTTTTTAATTATTATTCTTTATTTTTTTCATCATTTTGTGAAGGAATTAATTATGAAACGAACAACAACAAATAAATGAATTTTGGTGACATTTTTCGTTCGTTTCACATCCCCTACTTCTTTAAAAAGTTATAATACAGGGTGGCGCAGAATAAGCTATATGGTTTGAATTCTTTATAACTTTTTTGATTATTATACTTTCTTTGTTTTTTTTCAGCATTTTGTGAAGTAGACTTGGAGAATTAATTACGAATCAAACAGCGTACACAAATAATAGATTTTTTTCCGAAATTTTGCAAAAAGTTATGGAAAATATACTAAAAAGAACACGTATGTGCGAAGCAGAAAATGGACATTAATTACAGGATATCAGGAAATCTAATTGCAAAAAATTCCCCAATAATATACTGTATTTAAAAAAAAATTATAATAATCGCATAAATAAAAAAGTTATAAACCATTTAAAACATATAGCTCAGTCTGCGCCACCCTGTATAATAATATAGAAACAAAATGGTCTTGAAGCCGGGAGAGTGTCCTAGTTAAAATGACAAAAAAACTTTACCATAAAAAAAATTGTTTGTTTTGACTTCATAAAATAGTATGCCTCAATCTATAAAAAATATGTTTAGGTGTCGGACACAAAACAAAATTGTTTTGCTGCATAGTGTAACTTGTTACTATCAATCCGAATCCTCTGTTTTTGAACAAATAACAATAGTTTATCTGACGCCATCGCCTGCAAAATGGGCGAAGTGACCCGTCCTTTTTTTACAAAACTTAACTGCTTATAACTTTAATACCAGTACATATAAATACTTTAAATGTTGTGTAGTGTAATGCTTATATACCACCTACAGTCTGGTAAAAACTGACATTATTGTCAAGCCTCTCCCACGCGAATTTGCCAAATGATACCAAAATAAATGGCTCATTACGTTAATACAAGTGCACATAGTCACTTTAAATTCGGTACAGTGCAAAGTCATTGAAGTACGAGGTCTGTCCCAAAATTAGCCGATCTGATGTATACATAGATGTGGGAAGTAGTTTGAAAAATTGTACTTCGGTGAGAATTACAACCTTAAAAAACATATGTTTAAAGTTTCAAGGCGCTACAGTTTTTTTGTGGAGCCAACAAAAGTAGACTAATTTTTGAACTTGGAAAAACTTGGTCACTCCCGGCGAAATAATGGCAATATGGGAAGTCGCCAAGTGGCTGAGTCGCAACATAGTAACCAACACTGGCGTTGTCATTTACTCAGATAGCCAGGCTGCCATCAATTCTCTAGAGGCCACATACCTATGTTCACAAACATCCCTCGGCTGCCGCAGATCTCTTAACGAGATGGCTGAGCAATTAAGTAGTTTGAAAAATTGTACTTCGGTGAGAATTACAACCTTAAAAAACATATGTTTAAAGTTTCAAGGCGCTACAGTTTTTTTGTGGAGCCAACAAAAGTAGACTAATTTTTGAACTTGGAAAAACTTGGTCACCCCCGCCGAAATAATGGCAATATGGGAAGTCGCCAAGTGGCTGAGTCGCAACATAGTAACCAACACTGGCGTTATCATTTACTCAGATAGCCAGGCTGCCATCAATTCTCTGGAGGCCACATACCTATGTTCACAAACATCCCTCAGCTGCCGCAGATCTCTTAACGAGATGGCTGAGCAATTAAATATACATCTCATATGGTGATGAACTTGCAAGGAAAGGGACGATATAACAAATTCTCAAAGAATTTGCATATATTGGGCTTATGCAAGAGGCAATCAGGCAGTCCAACGAAAGATGGACAGAAATCGTCACCTGCAGGGTAGCTAGAGAATTCTGGCCAAGGTATGACCTGAGAGGGTCAAAATATCTCCTCTCACTAGAGAGGAAAAGATTGTCTACATTATTATCAGTTCTGACGGGACACTGCCTGATCGGCGAATACGCCAGAAGATTGGGTATTGACTCCAGTGGCTTCTGCAGAAGCTGTGACGAGGGGGAAGAAGTGGAGAGCATTGAACACTTGCTATGCGTCAGGATTTGAGTAAACGACGACGGGACATACTGAGGTCGGCCTTTCTAGGCGGTCTAACAGATCTTTCCGGTAGCGATATTCGTACTATCACAGGTTGGTTTCGATGAGGGGCATTTCAGCCCGTGGTAACACTAGGGACCTAAACTGGTCTATGTGAGCTGACAAAAAACAACGGCTGCCACACTAACCTAAACCTTATATAATTCAATGCTTTAATTTGAAAGGTCTCAGTCCAACAAATCTTAAAGCCGTGCTAGACTATACTCCGAGGGAGTCTGCTCCTGCGTTTGTGACTATAAAATATTGGGTGTCAGAGTTTCAACGAGGTCGTATGAGCAGCCAAGACGAACACCGTAGTGGTCGACCAATTGAGGTTTCCACTCCACAAAGACGATTAAGAAGATTTAAAAAATGATGTTGGATGATCGACGGCTAAAAGAACGCGAGCTGGCTGACATTATAGCCATTTCGTAAAGCGGCTATAATTTCATCGCATATTGACCGAAAATTTTATGATGAGAAAGTTGTGCGCAAGGTGGGTGCCACGTTTGCTCATAATGCTGTGTTTGTGCTGTGCTGGCGATGTTTCACCGCAATAAAGTCGAGTTTTTGCGTTGATTCGTAACCATGGATGAGACGTGGGTCTACCACTTCACTGCTGGGACAAATGAACAGACAAAGCCGTGGACTGTAATGGGAGAATCGTGTCTAAAAATGATGAAGAGTGTTCCTTCTGCCAATGCGGAGATCATTTTGATCTCGGTTAGATATACCAGGACTGAACATTATTGACTTATTCCCCAAAATATGTTTGATCATGTTCATTGTCCGTAGCCTGTTGCTTAACCAGATTTATCACACTGTATGTTCATGTTAAAACGCGTGCCAAACAAGTTTGGTTTAATAATATTTCTGGGAGTAACACTCGTGAGCAGTTTTTTGTTTCAATTTCTTTCAAACAAAATTTATTTAAAATTACGTGTAATTGTTAGCTACCAGTCTTAACATTTCTGTGCGGCATTTTTTCGCTTTATTTATGAGTTTTGTGTTTGTATTTTTTTGCTCTTCATCATCGGTTATTTCTCCTTTCTTTCCAATTCAGTGCTTTGGGCATTTTACCATTTTACTTTAATTTGTTGTTTATTTGTTTTGTTTTATTGCACGACAAGTGCTCAATGTGAGTACTGTTTGTGAGTGGGGTAGAGAGCTGGAGTGCGCGCGCGCGCCTTCTCTTTGCGTTATTATTGCCAATGATGTCTGTTTGTCTGTCCGCCTGCCTTTGGTGTCGGTGGTGTTGTTGTTCGATGAAAATGCGGTAATACTTGGTGCTGCCAACAACAGCCGACCGACAACAGCAGCGGTAGCAACGACACCGACCAACAACCACTTTAACGTTAACTGCAACTGCAACCGGTGTTACGTCCAAACGTTTTGCCCATTTTACAGCTAAAATTATGATTATGGCTATGACGATGTTTGCCGCATTTGTGGCACGATTCGCAAAGATGTAAATAAATATGTCTTAACATTTATTTAAAGATTTTTTCCCACTAGATATATGTATTTTCATTTGTTTGCCCAGTGTATTTCTTCATAATAAAGCAAAGTAATACGTATTTACACTCGATTTTTGCAGTTTGTAGGAAAATATTTAGTGGGTTTTAAGAGAAATGTGTTTATCTCAAATTGTGGATAAGAATTTGAAATGTTATACCTCATCTGACGGGAAAAGGGTATACAGAATTTTCTCAAAATGTATGCTTTTTGCGAAGATGGACCAACCAACCCATCCGAGTAGCACTCCAAAACGATCAAAATTCGGTGATATGGGTCAGAATTTTTAATATTAACCTATGAAATGTATTTTTGTCTAAAAACGTTATAAAAAGTTGCTAAATGAAAAAATAATATAACGCATTTATTGTTTTAATTTTTTTCAAAATTTTATGAAGATTGGAAATTTAAAAAATAAGATAAATACATTTTTGGTTTTTACGAAATTTTTAATTGCTCATGAACGGCTAAAGCGATTTTTTCAAAGTTTACGTCGTTTGAAAAAAAACATAACGGGCCATTTTTTATGATTTTTTTTTGAAAATTTCCATAAAATGTTAAAAAAGCTATCTCATATGCTAAATCTATTATAACTTCTACTAGCGGAAAATGGTGAAATTTTAAGAAACGGTTCATAAATCTGTCGATTCTTATGGCGATTTCGTTTCTGGAAAAAATGTTGCCCCGTCGACGTGAAATACTAGAACATTTTTTCACCTTTTAAGTCGAATTGATGTTGTCCATCGATTTTAACTTATCTCCAATTTTCATATTTCCAAAATTTGTTAGAAAAGTGAAGCTTTGGGTAAAGAGGTAAGAAAATTGCTGCACTTTTTCCAGAAACTAAATTTTCTGCCATTTTATACAATAGAAATGCTTAGCTACAGGGTCTCAAAGTGGGCCACCTCGGGAATACAACACCAACGCACTGTGGTACAGGGTATTATTTTTTGTGCACTTGTTTCATATTTACAAAAAATGCTGCAGATGCTTTTTTGAACTGGGGACGATCCCTACTGTAAATGGGATATATCAGTCCAAGGTTTTATATAGACTTCATTTTAAGGTCCCTCCGGTTTAAGTTTATACCATAAGCCACACTTTATAGTTTATATGTCCTTTATCCTTTCAAGCCAAAATGGTCCATGTTTTTCTATAACCAGATTATGAAGGTCCCTTCCGATTTGACTTATTGACACTCTACAGAATTAGGTTTTTAACCAAAGTGGTTAAAAAATAAACATGTAGATGTTAAATATCCTAATAATTGTTTCTAGTGAATATGGGACTTATCGGCCGATATTTTTATATAACACCCATATAAATGATCCTTCCGATTGCACTGCTGGACTTTTAAGAAGTTTTTTTTTCAACCGAGTTGGTTGATTTTTAGGAATTAATACTATATAACATCTAAAATCGTTTCTAGTTAAAATGGAGCACATTGAGCCATATTTTGATATATCCCCCATATAAAAAAAAGTACCTGCGGATTAGATGTTTCGAGGGTCCTAAGAACACATTTATTTTTACAGATAAGTCGGAAATTTAGTAATTAATTTTTTATATTACCTATCATAGTTCCTCCCTTTGGGTGAAGCTGTGACCCCTAAAGGGCGCGTGCCCAATTGGCGGAAATGAGCGGTGGGATGAAATGAAATAGCTATAGCGGACCAACAGTTACATAGAGTGTCTGTTATACAGGTTAGGAGCGGGTCCAACAGCGTGTGACTCCAGAGGAGTGGCTGATATTGACATTGCTAGTCTGATAGCTTAGCTGGCAGCCCAGCCCAGAATCGGGTGCATCAGGTCAACCTCCTGGACACCTTAAAAACATGATTAACAGAACCACAAGAAATATGTTCCACCTAGGAACTTGGATAATACATATAAATAATCATAGTTTCCAGATTTCAATATATAAGCTCCATGGCAGTCTTGAGAAAAAAACGTTTAACAGATCTGGTTGTTATTATTGAATTTACATTTTATTTTATCCAGCACCACTCCTTGAAGATCCCACACGCATTTCACATTTGAGCGCTCCGGGTGTTACGCTTTTTAACCGATCTGCGTGGAATTTGTAGACATAGTATTAGTTTCTTGGTCGCTATTATCTTGAGAAAAATGGGCGAATTTTCCACGCCCCTTCTTGTACCTCCCATAAAAATGGACCATTTTGCACAAACAGTTAACGGCTTATAACTTTGATTACACTTTATAGAAAACTTGAAATTTTGTGTAGTGTAATGCTTTTATATGTAGTACCTACAGTCACGTGCAAAATGGGCGTTATTGCCACGTCCCTTTTGGTACCTCCCATACAAATGGAGCATTTTGCGCAAAACGTTAATGGCTTATAACTTGGATTCCTGCACATACAAATACCTGAAAATTACAGTACAGTGCAATGTTTTTATATAGCGTGATCCATTTCGAGGTTCCCTACTTTTTTAAAGAAAAAAAAAAACACAGAAAATTCAAATTGAATGGGGAATGTTTATTATCATTTGAAAGAAAATTCTTTGGCATTTATTTTTTGAATATTATGTCTATCAAATGTTGGCCGCGGCTACGTCTCAGATGGTCCATCCGTTGAATCCAATTTTCGATGACTCTTTCGAGCATTTCGACTGGTAACTGGCGAATGACACGCGTAAACGTTGTTCAGGCGTAAGTCTTTCCATGATGAAATGCCAAACAATACTTAACAAAAATAACATGACATCATGCCACGACCCAGACGTGATCTGTTAAAAGAGGCTATTGAAAAAAGGATATCTACTTGGATCACCCGTTATAACACTACACTTATTAATCTGTCAATTTGTTGTCAAAACGTTGTTCAGGCGTAAGTCTTTCAATGATGAAATGCCAAACAATACTTTACAAAAATAACATGACAGCATGCCACAACTCACACGTGATCTGTTAAAAAAAGCTATTGAAAAAAGTATCTCTACTTGGATCACCCCTTAGTACATATAATATATTACAAAATGGACGTTATTTCCACCCCCTTTTTGTTACCTCCTAAACAAAATTGCCAAAATAAAAAATATTTTTTTTAATTTCCCTATCTTTACAATATGGGTCATAATTTATACATTTATCGGTATATATAGATATATATATTAATATTTTTTTTAATTTCCCTATCTTTACAATATGGGTCATAATTTATACATTTATTTATTTATATTTATATATATATATATATATATATTAATGCAAATAGGCATTGTTTTCATCGTTAGGATAATAGCTTTCAAGAAATGGAACAAACATTTTTTTGCGATTTTTTTCTATTTTTTATGATTTTTTTCGTGCCAGCAAAAAATTATTTTTTTGGACAAAAATCTATCTTTTTCTAATTGTTTTAACGATTGTTGCTAAACTTTTGTCTCTACGTGAGACTGATGCATATACTCGTATATAGCATATATAGCCCTTATTGTTTCCTTTAATTTAAACGGCATCCCGGCTTTGTCGAGCTTATACTTTAACAAGTAAAAGCGTTATAGCATGTGACCTCTCAAAATAACTCAAACCTAAAGAAAATAACACCGAAAAACACAAACAATATAGTAGATGAGGACAGTAGGAATAGCTATAAAATATACTATATCTAAATATGGACCGATATCGCCCATTTTCAATCCCAAGTTACCTGCAGCTATAAGAAGTATATATACCAAATTTCAGCCACCTAGCTCAAGTATTATAGATTGTAGCGTGATTACAACAGACGGACGGACGGATGGACAGAGGGACATGGCCAAATCATCTTAGAATTTTAAGACGATTAAGAATGTACATATATACTTTATGGGGTTTCAGATCAATATTTAGAGGTGTTACAAACGGAGTGACAAAATGATGGAGCGTATAAAAATATGGTAAATATTGAGAAGATCAGAACAGTAGGAATCACAATAAGTAAGATGCTATATATTTGGGCTATATCAAAACATTGACCGATGTGGCCCATTTGCAATCCCAAACAACCTGAAACTATAACAAATATTTCTACCGAATTTGATCACCCTAGCTCTATTATTGCGGACTGTAGCATGATTACCATGGACGGACATGGCTAAATCGTCTTAGAATTTTACGACGATTAAGAATATATATACTTTATGGGGTCTCAGATCAATATTTAGAGGTGTTACAAACAGCGTGGCAAAATGAATATACCCCCCATCCTATGGTGGAGGGTATAAAAATATAGTATATGTATAGTATATGAGAACAGTAGGAACCACAATAAGTAAGATGCTATATATGGGAGCTATATCAAAACATTGACCGATATGGCCCATTTGCAATCCCAAACAACCTGCAACTATAAGAAGTATTTGTACCAAATTTGATCAACCTAACTCTATTATTGCGGACTGTAGCGTGATTACCACAGACGGACGGACCGACGGACATGGCTAAATCGTCTTAGAATTTTACGACGATTAAGAATATATATACTTTATGGGGTCTCAGATCAATATTTAGAGGTGTTACAAACGGAGTGACAAAATGAATATACCCCCATCCTATGGTGGAGGGTATAAAAATATGGTTGAAATACTATAGGTAACATCCATGAAAATTGGAATTTTAGAAACAAAAATAAAAAAAAAAACTTACCATACGTGTAAAAAACATTTTGTTTTGGCTCCATAAAATAGTATGCCCCAATCTATTAAAAAAAGTTTTTAGTTCTCTGACACAAAAAAATTTTGTTCATACTGTTATCAGTTGTCGTCCACCACACCACAATGTCGTACAGTAGTACTGGGAGAACTCCTGCTATATATATCCAATGGACGATTTTAGGAGAGAGGTCCCAACTTTCAACTACTGCTTTCCTACAGGAATATTTATAAGGCGACGTTGGTCTTTCTTACACGTTGTAATACATTAAATCTGAACGACAACTTTCTGCCAAGACTTATACCTAGAAATTTTACACTTTCAGAAAAGACTACCTCAGTTCCATTTAAACAATTCTGTCTTGTTTGGGTTAACGCTCAAACCACTGCTTCTGGTCCATCTGGGAAATTTATTCGGAGCCACCCGTATAATGTCTCTGAGGACGTTGGGAATTTGTCGGATACATGGCTTTAAACCGAAGTCCTTAACTTGCTTTCTCAAGTTAACATTTTTGCTACAGTTTATTTTTGTAAATAGTTTGAACATACAAGTTTATCCACGACTTAGATCTTTTCAGGTTACATTGTCAATGAAGACAATATGTATTTAGTTCAAGCCAATAAAGGTCACAAAAGTCTCACATGATATCCTGTGTTATTTATGGCAACTTTTAAAACATGTCGATGCGACAGTACATATTATACAACTAAATGTGTCATCATCTAATTTTTGTTTGCCAAAAGAAATAAAACAGTAACAACATTTTTTGCAAAAAATGTTCACAAAACTCAAAGACTCATTTATGTCGTAATAACATTAAAATTATACGATCGAGTGTTATGTATGTACGAGTATGTATGTACCTTAGAGTACATATGTACTCGTATATGTACAAATGTACATATTCATATATGTTTCTTTATATTGAGGTACGGGTACGGCTATGCGAATAGTTACACATTTCTTTGCCATTTCGATTTTATGGCCAAACAAAATTAAAAAACCTGTCTTTTATTCGACTATTCGTTGGCAAAAAAAAACATTCCAACCAACAATGGTCTGTCTGTCTGTTTGTTTTACTGTAAAACAGGAACAATTTTCATTTTCTATTTCGTTTTCAAATTTTATTTTCTTTTCTTTTTCACTTTTGCGTATTTCAGCAGTGCTACACTACTGAGTGTGTGTGGGTCTGTGTCTGTATGCCATGACACATTTACCAACTTATGCCAAATTTGGTGGAAAAGAAACATATTTTCAATTTTGTGGGGGTTTTTCCTTTAGCCAACTAATGGCCACTGGAACAACAGCTGATGCCGAGTCGAAAAGGCAGCCCCATAATCCAACCCCGTCCGTCCGTCTGTATATCTGCCTGTCCATCCGTCCATTCCGCAGTGAGATGAGGGGCACACACATTCAACTAACCCATATCTCGCAGTTGGGGAAACTAACGCCATCTGATATCGCACACAGAAAGGGTATTGATTTTGGAATGATTAAACACTGAAGTTTAGCACACATATACTAAAGATATTCATATTGATTTCACATTATTTCAATTGTATTATTCCCAAAAATAAATGAAAATTCAAGCAAAATTTAGTGTGAATTGATATTGAAAACTTTCTCCTATGGACTTGTCCAAAATTGGGAATGTAAAGACATTTTTCCTGCTTTATCTGTCTTCAGTATTTCCTGTCCGGAGAAATATCGATATTTTTGTGATTTTTCTTAATGATTTCCTTCAAGAAAGAAAATCTACCCATGAGAAACCTTGGATGACAGGAGAAATTCACTCGATTGGGAAGAATTCCCGCAGACTGGGACGATTGTCACACAAAAGCCTAAGCAATTACAACCTAAGATAACCTAATGAAATATGAGAGTTGTGGCCCAATTTTGCATAGGATTTTTAGCTGATTTTTTATATATTTTTGTCGATTTTTCGAGGCTAAACGGCTAGGAGGATATTCCTCTAAACTATTCCACACCCGCTTTTTGGTTTTCTTATATTTACAATGCAAAATTGGTCAAAATTAGCACCACAGCGAAAGGGTTATAAATCATAGCACAACTATAAACATCTATCTTGCCATAAAAGGTAAATTTTCATTACAAAAATTATCTGTAAAAGGCGCAGTACGCGTTGAAAAATCGACCAGATTTCCCAAACATGCGGAGTTTTAAGGATAGGATTGAAATAATCCTTTCAGTCAAAAAACATTATTTTTTATAATCTCTTGTTATTCATGTTCATTTGCACATTTTGGCAGTTGCGGATTTTTCTCCGTGTAAGCAAAGCATCAAAGACTAAAGCCTCATACAAGCAAACATTTTTAGTGGAGCTTCAAAAAATATTTTTGTACGTTTTCCTGTTGAAGAGGATTCTGGCTTTCTGATTAGGATACCTGCAAGTGACATTTCGATTTTATGATTTTGAATTGAAACTTTTAAGGGTTGCCAAGGAATTTTAACTAAAACATTTTAAAATATGCAAACAAATGTCTGTATGTACGACTATGGTCTTTTTAAGGACTGCGTACGAAAAAAATTGTTGCACGATTTTATACTTATAACTTTTTTCCTATTACATTTTAAAGGCACAGTTTTTCATTTTAGGTACGTCATGTCATTAAAAACCACGTGGGTAAAATTAGCTCAATCGACAAGTTATTTATTTAAATATGGATAGCCAATAAAAATGCATGAACAGATTATCAAAAATGTTCAAGAAAATTAATGTTCTCCACAAAAAAACAATTGTTAGGAAGGCTGTGATGTACCGCATCAAGTTTATATAGTCACAAGAAAACTTGAGGAACTCTTAATTATTAATAGGAAACCTGGCAGCGGCTGAAAAAGGGAGTTTTCAGAAAGGTCAATAATTGACCTTCTGAAAAAGAAGTCTAACGTTTCGGGAAGACAAATGGCTCGGAGACTTTTGTTAAAAAAATGAGAAAGAGACTGATCAGAAGACGCACAAGGTAGAAATTTCAAAATAATATTATGAAGCAATACTTAGAGTTCGAAAATAACAAATGAATTTTCTGTCAAAGTATGATTGTTGAATTATGGATGATGAGATTTACGTGTTATCTGACTTTCTGCAATTACAAATGCAGTTAAAAGGGAAAATATTGCAGAAGCGTTCCGCAAAAGAAGTCAAAGTTTTCGAAAAAGTTTCAGTACAGCTAGCTATTTACAAATGCGGAGAATGAGACAGCATATTCCTAGCCATGGGAGGCATAAATACTGAAGAGTATTTCAAAAATGCCTACCAAAGGGGTTACTTCCCTTTAATAAAAAAATACAACGTATCTAAATTTTTCTGACCCGATCTCTCGTCTTTTATTTACAGCAAAAGGGCTATTGGGTGGTATCAGCTAAATAACATTTTATTTGTACGAAAGTAGGCTAATCCACCTAACTGGCCGGAAGTACATCCAAACGAAATATATTCGGCCTTAGTTAGAAGGATGTTAAAGGCCAAAAAGAGAAGCAAATTATGACACTTAGTTGAAAATAATGTTTGCCACATGCTTCTTTAAAGTACCAAACAGCACTATTCAAGTCCTGATGGCAGAGATTTCTGCAAAACTCAATATTTTTCTAAAAAAAAATAGTTAATAAATGAGCGTAAATTAAATTAAGAAGTATATCAAAATAAAGCCCGTTGAGAATATCAAGGGCCTAGGAATGACGATTAATATCGTTCGAAGCATCTAAGCTGGGAGTTGTTATCACCGTAGCCAGTGGTTGGTCTAACAATATCCGAAGAATATTACCCTCACGGCTGACTTGTTCCTTGTTCCCATACTCTGTACCTATTTAGGAAGGCTCGCTAAAGTTCAAACTTAGCAGGAATATATTATCGATTGATCCATGTCACTGGACGCTTGATGTGTTACAGCGGGCTTAGTTCCAGGATTTACAAGCGATAGCATCGCCGACATAGGACTTAGAGGTTTAAGAAGAGCTAAAAGAGACAGATCTATGATCAATTTGCTGGTAATGTGGGACAACTCGTCAAAAGTGAGTTGGATAAATAACTTGAAATCATGGATAGGCATACTGAATCGTGGAGAGGGATACTGCGATTTCACACAGCTATCAGGAATTGGGGATATAATAATTCAACAAAATGTCCCGCATGGATGAATAACGATGTAGAGCACACCTGCAATATGACATAGTAATGGTCTTCTTCAGCCAAGACAGAACTAGTACCTGCCACCTTGGGGGACTTGAAATTCCATTCTCTAAAAGTGAAAAATGCTTAGATATTTTACTAGACAGGGCAAATAACGAGTGATCCAAGCAGAGATACTTTTTTCAATAGCCTTTTTTTTTTGACAGATCACGTGTGAGTTGTGTCATGCTGTGATGTTATTTTTGTTAAGTATTGTTTGGCATTTCATCATGGAAAGACTTACGCCTGAACAACGTTTTCAAATCGTTCAACTTTATTAGATTGGATAGTCGATTCGGCGCCGTTCGCAGCATCTCGGACTGACGTATGGAACGACTTGGCGCATTTTACGATTCGGCGCCGTTCGCAGCATCTCGGACTGATGTATGGAACGACTTGGCGCATTTTACGTCGAGCTTGTGCAAGAACTGAAGCCGCCCGACCTTCCCAAGCGACATCGTTTTCGAGCCAAATTTTGTTCAGCGATGAGGCCCATTTCTGGCTCAATGGGTATGTAAACAAGCAATATTGCCGCATTTGTGACGAAGAGCAACCTGAAGAGATTCAAGAGCTGCCACTTCATCCAGAAAAAACAACAGTTTGGTGTGGTTTGTGGGCCGGTCCATATTTCTTCAAAAATGATGCCGGTGAGAAAGTAACCGTCAATGGCGACCATTATCGTGCCATGATAACCGACTATTTGATGCCTGAAATTGAAGCTCGTGATCTCGGCGACATTTGGTTTCAACAAGACGGCGCCACTTCCCACACATCGCATCAATCAATGGATTTATTGAGAGAACACTTCGGTGAGCAGATAATTTCAAGTTTTTGGCCCGTCGATTGGCCACCAAAATGTGATATCACACCGTTAGACTTTTTCCTGTGGGAATATGTAAAGTCTAAACTTTATGCGGACAAACCCACTTCGATTCAGGCCTTGGAGCAAAACATCACGCGTGTCATTCGCCAGTTACCAGTCGAAATGCTCGAACGAGTCATCGAAAATTAGACTCAACGGATAGACCAGCTGAGACGTAGCCGCGGCCAACATTTGATAGACATAATCTTCAAAAAATAAATGCCAAAGAATGTTCTTTCAAATGATAATAAACATTTTCCATTCAATTTGAATTTTCTGTGTTTTTTTCTTTAAAAAAGTAGGGAACCTCGAAATGGATCACGATATAATGGAGAGGTATCAGAATGGCTGAGAATTAATGTTCTGAAGTTCGCTATCACTATTTTGGTCTAATAGTCAGGCTGCCATAAAATCACTAAAAACTGTCTTCCAGAATTAAAAATCTCCCTTGGCTGTCGCAGATCACTTACCGAACTTCTTTAATAGTTTAATATTCACCTGATTTGGTCGCCGGGTCACAGAGACATACCAGTGAACTCCAAAGCAGATTTGCTTGCAACAATAGGATCTACCTTACAAGCTCCAGGGGAATTGGAATATGTGGGCAAGCCTTTAGAGCAGAGATCGGCAAAACAGCGTCCATGGGCGGTTCTCTCCTCTCACACATTGAATGAGTATAAAATAATTCATTCAGTTTACATTGGGGGAGAGAAATGTTTTTGTATGATGGTATGAGTGTGCCGATCCTTGCTTTAGAGACCTGGAAGCTCTTTTTGAGAGATGGTGCTCTTATGACAACAAATGACAGGTGTTCACTAGTCAGGAACTGTATACATACCAAGTTGTTGTGACCCCCTGGATGGTACTGCATCAGCAGTGGAGACGAAGAGGAGGATGAATAAACAGAAAACCTTCTGTGTCTGTGACCAGCTCTCTCTCTCTAGAAAACGACAGGGTATCATTTGGTATAATTTCTTTGAGGAGTTATAAAATTTGGCTGATCTTAAAGTCCTCAAAATCTTGGGTTTTCTAAAGCTATATAATTGGTTTAACGGGAAGTGGCTTAAATAAAAATCTATGATTTTATATAAGCCCCTGTGTCAGTACAGTGGGCTACATATTCTATGTTAGTCTAATATACACGTTCCCCTCTTCCCCTTAACTTAAAACAATGTCGTTTTGGATTGCAAACAATCCATCCCCTATAGAGGTCGCTCTCAAATTTGCATCCTTAAGCCATATGCTAGCCCTAATCGTCATGCATTGACCATTTAAACAGCCTAAGGATAATTACTGAGCAATCATCAGAGTGGAGATCACCTCTATACCTTGTCTTTAAATACTATGAGAAAGCGTTTGACACCATTCAACATCAGGACATTTGGAATGCCCTAAAACAAACAAAAATAAAAGTCCTTATTACTTCAAGTTTTGGTACTCGTATATCTCCCGTATAAGGTTCCTCCCAGTTTGACTTATTGACTTAATATTTCCATTCCAAAAAATTATTGAGTTACAATATTGAATGCTATCCATGGTGTAGGGTTTGTAAGATTTGGCCTGGCCGACTTACCATCGTTCTTACTAGCCTATCTCCACTTAGCTTCCTATACTCTCTGGCTTACTATACTACACATAATTCATGTAGAGTTTCAGCAATGATGATTTTATTAGATGTACATATGTAAATGCCAACCGTGGTTATACTGCTATCAAAAACAATATCTTTTTCTAACTTTTCTAAAACATTTTCATTTTAGCATTAAACTGGCAACACTGTTCGTTTTAATTCGCAGTGGAATCGTCGAAACTGTGAAATGTTTATGATTCGCCGCTATAAAGATTCGTTTGCCAATTTTTTGCAATGGCATTTGAGACGATGTCTCAGCATTTGCCGCTGTGGAAGCAGATCGCCCAAGCATTTGACGACAAAGGTATTTTCATTAAATAGCAGTTGCTGGCGCTGCTGCTGCTGCTGCAACCACTTCAGCAATTGAGTCACGAAAAATTTGTTGGCAGCCATATGCTAACAACGGGCGACAACGTCATGTTGCAACGAGATATCGGAGCTGTTATTGCCGCCTGGAAAAGTGTGTAAAATTTTCATTGGAGTAAATTTTTGTGTTAATAGCAAAAGCTTCAAAACCGGGATTGCATAATTTTCTGTTTTCATCATTTGTGTACCCCTCCTCCCCCTAACCACAAATCGCGGTACTGGAGTTGTCGCAGTCGCCGTCTGTGGTAGTGCTGCTCCAAATGTTGTTTCTTGCTGTGGAATGTGCACCTTTTCCAAGAGAAAATGTTGAAATTAAAAAATGGATATTTGTTTAGATTATTGCGATATCAACGTTTTGCTGGCTATTCGTCGCTATATGATGAATGGGGGATACAAAGACAACAACAATGGCAAATAGTTTCTCTGGAATGCAGTACGTTTTTGTAGGTTTATTGTCAATGTTCCTTTTTTTTTGGCAAAAAAAAATCAATATTTATTTCTTTAATAACAAACTGAGAAGAATTAATAATAATAAAATACGAATAATTAATTATTCCAATTAATGAATGAAGTTGTCAATTGGATAGAGGTATCGAAAGGGGTTCAACCTTTTTATAAGGGCGTATATGTTATCAAAATTTATGTAGGTAACACTTAATATGCGATCACCTGAGTCTACTGATCCCAGTACTGGCAATACGTAACAATTAAGATTCGATCACTCTGAAAATTCCAAACGCGAAATAAAGTGCCAGTTCACCCAAGTCTACTGATCCCAGTACTGGTTAAATTGGGACATATAATTGATCTGATCATGTAGGAAATGATTGGTACTCGTATCAGTTAATTAGGGTCAATCATCATCTTGTAGCGTTACAATTTGGGGTGAGCTTTAGCTTGATCAGTTATTCTCCTCCACTCTTCCCTATTTTCTGCTTTTCCTTGCCAGTTTTGAATACCCAATATTTTTAGGTCATCTTCCACACAGTCTTTCCATTTCATTCGCGGGGACTACCGCCTAGAAAATCTCACATTATGATTATGATTGTATTCCCCACGGGTTACAGAAACTCGGATATGTAATGCAACAAAGTAAAGCGCTATATTTTTTTAAAATTTATTGTTCAAAAACAAAAAATGTTGGAAATAACATAACATTTTAAAAACAGTTTAGATTTGTTCGAATAGGCCACCTTTGGCACGAATTATGGCCTTCAAACGGCCGACAAAGCCATCACACGCTGCACGAAAGTGGCTCTGCGGTATTTTGGCCCATTCCTGGCGAAGCGCTGTCTTGAGATGATCGATACTTTTGTATTTTTTAGTGCGAACCTTACTCTCTAAAATGCCCCAGGCGCAAAAGTCCAAAGGATTGAGATCCGGAGATCTTGGTGGCCATTGTGCGGTAGCAACGAAGCGAGGAACCTCCTTTTTAAGCCATTCTTGGTTGACGCGTGCTGAGTGCGATGGTGCTGAGTCCTGTTGGAATGTCCATGGTCTGCGGCCGAAATGTTTGTCTGCCCAGGGCTTCAATACTGTCTTTAGGACAGTTTCCCGATAATATTCGGCATTTATTTTGACCCCATGGTCGATGAATACGAGCGGGGAGCGACCATCGGCCGTTACGGCGGCCCACACCATTACCATCGGCGGCGCTTGAGTTCTGGTGGCCAATCGAAGGTGTAAATTTTCAGCTGACCTCTTTGGCAAGTAAATCCTATCATTTTGTTTGTTCACAAACTGCTCAATTTAGAATCGCTTCTCATCGGAGAAAACCAAATTCGGTATCTGGCCACTTTCGTGCAAGCGAAGCAACTCCTTGGCTCTTTCCAGTCTAACTTTTTTTGTGCATCGGTGAGCTCTTGCACTTTTTGGAACTTCAATGGCTTTAGTCCAAGCTCATTTTTTAATATGTGTTGTATCCGTTCTCGCGATATGTTCAGCTCACGAGCAATTTTTCTACCACTGCGGCGTGGATTTCGATCAAATCTGGCCTTCACTTTTCGGATAATTTCTGGTGTTGTTACCGTTTTTTTCGTCCACTTTTTGGACGCGATGCAACACTGCCAGTATCACGGCAACGAGCAATGGTACGAGAAACAAAAGATTTATTCCGATTTAAATGCTGGAGGGCTCTAACGATAGCCACTTGTGTTTTTCCACCCAAATATAAAGCAATCACACTATCACGCTTGAATTCCATCACGAATAACTTTTTTCTGAATGCAATAGATCAAAATGCTTTTGTAAGCTTGTAAACAATAAAATGAACTGTCACTGAAATAAATCTGTCTGCTATCAGACTAGCGGTTTAGAAATGATAGCAACTTGAAGTTGGTTGCAGTACATATCAGCCACCCTGTAGACACGAATTTTCTCAGTATCTTCCAGTCATATCCTCTGAGATGAGTCAATCTGCCAATATGTCATCGGAAAAGGTCAATTCCAGAACAGTGTTAGACTGTAAAAGAACGATAAATAAATACTCAGTCCATGGTCAACTGCATATTTTCTGGGTACCAGGACACAACGGATTGATTGGAAATGAACGAGCAAACAGCTTGGCTTCAAAGGGCAGAGAACTTCGAGTAATAAACTTAGAAAATTGGAAACTTTTCGAAGCCACGAAGGATGAGTTGAAGCACAGTGCAGTGATGGCCAAAACTGTGTGGAATAGGGCAACTGTAGGAGCAACTGGAAAGATAATGTGGAGTGACCCTAATGAGAAGAAAACAAGTAGTTTTCTGAAACTAAACAAGATCGAGATTAGTAAGATGATGCTTTAATCTCCGTGATTGCCTGAACTTCTGCTTCAAATACTGTATTATGATCTGGGAGGCAGAAGTAAAGTTCGACTTCTGGTTCATCAATAAAAAGTCCCAGACCCGTCCTTCCTCCTAGCCTGGACCCATCAGTGTAGCAGCTGGTTCCCACTGGCACATGAACTAGTGTTCCGTTTTCCCAGGAGCGTCTGTCTGGCACGAACGAATCACTGGTAGCTGTAAGCCGCACTTCAGGAAAGCGGTCGGAGATTTCCGTTGTTTGAATATGACCGACCAGTGATTGTAATATCGTGTGATGGTACGACTTGTGGTCTCGATTTATCCATTCACCCAACACTTGTAGACGTCTTGCTGAGAAGGCTGCCTCATAATTCCCAGCTTAAGCATTGTGCTTTTATGAATTTTACGATGTCCTCTCCCTCAGATTCTTCTTCTAGCAATTCATCGTTCCATCTTTGGACGGTCCCCATTAGCATAACGCGTTGGACTACTGCTAATGGGGACTACCCTAAGAAAAAAATCGCTTCTGTATGTAGTATATTTTCTGGAAACATATTATATTTGGGAAAAAATACTTTTTTCCTATAGGTAGGAAATCAAATTCTGTAGCCGATTTGAATATTTCCCAGTTTTTAAAGATAATTTGCACCAAAACTCCGAAAAAACATTGATAAGAGAGATATTCAAACTTTTTTTCCGGTATGTAAATATAAAAAATTTGCACCAAAGTATATTTTATTTAAATTTTGATCCCCAACATATTTTGTTACCTGTTTTTTTCTTCTTGTACTTACTATAGAAGACCACTTCTGTTATATACTCCTTATGGCACTCTAGCCAGTTGAGTTTTATACTACCTCATAAAATGCCAGTTGGTTTATCATTTCTCAGTAGGCGGTCAGTTGGATCATTTACTCCTTAGTAGACGACATTTTGGGTTATCTGCACCGTAGTAGAGGGTTAGTTGGGTTATATACGCCTTCATATACGAATAGTTTGGGTATCTTAGCCTTAGTAGATATACGGTTAGGTTATCTGCAGCTTAGTAGACGATACCAACCAGAGATACTGGTTTGGTATCGTCTTCTCAGTAAACGACGAGTTGGGTTATCTGACCCTTAATATACACAGAGCCGAAAATACAATGATTTTTTTAACCATGTGTCTGGTTAAATTTTTCATGGTAAATGTTTGATTACGAAGACAAAAATAACCTTATATAAGTTCAAATGTACATGAAAAATGGTTAAGTTAACATTATACTATGGTTGGTTTTTTTGAAAGAGAGGCAGAAAAATGTGGGAGATAAACAACAATTCGGCTCTGTTGTGGTCGACGTTTTTCAACTGCTTTGTGTTAGACGAAGTTGAGTATTAAGTTAAACGAAGTTGAAACGAATGCGACTGTCGTCATAAGAGAATTTATCTCGCTCATTCAAAACACCGCCAAATGCCAGCTTCGGTGCTTGATCGAGTGCGGGAGTTCAGTTGGTGTTGAATAGTCGATGGGATTAGTGCCGTTGTCGGAAGCTGTTGGTATAGAGGTAAGTAGTAAAACATTTTGTAAAGAACTACATTCATAAGTATGTATGTACATATGTGTATTTAAAAAGTGAAATAATAAAATATGTGTGTTAAAAATTTTAATAGTGTTTTGTGCCTGTTTAATTATAGTAAAGGCGAATGTAATATTAATATTATTTTTTGTGATTATGCTATTAAAATTGTGAAATTCAGTGGTTAAGAGTGGAAAAAAAATATGTACACGCTGTCGCATTAACTGAGCATGAAAAAACAACCAACAACAATGTATGTACGTAAGTATATGCAGCAGCAAGCAAACATACGGAGAGAAGTAATGTGTACGTGTGGGTATGTATCTTGTCTTTTCGTTTGAACACTTGTGGCTGCTTCGCCGTACATACATACGTTAGTTTTTTTTGTTGTGCGATGTTGATACTGTTAAATGTACATACATACATATGTTGTAAGAAGTGCTTTCGTAATACATACATATAAACGATGTTTTTGTTTTTTTCTTTTCAGTTGTTTCTTTTTCTGTGGCTTGCGGCTGCTTGTGCTGGGACTCCGGCCTTGAATCTGTTGGTAAGTTGTGACAATACTAGAAACTGTTGATAAGCTGTACCAATACTAGTTGTAGTGTGCGAAGTAATTACAGGAAAAGTGGTATGCATGCATACATTTGTTTTTTTATACCCTCACTTTAGTAATACGAGGGTATATATCATTTGCAACGGGCCAAAAGTGTAACACATTGAAGGAGTGATCTAAGACCCTAAGTATGTTCAGCGCATATTAGTTTTGGGTCATTTTAAGTCGAATGAGATATGTCCGTCCGTCTGTCTGCTGGCTAGTGCGCACGATAACTCTCGAAAAGAGTAACCGATTCACTTCAAATTCGGTATACGGTAATATTTTTTTCTATCTCCGGTTAAGTTCAAAGATGGGCCATATTGGTCCATTCCTTCTGGTACCTCCCACACAAAGCGTTAACATTTAGTGAAATATTGATTCTTTAATAACAACTATACCTTGGTCGGTTTTCCCGACTGAAACTTTCTTACTTGTTTTTAATATACAATTCAGTGCACTTCCTTGAAGTATCATCCATTGACTTACCCAATCCTTGATTTTTATATCTATTCCGATTATGATTTTGGTGGGACATCGGCTTTCTATCAGATTGCCTTTGTTATTAATCTCCTCTCTCCTATAAGTTTGCCGTAAGATCGGACTAAGCTCAGTACCCCAAACTAAGTGCCTAACCGTCCTGGGCCCTTAATAATCGAAAGATTCAGGGAGTTTACGTGGAAGGCACCTTTTGAGCGGGGACTGATCACATGTTGGTCAAGCACAGAAACGTAGGCACTTAACTTATAGTCACAGAGCAGATTTTTCCGTCAGATCAGCCCATCGGTAAATGCATATTCTCTTTGAACTACAGAATTTAGGTAAAAAGTCAAAAGATCTTAGAATTGCACCCTTTTTTACATTTATACTTATATTTTCTAACCTTTTTGTTTTTTTCTTTTCAGGTGTTTCTTATACATTTATACTTATATTTTCTAACCTTTTCGTTTTTTTTTTCTTTTCAGGTGTTTCTTATACATACATATATATTAACATATATTTTGTAAATAAAATAAAAAATAAAAATGCGAAAGTTAAATTTTTCTTGTTTTATTTAATATAAATATTAAAAATTAGTGAAACAACTATGTTTCTGGTTACATGAAGTAACCACTAAATAGTTAAGTTAACAATAAAAAAGGTTTCAATAACAATCTTCATAGTTAATAATATTAACAATTTCATTGTTAAATTGAACATGCATTGTTTCAATAAATTAACTATGAAATGTTAATATTAACAATTTTCATGGTTAAAAAATTCAAAATGCATTGTTAAAGTAACAATTATTATTATAATATTAACAATTTTCATGGTTAAAAAATTTAACCATGGAATAGTTAAATTAAATATTATTATGGTTAAATACCAGTCAACAAGAAAATGTTCAAATTAACCTTATATAACGTAGACTCCAAATCATGTTTATTTATAGTTAAGTTAACCTTATATAAGGTTAATTTTTGGCTCAGTGTAGAGACACTTGTGTTAACTACGCTTTAATTGAAGACAAATTGGGTTATTTACTACATAGTAGAGATACAGTTGCGTTATCTAATACTCAATAAAAGGGCTATATTTGCCTTAGTATATATACGGTTTGGTTATATACTCCTTAGTAGACGATACCAAACCGTATCTCTACTCCTTTACTCCTCAGTAAACGACGAGTTGGATTATCCGATCCTGAATATAGGGCCACTTGTGTTATATACGCTTTAATTGAAGACAAATTGGGTTATTTACTCCATAGAAAAGATACAGTTGGGTTATCTACTACTCAATAAAAGGTCAGTTGGTTTATCTGCTCCTGAGTAGGCGGCCAGTTAGGTTAAATACTTCTTAGTAGAAGACATGTTGGGTTATCCACTGATTAGTAGAGGACAAGTTGGGTTATGTAATCATTAGTAGATGATAAGTTGGGTTATCTACTCCTTAGTAGACGGATATCTCCTCTTTGATTAACGACAAAATGGGTAATATTCTCGTAAGTAAACGACGAGTTGGGTTATCTACTACTTATTAAAGGGTCCATTGGGTTATCTACGCCTTAGATGACGAAAATTTGGGTTATCTACTCCTTACAATACGTCCAGTTGGGTTATATACTCCTTATTAGAGGACAAGTTGGGTTATCTCAGCCTTGGTAGATGATAAGTCGGGTTATATACTCCTTAGTAGAGCGCAAGTTGGATATCTCATCTTTGATTAACGACAAATTGTGTTATCTTTTCCTTTGTAAACGAGAGTTGGGTATCTACTCCTTAGTAACGGGTTAATTTGGTTATCTACGTCTTAGATGACGACAATTTGTGTTATCTACTCCTTAGTATAGACCTGTTGGGTTACCTATTCCTTTTTGTTATTTACTCCTTTGTAGGAGATCAGTTGGGTAGATAACCCGACCATTAGGTTTATCTATTCCTTAATTGGTTTATTTTCTTTTCAGTAAGCGACGAGTTCGGTTATCTACTCCTTAGATGACGATCAGTTAGGTTGTCTACTCATTAAGTGGTAGACGAAAAGTTGGTTTATCTACTCCTTAGTAGACGACTAGTTGAGTTATCTTTTCCTTAGTAGAGGATCAGTTGGGACCAGTTTTGAAGTTCAACCATTAAATAGTAAACAAAATGTAACTTATGCTGCTTCTGACACTTGAGGTTCGGGTAATGTAGGTATTCCTCAGACCATAACATGGATATGTCACAAGGTGGCAATCCACCAACTACAATGACAGAGAATGTTAAAGTTACCGGTTACTTTCATACAAAAGGGACAATCTGGGGAGCGAATACTGTCCTTAATAGATCGATCACGCGTTTAGTGTGGTGTTGTCCCAGTTTCACGGAGGGTTGGGTTAAATACATATCTTCTTAGACAATATCCCTACCCTATATTGTCTGCAAAAGCGATATCAATACGTCCAGGGATGTAATGGACATGAAATAGATTATTTAGTCTGCAAGTGATCACGGAATCCAACCTGCGAGTTATTGAAATGTCTTAGTCCGATCAGAGTGTTTGTGCGTAGCCGGCCATCGGACTGGGTAAGGTATGTTCTCCGCTAAGGTATATCCAAAGCCGGTTACGCGGACCAAGACCAAAGCAAAGATGCAATTTTAAATCATTTTCGAATTTCGTAATTTTGATGTTAGAAAATACA
The DNA here is from genome assembly GCA_963930755.1 of Eudasyphora cyanicolor. Classification (NCBI taxonomy): domain Eukaryota; kingdom Metazoa; phylum Arthropoda; class Insecta; order Diptera; family Muscidae; genus Eudasyphora; species Eudasyphora cyanicolor. The sequence continues at coordinate 197,720,094 of OZ005737.1, read as the reverse complement.
AAATGGAACCAAATATGATTCCAGAGCAAAGTGGACGAAAAGGGACTAAATAGCATTCTTCTTTGTGAGATAACCATTAACATATTTTAAAAATTCGTACTTTTTGGGTTATAATATAAAAAAAATTATATTATTATTCGACTTTCCTAAAACATACATTTCGTATATACTCGTATCCTTAATTGGTACTTCTCAGGTTAAATATAAAGCAAAAAAACTAGTAATGAAATTTTAAAGTGTGGTCAGGGCGACTATACGAGTATGATACCGTAAAGCACAACAGCCTTTTGTTCCTCCAAATGATGCTTACCTTAATCTTAATTTTTTTTCCTAGACCGATCATAAAAATATCAATCGATATGGGTGTACATATATATACGAAGGTTATATTAAAACTTAAACTCAAATAAATAAATCAAATCGCATTTTATAAAGAGCCTATATATTGATCGATTTAGAATTTTTTCTAGGATAAAATGAAATATACCTTTAAATGGGATATATATCAAAACATAGACCGAATTGACTGATTCAGGAATATCTAAAGGCATAAAACATAAACTGTCAAATTTCAGCTAGATCGGCTCTACAGTGTGGCTTCTAGCAAGTGGAGAAATCTAATTGGTGGTATAGGTTTATCCAAATATTGATCAAATTAGTAAATTTTTCCCTGGAATTGTTAAGGACATAACCGAACATAAACTGACAGCCTAGAACGTGAGGAAGTCAAATCAAAAGGTACGAGTATTGTTGTATACGGGCTATATTGAGTTATGAGTCGATATAATGTGGTTCGTTCCATACGCGAAATAAGTCTATGTGCAAAGTTTGGTAAGAACCACAAGAATATGGGTGCAGATGGACGGATATACACATATAGGAAATGGATAAATCGATTCAGAGAGTGATTCTTCTGTAATGTTACATTGGATTTTATGAAACTGGATCTTCGGTCATACATTGAAAATAATTATTTTAAAATACGTTTTATCGACGAGGCAAAACATAACTATTTTCAATGGGAGTTGAGGAGTACATTTGTGTTTATTTGAAATGGATAACATTCAAATGATTCAACCCACTTTCAAAATTTAGCATCAAGTCTCCAGATTCCATGCAGAGCTTAATATAGTTGTTGGTATATGTATATGGCCCCAATGGCTACACTATTTCTTAACTTGTACAACAATATGAAATCGTTGTATCAAGACGGCGATTTAACTCATTCGAAGGCGTTGTCATGCGAACACTTTTGTGTAGTGTAGTTGTTATCTTCTGCAGTCTCGTTGGTTGTTATTGACCAGTCGATATGTGCTATTTGTACTGAATATCTACAATTTATAGCTAAAAGTTTCTTAATGATCCTGGCGTTGCGGCCACACTTAACTATAAACATTTTCCGCCCGTTGCCTCAACTGAGTAAGACATCAGAGTCGCTGTCTATAATGAATTGGCTAAACTGTGGTCTGTTTGTCCGTCCGTCTGTGTGCCTGTCGCTTAACGTTCGTTTTGTGTATTGACCAATTTATGCAAGTTTTCTTTATTGCCACAATTACTTAAGTAGTTAGCAGTTTGAGAGCTGTCGTTAAACTGTAGACCACTGCTATTAAGAAAACAAAAAACAACTTATTTTGCAGAGATAATGATACTGTTCCCAAAAGAATTAAATAAACAAATGAAGAAAAAAATAACCTCATTTATTATCAACAAATTGTCGTAAAGATCTTAATACTTCTATAAGAAAAGGCGTTAGGACGGATAGTCTAATGAAATTTGACCACAAATAAAAAAATCCTTTTTTTAAGTACAAAGTAAAATATAAATGCTAAAGTAACCAAAAAAATAAAGGAAAATATTTGCGATTTTCGTATGTATAAAATCTTCTATATTCTGTTCTCGTTCTTTCTTATCTTTGTTGTCCACGCAGACTATATGAACTGAAATTTTTTAAAAGGAAATTACCTAAGTTTTCTTCTGAGCGAAAATCAAAATATTTTTACAAAAATGTCAAAATAAGTTTAAATCCCGCAAAAAAGTATTTTTGCGAATTTTTTTTCTGAAAAAGATTGAAGAAAAACACTTTGGGGTTTCTTTACCGCGGGTGTAGGATATAAATTGCCAATATAATCCAAGTTCTTTCTTGGTTCTCTGTTACTTTTTTTATTTGGTCTATACTGAACAAACAAACAAACCCACAAACACACACATTAATTTTTATATATCGATCATTCCATGTCAAAGCGAACACATTTTTTACATCACCATCTCCGATTTCGTTGAAACTTTGTAGGATTTTTGAAGTCTTAATTTTGATAGATAAACAAGTCACATCTCACTAATAGACCACAAAGCTTTTAAAGAAAATTACCCAAGCTTTCTTTTGAACAAAAAAAATAAAAAGATTGGTTTTGGCAAAAATGTCAAAATAATTTTTAATTTCGCAAAAAAATTCACAAAAAATATTTTTGCTAATTTTTTGTTTTCTTAAAAAGATTAAAGAAAAAGTTGTCGAAAACACTTTGGGCAAAATTTTCTAAATACATTAGGTATCTAGTTATATAGATAAGAAGAAGGGCCGTTTGACCAACATTTAAAATTCAACATGCACCACCTCGGACTGTCCTTAACCGATCTCGTTGGCATTTTCTGTCATAACTACTATTCAATAGGACTAAACTTGGTGCAGGTTTTATCCCGATCAGAAGACACCGCTTTTAAAAATTTACTTTGCACATGACATGAAATATCCCATATATAGATTTCATAGAAATTTTTGAAAATACATAATCAAAAATTTCTTAGAAATATTTTATTTATCGAAATTTTTATATACAACTTCGTACCTCATTTATTATATTATATTTCTATGTTTATAAAATTTCTTAGAAATTTCATAGGATTTTTTGAATATTTTCTACAAGTTCTAAATTTTTCGAAAATTTTCGTGGATGCTTTATTGAAAATTTTGTTCTTATCGATAATGCCTTCGAATTTCTGGATTTACCGAAATTTGAGTATACATATTAAAATTTTTTAGAAATTGCTTTTAAATTCTGATTTATAAAAACTTCTTAAATTTTTTATTTAATCGAAAATTACTTAAACATATTTTATTTATCGAAGATTTCTTTAAAATTTTATGATCTAAAGTTTCTAAGTAGTTGCATTTTCGTTTGTTTTTATTTCGGCCTTTAAATCTTTCTTAGAAAGTTTTTATTTATTGAAATTTCCTATCAAGTTTGTATTTAATAAAAATGTATAAGAATTTTTATACCCTACACCACACTGTGGTACAGGGTATTATAACTTTGTGCATTTGTTTGTAACACCCAAAAGGAGAAGAAATAGACCCATCGTTTATAATACCGGTCGACTTAGAATTACTTTCTGAGTAGATTTAGCTATGTCCGTCTGTCCGTCTGTCTGTCCGTCTGTCTGTCTGTGCATGTATTCTTGTAATCAAAGTACAGGTCGCAATTATGGTCCGATCTCGACGAAACTTTACACATATGTTTTATTTGGCCCAAGGACGATCCCTATTGAATTTGGTTAAAATCGGTTCAGATTTAGATATAGCCCCCATATATATGTTACCCCAGATTTGACATGTAAGCGCTTTAAAAACTTTATTTTATATCCGATCAGTCTGAAATTCGGCAGAAAGAGGTTTCTTATCATATGAATGAACACTGTTAAATTTGGAATAAATCGGTCATTTAAATTCTCCAGAAAGATGTTTCTCAATTTAGGAACGAATATTGCTTAATTTAGCGGTTGTCGGTTCAGAATTAGATAATATGTTCCTACCCATTTACCAATTATTCCAAATTATTATCGCAATGACCCTTATCGCATTATTAGGGAGGTGTAGGGTATTATATAGTCGGCCCCGCCCGACTTTCTGCCTTTCCTTACTGGTTTCTATTTATAAAAATACATACAAGTTTTTATTTATAGATAATTTCTTTAACATTTTAATATATCAAACATTTCTTAGATGTTTTAATATTTCCGAATTTTTTTAAACATTTTTGTAATATCAAAAAATTTCTAGAAATATAGTCTTTATCGATAATTTCCTAGTCATTTTGTTTTCATCGCTAATTTCTTCGAAATTTTGGATTTACCAAAAAAAAAAATTTTATTGTTAGTTAGGTTTAGGTTAAGGTTAGGGTGACAGCCGTATTGTTTTTTTATACAAGCTCACATAGACCAGTTTAGGTCCCTAGTGTTACCACGGGCTGATATGCCCCTCATCGAAACCAACCTGTTTGATATACAAATTTGTCGATAGTACGAATATCGGTACTGGAAAGATCTGTTAGGCTGCCTAGAAAAGCCGACCCCAATATGTCCAGTCGTCGTTTACTCAGAGCGGGGCAGTCGCATAGCAAGTGCTGAATGCTCTCCACTTCTTCCTCATCTCCACAGCTTCTGCAGAAGTCATTAGAGTCAATACCCAATCTTTTGGCGTGTTCGCCGATCAAGCAGTGTCCCGTCAGAACTGATACTATCGTAGACAATCTTTGCATCTCCAGTGCGAGGAGATATTTTGATCTTCTCAGGTCAAACCTTGGCCAGATTTGTCTAGTTTCGTTGGACTGCCTGATTGCCTCTTGCCTAAGCCAAAGCTTGCAAGTGGATAGTGGCGCACCAATATATGCAAATTCTTCGAGAATTTGTAATGTCGTCCCTTTCCTAGCAAATTCATCGGCTTTGCAGTTCCCCGGGATATCCCTATGCCCAGGCACCCATATGAGGTGTATATTAAACTGATCAGCCATCTCTGATCAGCCATCTGCGGCAGTCGAGGGCTGTTTGTGAAGTTAGGGAAGTTGCCTCCAGAGAATTGATGGCAGCCTGGCTGTCCGAGTAAATGACAACGCCAGTGTTGGTTACTATGTTGCGACTCAGCCACTTGGCTACTTTCCATATCGCCATTATTTCGGCTTGATAGACACTGCAGGTATCTGGTAGTCTGTGAGCTATATCCAATCTAAGCTCTGCACAGTGTACTCCGAAGCCAACCTATCGAAAATTTCCTAGTCATTTTGTTTTTATCGCTAATTTCTTCGAAATTTTGGATTTAGCAAAAAAATTTTTATTATTAGTTTCTTAGAAGTTAATTTTAAATTCTTATTTATAAAGATTTCTTAAACTTTTGATTTAACTGAAAATTTCTTAAAAATTTTGTATTTATCGAAAATTTCTTAAGAATTTTATATTTATTGAAAACTTCTTAGAATTTTCTTTATGTGATTTTCTAAAAATTTTTCTATTTATCGAAAACTACATACGAGTTTCTTATTTATCGATAGTTTCATAAAAAATTGTATATAACAAAATTTTTTTTAAAGTTTTTATATTACCGAATTTCTTAAAACTTTTCTATTTATCGTAAATTACACACGATTTTTATACCCGACACCACACTGTGGTACAGGGTATTATGGCTTTGTGCATTTGTGTGTAACGCCTAAAACAAAGAGATTTTTCGCTTCTTGACGCTCCTCAGAACGTATTCTTCAATTGATCTGGCTGAATTTTAAGAATTCATACTCAATATTATACCTCATAGTGCCTAGTAAAAATGGGGAACATCCGTCCATGTTTAGGTATAGCCCCCATATAACGGTCCCCACCGATGACACTTATTGACGCTTGAGCAGTGTAAATGGGAAGCAACGGTCAGTATTTTAATATTGCTCGCATATAAAGGTCCCTTCCGTTTAGTCATCTCAGCTTTCTAGAGGACGAATACACATGTGGAAATTTTAGCTTTTGTGCTGTATATTAAATTAAATCGTCTCTTGTGAAAATGGGGTATATCGGTCCGTGTTTTGATAAGTATAAGACCCCCATGAAGGTTCAGTTTTTTAACATTTGTGTCTGAAATTTAGAATTGTACTCTATTTAACCTGCAACTGTTAATAATAATAATAATAATAATGGTTATCCATGCATGTGTTGGCAAACAATGGTGGAGTGTATTATACAGTCGGCCCCGCCCGACTTTAGTCTTTCCTTACTGGTTTTATTTATTGATACTTTATATGTATAACAAAAATGTCTTAGAAATTTTTATATTACGGAAATTTTGTATTTGGGGAAAAACACGTCAAAAGGCCCACTTTTTTCAATTTTATTCCGATCGCGTCAAAACTTGGTGGGGTTGCAGAAGTACTTTGGGTATGCTATGTGCTTAAAATACAGGTTCCTAGCGTGATACGTTATGAAGATACAGGGTGTCAAAGTTGGAAATTTTGACCAGTGTATCTCCCGACTACGTGGTCCGATTTGAATGAACCGTGGCTTATATGACAGCTATTTAGAAACGCACAAAATGTGCATTGATAATTGTTTGCATATATTCAAATTTCATATTTTTTTCTCGCGACTTATGTTTTCCTCGCGATTTTAATTGTGTTCCGCGGATGGGATTCTATATCTTTAAACTACAAAAATGAAGCCCATTCTGTTCTCTTTATCAATACGAATTTTCGCAATGGGATGAAAACCACAACAAAAGCTATGGAAATTTTGAATGTCAAACCTACTATTTTTTCATTACTTCTTTCGTATTATAAAGTGAGTTTATTCTAAGATGTGGACCGGAAACACGATTAATAAAATGTAATGGTGTCATTCTATAGCCAAATACGCCAGAACAACAAAAAAACTTATTTCGAAAAAACTCGACGTCGCATTTTGTACACAGGCCTACAATATTGCACTGGTCAAATCGAACCATAGTCAGAAGATTTTGGACACGATCTCGAATGATTTTGATGTTCTTAATCCCAATATAAAATCAAAAATGCAATATATATTCGCGTTTTTGAGATATTGTATTAATTATGTGATAAAAATGCTGATTTTAGGCTTTTTTGAAAACAGAATCGCGACAGACGCACTTTTACCGAAAAAACATTGCAGGTTTCTCAAAATAATCGCTTTACTATTAAAACGAGTATCAAACGAATTAAAAGATAATTTTATAAAGGGCCAAAATCTTACACCATCTCGTAGATATCACATTTTAATTTTTTTTTATTTTTCCAATTGTAGCTATATTAAAAATACGATTTCTCCGATGAGGTTTCCCGGGAGATATATCGGAGATGACTTACGATTATTACAGTTTTTGAATACTCGTATTAATTGGAAAGCGATTATTTTGCGAAACCTGAAATTTTTATTGGTAAAAGTGCGTCTTTCGCGATTCTGTATTCATAAAAGCGTAAAATCAGCATTTTTATCACATAATTAATACAATATCTCAAAAACGCGAATATATATTGCATTTTTGATTTTATATTCGGATTTAGAACCTCAAAATCCTTCGAGATCGTGTCCGATATCTGCTCGCTAGGATTCGATTTGACCAGTGAAATATTGTAGGCCAGTGTAAAAAATCCGGCGTCGACTTTTTTCAGAATAATTTCTGTTGTTGTTCTGGCGTATCTGGCTGTAGAATGCCACCATTACATTTTTTTAATCGTGTTTCTGGTCCACATCTTAGAGTAAACTCACTTTATAATACGAAAGAAATAATGAAAAAATAGTAGGTTTGACATTTAAAATTTCCACAGCTTTTGTTGTGTTTTTCATCCCATTGCGAAAATTCGTATTGATAAAGTAAACAGAATGGGCTTCATTTTTGTAGTTTAAAGATATAGAATCCCATCCGCGGAACACAATTAAAATCGCGAGGAAAACATAAGTCGCGAGAAAAAAATATGAAAATTGAATATTTGCAAACAATAATCAACGCACATTTTGTGCGTTTCTAAATAGCTGTCATATAAGCCACGGTTCATTCAAATCGGCCCACGTAGTCGGGAGATACAATGGTCAAAATTTCCAACTTTGACACCCTGTATCTTCATAACGTATCACGCTAGGAAGCTGTATTTTAAACACATAGCATAGCCAAAGTACTTCTGCATCCCCACTAAGTTTTGACGCGATCGGAATTAAATTGAAAAAAGTGGGCCTTTTGACGTGTTTTTCCCCATTTATTGAAAACTTCCTAGACATATCGTTTTTATCGATAATTTCTTAGACATTTTGTTCTTATCGACAAATTCTTAGACATTTTGTTTTTATCGATATTTTCTTAACAATTTTGGATTTACCGATTTTTTTAAGAAATTTTTTATACATTGTAAATTTCTGAGAAATTTATTTAAAAATGTGATTTATAACAATTTGTTTAACCTTTGATTTAGTTCAAAAATTTCACAAAATGTTTGTATTTATCGAAAATTTCTTTGTAATTTTATAAATATCGAAAATGTCTTTGAAATTTTGTATTTACCGGAAATTTCTTTAAAACTTTTATAGACATTTCTATAGATTTCTTAGACATTTCGTTTTTTCCATGATTTTTTAGACATTTTGTTTTTATCGATAATTTCTTAGACATTTGGTTTTTATCGATAATTACTTTACAATTTTGGATTTACCGATTTATTGTATATTTGTATTTACCGAAAATTTCTTAAAAAACTTTTATTTACTGCAAATTTCTTAGAAATTTGTTATTTATTAAAAATTCTTAGAATGTTTCTATTTATTGAAAATTACAAAAAAACTTTTTTATTTATCGATAATTTCTTAAAAAAATATTTAACGAAAACTTCTTTATTACCGACCAAAATTTGTTAGACATTGCGTTTTTATCGATATTTTTTGGACTTACTGAAATTCCACATATATTGAAATTTTCTTTTCAATTCTGATTGATAAAAAATGCTTAAATTTTTGTGTAAATCGAAAGTTTTTTTAAACATTTTTATTTATCGAAAATTTCTTAGTAATATTGTAATTATCGAAATTTTATTTAAAATTTTAAATTTATCGAAAATTGTGTTGTTGCTATTATTGTTGGTCTGTGCTTTTGTTATTCAGTCACAATTTATTCGGTTCGAGACCATATGTTTCAGTTACTTTCAGTTCAGTTAATTTCAACTTTTGTATTTCTCGAAAATTTCTTAGAATTTTTGCTTTATCGATAATTTTTTAGAAATTTTGTATTTATCCGAAATTTCTATTAAAGTTGGTATTCGAGTATAATTGATTAAATTTCAGTCAGATCGTTTGAAAATGTGTTCCCTAGCGCCTCAAGATGCCAAATCGAAAGGGAACTTTATATGGTGACTATATAACGTTTGCACTATACTCGTATGTTTGTGAAGCAGCAACTGGTACAAGGTGGGGTTGTAATACTCGAATTGTTCACTGGATGCAAGCCACAGTTGCTCGACCAATAATACTTTAAGGTGTTATTGTCTTGTCCTCCTGTTTGAGGATACTTTGCAGGGTCTAAATGTAATACTGCTAATGATTGTAATGCCTTTTGGCATTGTATGTATGCATTCTGTCCCAGCTTCGGTAGTTAGACTAAAGAAGGCCAGACAATGAACGTGTCATAGTGTAGTAGAGTTGGGCACTATAGTTCTTTTAAGTGATCGCTCTTTTTAGTTCAGTTCAATTGAGTGAACTAGTTCATTCATTTAGTTCAACAGCTCACTTTAGCATGCCAGCTCTTTAGCGCACCAGCTCACTTTACTTAAACAATTTATTTCGTTCAGCAGATCACCAGTTCAAATAAGCCGCTATTAAAGGAATCTGATTGGAATATGAATGGAAGAGTTGGAAAAACTAATACAAAGGCGTTTGTATAGGTAGAATCATATCGTCCCCTCAATAAAAGAATAGTGTATAATTTTTTTGTAGTTTCGAGAAAATCGTATTTTAAGTGTTTGTGAAATTAGACTTCTTGGAAGAAAAATATGTATATTTTAGAAGAGAAACGATGTTTTCATTTTCTTGTCATTTCAATATGTGGTGAAATAATCAGGCTACAGCCAGATGATATTCTATTAGTCTAACAGTGCGTTAATTCTATATAAATGGCATCAACGCACCGTACTACATATATACACAATTTTTCCAATTTAACTTTTGGCCCACTTTGTGGAAGTAGAATTCCACCAAATTTTTACCAGCTATAGAATCGATTACGTAGATTCTTAAAATGCAATAAAAAATAATGGTGTACATGCGTATACGCTATTGTTTTATTGAGGGGACGATATATTGATGATGATATAAAAATTGAAACAACACATAACAGCAAAGAAGAGAGAACGAAATGACATGTTTGAAGCAAAGAAAATAAAGTTATAAAGAAGTTCCATCAAGTAGCGAGTAGTCTATCAGTGACGAACAAATAGAAATTTGATTTCAGCGAGTAATTTTTTGCGTATTTCAAGGCCAATTTCCGAGATTTTTTTGTTATTATCACATTTAGAAAATTAATATCGATCGTTATGTACCAAAAAAGATCAAAAAAATACTCCAGAAAACTATATTTTTCGCGTTTGAAAATCGTTTCTATTCGTTCGTAACTCACGCAAATGTAAACAAAGTCACGACGGAACATCTGTGTAATAGAGAGTCTGTGGGTTGAAGAAAAAAACATAGTGAACTACTGAGCTGAAATTAACGAGTTGTGTGAACTAGTTCGTTCAGTTCAGTATAGTGACCCGTTCAAATGAACTAGTTCGTTCACGAACTACACAACTCATTTCAGGTTTATTGAAATTTGAGACATCCTTGACCGGTAACATCCTCTGGCCGGTCGATTGTTGGACAAGAAATATCAGACATCCGTACCACACAGGCACGTATACTCCTACATATGTTCCTTTTATTCCTTTAAGGTCCGGAGATAAGGACGCATAGAACAGTAGACCTCCTGGTGTGAATGTGGGCTTTGTCCGCAGGTTGCCTGATTACAGTAGTGTTTTTCAGTCTAAAATCATGGCTATTAGAAAAATAATAGCTAAATTTTGGAGTTGTTCTTTGATAGTCCGAGATCTTCAGTCTCAGTATCATCACAATGGACTTGTGAGTCTGAGCACAGATTTGCAACTTTTCCGAATCTAAGTTTATCTCACATTTACCAAAATCAAATTTTCTTTAACATTTCATTGAACTTGTAGACGGTAAGTATTTGGTAAACTTCCATTATGTACCCTTCAGCAGCAGTTGTAATTAATTTATTGTCATTGTTTTTTTTTTAAAGCAATATCACATCTTCTTTTTTACTTCTACTTCTACAGAAACGTATAAATCCTTCAAGAACCTTGCTGTCAAGGTGATTGTCAAAAAACCAACTCAGCCAGTCCGTCCATCTGACTGGCTGACTGCAATGGTGCTGATATCGCATTACTGCACGAAACAACCGAAAAAAATTAATTCATTCAAATATGACAAGTCATGGCAACTTCAACTGCCACAGAATGTCAGGAGCACATATGTACGAGTATATGCTCCGAAAACTTCGACCCAGCCAACGTCAGTGCAGTACTCACTCGTCTGCACTTACACACGCGGATGGAAGGACAGACAGCGAGAGAATAAATGGCAGGCAACACTTAAACCGATGATTAATGCCAAGTTTTAAATGCACCAATTTTGGCAACATCATCCAAGCGAGCAGCAACATCATATCACTCAAAATAGTATACAGGTGACTTTTCACGATAAGATTTTGTTGTGTGACTTTCAGAAAACCACATCACTGATAGTTCATACAGAATGGAGACATAAAAATGCAAGTATCCCCAGTTTTGTTAAATGACATACGCAATGTTATATAGTATGAAGTGGACATAAGCAGCCACCAGTGGCAACTGGCAAAAATATGAGCTTCCTTCTTGCCGCGACACTGCCAAAAAACGATAAACAACCAAAAGAGAGGTTGGCAGAAAACGACCTGCACTGACGGCAGAATTTAAGGAGTAGTCGTAGTTCGAAGGGTTGTCCCGGTCGGTCACGAACAATTCTGCACATGATAAATTAAATTCAGTTAATTATGAACAAGCGCAAACACTTTGCTTTTTCTCCGCCGGCTTAAACTGGTTGTTAGTTACTTGGTTGCAGTTGCTCTGCCTGCCTGCTTGCTGTTCTGACAGTTTGAGCAAAATCACTGTTGTAATGAAGTACTGCTGCTGCATGTACTGTGGCATAGCTACGGATTACACAGCACAGTGGATGGAAACCGTTGTTATGATTTCAAATTCAGGCAATTCAGAGTTATTATTTAATACACTTTGGGTTATGCATTAAAAAAAACGTGAAATCACAGAAGGGATGAATATAAGTATACAATTGTATATACCTGAATTATCTTACGTACCTTTGAAATAATATTAAGGAGGTAATAGCACTGAATAAAATAGCCAACCTGTAAATACGTAAAACAAAAAATATAAAATTACTAAAAGTATTAAAAAACATTTTTTTATTAAAGATTTGGATATAGAAACCAAAAATGGACTTTAGATGCATATAACCTTTTTGGCAAAAGGTTATTGTTCGAAATATTAGATCTTTTCCAGTTTTAATAAGTACATTTCAATAGTTGGTCAACAATACGAGGGTTGCTATTTATATTTCGGGTACAGAAATAAAAAACAATTGTTTATCATTGGAAATGGTTTTATTGTTTTCAAAATATTCTCCGTGAAGATTAACACACTTGTACATGCGATCAAACCAATTTTCGAAGCACCTTTTCAACTCCGATTGATGATCTGGCAATTAAATTATTTTCCAATTGGTAAATTGCTAACGTCATGACGTGTCATAGACGTAAGACCAGTCAAACGAACGACTGAACGTTAGAGAAACCAAATTCCTGTCGAAGGTGAGTGATTGGTTTTCTTTTGAAAGAGAGAAACAGGATGTTATTGTTTTTCCTTACTTCTTCGAACACTGTTAGCAAACAGATGGTTATGTACCTCTCGGAATTGACCGTCCTATGTTCCACTAAGGCCACTGTGGCCAGTTATACCGAAAAAACGCGATCATTTGCTTCGATGTGATTCTTCCACGAACAACTTTTGTTGCATTTGGCTCGTCTTGAAAGGCCCATACAATCGATTGCTGTTTTGTTGTCACATGTCGGTCTAGCTTTATCAGTTCACGCACAACATCGATGGTTTCCGGCAAAATGACCGAAGTTGGACGACCTTCACGAAAGTCATCCTGGAGCGAACGGCGTCCGTGACTGAACTCTTGGTACCAGATATTTACAGTGGTCATCATCAACAAGTTGATTGAGACACTCTTGTCTTGATAATCCACGCCAAAAATCGTAAAATATTGCCCCATGGACATGAAATACTAGAAAATAGTTGGACCTTTTAAATCGAAATGATGTAGATCCTCGAATTTAACTTAACTCCAATTTTCAAATTTCCGAAATGTGTTGAAATCGTGCAGTTTTCGGGAAAAGGGCTAAGATAATGCTGAACTTCTTACAGAATAGAAGTCAACATTAGTTAAGGAATTATAGCCATTTAAAGTTCGTTCTATTCCCTCTATGAAACTTAGTAAAGAAGTTACAGCCATATGAAGTTTTGCTAAGGAAATCAAAAATTTCTACAAATGAAAACAGGATGACCGGAGATTGTGGAATTGGCCGTAAGTGATTGAACAAATTTTATTTCTTTAGAAAGTTCAAGAGTTGGCTGAATGATAAAAATTTTGTTATATTTAGTCCTCATCCTCACAGCTTATCCAAAAGTAGTTTCGCAATAGTATGAATGGTGTTGTTCTAGCAGTACATATATGTGTATTGCTGTCGTTGTTGTTTGATTTACCTTGTATTATGGGTTCTGCTGCATTGGTTTCCAGGCCAGGGAAGGTGGCTGCACCCACTGTATGGGTCCAAAGAGACCTGGAAACAAGTTGAGTAGGTTTGGCAGGGCTGTTGAACAGGTGTAGCTTGTGGTCCTTGACTCAAAGTGTTGTCTTGTGCTCATGCCACAGGTATCTGCATTATAATGAGAAGTACGAAGAAGGACCTTAAGTCGCTGGCCGGCAGAAATTGGCGAACGGACAAAGAAATCTTGTTGAACTTTCACAAAGCCATATGCCGGCCTGTGGTTAACTATACGGCACCAGTGTTGTCACCGAATGTAAGCGAAACGCAGTGGCCAAACCCGAGAACTGTGACAGGTTGCCTCATGTCTTCTGTGGACCACCTACATGAGGAGACGAAGTTTATACCCGAGCGACAACACAACTTTATGTTGTCGAAGCAGTATCTGCATGGGTGCTACCGTCATAGCCACCCCAACCAACCACTTGTGGATAGGCTACTCCCCCCAGGCAGATTAGGAAAGATCTTAATGATATGGAGCGCGAGGTCCAACGCTACAGGAGATAACCTGTAGAGCATATCTATAATGCCTCACTGACATTAACTGTGACGCAGTCGCTGAAGCCGTGAACAACTACAGAGTGAATGTCGTGCTAGGTCACTTTCATCAGTGTTTTTGGAGGAATCGAAATTGCCGCAACAGACATGAGAGGGTTTGACCTATCAAATATCAAGCTGGTGTAGCCACATAAATTCGTATTGGCCACATAAATTCGTATTGGCAACATTTAGGAATCCTGTCCCGCGTGCAAGACTATCAATCTCTCAGCTTGCCGTCCAATACGGCAGTGACCCGTCATGACAGCCACGATAAGTGATACGTCCGGTCGCGATAACGAAGCAGGGAGGTGGTGCGTTTGAAATGTATGCAGGGCCACATCAACCTGGAATGTATGCAGTATGATGCACCCAAATCAGGCGAATGTTGAAATGTTCAGCCATCTCGTTAAGAGATCTGCGACAGTCGAGAACAGTTTTTGAATTCTGAAATATAATTTCCAGGACAATATTAATACCGACTTTAGTCAGAATATTAATATTCAGCCATTCCGATACCACTTTCAGTCAGTCTTTTTGCAATGGCTCATGTTCATGCCAACATAATCCAATTCCTGTGGAGGGTGTAAGGTAGTTTCTAGTCATGCAAGTTCAACAGATTTGCATTTCTCTGGTATGTCACTGTGGCCCGACAGTTATATCAGGTGAATACTGAACTATTCGGCCATCTCATTAAGAAGTCAGCGAAAGTCGAGGGCAGATTTTTCCATTCAAATTTATCAGTTATGGGAGCGAGATATTTCTTGCCAGAGTGTCGTTCAGTCATATTGTAATCAACAATCCCTGGAATGTCAGACATTGTGGCTAGAAAGACACTAGTCATTTCCTGAACACAGTGACCATATCGTCCCCTCAATAAAACAATAGCGTATACGCATGTACACCATTATTTTGTATTGCATTTTAAGAATCTACGTAATCGATTCTATAGCTGGTAAAAATTTGGTGGAATTCTACTTCCACAAAGTGGGCCAAAAGTTAAATTGGAAAAATTGTGTATATATGTAGTACGGTGCGTTGATGCCGTTTATATAGAATTAACGCACTGTTAGACTAATAGAATATCATCCGGCTGTAGCCTGATTATTTCCCCACATATTGAAATGACAAGAAATTGAAAACATCGTTTCTCTTCTAAAATATACATATTTATCTTCCAAGAAGTCTAATTTCACAAAAACTAAAAATACGATTTTCTCGAAACTACAAAAAAATTATACACTATTCTTTTATTGAGGGGACGATATATAGTGTGTATACTGCTACATTTCTTACCTATAATGTCGAGCGGCATAAAACGTAGTAATACATTTAGTGTCTCAATCGGCGTTGTTCTCAATAGTGATACCCATATCAGCCTTTTGCTAAACTTTGTTCAGTATGACGCAGGGCGTGGAATTCTGCAGAGCTGTGCACCAGACAACAATACCGTACAGCATTATCGGGCTGACTTCTGCCGTATACAACCAACAAACTATACGCGGATTAAAACCCCAGCGTTTTTCTATTGGGGTTTACAGGTTTATACCGCTACTACAGCTCATTCGTTGTTCTGTCCAGAATATTGGGTTTGAAGTTTAACTTCCTGTCTAGTACAATACCTAACTATTTGCGCTTTCAGAGAAGTGAATTTCCTGGTAAAAAGAACCCGTTTTGGTAGGGTAACACCAAGACCAGGCCCTTCGGGGTTGTATGAAGGGCCTGCTGTAGGATGTTGCAAATAGTACTCAGAAACTTCCCGCTAACTGCTATTGCCACGTCATCTGCATAGGCAACGACTCTGACACCCATCATCTCCAAAGAAAGCTGAAAATTGCTCAAAGAGAGATTCCATAGCAGAGGAGATAGCATACCCCTGTGGGCCGTTCACCTGCTGACAAATCTGTGGAGGTTAGTTGACCCTAAGTTAGCTGAAAAGCGTCTCACAATCAGAAGGTTATACGAGGTATGTTCACAAAATTTAGCGAATTTTTAATTTCCGCGGGCCACGTTTATTTGATTTTTGATATTTTTGTAGCGTTTTTGACAGCTGTTGTGCTTGGATGTGTTTTAACTTGTCTTCGATTTTTATCTATTTCAGAAAATGGATCAAAGAATCTGCATCAAATTTTGTGTGAAAAACAAAATAAAGTGCGTTGACGCATTCCGAATGTTGACTGTGGCATGTGGTGAAGCTACCTTGGATCAAAGCAACATATATCGGTAGTACAAAATGTTCTTAAAGGGTCGAGAAGATGCGAAGGACGAACAGCGTGCCGGACGCCCGAGCTCACAGTTTTCTTTGATTGCAGGGGCATGGTGCATTATGAGTTATTGCCTCAGGGTAGTAAGGTCAATAAAGAATATTACCTGCAAATTGCGCGAAGCAATCCGGCAAAAACGCCCGGATTTGTGGAAGAACAAAAACTGGCTTTTGCACCATGATAAAGCCCCGGCACACACATCGTTGCTTGTGCGCAAATATTTGACTAAAAACAACACAGTAATGGTGCCGCAGCCACCGTATTCCCCTGACCTAGCCCCTGTGACTATTTGTTGTTCCCAAAACTGAAAAGGCCCATGAAAGGACGACGCTACGCCACGATTGAGGAGATAATGACGGCATCGAAGGAGGAGCTGAACAAGATCACAAAAAATGATTATTTGAAGTGCTTCGAGGATTGGAAAAAACTTTTGGCAGAAGTGTATTATATCCGAGGGGAATTACTTCGAAGGGGACAAAATATATATTCATGAATAAATAAATATTTTTTGAAAAAATACAAAATTCGCGATATTTTTTGAACATACTATGTAGAAAACCCTACGTATACTGCTACCAACCCCCAGGATTGCTAAATCGGCTGTATTTATATTATTGGAGGCCCTCCTATATACCTAAAAAAGGTTCCATCATATATTCTGTAACAGAGATGGAGCCTTCAATTAAGCTGACTAGATCATGCAGGGCGGCTTCGGTGCATTTGTCCTTGTTGTAGGCATGCTGTTGGTTATACAGTAGCCTGTGATCAATTTTAGTCCTAAGGTAACTATCTATTAATCTCTCCAGGGTTTTAAGGAGAAATGACGATAGACGAATCAGTCGGGAATCTTAGCTTCTGCATAAAACGACTTTCCTGCTTTTGGGATGAAGACAAGACATTGGTTTCTCCCGGCGTTTATGATATATAGGTGTGATTGAAACAAGTTTAGATTTTCCGAGGCAGAGCTTTTGACAGCCCAAAGAATTCAAGATTCGGTCACAATATCGCTGATTACCTCTAATGGCTACACTTCAACGGAATCCCCAATTGAAGTATTCCGTTCCTCTTCAGAGTTTCTCGGAAAATATGTATCCCAGAGCACACATCGATTCCTCGCTGGACGTATTCCAAGAACTATCATCTTTATTGATGTACTTACCAGTACAAGGCGTTGAGGCAAAACATTTTCCGTAATCTTGGAACTTCAGATGAGCTTTCAACGCAATTGTATAAATCTATCCGGAATTTAGTTTGAACGTTTCTCAACTCTCTTTTGTACTGTTTAAATTCTTCCCTATAGATGTTCGTCCTATGAAGGTCTTGTGACATTTGCCTTATTTCAGGCCTTCTAGCAGCATTTCCTTAGCATAACTAAATAATTGAGACGGCCATCACAGTGGTCATTGTTTGTTATTACGTACTTGTTGCTTATTCGGAATACTATGCCGCCATGTTTGTAATTAATAATGCTTCCAGTATAACCATCTTGCTTCTTTCACACCGCAAGAATTTCATTAAATTTAATAGTATTAAACATTTTTCCTCTTTGCCCTTGTTGTAGACAGTTTGTTGTACTTGTACACTGACTGTTCCAATTTCCATGTAACCTTGTCTGTGGCCTGAACGCTGTGGCCCGGTGCCGTTCGAAAGTTCGGTTCAGTTCAGTTCATTTGGGGCTTTTTCAGTTTTGCTTAAGACACTGATCATGACATTATTTTTTGTTGCTTCTTCGAATCTCCAAAACCGACCGCATGGAGCGAACCGTGGAGCAGCTGCGGTAAGAGATAGAGATACGAATATAGGCGGTGGTGCAACTTTGTTGTAATGTCAGGCCACACAAGGTCGTCGGATGCAATATTTTGCTGGTTTGAACTTTTAAGATTTCGTGAGTTATTTTTTGCAATTCGATGCTGTTGTTTGTCCATAATCTTGGGCAATGTTTGTGTTTGTGTTTTGTTTAAGTTTTTGTTTTTTGAGAATATTAAATAGTGCATGACATTGAAATCTTTTGCAAACATAATTGTAAAGAAAATATACTTGTATAAAATCGACAACAGAGAGTTATTGTAGGTAATATGCATATCACCTTTAATGGGGTTTAACATCCCAGTAGCAGTATTCTTTATTAAGAGTATTCATTCAGCTCAAAAACATAGACAGTCGGTAAATCCCGGAAACAAATACAAAGTTAAACTTAGAAATTGCGGAGCTGAGAAAAAGTTGCAACAAAGCGTAGCTACAAGAAATACATGAGAATTAGAATAAATGGAAATCTTTACAAGAGCTCGGGAAAATCCCAGATCAGTGACTCAAAAATTGGGCATGGGATTCACTACACAAATAAATTAAGAATGACCCACTGGACCATCCATACAGGATTTTCGTGAAAAAGCTTGGACAGCAGAATAATATTCCTCTAGTACAACGGAAGACCTTAGTGTCGACTCCCCTGTAGAGCAAAACCTCAGTGATCCGATATAGTGGAGAGTAAAACCTCAGTCGTCGACTCTCGTGTAGATCTTATCTCATCTCATCTAAATTAGGAGTACTCAATCAGCACAAAAACAAAGAAATTTGGTAAATTCCGGAAGCAACTCTACTGGATGATCCAAGAAATTGCTGTTCTGAGAAATGAATGCCACAAAGCAAAAAGGGTAGCTACGGAAAAGGCAGGAGAATTCGAATAAATGGAAATCTAGCGTGGAGAAAGCTCAGATCTGAGATTAGAGAAAGAAAGCATGGGTTTGTCTATGAAAATAAGTTGAGAACGACCCATGGGACCCCCAACAAATTATTATGAAGAAGTTTATAAATCGGAAAAGTATTCCTGGAATAATGAACTGCTTTACATGCTTCAGGGGAATTGGAATTTGTGGGCATGCAACTAGCGACCTACCAGCTCTTTTTGAGAGATATTGCACTTACACGCAAAGAAAAAAACGTTTGGGCGTCGTTTATGGCAAACATTTGTCTTTGTCTCAAACGCTCTACTTTTCCCGTAACGGTTGAAATTTTTGCGGTGAATGCAAAAGTTTATCGTAAACGTAGTTTCTCTTACTGTAAACGAACATTCTTTCATTCCAAAATTTTCGTAATTTATTTTATGGTAAACGAAAAACGTTTACGGAACCATATTGTATTTAAACATGATTGAATATATTAAAGAGAGTTGAGAGAACAAAGAGCTAAACTTGTTTTCATTTTGTGAGAGTGCGGTTTTATAACTTTTTTATTACTTATATGACGGAATAATATGTGTAGATGTATGTGTACAGAACCCAAAAGATGCAGATGTGTGTGTATACAACACAAAAAGCGACGTTGCAACGTTTTTCCAAAAAGATGGAGATGTGTGTGTACAAAACACAACAAGAAACGTTGCAACGTTGCAGACATGTTTGTCCGCGTTGCTTTATTAACAGACGGTGGTGGATATTTAGTTATCTGCATCCCTCCCTCCCTACTGTTATACAATTTCACAACATTTGCAATCGTACTCAGCATGCGTAGAGTCCTATGCTGGTGGGCCTTTAGTTTTGTACTGGCGCTTGTGGTGTTCGGTATTTTTGCGCGCGTGTGGCAAAATTAAAAATATTTTTATCAGTGAACTCAAAATGATTTTATGCAAAGAATTAATTAAACCAAAGAATCTAAATTATCGGAGGCCCGAAATCTCGCAAATATACTGCGGACTCCACTTTAATGTTATAGGTAAATGGTAAATGAAGTGAAGAAATGGGGGAAAATAAGCAGATAGTTAAAAGCAAAAAAATGGATCGACCACTGCATGAAAATATTGAATATTTTGTGGAAAGCCGGAATAACAAAAACAATAGATTTTAACAAAAACTGAGACCGTCTATTGCTTTTGTTAACGACAAACTGGTTATTTTTCCACACGCCTTAAATTGTGAATAAGCAAATTAAAATCATTAACAATCAATCATTACACGTTTAGGTACTGAAGCTGCTAATGGTAATTGTGAAATAAATGTATTCGGGCACAATGCAACTGGATACTTCTGAAAACTGCTGATATTTTCAACACTAAACAGTTAAACTTTGCTTTTTAATGACATTATGCAACACGTTTTTTCACCCGAAGTTTTTCATGTTACTTTCTGATGTAGTTTAGTATTCTATTCATGGACGTGGACACTTTTGAACTGTCAGCATTTGGGTCAGAATATTGACCTATAAAATTCACTTTTGACTAAAAAGTTTGATATATGGTAAGATAACATCTCGCTACATTTTTAATAGGTTCTAACATACATGCTTTCTTTTTTACAGTTTGTCTACAACTCAATTAGAAGATAGCAGCCAAATAATAGCAGAGGTGTTTGTCGGGGAGCTCCCGGGGACATTTTACTAAAAATTCAGACATTTTTGATTATAAACATAATTTTATAAAATATCATAATTCAATCAAATTATTCTTTTTCTCATTCATTGTTAAACTGACATTGCTTGTGACAAACGCAATGATTGTTTGCAACACACGTTTTACAGGGTTTGGGATAAACATGCATTGCTTGTCACAAACACAATAACCTTTTGCACCAAACGTTTCACAGGGTTTGTAATAAATATAAATCATTTACGATAAGTACACTAACCGTTTGCTATAAACGTTTCCTTGGGTTTTGGGATAAACATAAATCGTTTGCGACAAACATACACCACAAACGAAATTCGTTTGTCTAATTTTTCGTTTGGGAGTAACGAATTTTTTCTTTGCGTGTACGGCTACAAATGACTGGTTCACGCAAAGAACCAATTCGTTTCTGCGAAACGAAATATTAGACAACTACAATTCTCGTTTGCCGGAACTGAAATTTCGTTTGTTGTGACAGTAACTTATTTCCCGTAAGCAATTGTTTGTTCTGACCAAAAGAATTTCAGTCGTCGTAAACGAGAATTGTAGTTGTCTAATATTTCGTTTCGCAGAAACGAATTTTTTCTTTGCCTGTGGTAAATAGCCGGGAACTAATACATTCCAGGCTAATATGGCCCTGCCTAAATTCCAAAAGCACCAACGCTTCGCAGGCCGTGCGACTGTCGTTATCGAGACTGGGTGTCTTTTTTGTCGTGTCTGTTATGACGGGTCACTGCCTTATTGGAAGGTATACAGAGAAAGATTGAAGGTCTTCCGTAATGATTTTGCAGAAGCTGAGGATATGAAGAGAAGGAAGAATCAGTAGAATACATTCTGTGTCTGTTTACCGTTTTATCTAGAAGGCGGCAGGCTACACTATTCTCTCATTTCTTTGAGGAGTTAGCTAATTTGGCTGATGTTGGAATCCGCCAGCTTTTGAGCTTTATAAAGCAATCAAATTGGTTCCACGGGAGGGGCTAGGGATAAATTTTCCTTGCCCTGGGTATCAACAACGACAGCAGTGCGTTCGTGCGTTTTGAGTTTAGGGCGGGCCACATCAACCTGGAACCATCTTTCGAGAAATGCTGACAGGTCGCGAGATGCATGTCCACATATTCCAGCCCCCTTGGAGCGTGTAAGGTAGTTCCTAGTCGTGCAAGCTTAGCTGCCTTACAGTTACCTGGTATGTCCATGTGTTTCGGCACCCATATAAAGTGAATATTGAAATGTTCAGCCATCTCGTTAAGCGATCTAAGACAGTCGAGGGGAGTTGTTGAATTCAGGAATATAGTTTTCAGGGACTTGATAGCAGCATGATTATCATAGAAAATATTTATACCGACTTTGGTCAGCACATTAGTTTTCAGCCATTCCGATACCTCTTTAAAAGCTAAGATTTTTGCCTGGTAAACACTACAGTGATCTGGCAGTCGTTTTGAAAGTAATAGCTCAAGTTTCTTAAAAAAACAAAAAAAGCCCACTTGGTGTAACGTGGTTTTCTCTTCGGCTGATGTAAGTTCAGTCGTGTCCAAGGTCTCCATAAGGGCCCACAAACCTTACGAAATAATAACACAAGTAGTTCTCCCTTTTTGGGGCTAATAATACAATTCATTTGTTTATTATTGTAATCTAAGTTATAATCTACTTGGATGAAATGCGACAAATTACTCAAGTTGGATATAGTTTTGACAACCGATTTTAGTTAATCGGGAACTGTACATATAATCGATTTAAGTTGATCTGAAACATTAGTTAATAGCGATTTCAAGTTAATCGGGTGTTATTCGCTTCGAGTCCTGCTATTTGGATGCAGCTGATTGCGAAAACAAGTTCGGATTGGTTTCTTCGTCTTATAAACTATTTATCTAATTACATACTACTGGACTAACTACGGGTTGAACAGTAGACCGAAGTCTCTGTGGTTTGAACAGTAAGCCGAAGCCTCTGTGGTGGAACAGTAAGCCAAAGCCTCGGTGGTTTGAACAGTAGACCGCAATCTCTGTGGGTTGAACAGTAGACCGAAGTCTCTGTGGTTTGAACAGTAAGCCGAAGCCTCAGTGGTTTGAACAGTAGACCGAAATCTCTGTGGGTTGAACAGTAGACCGAAGTCTTTGTGGTTTGAACAGTAAGCCGAAGCCTCTGTGGTGGAACAGTAAGCCTCTGTGGGTTGAACAGTAGACCGAAGTCTCTGTGGTTTGAACAGAAGACCGAAGTCTCTGTGGATTGAACAGTAGGCCGAAGTCTCTGTGATTGGAACAGTAGACCGAAGTCTCTGTGATTTGAACAGTAGACCGAAGTCACTGTGGTTTGAACAGTAGACCGAAGTCTCTGTGCTGCAGCTACGAGACTTCCGAAGTCGAGCTGGCCGTTCGCGGCGCGTTACTTCGTATTGTAATTTGCTCACGATCGGGGTGATGGCTCACTGCCGAATGATGGCAAAAGGTGGAACACATATATGGTCCACTATACAAAGTGAACGAGAATTATACCAGATATGACATAAATGAATATGCACTGTACTGAAAATCGTACTGCATTGGAAGTGTATGCATATATGTTGACTGGTTGACTGTAATGTGGTATTTATGCATGTTCGTCTGCGACGTTGTAAAAGGGTGGCCCTTAACTGTGAGGTAAATTCTGTATAGTAGAGTGGCTCGTAAAAAAAAAGAAATTATGAACGAAGATTTGTATGAGTAAAACTGTTACATTGGTTATTGAGTTTGGAACCGTCTGTATAGAAGCTAAGGAATCTCCTATGTCCTGGGATACGGCCATGAGTCGTATAAGTGGTTCAGTCGCAGTGTAATCAAGAGTGCCCGGAAGGTCGGGCTTTCTGTATGAAATGACACTATGTCCGTAGCCATTTTCTGACCATAATGACAGTTCCCTAAGAGTAATCGCAGTACATGCGGCATATTGCAATGATATAATATCTAGTTGTATTAAATGTAGTATAACATATAGTGCATCAGTTGGAGTGGTCCTAGCGCACCAGTGATATATGTATATATATCAGCCTTTCGCTGAACCTTGCATAGTATCGCACAGAAGGTATCGATACTTGCTTAGTATCGTTGTCCACCCGACGACAGTGCCGTACATAAATATACGCGGATTCAGACTCAAGCGTTTTCTTATTAGCCTTTAAAAGGTGCTACCACAACCTTCTTTGCTCTTTCCAGAATTGACTAACATATATAAAAATACTTGTTGTACAATAAATTTTTGCATTGTATCACTTGTTTTATAGCTTCAAAACTATAAAACTTACACCTCCTCAGCATGAGTACATATTCAATCCTATGGCTCTTCAACAATCTTATGTAAATGATTTGATTATGAGCAGATTTCTTTATGGTCACATTCATCATGAATCCAATTAATTTGTGATGACCTCAGCAATAAAAGTCGTATCTTTATCTCCCAATTTTGGAAGTAACACCTTTACATTTTTGTACGAGTATTTGCAAGCAATTGAATGCAGCAACGTCTTAGGTAAAGTGAATACCCTAAATGTTTTTTATTGTTGCCATAAAATTCTGAAATGTTTATGATACCCATACCAGAGTAGCGTCGCTGGATTTTGCATTCGAATTTTTCGGTCAGTTATTATTATTATTATAAATTCGCTTTAGTTTCAACCTTGGCCAGGATTTTATTTTGATTTAAATTTATTTTTGTTTCTGGACATTTTAATCGCGTTTTTACACTTTTGTTTATATTTCAGTTTCGAGCGGATTTATTTACATAGTGTGACCTGTTTTGGTTTTTATATTGTTTTCTTTTGTGGATTTATTTTCGGTTTTGAGAATTGTCCTGAAGCATTGGCGATGATGTGTTCAATGGTGTTTTTGTGGAGGTAAACTGAATGTGGTGGTCATTCAGTAGTTGAACGATATGAACGGAGTCTGGGTATTTGTTTTATTCGATATGCAGTGTAAATTGTGTTGTTCCAACACATTGTGATTTTGTTGTTGTTAAAAGCTGAAAACAAAGTGCAGTGCAATCCTAAAAAAAGGCACAGTGGGTTGTGTGTTTGTTGATGAGGTAGTTATAAAATTACTAAAAATATGAAAACATTTGTAATTTTTTTAGTCAATTGAAAGGTAATTATATTAATTAATATGTTAATTAAATCAATTAAATATTATTTTTGATTTTATTATATGGAAAACAGCCAACTCTCAGTTAACAAATTAATTAAAACAATTTAAAATCATGAAAAAAATCAACTTTGAATTAACCAGAAGCATCCTGTGATAAAGATTTACACTTAACAAAACACGCCGAAATTAGTGTATTATAAAAATTATGATGATGAATTGATGTTGTTGCAACTGCAATAAACAAAATTGTAAAATTTTAACATCAAAGTCAGCAGATGAAAAATAAGTAATAGATGCCTTTCCAAAAGGTTGGCTCCATTAGAAAAGCAATCTGAAGCGGAAGAAAAAGCGAAAGTTTAAACGCCCAATTCAGTTTTAGAGCCCACAGAGAGGAAATAAATGAAACCTTGAAATTGTTCGCAAACATTGAGGTGAAGCTGAATCAACCTGTACGCCCATCGCACATATTCGAAACAATCCAGTAACAAGTAATAGAAAGTCCATTGTTTTTGCTTAATGGTTTTGGTAAACAAAAAATGCTTTCAATTTGTAATCGCGGCTTATGTAAATGATTTTTGTCAATTTAACCAATTTTTTGGGTACTCAATTTTGGAATTTGTAGTTAATTTTGATAAATAGCAAAAGTAATTAGTTAGATGTTCAATGCAGATAATGGATAAACCAACAATTTGTGTCATGTATAATGTAATGTTCCAAAATTTATCATAAATTTTAAAAGGCAATAAAATATACCGGTCTACAAAAATGTTAAATTGTTCAAATCGAAAATATGAGCTATTATTACGAGTATTTAAAATTTATTTTTTTCCAGTTTTGGAGATTATATTTATATAGTTTCTTATGGACAACATTACGATTAACTTTAAAAAATCAATTATTTTTGAGATAAGTACTAAGTACCACTTATTCTATACATACACGGGGCAAAATCGAATTTTTTGATTTGTTTGAATCGAAGGAAAATATACTTGGAACACAAATTTTTAATTATTATATATTTTCGAGCAAATAAATTTTATTTGAAAATCAGTAAAATGTATTTAGAACGCATATGTTAATATATTAGAATAAAATATATTTGCGAACTAATTTTCTCAAATAAAATATGTGTTTAAATACAAATAAAATTATTGTTTATGAATATTTCCAAATATATTTTATAAAAAAAAAAGATTTTCAAAACTTTGCTGAATTTTTCGAACTTTAGTTTTAATTTTTTCCATGTTTTCGAACATGCTTTCCTATTAAAAATGGCATACTTAGCATTAACTTCTATTCGAAACCACTTATTTTTATTTTCTAACTATTCCCAGTCATTATTTTCAATTATAAAGATATTTTACTAACATTAAAAATTTCTAAAAATTACCTTTCAATTGCTGAAATCTTAAAACAATTAAAGAATAGATATATATTCACGCAAATAGATCTTTGTTTGGGAAATAACATATACAAATAAAAATATTAGAATGTAAACATAGTTTTGTCTAGAACAACATCCTCCCAAACATATAATATTTGTATGTGTCAAATGTTATATATTTGGAGGGCACCCTAAAAATATATATGTTTCAAGCAGAATATGTTTGGGACAATATACTACAGAGGAAATTTTTTTCAGCGTGTATACAGAGAAAATGTTAATAACAAAGAAAGCTCAATAGAAACATCGAAAAATGTACAAACATTATTTTTTTATTTTATCGCAAAAAAATATCGATGCACAATTTAAAATTTTTAGCTAATTTATTAAATCTACAAACTTTACCTCCCGCAAAAATTAACAAAATAAAATACCTAAGGTATTTTAACTTCTAAATTACTTAACCGTATGATTATATATAATTGTAGACTTGCATAATTAGCTGGAACTTTTTAAATTATACATAGATTTTCTTCGGAATAGGCTCATTTTATACATGACCATATCAAATTTTATGATAACTAATAAAAATATAATTATTAAAAATTTCACAATGTTTTTAAATGTTTGTTTCCAACCAAAAAAGACATTCCCACCATTCATTTCATTGAAAAAACAGCTTGGTGGAAAGTGGAGCTGCCTTATTTTTTCCCCTTTGAAAATTAGAAATAAATTAATTCAAAGAGCTTCTAAATTTGGGCATATCTTCTTAACGGTTTATGAAATCACCATCTACTTAATTTTAAATTTATTGACAAATGCTATACTTTTAAAATATATTAAAGTCAAATGGTATTGCATGTAAACATAAGTCATATCTTGCTTAGCACCTTTGCTTAGTTCAATTTTTTAAAAATAAAATAAAATCTTTCTAACAAAAACATGAATGGAAACATTTTAAGAGGGCGGACCTCGTAAGCGAGCGAATCGCGTAAGCCGGCTAACCACGTTAAAGTCCTGAAGAGGACCGTTCTACAACTACTTGTCCTGAAGAGGACTGTTCTAACACCACTAGGCCTGGAAAGGACTATTGGACGGATCTAGATCAGACTGCGGACTATGACACTTGTCGTTCAACCCGGTTGGTAGCTCCGTTGATCCACGCTGACGAACGTCGACACTTTATTCCGCTGGCTATATGAAGTGAACGGAAATTATCTTCAAAGCAGCTACTTTTATGTTACACTCAAAACATCAACGTATAAGCAAACCATATATTCATTCGTCGTGACTGTAAATGCTAGCGTTCGTACATACGTGCCTTTGTGTGTTCGTATATACTCCAAATTCCGGTCGCCATTGAATATACCAATTTACCATTCAAATGATGTTCTTCTACATTCATTAGATTCTGAGATATTCTCAATTTTTTATAATGACACTCTTCAAGTCTGATCACATCGATCTCATTGGACGAAGTTTTTGATATAAACCATATGTACTAACTTACAATTCAAATCTCATTCTTCTATGGTTAATAACTTCTGAGAAACAGGAATATTGCCACTAATTTGGTCCCGCCCATTTTTGTGAAATTGTTTGTATTGACTTCTCTAACTTATAAAGAAAATTTCGTTATTCTACGATAAATAGTTTCTGGGATATTAAACATTTTAAGTAATAGAACGCCCCATATACCGATCTCGCCCACTTTTGGCAAAGTTTCTGAAGCATCCAAATTCTGCTACAATTAATAGCACTGTGCAACCAAAATTTTTGTCGAAGGGTTGTGCATAATATTTTCTGGTGTAAAGTGGTGTCCTAAACACGAAAAAAATTTATTAAAAGCTTTGTTATTGTAATTAAGTAATTTTCTTTAAAATTCCCATTTTGTTAGAAGGTGACCATATACAGGGTCCGCAATCTAACGTTTTTTTTTCAACTAGTGCTTATTTCGTGAATGGTAACACTTAGCTCATGTCTGATGTGACAGATAATTAGTTTTATCCTTCCCCTGAACGAATATGGTTGTGTATACGCTTGAACAACGCTGGGAAATATTGCGACATTACTATTGCCGATTTTGCCAAAAAAATTCATCTTTTCAGATGAAGCTCATTTTGATCTTGGCGGGTATGTAAACAAGCAAAATTGTCGCATTTGGGGCACAGAAAACCCGCACGCATACATTGAAAAGCCGATACACCCAAAACGAGTCACTGTTTGGTGCGGATTTTAGTCCAGAGGCATAATTGGGCCATTTTTCTTCGAAAATGAGCAAGTTTTGTTCACAAAAATTGAAGAGGAGGATATTGGCAACATTTGGTTTCAACAGGACGGCGCTACGTGCCACACAGCCGAAGCTACACTCGATGTTTTGCGCCCTGTTTTTGAAGATCGCATTATCAGCCGCAGAGCTATGTCGTTTGGCCACCACGGAGCTGCGATTTAACACCGTTGGACTATTATTTGTGGGATGCCCTCAAAGATAAGTGTTACGCCGACAAGCCAGAGACAATTGACGCTTTAAAGGACAATATTCGTGAAGCCATTGGTGAAATACAGCTGCACACAATCGATAATGTGCTTAAAAATTGGACCGATCGTGTAGGCTACTGCATGGCCAGCCGAGGCAGCCATTTGAATGAAATTATTTTTCATTATTAACCGGGAAGGATTGTACTTTCAAATAAAAAAAGAAATTTGAGAAAATATTCAATAGTTTTTTTTTTATAGCATTTTCAAAAAAAAAGTTATTTGGCGGACCCTTTATTTTGAAGTATATGTTCGATACACTTTAAATTAAAAGTAATTATGAGGACTACAAATGATGATAATGATAGTAGAAGTTTAGTAACATTCGTTAAAACGATTGAGAAAATTTGATTTTTTCAAAAAAAAAAAAGTTTTTTTTTGACACGGAAAAAACAATAACAAATATGTAGAAAAAGTTCCAAAAAATGAGTTTGTTCTTCAATTTTTGAAAGCTAGCATCCTAACGAAGAGAATAATGAACTTTTGAAGAAAATCTATGGATAAATGTATAAATTATAGCACTTTTTGTAGAAATAAGAGAATTTCAACAAAATTATAAAGGTATATATCACATGCTGCGGGTCACAAATGTAACACATCGATGAAGTGACCTAAGAGACACCAAGAATATTTCGTAGAACTCCGTATTGGATCATTTGAAGCAATGTCCGCCTGCCTGTCTGTTTGTTTGGTGCGCACTATAACTTTCGATTCAAATGTGGTACTTGTTAATATTTTTTTTTTCTATCTCCGGCTAAGATCAAAGATGGACTATGTTGGTCCACTTCTTCGAGTAGCTCCCCCACGAAGGGTCTACATTTGGTGAAATATCGATACTACTACCATTCCACAGTATTACTTTCTGGGTCGCTATCATCTTTAAAAATGGCCGAAGTTGCCACGGCCTTTTTGGTACCTCCCACACAAATGAACCATTTAGCACAAAGAGTTAACGGGTTATAACTTCGATTCCAGTCTATAGAAACCCTTTAAATTTTGTGAAGTGTAATGCTTTTATAGTACATACATTCCCGTGAAAAATGAGCGTTCTTGTCACGGCCTTTTGGTACATCCCATACAAATGAACCATTTTACAGAAAAAGTTAACTGCTTACAACACACTGTGGTAAATGGTAATATAACTTTGTGAATTTGTTTGTAACACACAAAAGGAGAAAAATAGACCCATCGTTTATTATACCGATCGACCTAGAACCTTTTTCTGATTTAGCTGCGTCCGTCCGTCCGTCTGTGCATGTATTCTTGTAATCAAATTCTTACTTTTAGCCCAAGGATGATTCTAATTGAATTTCATTAAAATCAGTTCAGATTTACATATAGCTCCCTATATATGTACCTCCGATTTGGCATATATGCACATTTTTTAAACGATCTTTAAAAAATTGACAGACAGATGTCTCTTTATACACTTAGAGAAAATACATACTTAATTTGAGGAAAATCGGTTAGCCCCCAAATATACATAAGTTACCCCCGATTTCATATGTCAGCGCTGTACAAACTGTGTTTTATATCCCATCAGTACGAAATTCGGCAGAAAGAGGTTTCAGGTGAAAATTGACTAATATGGGGAAAATCGGTTCCCACATATATATTTTACTCCCGATTTGATATGTAAGCGCTGTAGATACTGTATTTTATATGCGATAAGGTTTCTTATTACATAAATTAACATTGCCAAATTTGGGGAAAATCGGTTCAGATATAGATATAGCCCCCATATATATGTTACTACAGATTTGGTATCAAAGCTCTATAAAAGATGTACTTTAGTTCCGATCAAAAATTTGACAGAAAGAAGTTTCTTAATTTAGGAACAAATACTGCTCAATTTGGGGATAATCGTTTCAAATTTAGATATAGCGACATATAAATGTTCCTGCCCATTTAGTATTTAAGAGCTCTTAAAACAGTATTTTACGTCCGATCTATATATAGTTTAGCAGAAATTAAGTTTTTGATTGAAGTTGATGAAAATATGATTAGATTCTGTATAGTCACATCTACATATTTGTTCCTTTCGATTCTTGATCTATGCAAGAATACTGCTCATTTTAAGGATAAAGTTTCAGATCTAGTTTATCAACATCTTCAACTCCTCCTTGGAATAAGCCTTGATGGGGAGGTGGAGCTAAGTACTTTGTTAAGTGAAACGAAACAAATTATTCCAAATTATTATTGCCATGCCCCTTATCGCATTTTTAGGGAGGTGTAGGGTATTATATAGCCGTTATATTCTTTATGTATTCATATATTATATTCATATTACATTCACTTATATTCATTTGAGGAACATCCCAATATACTGTAAATATTGTATATTTTGTCACACAGGCTTTTTATTGTGTATGTATGAGTACGTGTACTTGTGGTTAGTTATTCAGTATCTTCTCTGATTTCATTTCTTTATCTTCTGTTTGTGTTTACTCGCATTGTTCATTTATTTATGTCATGTATAGTACTCGTATGTACATACATGTGTATATATGTACTCGTATCTAAAAATGCATTACCGAAATGCATCAGTCACATTAGCACCGGCAGCAGCCGCAGCAGCATCATCGTCAGCCCTGTCTCGGCCACCTCAACCATTCCAGACATCCTTTCAACGACTTCGTCACGAGTGTTTTTGTTTCGCACAACGATAACAGAAATTGCACAAACGTAAAACGTAGCAAAATGTGTGACAAATGCAACGAAATGTGTGACAAAGCGATGTTCAGGGCCAAACCTTTTTTGGTACAAAAAACCTCTTTCGAACAAAACACTTTGGCAGCAACAAAAAAAGACGCAGCAGCAACAACAACGATAATGTGTCACTCATGTCCTATTCTGTAAAGGGGTAAGGGTTATCGAAGTGGTACAACGTTTTTGCTAAGATTTTACCCCGAATGGTACGAATTAAAACCAGTAGGGAAAGGCAGAAAGTCGGGCGGGGCCGACTATATAATACCCTACACCTCCCTAACAGTGCGATAAGGGTCATTGCGATAATAATATGGAATAATTGGTAAATGGGTAGGAACATATTATCTAATTCTGAACCGATAATCGCTAATTTAAGCAATATTCGTTCCTAAATTGAGAAAAATATTTCTGGAAAATTTTAATGATCGGAAATAAAGTACAACTTCTATAGCGCTTTGATACCAAATCAGGAGGAACATATATACGGAAGTTATATATAAATATGAACCGATTTTCCCTGAATACTCATTCATGTAAAAAGACATCTTTCTGTCGAATTTCGTACTGATCGGATATAAAATACAGTCTCTACAGCGCTTACATGTCAAATCGGGGGTAACATATATATGGGGGCTATATCTAAATCTGAACCGATTTTTTCCGAATTTGGCAGTATTTCTTCATGTACAAGGAAACCTCGTTTTGCCGAAGTTCGCACTGATCGGATATAAAATAACATTTTTACAGCGCTTACATATCAAATCGGGGCTAACATATATATAGGGGTTATATCCAAATCTGAACCGATTTTAACCAAATTAAATAGGGATTGTCCTTGGGCCAAAAAAAAAGATATGTTTAAAGTTTCGTCATTATCGGGCCATAATTGCGACCTGTACTTTGATTACAAGAATACATCAACAGACAAACGGACAGACGGACATAGCTAAATCGACTTAGAAAGTGATTACAAGTCGATCGGTATAATAAACAATGGATCTATCTCTTCTCCTTTTGGGTGTTACAAACAAATGCACAAAGTCATAATACCCTGTACCACAGTGTGGTGTAGGGTATAAAAATGCATAAATAAAATAAATGAACCTAAATGGCCATTCATGTATGTACATAGATAGCATTTCAAGCCGAAAGCCTTATTGAAGTCATTATCTCCAGTTGCCAGTAGGGAAAGGCAGAAAGTCGGGCGGGGCCGACTATATAATACCCTACACCTCCCTAACAGTGCGATAAGGGTCATTGCGATAATAATATGGAATAATTGGTAAATGGGTAGGAACATATTATCTAATTCTGAACCGATAATCGCTAATTTAAGCAATATTCGTTCCTAAATTGAGAAAAATATTTCTGGAAAATTTTAATGATCGGAAATAAAGTACAACTTCTATAGCGCTTTGATACCAAATCAGGAGGAACATATATACGGAAGTTATATATAAATATGAACCGATTTTCCCTGAATACTCATTCATGTAAAAAGACATCTTTCTGTCGAATTTCGTACTGATCGGATATAAAATACAGTCTCTACAGCGCTTACATGTCAAATCGGGGGTAACATATATATGGGGGCTATATCTAAATCTGAACCGATTTTTTCCGAATTTGGCAGTATTTCTTCATGTACAAGGAAACCTCGTTTTGCCGAAGTTCGCACTGATCGGATATAAAATAACATTTTTACAGCGCTTACATATCAAATCGGGGCTAACATATATATAGGGGTTATATCCAAATCTGAACCGATTTTAACCAAATTAAATAGGGATTGTCCTTGGGCCAAAAAAAAAGATATGTTTAAAGTTTCGTCATTATCGGGCCATAATTGCGACCTGTACTTTGATTACAAGAATACATCAACAGACAAACGGACAGACGGACATAGCTAAATCGACTTAGAAAGTGATTACAAGTCGATCGGTATAATAAACAATGGATCTATCTCTTCTCCTTTTGGGTGTTACAAACAAATGCACAAAGTCATAATACCCTGTACCACAGTGTGGTGTAGGGTATAAAAATGCATAAATAAAATAAATGAACCTAAATGGCCATTCATGTATGTACATAGATAGCATTTCAAGCCGAAAGCCTTATTGAAGTCATTATCTCCAGTTGCCGAAATTAGGAACCAGTAATCTCTATACCGTACTTCAAATGTCTGAAATTTGGGCATACCAGGAAGGGCTGCAGGATAGAAACGTCCAGATCACACCTTTGTGGTTGTAGGTATGTATAACAGAAAAGTCGATGTTAGACCTTAAGTATACCGATCGACCTTTTTACTCCGATCTTGAGAGATGAGCATATTGAATTTGCTCAAAATCTGTTCTGATTTAGATATAGCCCATATAAAGAGTGATTTTTTTGTCAGTTCACGCGTGATTCGTTACATGTGTCAGTGTCAAAAATGTTCTGTTTGAATTGCCAGTTTATCATGAATAGATTAAGAAACGAATAACGCTTGCAAATCATTGAGTTTTAATATCGAAAATAGTGGTCTGTGAAAGATGTTTTTGTATCGAAGAATTGTCTTCAGCAACGAGGCTTATTTTTGACTCTCCGGGTATGTTAATAAACAAAATTGCCGAATTGGATCCGAAGAACATTCACACACAGCGAAAAATAAAACACATATGTGCATAATCAGTGCACATTCCTTTATGATATGAAATGCAACAGGCTGGGTGTTGTATGCTGTAGGCGGGATCTGTCGGGGATTCTAATACAGCAGTTTCGGTTGGCGGCTTCGGATTTTAGGCCGTCCGGTATAGTCGGTCTGGGTGTTGTATGCTGCAGGCTCGATCTGTCGTAGATCCGGATACTGCAGCCTCGGTTGTCGGCTTCGGGTATTAGGCCGTCGGGTTGTTTAGGCTCGGTATGGTATGCCGCAGGATCGATCTGCTGTAGATCGTCAACTCGGTTGTCGGCTTTGGTATTGTATTCGGGTATGTCTATGTATTATATGCAGCAGGCTCGATCCCTCGTGGATCTGGATACCGTAGTCTCGGTTGTCGGCTTCGGCTATGTTCTGGTTGGGTGTTGTCGGGTGCTGCAGACTTAATCAGTCGTGGCTCTGGTTACTTCGGGTTCGGCTTCGTTCGGGTTGGGTGTTGCGGCTTCAATTCTTCGTCGATCTGGTTTCCACAGCTTCGCTTGTCGGCTTCAAATCTTCGTCGATCTGGTTTCCACAGCTTCGCTTGTCGGCTTCGGTACTTAATTATATGTTATTAATCTACTGCATATACGTTACAATGGTTGGTAATGATCGACACAAGTCGTCGTGGTAACGATCGGCCGAAGCTGTCGTAGTAACGATCGACCGAAGTCGTCGTAGTAACGATCAGACGAATCTGTCGTAGTAACGATCGGCCGAAGCTGTCGTAGTATCGATCGACCGGAGTCGTCGTAGTAACGATCAGACGAATCTGTAGTGGTAACGATAGGCCGAAGCTGTCGTAGTAACGATCGACCGGAGTCGTCGTCGTAAGGATTAGACGAATCTGTCGTAGTAACGATCGGCCGAAGCTGTCGTAGTAACGATCGACCGAAGTCGTCGTAGTAACGATCAGACGAATCTGTCGTAGTGACGATCGGCCGAAGCTGTCGTGGGTAGTCCTAAAAAGAACTGTTATTTATTTTCAGCCTTCCGTTTCCAGATGACCGAATTCCAAAAAAGTGGTACAGACCAAGGCCCGACCAATACAGATGACTCCCGACTGATCTCGATAGAGACCAGGGATGATAAATTTGATACTTTAGTACTTTTTTTGATACTTTTCATACCCACAAAGTACCGTACCAAAATCACCAAAAGTTAACAGATTATAACTGGAATACCAGTGTATACAAAAACTTGAAATCCAGTGAAAAATGTGCGTTATAGCCGTGCAAAGGTACCATTTCGTACGAAAACTTTACAGCTTATAAGTATAAATAACCACAAACCAACCATTTTGTACAAAAAGTTAACAGCTTATCGTGAATATCAATACATATATACCCAAAATTTTTGCACAGTGTATAGCTTTTAAAATTCCTACAGTCCAGTTAAAAATGGGAGTTACGACAACACCCGTTTTAGTACCTCCATACAAAAACAGCTAAGACATACCAAAATTAGGTCGGTCATAATATTAGTACATATATTTACATTGCTCACAAAGTGAGGGTATACCTTAGTCGGTGTACCAGACTAAAATTTCTTACCTGTTTTTATACCCTACA
Source organism: Eudasyphora cyanicolor (assembly GCA_963930755.1). NCBI lineage: Eukaryota > Metazoa > Arthropoda > Insecta > Diptera > Muscidae > Eudasyphora > Eudasyphora cyanicolor. Next base: position 197,684,189 of record OZ005737.1, on the reverse strand, counting down.
CCACACTGTGGAACAGGGTATTATAAGTTTGTTTCACGGCAGATTTTTGTAACACCTGAAAATAACACAGCTAGACCCACCTTAAAGTATACCGATCGACTCAGAATCACTAGCTGAGTCGATTTAAATTAAAGTTGTTCGTCGACTACAGGTCGCAATTTCACTCCGATCGTTTTGCAGTTCAGAGTATTTCGCGGCTGTTAAGATCGCTACTGAATTTGGTTGAAATCGGTTCAGATTTAGATATAGCTCCCATATATATCTTTCGTCCGATTTGGCCCTTTAGTCCTATAGAAGCTGTATTTTACATCCAATCGTTTTGAAATTTAGGATGGTAGATTTCCTTGATCCATGAACCAACATTGCCGAATTTGAAGAAAATCGGTTAAGATTCAGCTATAGCTCCCATATATATGTTTCGTCCGATTTGGCCCTTTAGTCCTATAGAAGCTGTATTTTACATCCGATCGTTTTGAAATTTAGAATGGTAGAGTTTCTTGATCCATGAACCAACATTGCCGAATTTGAAGAAAATCGGTTAAGATTTAGCTATAGCTCCCATATATATGTTTCGTCCGATTTTGCTCTTTAGTCCTGTAGAAGCTGTATTTTACATCCAATCATTTTGAAATTTAGAAAGGTAGAGTTTCTTGATCCATGAACCAACACTACCGAATTTGAAGAAAATCGGTTAAGATTTAGCTATAGCTCCCATATATATGTTTCGTCCGATTTTGCCCTTTAGTCCTATAAAAGCTGTATTTTACATCCAATCGTTTTGAAATTTAGAATGGTAGAGTTTCTTGATTCATGAACCAACACTACCGGATTTGAAGAAAATCGGTTAAGATTTAGCTATAGCTCCCATATATATGTTTCGTCCGATTTGGCCCTTTAGTTCTATAGAAGCTAATTTTGCATCCAATCGTTTTGAAATTTAGAATGGTAGAGTTTCTTGATTCATGAGTCCCGTGCAAAATGGGCGTTATTACCAATCCCATTCTGGTACCTCTCATACAAATGGACAATTTTGCTCAAAAACTTACGGCTTATAATTTTGATTCCTGCACATACAAACACTTGAATCCCATCCCATTCTGGTACCTCCCATACAAATGGACAATTTTGCTCAAAAACTTACGGCTTATAATTTTGATTCCTGCACATACAAACACTTGAATCCCATCCCATTCTGGTACCTCCCATACAAATGGACAATTTTGCTCAAAAACTTACGGCTTATAATTTTGATTCCTGCACATACAAACACTTGAAATTGTGTATAGTGTAATGATTCTATAGTACCCATAGTATATTAAAAATGCGCGTTTTTGCCACGCCCCTTTTCGTATCTCCACGACAAAATAGCCTAAATAAAAAATTTGAAAAATATTTTTTCTGAATTTCCCGATTTAAAAAATATGGGTCATAACACGGTACAACACATGATTTTGGGACTAAATTCTGAGAATTGGACGTGAAAGTAGTCCCAAAAATAAGAATTTCTGCATCATTCGGTTAGTCAGGTTGCCTCAATTAATAATTTAATGGCCATTACAAATAAATTATTTACTCTAGGTGGATTTTTAGCACTTTTTCTATATTTTAACGCAGTTATATCTCGGTATACTGTACGGAATATCTCTTTTGTGTCTGAATCAAAGTTGTAGATATTGAATAGGAGAAAAAAATGCGGAACAAACTTACCCGAAAAAGGTGCATCCAGTGCCTTAAAAATCGCTAAAATATTCATTTTTCATGTTTCACCTCTTTTATGCTGTTTTTTTAAGAGCCTGGAGGGAAATGGACTTATTTATTGATTTGCGTTTTTCAGTTGGCTACTTGTAATGAATGAGTTTTCTACAAAAATTCCACCCACATTTACGAGTCCTAACTTTGTGGAAATTTTTGAAAAATTTTAAACGCACACGGGCGTGAACTTTGTCACAAATGATGACAAGTACCTGCCAGTAAAATATTGAAAAATACATAGTATTTATAGGTGTTAATTGATGGCTATTTGCCATTCAACAAGTACCGACGAACGCGAAATGTAAATTTTTTAAATTATCATTTAGAGTGAAAACATCAAAAATCAGAAAAACATTCAAAATTTTAATATGGAAAATAACAAGTGCCTCAAATTGGATGATTTTTGCTACGTTTGTGGTCATATCGTCCCAAAAATAGGCATAGGTATTCAAAACAGCGTATTGTCATTATTTTGATAAAACAGATTTAGATTTTGCAAATTTTACGCCGAACACAGTGTGCAAAAGTTGTTATAATACCATTATAATGTGGATACATGGAAAAGTTGTATAGTTTTATTTTATGAAGCCAGTAATTTGGGTGCAATACCTAACTGGACATGATGAAGCCAGGTGCTGCACATGCATAAATTCTACTTATGGATTGAACAGAAAAAATACAATGTTCTACAAAAATTTTGGCCATAAAATTTTACTATACGTGTCAGAACACACTAAAGCCAAAAACTTAACACAAAAACCAAAAAACTGTCAAATTGCAGTCAAAAACGTTCTTTAATGGTATAGTTATTGCTTCGACCACTAGATCGTATGACTAAAATTGCTGCACGAACAGGAATTTTACCTTTTTGTTGGTGTTTGTGTTAAGTTTTGAGCTTTGGTGTGTTCTGACACATATAGTAAAAATATATGGCCAACATTTTTGTAGAACATTTCATCCCCGCCCTCCACATTTTATGGGGTTTTTTTTTGCGATTTGTTAAAATGGGTCAAAATATTACAGTAATGTGGGGGAGTTAGATGGCTAATATTTTCCTTTATATTTTCTATAATGTTGATTAACATGCAATACACCAAAAAAAATATTTTTGTTACATAAACGTGAAATACTCAATTTTTTGAGGTGCAATGTGTTTTTTTTAGCTATTTAGGGTGCCTAGACACGTTCAGATTGTATTAATATGTTCACAAAAGTTGTTCAGATTTTCGTTGGCTATAATTTTGCCAAACATTGTTAGTGAAAAATTACGAGCCCCTGAAAGAATGCTGAAAAAAGTGAAAACAAAACATCATTTTCCTTCACTTTTTCAAAAAAAAAAATTTTCGCATAAAAGGTTAAGAGAATTTTTTCAGCATATTCTTAGCTACATTATTGCCGAATATAGTTAAGCGGTAACACCAGGTCTGAATTAATTGTTGGACAAAAGCAGATGAAACCTTTTTCGAGGGGCCCACTGATTTTCAGAAACTTTGGAAGCCCATAAAAAAAATTGTTCACCAATTTCGCTAAACCGAGTATAGGGTTATACTACCCTTTGGTAGTAGAATCGAACCTATGCTGTCAAGTCCGTGTATTTGTTCACTGTTGCACAGTGCTATTAATTAAGCAAACTTAACTAAACGAATGATGCAGAAGTTCATATTTTTGGTGCTACTTTCACGTCCAATTCTCAGAATTGAGCCCCAAATCAATAGGTGAAAAATGCTGTACTGAGTAATTTATATATTTATCCATAGACTTTTTGTAAATATACATGGTTTTCTTCGTATGGTAGCTTTCAAAAATGGACCAAAAAATTTTTTTTGCGATTCTTGTCTATTTCTTATGTTTTTTTCGAGCCAACAAAAACGTTTACTTTTGAAAAAAATCAAATTTTTCCTAATAGTTTTAACGACAGTTCCTAAGAGTTGTTATCAAAATTATTGTGAATTGTAATTCTTAATTATTCTAAACTAGCATTTAAATACCCGGCGATGCCCGGGTTGCCTTTGAAAACAATGATCCAAACATTAGTATTATTTTTGATTTTGAACAAAAAATAAGGACCCAAAAACTAAAAAAAAAATTTGGCTATAGCAAAATTTATGTAAAAATACGTATTTAAAATCTTTGGTTTACAAATACCTTCGAATATGTGATCATACGCCTATCATTAAAAATTTGTTTAACATCCAGGATCAGTCTACTTGAAAGTCTATCAAACTCCAGATGCTCTCAAAAACTCAAACAAATTCACTTACAACAGTAAAAAATTCTGTAAATATGAAAGCACAACCTGAAATGTACGACATGTGTGCAAACTTTCAAATTAATACTATTATGGGGTCAGTGGTCAAGAGGTCACCAAATAAGTGGCTGAGAAACAAATGCATAATATGCTATGTATGTTTCAAATTCGATATACTCGTATACATTTTTGTCACATTTAAGCGCGAGAGTTGACCACTGGCCAAAAACGACTATGTTAATAGTCCGTAGGCTATACCACACTGGAAAGAGTGGAAATTGCATTGGTCACTGCTACTCTGGCCACAGTCTGAGATTTCACCGAATTGACAACGTTATATATGTATATCTTACCACATTAAGTGGTGAGAGATATATTTTGAACAGGGGTTAGAAGTTTTACAATTTGTAAAATAGTGAACATTGTTTTGGCCACTTCTTCACTGACCACAGTCAGAGAATTCAAAATTATTATATTTACAAACTTATAACTTTGTGTCCCATAAGAGGCTTCAGAAAGGACAAAAACAATTGATAGCGCTATAACTGACCACTGGCCGAAAAATGTCTACGTGAGTAGCCCGTTGTTTATACAACACTCATGTGAAAGAATGAAAAACTCTTAAAGAATCTTGAAAGCCAGTAAAGATTGAAAATGGTTTTGGTCATTGCTTAACTGACCACAATCGTAGAATTCAAAATTGCATTTCTCGGGTATTTTTAGGCGCTTCTGAAATACCTATAAAAAAATATTTAAAATTTTGATAGCGCGACAACTGACTACGTGTCAAAAACGACTGTGTAAATAGTCCGAAGGGTATACAACACTCAAGTCTATTCCAAAGCAAAATTTAAAGCTTCCTACTTCCGTAATGGTCAAGCGGTCAAAAGTCGCTTGGTGTAAAATCGCATGCCTTGGAGATCAGTATACAAACATAAATTATTAGGATTATAGCTCTTAAAGGACTATTAAAGTACAGAAAGTGTGGGAATTGAATTGGTCACTGCTAAACTGACCACAGTCGGAGAAGTGACCGAATTGACAATGTTAGATAGGTTACCACAGTAAGTGGTGAGCGATATATTTTGAAAAGGCTTTAAAAATTTTAGGACGCGGTTTTATGTCCGGTTTGACTAAGACTGGACATCGAATTGTTGTTTTCGCATGTCCATTGAGATCAGTCTGTACATATAAATTTGTAAATCATTGGCTCTTAAGGAACTTTTAAAATCAGAGAAATAATGAAACTTGTTCGGGTCACAGTTAAACTGACCACATTCAGATAATTCAAAATAATTTTTCGCGCATATATTTGCTGTTTATAGTACTTCATATATACAAAGTTTTAACTTTGTATCTTATAAGAGAATTCCGAAACGACAAAAACAAAACGCATGTTTTTGATAGCGCTACAACTGACCACTGGCCGAAATATGATTAAGCGAGTAGTCCGTAGTTTATACAACACTCCAGTCTATGTGTGTGCAAAATTTCAGCTCTCTAGCTTTAACAGGAGCCTCTGTGGTCAAGTGGTCGAAAATCACTTGGCGGAAAATCGAAAATCAAAGTAGCCTATGGCACTTCCCAGGCATTGGTCTATCTGTCCACCAAGTTTCAAGAAAATCGGTTCAGCCGTTTAGGCGTGATGCTGGAACAAACAAACAAACAAACAAACAGACAAACAAACGATTTTAGAATATTAATAGGATTTGTTTCAGCAAAACCGGAGTAGTCGTTCACGTCCAATTCTCAGAATTGAGTCCCAAATCAATAGCTGAAAAATGCTGTACTGTGTAATTTATATATTTATCTATAGACTTTTTCTAAATATACATAGTTTTCTTCGTATGGTAGCTTTCAAAAATGGACAACAATTTTTTTTTGCAGTTCTTGTCTATTTCTTACGTTTTTTGTGCCTACAAAAAACCTTTACTTTTGAAACAAAATCAAATTTTTCCTAATAGTTTTAACGACAGTTCCTAAGAGCAATTATCAAAATGTTAGCTGCAAAAGGAATTTTAAGCCCGGCTTTAAGTATATTAGATTTTGGGGATTATTGGATTTATTTTGAGAATTGTGGGGTTTTCCTTTACAAATATAATATAATTAGCCTCGATATCTGGTGTCAAGAAGTACAAATTACAAAAACATAATCGAAATACATAAAATTTTTTGTTACAAATATTTTATGGATTTTTTAAAGTTCAGTATGATTTTAAAAACACCTTTTTATTTTTTTCACAATCCTTTCCTACGATTCGGTATATATTACATCCGGATATATACCGACCCCTTTCTCATTATCTTTTCGGGGTAGACAACACAATTTGCTATTTGAAAAAATACCTTTAGATGTACTCACTGAGACAAAAGTTATGGTCATTTGAATATATCGATACCTCCATTCCAAATTATTCTAAGTTAAAACAGGTAGTTTTTCAGGAGAGGCGATGAATGTTTTATGAAATTTTTAAATTTGTATGGAATTTTTTTATATGGCAAATCAAATGTCCTTTACTATTTTGTGAATAACTTTTGATTGGGTTGATGGACAAACACCAGAATAAACTTGGAATGTTTAGAATTTAAAAACCAGTAAGGAAAGGCTAAAGTCGGGCGGTGCCGACTATATAATACCCTACACCACTCTCGTAATATTGAATAACTCTGATATATAAATTTTGTAATTCATGTATAAATTGTTTACATAAATTTACTTTTGGGACATTTTATACTTAAAAAATACCCTGTGCCACAGTGTGGTGTAGGGTATAAAAACGATTGGATCTAAAGAGCCAAATCGGATGAAACATATATATGGTAGCTATAGCTAAATCTTAACCGATTTTCTTCAAATTCGGTAGTGTTGGTTCATGGATCAAGAAACTCTACCATTCTAAATTTCAACACGATTGGATGTAAAATACAGCTTTTATAGGACTAAAGGGCCAAATCGGACGAAACATATATATGGGAGCTATAGCTAACTCTTAACCGATTTTCTTCAAATTCGGCAATGTTGGTTCATGGATCAAGAAACTCTACCATTCTAAACTTCAAAACGATCGGATGTAAAATTCAGCTTCTATAGGACTAAAGGGCCAAATCGGACGAAACATATATATGGGAGCTATAGCTAAATCTTAACCGATTTTCTTCAAATTTGGCAATGTTGGTTCATGGATCAAGAAACTCTACCATTCTAAATTTCAAAACGATCGGATGTAAAATACAGCTTCTATAGGACTAAAGAACCAAATCGGACGAAAGATATATATGGGAGCTATATCTAAATCTGCACAGATTTTCTTCAAATTCGGCAATGTTGGTTCATGGATCAAGAAACTCTACCATTCTAAATTTCAAAACGATCGGATGTAAAATACAGCTTCTATAGGACTAAAGGACCAAATCGGACGAAAGATATATATGGGAGCTATATCTAAATCTGAACCGATTTTCTTTAAATTCGGCAATGTTGGTTCATGGATCAAGAATCTCTACCATTCTAAATTTCAAAACGATCGTATGTAAAATACAGCTTCTATAGGACTAAAGGGCCAAATCGGACGAAACATATATATAGGAGCTATAGCTAAATCTTAACCGATTTTCTTCAAATTCAGCAATGTTGTTTTATGGATCAAGAAACTCTACCATTCTAAATTTCAAAACGATCGGATGTAAAATACAGCTTCTATAGGACTAAAGGGTCAAATCGGACGAAAGATATATATGGGAGCTATATCTAAATCTGAACCGATTTCAACCAAATTCAATAGCGATCTTAACAGCCGCGAAATACTCTAAACTGCAAAATTTCAGAACGATCGGAGTGAAATTGCGACCTGTAGTCGACGAACAACTTTACATGGACGGACGGACGGACGGACGGACATCGTTAAATCGACTCAGCTAGTGATTCTGAGTCGATCGGTATACTTTAAGGTGGGTCTAGCTGTGTTATTTTAAGGTGTTACAAACATCTGCCGTGAAACAAACTTATAATACCCTGTACCACAGTGTGGTGTAGGGTATAAAAATCAATGTCCCCAAAACAATGTCTCTAAAACCAATGTCCTTAAAACATCGACATAATATACTTTGGAATGAAGGTATCGATATGGAAGGTATAAATCCGAACGCCTTTTTTAAAACAAATCAATAAAAAGGAAAAAAAATTCGCTGTTTCTTAACCAGACCACTCATTGTGATAAAACTTTGCACGCATGTAGAAAAGGTACTAGAGAATTTCAGTTTTAAAGTTACAGGGGCGGAGTTAAAAAGCCATAAAGCGCGGCGGGCTCGGGTATACAAAATGTTTTAATGCGTGAAACTTTTGCTTTTCTCGACTATTTCGAAAGATGTTTATAATGCATTCCAAAATATGTATGTAGCTCCCATTTAGTAATCCTTTATGCCAATTGTCACAGTAAACAATGTTGTTTGTACGTACTCGTGTATATCAACTATCAAAGCCACTGAATAGTTTTGTTGCAAGTTTACACATTACACGCACTCTCCTCGTAAATGCAAACAAAGTATGCGAAGCTAATGCATTCCGACAGACACACTTTTCCCACTGCACTTTTGTTGCAATCCTATGCATTTGTAATGCGAGAGTGCGATGCACAACAAAACCGAGAATAGAACGTAACCAACCATCATTAGCCACAAATAAAAATAAAAAAGTACCCGTACCTTTAGTGTTTTTTTGCAGCAATTTTTGTACAGCTTTTTCTTCCTCTAACACTGAACAAATGTTTACAAAAATTTGTAATGTAACACAATTATTTGAATACACCGACACACAATAAACAACAGTCAGAGATAAAAAGGAATTTCTAAGTATTTTCAAGATTTGTCATTGACACAAATGTGTTCTTCAGACAAATCTATTTTATGTGGAAATGTGTTGAGTGGCGTTAGATGCGATAAAAAGGATGACGACAAAGTAAAGATAAACTGGAAGAAACTGATTTTTAAATGAAATGGAATTTTTCGTTGCTGTAATGAATTTTATACCAAATCTTAGAAAATTTTGTAAAATCTAAAAAACTTTCTTCATTAAATATTATTCATAAATACTTCTTGATAAATATTAAATATTAATTAACAAACTTTCTTAGAGTTTCATTAAAACTAAGAAGAATTATAAAAAAATGTTTTGAGATAGTGGTGCGAGTAGTTGTGTTTATTATTGTTCAAGCTGTTGGCTATGCTCGACCTACATTCGAACAAATTTGCAGTGATTTCCTTAAAACTTGAAACTTAACACTTGAACAGCTTGAATACTAAAATAACTTTAATTCCTTTGGAAGGCAAATCGAAAATTCCAATAGGAACATTTTAGGCAAACACATGATAAATTTCTTAAAACATGAAAATACCTGAAATATTATATAGGAGGGTCAGAATATTTAATATTAACCTATGAAATATATTTTTTCCTAAAAAAACTTTATAATAAGGTGGAAAATGAAAAACTTCGACTCGAAATCATTTATTTTTTTGTAGGCAAATTTTTACAAAATTTTATGGGAATTTGTAATTTTAATAAATTAAAAAAAAATGAATTGTTTGTTTTTACGAAATTTTTAATGGCTTTTGAACAGACTTTTTTTTGCAATGTTAACGTCGTTTCAAAGAGAACATAAGTTCCATTTTTTAATGGAACTATTTTTTAAAAACTTGTAAAAAATGTATTTCCAACTTTTTTTAACTTTAATTTAATGCTTACACAGAATATACACCAGACTCTCACAAATCCAAAGCAGTAATTGGATTTTTGGGGACGCAATATTTGTAAAAGTGATGGATGAAATACTAAGGCAGATCTGGCAATTTTGAACATTTCTTCAGAAACTTCGTTATCGAGATCGCACTTTTCTAAAAAAAATTCATAGAAACTTAATTTTTTTCGGATCTACTTTATCACGGACAATATCATCAATATTACATATTTCAAAATAAATTAAAAAAATCTAGAAAATTTCATTGTCATTTTAATATTTCTTCGAAATTGTTATTTTCTAGAAAAATTCGAAGAAGTTATATAAAAGAAGCGTAAATTGATTTTTGTCATAATTGCGCTTTCCGTTTATTCTGGTTGAAAACAGTCAAATGCAACAATTTGTTTGGATTTTATTCGGTTTTTCGTGCCCCTTTTATATTTATACATAAAATATCTTCAAAATTGCACATTTCCAGAAAATTTCATGGAAAGTGTATTTTAAAATAACCTTTCGTCGAAATTTCTCTTTTCTATAATATAGTGTCTAATTTTAATTTTCCTAGAATATCTTGGAAAAATTATGAAAAAATTATAGAAAAATTTGATAGGAATTGATTTTTTGTAGAAAATGGCATTGAAAAAGCGTCTATTGCGCCAAATCGCATTTTTCAAAATAATTTAAAAAAATGAATTTTTCTAGAAAATGTTTATCGAAATTATATTTGTATTGAAAATATATACAGAAATTTCGTCAAAATTTAATATTTATAGAAAATTTTATCGATATCGCACTTTTCTATAAAATTTCGTAGAAAACAATTTTTTTCGGATCAAAATTTAATATTTCAAAATAAATTAATTCTAGAAAATTTCATGGATTGCATTTTTCCAGAAAATTTCGTGGAAAATTTATTTTAAAATAAAATTTCGTCGAAATTTATCTTTTCCACATTGTTGATAGATATTGATTTATTTCTAGAAAATCGCATCGAAGTTGTGTCTATTGCGCCAAAATCACATTTTGAAATTTTTTACTATGAAGGGGACAATATAGATATTCCTGAATAAATAAATACTTTTTGAAAAAATAAAAAATTCGCGATATTTTTTGAACATACTGCTTATATCAAAAATTCAATTTTTTCAGGAAAATGTCACTGAAGTTGCTTTTTCCTAGTACATTTCGATAAATTTTACTTGCATAGCAAGTTTCGACAAAACTGCATTTTTATAGACAGTTTCGTAGAACCTGCAATCTTATAGAAAATCTTGTAGCAACTTTCACTAAATAAAATTGCATGGTAAAGTTTAAAGTTTTTTTTTAAGTTTTTTATCGATTTTTGAAAGTATTAATTGCTTTTGAATAACTACCAAAAGTGTTTTATGAAGCCAAAAGTTCTGCGGCAATGAAAAAAAATAATTTGAATTTTTCTATAAAAATTTGTTGAAATTAAATTTTTCTAGAAAATTGAGTCAAAATAGAATTTTTCAGTTTTAGGGAAATTACATTTTATGGAAAATTTTGTTGAAATTAATTAAAAAAATTCGTAGAAATTTAATGTTTTATAGACACATTCAGGAAATTGTTATGAAATTTTTTGTTTAAATTGTATTTTTATAGAAATTTTTATCAAACTTATATTTTTATTGGAAATATATACAGAAATTTTGTCAAAATTTAATGTTTATAGAAAATTTTGTCGAGATCGCAATTTCCTATAAAATTTTGTAAAAAAAATAAAATAAGATTAAAATTTTTTAATTTCTTCCATATTTCGGCAAAAAGTTCTGCGACAAAAAAAAAAATTAATTTGAATTTTTCTATAAAAATTCGTTGAAATTGAATTTATTTAGAAAAGTGAGTCAAACTAGAATTTTTCTGTTTCAGGGAAATTACTTTTCATAGAAAATTTTGTTGAAATTAATTTTTTCTTCCATATTTCGTTGAAATTCAAATTTCATAGGAAAATGCATTTTTGCATTTTTATAAAGAATATCTTCAAAATTGATTTGATTTAAAATAAAATTTCGACGAAAATTCTCTTTTCTACAATATAGTGTTTAATTTTTAGAGAATCAAGAATATCTTGGAAAAAGTATAGAAAAATTATGATAAAATGATAGTATTGATTTTTTTTCTAAAAAATTACATCGAAAATATTTACGAAAATATAGTATTTTTTTAATTTTACAAAAATTGCATCTAATCTAGAAATTTTTTTAAGTTGCTGTTTTCTGTTATTTAAAATAAAATAAATGATAGCGAGAATTTATGGTATATTTAGGAACTTTTCTTAAAAATGTTTAGGCAAAAATAAAATTCATAGGTTAATGCTGACCGATATCCCAAGGGGCCCACTTTGACACCTGTAGCTCCGCCCCATTATATTACAGAAGTCCCTAACATAAAATGCAAATTCTCCAATATATATTCTAAAAATACTAATGAACCATGCAAATGTCGCCGAAATCTTACTTTAATATAAAATTTCGTAGAAATATAAATATAATCTGCCTTATCATAGATTATTGCGCCAAAATTGAATTTTTCATAAAAAAACGAAATTGGCCGTTTCTAGAAACTAAGATTTCGTCAGAATTTCATTTTTCTACAATACTCGTATAGTGTCATTTCTGAATTTTCCAAGAAGAAATTACTAAGAAATTTTGTCAATGCAGCAAAATCGCATTTTTTCAAGAAAAGAATCAGAAATACGTCGAAGCATTTTTATAGAAAAATTTCGCCGAAGTTGCAATTTTACAAAAAATATCATAAAAATTGCATTTTTCCGAAAATTGTCGTGGAAAATTTATTTTTATATAAAATTTCGTCGAAATTTCATTTTTCTAAAATATAGTGTCTAATCTGAATTTTTCAAGAATATTGCATCGCAATAAACTTTATGGAAATTAAATGTTTTCAAGAAAATTTCATCGAAATTGCGTAATCCAAGAAATTACAAATCTAAAGAAAATTTCGCGGAAATTTATTTTTATAGAAAATTGCGAAATGTTAAAAAATGTTTCTTCTTTTTATAAATAATTTATACAGAAATTCCGTCAACAGTTAATTTTAACAGGAAATTTAGGTCGTAATCTCTTTTTCTTTTCACAAAACTTAGTAGACATTAAATTGGCAATAAAATATTGTCTAAAATCAAAATAGCAGTTTTTTTTAATTTAATCCAAATAGCATTTACAAATATTTATCGAAATTGCGTTTTTCGGGAAAATTTAAATTTTTTTACAAAATTTTCAACCAAAGCTGCAACATTTTCTGTAAAATTACAACTATTTTACAGAAAATGTTGCAGCACATTACAGTAAAAATATTAAAAATCATTGCAAAGATTAGCGGATTTAAATTGTGTTCTGCGATTTTCACATTTTTAGCTTTGTTTGCGATTTTATTTAACATTAAAAAAAATAAATGATAGCTATATATTATTTAAGCATTTCGCAAATTTTATATAAACAGTTTAGGAAAATATAAAATGTATAGGTTAATATTAAAAGTTCTGTCCCATATTCTAACCGGCCTACTTTGACGCCGTGTAGCTGCGACGCTATACATTATAGAGATCCCTAATTTAAAAAGGAAATTCTCCAATATCCATTCTTTTAAATTAATGAGTCAATTTTTTGTGCTGTAAAAAAATTATTATTGAATTATGGTAAATTATCGATATTTCGATTGGCCCACTTTAATAATTGAATATGTACAGGGTTTTCCAACAAGAGGTGTTATTTTGAATTTGACATTTGACAAGTAGAAACTACGCCATTACTAAAAATGGAACTATACACGATCATCGAACGATACAAACTCATCTTGACTGATGAGGCCCATTTCCACCTCGGTGGCTACGTCAACAAGCAAAATTGTCACATCTGGGGCTCGGAAAACCCAAGAGTTATTGTTGAGAAGCCTCTCCATCCTCAACGTGTGACGGTTTGGTGCGCTTTATGTTCCGGCGGGGTCATTGGACCTTACTTTTTGAAAATGAGGTTGGATCAACAGTTACGGTGAATGGATTGCGCTATCGAGAGATGATTAATGATTTTTTATGGTCGGAGTTGGATGGTATTGATCTGGATAACGTTTACTTTCAACAAGACGGCGCTACATGCCACACAAGCAACGAAACAATTGCTCTGTTACGGGAAAAGTTTCCGGACCGTGTTATCTCTCGAAGAGGTGATCACAATTGGCCACCGAGATCTTGTGATTTAACACCTTGCGACTTCATCCTTTGGAGCCACGTGAAAGAAAAGGTCTACGCCAACAGCCCAGCGTCGATTCAAGACCTCAAATATAGAATTCTTGAGGCTATCGAGGACATAGGGCAGCCACTTTGCGATTTGGTTATGGAAAATTTCATGAAAAGGATATGGTCCTGTAAGCGTGGTCGTGGTGGCCATTTTGCTGATGTTGTTTTTCATTGTTAACGGCATACCTTCCTCTTTATTATTAAATAAACATCCGATCATGTATCTCAAAAAATTGCATTTTTCTTTGAATACCAAAATAACACCTCTCGTTGGAAACCCCTTTGTATCTGGAGTATAAATAATAAATGGATTTGTTCATTTTTAAATGTTTTAGTCAATATAATAAAGATTTGGCCGACAAGATTGAACTTTAATAAGAAAACATCTTTTTTTCCTTTTCATATCACAGTATTAATTTTTAAATATTCATATCTTTACATACCTTAGAAGTTTTCCATTATTCATATGATCAGAAAATATGACACTTCCTTTTACACTAATCTAAAAAAAAAATCGTAAAAATTATTGTTAATTAATGTAACTAATATTAAAACCAAATAATGTTTCAAACTTGCTAAATTTAAATAAATAATTCGGGACATTCGCTATTTTTAAATGAACAATTAAACGACATTTTATGCAGAGAAAAACGTACTACCAATATGCACAATTTAACTGTTGTTTTTTCGCAAATTGTTTAACAATTAAATACGTTATTACAATAACATTACATGTGTTTGTACATGCTCATACATACGGTCATTCATTCATTTATTATAGATGAAATTGTGTCGGTATAATCATTTAACGTACGCTCGCATTCGCAAATGCGAACACAAACACACAGATACCTTCAGAGGAATTCCATATTATTCCATATATATATATATATATATACATATACAGCCCTTTACATAGTTATGCTCACATACACCGCACTCGCCTGTAGAGATGCAAATACACAGACAACATATGCAAAATTATGTATTTTAACTGGAGTAATAAAATTAACACACAAAAGAGAGACAATTAAATATATATTTAATGTTATTGTTGTAATTGTTTTTTCTTTTTTGTTATTACAATGTTGCACCATGGAAGTATGATAAGTTAGGAAAACAAGAACAAAAGGGTATGCGGGTAAAAACTAAAATTGTATATTCTTAAATCTTGTCATATTTAATTTCGAGTTTATATTCAAACTCGAAAGGTCTCTTAATAGCACACATATAAAACGAAAACTTAAAACAACTGGGTTAGGAATAAATTGCTAAATTTATGCCGCGATTTTCTCTTTTTATGTTAATTAAATTTTTATAAAAATGTCATCAAAATTTTATTTTCCCAGAAAATTTCCCCAAATTTCCAATTTCCTAAAAAAATGTGAAAATTAAAATTGTCTAGAAAATGTATTCGAAATTGCAATTTATGGAAAATTTCGTGAAATTGTTTTTTTTTTTTGGAAAATGTCAAAAATTTAAAGCTATGCATTTTTTTTAGAAAATTACATTTGCCTAGGAAATTTATACGAAATTTCATCCTATGGACAATTTCGTCGAAATTACACTTTTATAAAAAAGTATAATAAAGAAATTTCGTAAAAATGTAAATAACATTCTCAATTTTTTTTTTGTCAAATTAAAAAGTCTTTTTAAAAAGTGTCGTCAAAATTCCTTTTTTGAAAAAAAATTATACAGAAATTTTGTCAAAATTTAATGTTTATATAAAATTTCGCAAAAACGCATTCTTTAATAAAACTTTTATATATTAAATTTTTCAATTAAATTATCTACAAAATTATGTCACAAATGAAGTTTATTGCGTCAAAATTTCGTGGAAAATATATTTTTCTATAAAATATCATTGAAATTTAATTTTTCAACACTTTTTCGTAGAAATTGCATTTTTATAGAAAATTACACCAAAGTTGAGTTTTTATAGAAAATTTCATTAAAAATCACAAAATATCGTTCAAATTGCACTTTGATTGAATAATTTAACAAAATTTCAATTCTATAAAACATTTTGTCGAAATTGTATTTAAATAAAAAATTACGTAGAAATTGCATTTTCAAGTTGAAATTGTTTTTTTCTGGAAAATATTTTCAAAACTGCATTCCTCTGTAAAATTTTAAACAAATTGCATTTTTTGTTAATAAAAATTTAAAAATTAAATTTCTTTTAAAATTTCGTCAAAATCGCATTTTTCTTCGTTTTATTAAAAATGTATACATATACAAATTTTGTCAAAACTTAAACTTAATTTTTCACAAAAAACAGAATATTACAATTGTCTAGAAAATTTATTCTAACCAATTTATGGAAAATATCGTCGAAATTGTATTTTTTTGGAAAATGTCGTGAACAATTTAACGCTCGAACTTTTTTGTTTAGAAAATTATATTTGCCTCGAAAATGTATACGAAATTTCATTTTAACACTTTTATAAAATAACACTTGTACAAAAAAAGTATAATACACAAATTTCGTCAAAATTTAAATATTTTATATATTTTTTGTCAAATACATTTTTTAAAAATGTCGTCAAAATTCCGTTTTTGAAAAAAAATTATACAGAAATTTTGTCAAAATTTAATGTTTATATAAAATTTCGCAAAAACTTATGCTTCTACAAAATTTTTAGATATTATATTTGTCAATTAAATTATCTACAAAATTATGACGGAAATTAAGTTAAATGCTTCACAATTGCATTTTTGAGAAAATTTCGTGGAAAATATATTTTTCTATAAAATATTATCGAAATTTAATTTTTCAACACTTATTCGTAGAAATAGTAATTTTATAGAAAATCACATCAAAGTTGAGTTTTTAAAGAAAATTTTATTTAAATTCATGATGTCCAAAAAAATTTCGTCCAAATTCCACTTTTATTGAAAAATTGTACGAGATTTCGTTTTATAGAAAATTTTGACGAAATTTCATTTTAATAATAAATTACGTTGAAATTGCATTTTTCAAGTTGAAATTATAAAAATTGATTTTTTCTAGAAAATATTTGCAAAACTCCATTCATCAGTAAAATGTTAACCAAATTGCATTTTTATTAACAAAATTTTCGAAATTGGATTTTATTAAAAATTTCGTCGAAATTCCGATTTTGAAATTTTTTAATTTCGTTGAAATCGCATTCATCTTCTTTTTATAAAAAATTTATACATAAATAAATTTTGTCAAAACTTAAACTCTATTATGAAAATTACATCTTAATTTAAAATGTCCAAATTCCATTTTTATACAAAATTTAATTGTTATATAAAATTTCGTCTAAAACCCTTTCTTCTACAAAATTTTATAGAAATTTAATTTATCAGTAACATTTAGTCAAAATTCCACTTTTCTACAAAATTATGTCGGGAATGACGTTTATTTTCAACACTATTTCGTGGAATTTTAAATTTTATATAAAATTACATTTTTATAGAAAATGTCATTTAAATTGATGTTATCCAAAAATGTCGTCGAAATTACATTCCTTTTATTAAAAATGTTCACATACAAACATTTCGTCATAAGTTAAACTCGATTTTTCAAAAAAAAAAATTGTCAAAATTACATTTAATTTAAAAATTTATCTAAATTCCATTTTTACACAAAATTTAATGTTCGTCAAAACCCATTTCTTCTACAAAATTTTATAAAAATTAAATTTATCATTAGCCAAAATTCCACTTTTCTAGAAAATCATGTCGAAAATGAAGCTTATTTCAACACTTTTTCCGTGGAATTTGCAATTTATAGAAAATTACACCAAAATTAGATTTTTTTTAGAAAATTTCATTAAAATTGATGTTAACCAAAAATGTCGTCGAAATTAAATTTTTATAGAAAATTTCGCCAAGACTTAATTTTTATATAAAATGTCAAAGATTTACGTAAAATTGCATTTTTCAATAATTTCGTTGAAATTGTTAAAATTGAATTTTTCTAGAAAACATTGTTAAAAATGCATTTTTCTGTGAATTTACTAAAAAAATTCTAAATAGGATTTTTAATAAAAATTTTGTTGAAATTTCATTTTTATACAGATATTTTGTCAAAATTAAGCTTCTATTTAAAATTTCGTCGAAATTGCATTCTCTATAAAATTATGTCGGAAATGAACTTTCTTAGAATTTTGCGTCAAAAGTGAATTTTTGTAGAAAATTTGATAAACAATTCATAAAATTTCAACGAAATTACACAGTTTCGTGAAAATTGCAATTTCATAGAAAATTGCACTTTCATAGAAAATTTCATATATTAATTAAATATAAATTTTTACCAGAAAATTCCACGGAATTGGATTTTTATGGAAAATTTTTTACAAATAGTATTTTCAATAAAATTTCGTTGAAATTAAATTTTTTGGCAAAGCTTAATCGGATTTGCATTATTCTAAAAATTTCGTCGACTTGACAGTTTCGAAATATTTTTTAATTTTGAAATTTTTCTAAGAAAATTTTTTCCAAATTTCATTGTTATTCAGAACATTTTCGAAATTAAATTTTTATTAAAAATGTATCGAATTTACATTACATACAGAAGTTAATTTCAAAAATAATTGTTTATTCAAAATTTAGTTGAAATCTCATTTTCTACAAAATTACATCGGAAATTGACTTTTACTAGAATTAATTTTACTAGAAATTTCGTTTTCCATTTTGGTAAAAAAGTTTGATGCGTTATAAAAATTTAGTCGCAATTCATATTTAATGAAAACATCGTTGAAATTGTATTTTTTTCTAAAAAAATTCACTGAAATTGCATTTTTATTACAAATGTTGTCGAAATTATATTTATGTCAAAGTTAAATTATTATTAAACATTTTTGTCAAAATATACAGATAATTTAATGTTTATTTGTTTTAAATTTAACGTTTATTTAAAATTTCGTACAAAACTCATTATTCCACAAAATTTGATAAAAATTCACAATTGCATTGTTCTAAAAAATTTCGTGGAAAATACACTTTTCTAAAAATTTCATCGAAATTAAATTTTTCAACACTATTTCGTGGAAATTGCAATTTTATAGAAATTTACGCCAAAATTTAACTTTTATAGAAAAATGCCTTAAAAATTTATATTATCCAAAAGCAATTTCTTCGACATTACATTTTTAGAGACATATTGCCGAGATTTCATGTTTATAGAAAATATCGTCGTAAATGCATTTTATAGAAACTTAGTAGAAATTGCATATCTCAATAATTTCGTTAAAATTGTTAAAATTACTTGTTTCTGGGAATCATTGTCCATTTTTCTGTAAATTTCGACCATTTATTAAAAAAAAATCGAAATTAGATTTTTATGAAACATTTCGTCGATATTAAATATTTATACAGAAATTTCGCCTAAATAAAATTTCTATTAAAATTTCGACGACATCGCAGTCTTCTACAAAATTATGTCTAAAATTAACGTTCTTACAATTTTGCGTCAAAATTTAATTTTCTAGAAATGTCGAAAATGGGTAAAATTTCATCCAAATTTAATTTTCTACACTATTTCCTGGAAAGTTATTTTTTTTAATATTATTTTAATTGCGCCTATATTGAAAATTTCAATAAAAATTAATTTAAATAATTTAATAATTAGAAAATTATATACTTATTTAATTTTCAATAAAATTTCGTTCAAATTGTTAAAAAAGCTTTTTCTAGAAAAGTTTGTAGAAATTGTATTTTTAAGCAAAATTGCATTTTCCTGGAAAATTTGGCATATATTAAATTTTTAACATTTTGTACAAAATTTTGCTGAAATTTCATTTTGATAGGAAATTTTGTCGCATGGAATGTTAAAGAAAATTTCTCGAAATTGTATTTTTCTAAAAAAATTCGACGAAATTGCTCATTATTAAAATTTATTGTTAAAAAATTTTTATACAAAATTAATACAGAAATTTTGTCAATATTTAATTTTTATATAAAATTTCTAAAAACTCATTCATCTACAAAATTTCATAAAAATTTAATTATTCAATAAAATTACGTCGAAATTGCACTTTCCTACAAAATTATGTCGGAATTACAGTCAAAATTTAATTTTTCTAGAAAATTTCACCGAAAATGCATTATAAATTTTTTTCCGAAATATAATTTGTCTAATCTGTTTCGTGAAAATTCCATTTTATAAAAAATTTCATAAAAATAAATTTTTTCTAGAAAATTTCGTTGAACTTGCATTTTTATAGAAAATTACGTACAAATTGCGTTCACAATAAAATTTCTTTGAAATTGTTAAAGTTTTCGTTTTCTACACCATTTTCAACTGTAATTCGAAAAAATCAATTCAATTTCGAATAAGATCAATTGAAATTCGAAGGTTCCATTTGAAATTCGAAAAAGGTCAATTGAAATTCGAAGATTCCATTTAAAATTCGAAAAAATCAATTGAAATTCGAAACACATCAATTAAATTTCGAAACACATCTATTGAAATTCGAAATACATCAATTGAAATTCGAAACACATCAATTGAAATTCGAAAAACATCAATTGATATTCGAAATACATCAATTGAAATTCGAAATACATCAATTGAAATTCGAATTTGTCCATTTGAAATTCGTAATACACCAATTGAAATTCGAAAAACATCAATTGATATTCGAAATACATCAATTGAAATTCGAAAATGTAAACAAATCAGAACATTAGATTGGGTAGAATTTATTTAAACACATTTGCTGAATAAATCTTAACATATAATGTGATGATCTTATCTATTATGAATTTTTATTCAAAATTAGTTAAAACAAAACATATTTAAATATTTTAATATTAAAGGTTTAACACAGACAAATTGTATCACTTAAATGCTACCCCATCTAATATACAGCATTGATTTTGTTAAATTTTTCAAATTTCAAATCATGAATTTCGAATTTCAATTGATGTTTTCCGAATTTCAATTGGTGTATTACGAATTTCAAATGGAAAAATTCGAATTTCAATTGACGTATTCCGAATTTCAAATGATGTGTTTCGAATTTCAATTGATGTGTTTCGAATTTCAGTTTCAATTGATGTTCTTCGAATATCAAGTGACGTTTTTTGAATTTCAATTGACCTTTTTCGAATTTCAATTGACCTTTTTCGAATTTCAAATGGAATATTCGAATTTCAATTGATATTTTTCGAATTTCAAATGGAATCTTCGAATTTCAATTGACTTTTTTCGCATTACAATTGAAAATGGTGTAGATAAGTTCGTCGAAATATAACTTTTCTGCAAAAATTCCTTAGAATTTGAGAATATTTTTAAATGAGATTTTTTTTAAATGAGAATTTTTTTAAATGTCGCATTTTTCCTACAAATTATGTCGGAAATTAACTTGTTATTGCTTATTGCGTGAAAATTTAATTTTTTAATTTTTCCTAGAATATTTTGTCAAAACTGTTTTTTTGGAAATTGTTGACGATATTTTACCTCTATTGAAAATATCGTCGAAATTGCGTTTTGAAAAAAATTCGCCGAAATTGCATTTTTTTTAATGTTGCCGAAATTCCATTTTTTTAATATATATGTATAGAGAAATAGCATCAAAATTTAATGCAAATATTTGGTAGAAATTACATTCTTCTAATAACATATTAAAAAAACTTTTCAATAAAATTTCGTCAAATTTATGTCATAAATTGCATAGTTCAAGAAAATTTCATCAAAATTGAATTTTTCTAGAAAAATTCATCAAAATTGAATTTTTCTAGAAAAATTCATCAAAATTGCATTTTTCTATAAAAAATCATCAAAATTGCATTTTTCTAGAAAAATTCATCAAAATTGCATTTTTCTAGAAAAATTCATCAAAATTGCATTTTTCTATAAAAAAATCATCAAAATTGCATTTTTCTATAAAATTCATCAAAATTGCATTTTTCTAGAAAAATTCATCAAAATTGCATTTTTCTAGAAAAATTCATCAAAATTGCATTTTTCTAGAAAAATTCATCAAAATTGCATTTTTCTAGAAAAATTCATCAAAATTTATTTTTTTAATTTTTCTAGAAATTTCGTTTTCCTAGAATATTTCGTCAAAACTGTTTTTTTGTTGGAAATTTTTGACGATATTTTACCTCTATTGAAAATATCGTCGAAATTGCGTTTTTCTAGAAAAATTCATCAAAATTGCATTTTTCTAGAAAAATTCATCAAAATTGCATTTTTCTAAAAAAATTCATCAAAATTGCATTTTTCTAGAAAAATTCATCCAATTTGCATTTTTCTAGAAAAATTCATCCAATTTGCATTTTTCTAGAAAAATTCATCCAATTTGCATTGTTCTAGAAAAATTCATCCAATTTGCATTTTTCTAGAAAGATTCATCCAATTTGTATTTTTCTAGAAAAATTCATCCAATTTGCATTTTTCTAGAAAAATTCATCAAAATTGCATTTTTCTAGAAAAATTCATCAAAATTGCATTTTTCTAAAAAAATTCATCAAAATTGCATTTTTCTAGAAAAATTCATCAAAATTACATTTTTCTAGAAAAAATCATCAAAATTGCATTTTGCTAGAAAATTTCGTCAAAATTGCACTTTGCTAGAAAATTTCATCAAAATTGCATTTTTCTAGAAAAATTCTTCGAAATAGCGTTTCATAGAATATTTCGTCAAAACTTTTTTTAGAACATTTTGCCAATATGTAATTTATCGAAAATTGTTATCCCAATTACAATTAGCGAAAGAACGCGTTATTTTTCTGTAAAACTTTTAAAATTCAAATTTTTTGGAAGATTTCTTCAAAATTCGAGTTTTTGGAAAATTTTGAAAAAAAAATTCATAGACAATTTTAATAAGAATTTTAATAAATACATATATTGAAACTGCATTCTTATAGAAAAGTTTGCCTAATATAATTTATTCAAATAACATTTACCGAAAGAACTCGTCGAAATTTATTTTTCTGGAAATTCTTTTCAAAATTGAATTTTCTGGAAAATTTCTTAGAATTTGAAGTTTTCGGAAATTTTTTACGGAATTTTCTTAGACAATTTTAATATGCTAATCCGACATTTAATCCGGTATATGACTTTTTACCCGTTCGATGACCTTTAATTCATTGATCGGATTAAGGACAATTGGTCGGTATAAAGCGGAAATATTAAATTTGACTGTTTTGAAATAAATTCAATTCAAGGAAATTTTCAGAAAATGTTAAGTTTTGACCAAATTTACTAGAAACATTAAATTTCTGTGACTTTTTTCAGAAGTTCGGATTCGATGAAACTTTTCAGGTAAATAAAAAGGGGAATACGATATTTTCAAGAAAATTTAAATTTTTACAAAATTTCAGAAAAATTTAATTTCGTCACAATTTCCAAAAACATATAATTTTGTTAAATTTTCCAAAAAAATAATTATGAAACCTTTCCTATTCGTCTGGAAATGTTTAGTATTTTCCAAAAATATTAATAATTTTGATGAAATAAAAAATTGCGAAATAAAAAATTTGTAAATTCTAAATATAGCATATTGAAATTCATATTTATACTTTTAGGATAATATTAAGAACTATATATTACAGACAAAAACATTAACGTTATCAAGCCTTTTCACACTTTGAAGCAATTTCGATGATACTAGATTGTGTTTTAAAAATTAAAGAGGAAATTGTTCATAATTTCATAAAATTGTCTTCTTAGATTTAATGAAACCCCAAAAATGTTTTATATAAATTGTTTTCGAGTTTCATTTGGTGTTTCATATATCCGCAGCGTTTCTTTTAATAAATCAACTTTTAAGTTTTTGTTTGTTTGTCCCTTTCGCATTTTAGGCGATAATATAAAGAGATTTAAAATCCTTCTTACAAAATGTTTCCGCCGTTAACATACTACACTCGTATTGTAAATTTAATTTTTGCTTTTCCAGTTGAGAAAAATTAATTGTTTACTTTGCATACAGTTTTGTGTAATTGTTTTGTGCGCGGCAATTGTGTACATGATTGTGTATATGTATGTGTGTGTGATTGTATTATGGCAGAAAATATTTGAATAAATTTTCAAATGAATTGTAAAAGTGGGAAAGTCAACCAACTAAACGACCTCTCTTCATCGTCACATTATGCGTTGATGAACTCCGAATGGAATCATGAAGAGTCAGTCTTTCATTCATTCATTCAGTCAGTTAGTCAAGCAATTGTTGTTGGTTCATTCATTGTCTGGCATTGCTTTTGGCCTGGTTATCAATTGTTGCCACAAAAATGCTGGATACCAGAGCATTTTGTTAATGTGTATGTGGTGTCAGTGTCGACATTGGTGTTGGTGCTGGTGCTGACGGAAGTTATGTCAGTTCTGTGGCGGGGCAGAAAAAAACGCGTTCCTCAAAAGGGTTAATTGTTACCGGTTTTTTCTTCTATGGCTCTGTTAAATAAAATTAAAACTTTTGTTAATTGTTTTTGTGTGAATTTATGTAATTCTTTTTTATTCAAATGAATTCCCTCATTTTGCAGATTGCATGATGCCTGAGTTAGGTTGAGATTTTTGTGAATAATAAAATTTTAAAGCATTTGTGCAAAAAATTTTAGCTCAAGATTTAATACCGAAATTGATAGCTAATTTGTGGGTTTTCCAACAAGAGGTTTTATTTTGAATCACCCGGTATTTCGGCAGCTGTCACCTTTGAAGCTACTATTCTTTGACATTTGATAAGTAGAAACTACGCCATTACTAAAAATGGAACGATACACGATTCAACAACGCATTGAAATTATTAAAATTCGAAAATCATCGAAAAATCATCTTGACTGATGAGGCCATTTCCACCTCGGTGGCTACATCAACAAGCAAAATTGTCGTATCTGGGGCTCGGAAAACCCAAGAGTTATTGTTGAGAAGCCTATCCATCCTCAACGTGTGACTGTTTGGTGAGGTTTATGGTCCGGCGGGGTCATTGGACCTTACTTTTTCGAAAATGAGGTTGGATCAACAGTTACGGTGAATGGATTGCGCTGATCACAATTGGCCACCGACATCTTGTGATTTAACACCTTGCGACTTCTTCCTTTGGGGCCAGGTGAAAGATAAGGTCTACGCCAACAGCCCAGCGTTGATTCAAGTCCTCAAAGATAGAATTCGTAAGGCTATCGAGGACATAGGGCAGCCACATTGCGATTTGGTTATGGAAAATTTCATGAAAAGGATATGGTCCTGTAAGCATGGTCGTGTTGGCCATTTGGCTGATGTGGCTTTTTATTATTAACGGCATACCTTCCTCTTTATTATAAAATAAACATCCGATCATTTATCTCAAAAAATTTGAAATTTTTTTTGAATTCCAAAATAACACCTCTTGTTGGAAAACCCTTTATAAATTTAAAACGGGAAAAAGTGTCAAGTATTACAACTTTCACGAAAAGCCATATAACCTATGGATAAAATGAGACATTGATCATAGAAATCGATGAATATCTTTCGTTTTTATTTACAATTAATTGAAGGTATCTCATTTTGAATCGAATGTATGTATCTCTTTGGAAAAAACGTTGACGATTTTTTTTATGATAATAATTTAAAAAATTTAAAAAAAAAATTGCCTAAAATGCTGATAAAAAATTTTAAAATCGTTTTTTGCGTGAGGTATCGAATCACCTTATACGTAGGATTTTATCTAATCTTAAATAAAAACTCATCTAAATATGATACAGGGAAACGAGGTTTTATAAAAGTCATCACCCTATAAAAGCATTACACTGTACGAAATTTCAAGTATTTGTATGTACTGCATTAGGTATTAAGGTAAGTAATTAATATATTGTATTAATTTTTTCAAATACTGAAAACAACAAAAACGATCTTGAACCTAACTAAGTGCAAAAACAAAATATGTAAAAAAAGTATGTCTTAAATAAAAAGTTATAATTACTCAAACCCCTTCGGTCATTTTGGGCCACCCAGTACTAGAGATAACTTCTTTAAATATCTTAATTTAATGATCCAAGTATTAAATCTAACTATTTCTCAATCTGATTGGGATAGTTTTTATACAGATTTGACTTTTAGGTGCTTTACATTTGGGCCTAATTTAAAAGTTAAAAATAGTATTTTATTTTATATGTTTTTAATTAAAAAATCTGACAAATCTGACATATTAGCAAATATTGACCCAATTGTTTGTCACAAATTGCCAAAAGAAACAAAGATGCCAACATGTCAAATAAATCTCATCTTATCCTTTTACCTATGTTTAATTTAATATGTCGCGACTTAAGAGTGTAAAGGCGCTAAGTCCAATATTTAAAATTTTACAGGAGAGGCAAAATACTTACTGTATATGAATGTTTTTGTAGAAGGTATATGGACTTAGCGCTTTTACGGTTCAGCTTTTAAAGATGGCAAAGCATGATTTTTTTGGCTTTTTGTTGTCAAATCGATGTATATCCAACTTATCTTACGTTCCGCTTCAAAAAATACATTTCGGCCAAAATTGGACTTAGAGCCTTTTAACTCTTAGGTCGCGATGTATTTTTTATTATCATTGAACAACTTAACTTTTACTGGGTCTCTGGCTGTAGTTTATGCAATGGTTAATAGATGAAAGTAGAAACCTATTTTGGGCTTAAAAGTTTCCAATAGGATGTGCTAGTTCTAGCATAGATTATCATCCCAACTGAATTGGCAAAATCACTTTAAAACATATATTTGGGTTTGACTTTTTGTTAGAAATAAATATCCTATTGACCATAATCCTATTGCTTCCAGATAACCATAAACAAAGGGTCAAGCTTTAGCATTTTGTTACCAAGAAACTTTAAAACATTTGAAACCACACTACACCCCAAAAAAGGTAATCCTTTTTCTCTTAAAGTATAAGCAAACACACAATCGTACAACCCGGTATTCAAAGCGAACCAGCTCAGCCATAATGTGTCCCTCACACAACAATGTCTGTCATTGATTCAACAATTGTTAGCACCAGCGACGCACAGTGGCTTTGAAACAAGTGCCTATGGTGTAGATACATACCCGCCAGCATAATTTGAATTATTCAAATATTTTACATTTAACAATGACGTGAAGATAATGTGAACTAAATAGCTATGACTGAAAGTGAAATAATGATAATTTTTGGATCAACTTTATCATTCTTATTATTCAGGACATACAATTTTTAACAATTAGCAATGATTACAATTTAAGTCATTTAAACTTCGATTCATTAAACAGAGCGTAAACGTAAATCAAAAAATAGACCGTAAAAAGATTTTAAGCGGTGCTTACTTATATTAATTTTGTAGTATTTTCGTGCATTGGTAATCACGCTATAAGCTGTTAACTTTTTGCACAAAATAATACCATTGTGTAAAGGTACCAAAAGGGGTGTGGCAAAAACGCCCATTTTTCACAGGACTGTAGGCCCTATAAAAGTAATACACTGTACAAAATTTCAAGTATTTTTATGAACTAATATTAAAGATATAAGCTGTTAACTTTTCTTACAAAATGATTCTTTTGAGTGGGAGGTACCAAAAGGGGAGAGTTAAATTATGGGGGTAGCGACTAATAAACTAATACTATGTGTGGAATTTCAGAAGATTCGAATAAGTAGTATGAAAGTTATTAGAGAATCAATATTTCACTAAATGTTAACTCTTTGTGGGGGAGGTACTACACTGAAAAAAAATTGTCATAACATTAAAGAAATGCTCCAAAGACGTCCTTAGTCTTCAAAATAAGTACATTTTGTACTTGAAATGAAGAAAATGTGCTTAAAATTAAGTAAATTGCTTAATATTATTGAAATTATCTATATTTTAATTATACAAAATGTACTTATTTAAAAAACTAATGACGTCTTTGGGGCATTTCTTTAATTTTATGAAATTTTTTTTTCAGTGTGGAAGGAGTGGACAAGTATGGCCCATCTACAAACTTAGCCTTACCACATACCAAATCGGTTACACCATTCGAGAGTTATCGTGCCCACAAGCAGACAGGCAGACAACATTGCTTAAATAACTTAAAATGCCCCAAAACTGATTTCCGGCGAACATACTTGGGGTCTTAGGTCACTCCTTCAACGTGTTACATTCGACCCGTAGCCAATGATACATACCCACGCTACACTAAAGTGAGGGTATACTTATACCTACAGTATCTGAGCCTTCAGACGCAGTATACCATGAAATTAGCTTACTAAATTTCAAAACAATTTGATGTAAAATACAGCTTCTATAGGGCTAAAGGGCCATATCGAACAAAACATATATGTATATGGGGGCTATATCTAAATCTGAATCGATTTTCGTCCATGGATTAAGAAACTCTACCATGCCAAATTTTAAAACGATTGGATGTAAACTATAGCTTCTATAGGGCTAAAAGGCAATATCGAACGAAACATATAAAGGGTGGTTAAATTGTAAGGGTCGATGTTGATTTTGAATAAAACACAAATTAGGAAATTATTGTCATTTTTGTACCCTACACCACAATGTGGTACAGGGTATTATGACTTTGTGCATTTGTTTGTAACACCCAAAAGGAGAAGAGATAGACCCATTGTTTATTATACCGATCGACTTGTAATCACTTTCTGAGTCGATTTAGCTATGTCCGTCTGTCTGTCCGTCTGTCTGTAGACGTATTCTTGTAATCAAAGTACAGGTCGCAATTATGGTCCGATCTCAACGAAACTTTGCACATATCTTATCTTTTAAGTCCAAGGACGATTCCTATTGAATTTGGCTGAAATCGGTTCAGATTTACATATAGCTCCCATATATATGTACCTCCGATTTGGCATATATGCACTGTATAAGCAACATTTTGCAATCGATTTGTACAAAAATTGACAGAGAGTAGTCTCGTGATACACTTAGATACAATACAAAATTTGGGGGAAATCGGTTCAGATTTATATATAGCCCCCATATATATGTTGCACCCGATTTGACATGTAAGCACTGTAGAAACTGTATTTTATATCCAATCAGTACGAAATTCGGCAGAAAGAGGTTTCTTATTACATGAAGGAATACTGCCAAATTCGGAGAAAATCGGTTCAGATTTAGATATAGCCCCCATATATATGTTACCCCCGATTTGAAATTCAATAGCTGTAGAAACTGTATTTTATATCCGATCACAGCGAAATTCGGCAGAAAGAGGTTTCTTATTACACGAAGGAATACTGCCAAATTTGGAGAAAATCGGTTCAGATTTAAATATAGCCCCCCATATTTATGTTAGCACCGATTTGACATTCAAGCGCTGTAGAGACTGTATTTTATATCCGATCAGTACGAAATTCGACAGAAAGAGGTTTCTATTTTACATGAATGAGTATTCAGTGGAAAATCGATTCAGATTTATATATAAGCTCCATATATATGTTCCTCCTGATTTGGTTACAAAGCGCTATAGAAGTTGTACTTTACTTCCGATCATTACAAAATTCTCCAGAAAGATGTTTCTCAATTTAGGAACGAATATTGCTTAATTTAGCGATTATCGGTTCAGAATGAGATATATCCGCATATATATGTTCTTACCCATTTAAAAATTATTTCAAATTATTATCGCAATATATAGTCGGCCCCGCCCGACTTTCTGCCTTTCCTTACTGGTTTTATTATGATAATATTGGTATGGGTTAATTATGTATAGGACAAAATATCGGCCAAATGGCCGCCGCGACCTCCGCTTACTGGTTTTATTATGATAATATTGGTATGGGTTAATTATGTATGGGACAAAATATCGGCCAAATGGCCGCCGCGACCTCCGCGGCACACCTCCATTAGATGGTCCAAATTTTCGATGACGTTGAGGCATAATTGAGGTTCTATGCCGTTGAAACCGCATATTGTCCACATCCATTTCGAAGAAGTATGGCCCGATGACTTCGCTAGCCCATAAGCCGCACCAAACGAACTGGGCGAGCATGCACAGGTGTTTTCACATCTCCTACAGACCTGGTTTGCTGAAATTTGCGCACAATTCTCCCGATTGTGGACACATTTGGTCGATTATGCTGATCAAAAAAACATCACGAAGTGCACGAAATGCATTTTGATTTGAACGCCCATTTTCGTAAAAGGCTTAAAAAACTTTAACGCGTTACTCGATAGTGTATCTTTCCATGGTTCAAATTGAGTTAGTCTTAAATTTGAGAAATGTCAAATGAAATGCAGAAAAAAGCTTAACATTTAGGTGTGGTTCACATTCAACATCGGCCCTTACAATATGGGAGCTATATCCGAGCTATAGTATTTCTATGTGTTACAAACATCTGCCACAAACAAACTTATAATACCCTGCACCACAGTGTTATGCCAATTTCTTTTCTGCAAAAAAGTGCCACATTTTGCCCTTTTCCCAATAACTTGACTTCTATGCCACATTTTTGAATTTTGAAGTAGAAGCTAAGTTTATTTCGAGTGACTACATCAGTAACACCTAAAAGTGGATGAAGGAACTCTAGCCAGCTAAATATCAAAATGATTTGATGTAAAATACGGCTTCTGTAGCGATAAAAGGTAAAATCTATGTAATATGTAAATCTGAACCGATTTTCTTCAAACTCTGTATCAAGAAATACCACCCTGCTAAATTTCAAAAGGATTGAATGTGAAATACAGATTCTGAAGCGCTAAAAGGACAAATCGGATGGAATATATAAATGGGGCTATATCGTAGTCAGAACCTATTATGACCAATTTCAATAAGCATCTTCTCAGGTGCAAAAGAGTCCAAATCTCAGCAAGTTCTGAGTGAAATTGAGACTTGTTCTTATGGAACAAGAATTTTAAATTATTTAAGCCGAATTATGCTTAAATTCTACACTGGTTAAGGAACTTACTTATATTCTTGCATTGTGCAATTTTACAACACATCCCAGACACTGTGCGCCCCTCTGTCAGAGTACTTGTGATTATGAAAGAACATTTGTTAAGGCTTTCGTAGAATAAATCGTAAGCTCTTAAACAATCAGATCCATTACCTTTTTATCTGGCATTATGGGCGAGCGGGAGCATATGAACGACTTTACGTTCATACCTATAGAATATGTTTCTGTGTTTACTTAAATCTTATGGTTAATTATCATTAATTTTATGCATCAACACGTTGTAAATTTCACACACAATCAGGCGCACATACATTCAGGGACATGCGAAGATACACACGTCCAGACAGAGAGATATGTTCCGGCATTTTGGGATGCCAACACTGACTCTCCGGCACTGCTTGTGTTGGACTCATTATAAATGCATGGAATATAATCAGGGGATGCAGAGTTGTTGAAATACTGATACTGCAACAGTCACCATTACCATCATCATTGGCAGCTGCAGTGGTAGCAGTAGCATCTCCTCCATCTGCCTTATGCAGGATATTCTTGCAATGTCTGCTTTCGGGTTGTAGCAGTCCTACACTAGTCGTCATACGTAGATGCCAAGCATTGTCATTATTCTATGACCATAAGAATTTATCTAGATTACTCGTATTTCCTTGATGTGCTCTTGCCTGTCCATCGTCAGTGGATAGAGGAACATATGTTGTGGCGACAGCGACTAGCCAAATAGTGAACGGAATGCCTGGCTCATCTTTATTGCTGTAGACGACGACGGTGGCGACGATGGCTAGACGTTAATGGCCCAAAAGTCCACAAACACAAAGGACGAACACCTCCAACCTCACTTGATCCGATGGACTTCTGCTGTGGCAACACTCTATGACCCTTTCTGTCTATGATCGGGTGTGAAAAAC
This sequence comes from Eudasyphora cyanicolor, assembly GCA_963930755.1. Lineage (NCBI taxonomy): Eukaryota > Metazoa > Arthropoda > Insecta > Diptera > Muscidae > Eudasyphora > Eudasyphora cyanicolor. Next base: position 197,652,468 of record OZ005737.1, on the reverse strand, counting down.
GCTGGAATTATCATTTGGCAGAAAAGTCTAGACAAAACAATGATATGCCGATATAAAAATAAAATGCACATCATTGACATTTCCAGTAAAAATTTTTATAGCTACATCACATCCCCTCTTCCCTTCGTATGACCTTCTCCTACTACTACTACAGCTCTCTTCCCAATTGAATGCAATATTGTAAATAGATTTTGATAAGGTTGTTTATTTTTTGTTGCATTTACTTCTGCCACAAAAAAGAGGAAACGGAAAGTGCAGAGGTTAAACGCACAAAAAATATACACGGCAATGTGTAAAAACTGTATTGAGTAAATAATGTTTTACATCGCTAAGACAGAGATGGACTTTTACATTCTAACATTTTTATTATTGTAAAACAAAATTATTAAAAATGAATCACAAAATTAAGAAAATTTCAGTCGAGTAAACCTACTAAGGTATACCCTCACTTGGGGTCTAAAGGTAGATCGCTTCCCCGTAGTGTACCATGGGTAACGCTAAATGAAGTAGCCGGTAGTGCTTTTACTTCAAAAACTCCACATCGGTGTATATTTTGCAGTCAAGGGTAATCGACTGTATTTGTACGGAGCCTTGCTTAGACCTGGACGCCTCAACGAGTAATAGGTGTTTTGCCACCCAGTCCTTGCCACAGTACCGGAGGCTATGATGGTGAACAGAAAGTGTTTTTTTGGATTTTTAAAAAAATGGACTTAGCATAATTTTCAAATGTGAGCGGAAAGTTTATTTTTGCTCTATTGTTCAGAGCCATCTAGCCAATTTGTTCAGAGCCACCTGTAGAATGTTTCGGAGGACGTTTTCGAATTTGCCACGTCGTCCGCATAATCCACGACCTCGCAGCCACAACGTTCTAGATCTAGCAGGATTTCATTCCAAATTACTGGAGACCGTACTCCTCCTTGTGGGGCCCCTCTGTTTACAAACCTTGCTAGATTTGTGGACCCAAGACGTGCTGCTATGCGTCTTCTGTTGAGCAGACTTTGAATTAGTCTAATCAAACTAGAGTTAACTTTTAGATTTGACAGTGTTGCAATTACTGCATCTGAGTGAATGTTGTTAAAAGCCCCTTCTATGGTGAATTCCTTGAAATGCAGGGACGATTCGATTGTGCTCACAAGTTCGTGCAGGGCTGATTCTGTAGACTTCCCCTTATTGTAAGCATGTTGGTTCACCGACAGGAGTTTTGTATCCAGGTTTTCCCTAATGAAATAATCTAAAAGTCTTTCCAGACCTTTCAATAGAAAGGAGAATAGGCTAATTGGTCTGAAGTCTTTTGGCTTAGTGTGTGATATCTTCCCCGCTTTAGGTATGAATACCGCTTTGGTATCCCTCCATCGATTCGGGATGTATGAAAGCCTGATACAGCCTACATTCATTTTCTCCAGCCAGGGTATAATGTACTTCAACATTTTCTGTATTTCTGCTGGAATGATGCCGTCTGGTCCAAGTGACTTGAAGGGCTCAAAGCTATTAATAGCCCAGCTTATTCTGGATCTCTCAGTCAACAAGCTAGCGATGCTCGCAGTCCACTCGCACTCTTGTTGGTCCTGCTGATCCTCTGGTTTTGTTAGAAAGTTCCCCGGGAAATGTGTGTCGAGCAGTACATTGAGCGACTGCTCGCTGTTTTTGATCCAATTATTTGCCTCATCCTGCACTGTACAGGGTGAAGCTACGTTCGCCACAGAAGGTATACCAAGAGCGTCTTTGCGCCTTTCTAAGCTCCTTCTTATAGATCTTGAGTTGCTCTTTATAGGCATCCCAAACATTAGCGACCCCAGTAGATTTAGCCTTGTTGAATAGCTTGTTGCAGGTCTTTTTCATAGCCGTTAGCTCAGAAGTCCACCATTGCGGTTTAGTACCTTGTTTTTGGACAGGCTTCTTCAAGGGAACTATTGAATGATGTGGTGATATGCCAGACCAGATTATCCAGACCGGCTTTGTCATTCGGTTCGAACAGAAATTTGGAGTTAAAGACTTTCTTGAAATTCGTTTCACATTTCTGTGGACGGCAGGTTCAGGCGCTTTTTCAGCGAGTTTGAACTCAATATAATGGTGATCTGAGAATGAGTGGTCGTCCAGTACATTCCACCAAATAATTTTGTCTGACACCCGGTCAGCAGCAAACGTTACGTCTAGTACTTCTTGTCTGTCTATAATTGTAAAGGTCGGTTTATTACCTATGTTACAAATACTTAGGTTGGTAGTTAGAATAAAGTCAAGAAGCGAATCACCCCTATTGTTTATATCCGAACTACCCCAGATAGTATGCTGAGCGTTCGTGTCTGCGCCAATAATCAGCTCGACGTCGTCAGACGTTGCTTCTTCTACCACTTCCTTCAACAGAGAAGTCGGTACTATAGCTTCATAAGGCAAGTAACTGGAGACCACCCAATATATGCGATTACCGATCTCCAGACTAGCGGATGTTTAGTCTTTACCACTTAAATTAGCCAGGAGAAAGATACTTAGATCTTTCCTGGCCAAAATGCAGGTTCTTGGAGTGCCTTCACAGTTGGCCACAAGCAGTTTAAAGTTGGGTGTCCAGATACAGCACACCCTTCCTCACACTGCGTAGGGCTCCTGTATCAGGACGATGTCTACTGCACCTGTGAACAGGCGCAGCAGTAGAGCCGCTGAGGCTGCTTTTGCGTGATGGAGGTTAATCTGTAGAATTCTCACCATCATTGGTAATTGACAGGGACACGCTTCTCGATGATACGGACGAAGAGTTCGATAAAACCCTTGTCGGGGTGTTATCGAACTCTTCGTCCGTATCATCGAGAAGCGTGTCCCCGCCAGATGTGTCAAAGAGAGTTGGAGTCACCAGAAATAATGGGCGTGGGTGCCTCAGCACTTCTAGAAAGCCGTGTATTAACCACGGTCGACGACTCACCTTCCGCAGTGGGAGCTATATCCTGCTTGTATACTTTCAAGACTGTAGTCTCGAAGCCATATTGTAGGTTTGCACTTGTACGTTGTATATGGGAGGCGAATTCAGCGTTAAGGATCAAATTGACCTGCCGCTTTTTACCGCCGCCTCACCCACCTTGCTGATTCTCCAATAATGGGCCGGCAGACCAGGTGATGGCTCTAGGGTGACTTGGGATGTTGTAGGATGCAGCCTTATACAGGTCTACTGATCTGGCATCACCGAAATATAAAAGCTTTACTCTCCCCTGATGCCATCCTCCATCGTTGCAGATTGGTGGTTTGCCCGGCATTTCTCTACGGACATCGAGGTAATGAGCCATAATGGCTGATTGCACATGACTCCATTTGTCCTTGAGGATGGATCCATCCTCACAACTTCTGTTTATAACGGCCATCACTAGACTCTCCTTCGCCACTTCATTGGACTTGGTGAGTGTCCTGTTGATGGTGACATTAGGGCCTCTTGCCTTTTGCGGCCGCTTGGCTTAGAATCTATGACGCCTTTGGCCCAGGTAAGTGACTCTTTTTGTTTTTCGGTAAGAGCCGAAACCTCAACCTTTAGTTCAACAGATCTTTAGCTCATCAGCTCTTTAGATCACCAGATCACTTTAGTTCACCAGCTCACCTTAGTTCAACAGCTCTTTAGATCACCAAGTCCATTTTTTTAAATTCCAAAAAATCCGCTTTCCAGTCGACCTACGACCTTGACCCCCATGAGAAATATTTTAGCTCTCGTTAAGAGCTGTATTTTTGCCATTGACCGATTGTAGCTACGTCACACAGCAAATGAAACAATTAAATTGTTGCGAGAAATGTTTGGAGATTCGATTATTTCAAGAAATTGTGATATTGAATGAATGGCCTCCAAGAAGTTGTAATTTAACACCATTAGACTATTTTTTGTGGGGTTATTTGAAGTCGTTGGTCTTTCGAAATAAACCAGACTCTCTTCAAGCTTTACAAGTCAATACTGAACTTGCCATTCATGACATACGACTTGATTTAGTGGAAAAAGTGATCGAAAATTGGGTTCATCGTATTCGTTCTTGCAGAAGAAGTCGTGGAGGCCATTAAAATGACGTTTTATTTAGAACTTAACTGTATCAATTGTACTTCACATTAAATAAAAAAACTTTTGAATTTCCCTAACAATAAGTGTTATTTTTTTTAAAGAAATCATATCACTCTTATTGGAAAACCGTGTAGTTCCTTCATCTTCGATGCATTCGAGGTATTGATTGAGGGTCCATCTTTTGCCCCTGTTAGGATAATCGAAGCCATTTCTGAGGGCATTGTCATGTATGACACCGCATTTAACATCCGTATAGAGCGATTGGATCAGCGTAATAAGTTTCTATGGAAAGCCTTTGCAAGCAAGGGCATTCCAAACAACTTCATGCCTTAGAATATCGAATGCTTTCTCGAAGTCGATAATGAACATTCATAATAGAGAATTTCATTCGCTGGATTGCGAATGGCAGATTATCACCATGCGTGAGCCAATGCAGGGGCGATACATGATCAGTGGGCGTGTCCAGGCAGTTACGACTGTTTTATCAAAAAAAGGCATGCACCAATCGTCTTGAAGTTACGTGTGGATGCATTTGACAGAATTATGAGTGATTCAACGGACCACGTCATTAAAAATGTTTCTTTCTTGTGCAACCAGATATAACAAAAGTTTGCAAATATTTAACTTTTTTGCCAGTAAGATTTCACTTAACCGAATCAAAATCGGAAATGCGGATTCCTACTTGTGGCTATGTTGATTTATGTATGTTTACCTAAATATATTTTTGACACGAAATATTCCTCTAGAAATTAACACTTCCCACCTCAGGATACATTAGCTGATCAAAAGCAGTGCTTTACACTGCAGTGGATACATTTGTGAACATCTCTTTGGATGCTGAGCCAGAGAAGCATACGAATACTACCGCTGTTTTTGTTGTTGTTTTGTCATTGTCAAAATGTTTTGTTACACCGCGTATTGACTTCTTGTTAAAATAACAGCAATTTCACCGCAATTTATTCCATTCGAATGAATCAGAAACAGGACCTCATACGCTCATGCCCCCATCCCCCTCTTACTCGAATGCAGTGAAAATAGCGATTTTTTTATTCACCACAAAAAATGCAAACTCTTCGATAGAGAGAACGAGCGGAATAGCAGAGCAGGAGAAACATTGTTTATATTTTGATTTCAAACTTTTTGCATTCCGTGTTCCTGTGAGCCTTTGCGACAGGGGGTGGACTCGTCACTGGAGTGCAGTGGAGTAGCCTGGGTACAAAACATCGTGTTTACGCATAAATTAAGGTTCTTATCGTGCATTCTGCAGCGGCAAAACAAATAAATTCAGAGCAAAAACACAATAGAGGAGCATCGCAGACAGACAACGAAATATTTGTTTTGTGGGTGAGAAAAACTACAACAACAAGAATACAATTATAGGAATGATAAAAGTACAAAACGGTCACAATTGGCTCCAGGACTGACATAGGACCGGAAATAGTATTCTGGGCGAAAAAAAGTTGAAATAAATGATAAAGAAAACAGAAGCGAGACATATTGCAAAATAGCTCATTCATTAGTGTTGACTCTTTTCCCTGTATTCCTCCACATCCATCTGAGTGTTTGAGTCATCGAAAAATAGTGAAATTTCCCCAGCTACTATTTTGGATTCGTAAAAGTTGCATGAACATTAATTAGAAATTGAAAAATATTGATAAACAATTTAACTAACTGCAGAAAGCTCTTTAATAAAGAAAAGTCTATAAAGGCACAACAGGACTGGAACAGCTAAAGGGTCCGCCAAATAACTTTTTTTTTTTTAAAATGCTATAAAAAAAACTACTGAATATTTTATGAAATTTATTTTTTATTTGAAAGTACAATCCTTCCGGTTAATAATAGAAAATAATTTCATTCAAATGGCTGCCTCGGCTGGCCATGCAGTAGCCTACACGATCGGTCCAATCGATTATGTGCAGCTGTATTTCACCAATGGCTTCACGAATATTGTCCTTTAAAGCCTCAATTGTCTCTGGCTTGTCGGCATAACACTTATCTTTGAGGGCACGCCACAAATAATAGTCCAACGGTGTCAAATCGCAGCTCCGAGGTGGCCAAACGACATCAGCTCTGCGGCTGATAATGCGATCTTCAAAAAGAGGGCGCAAAACATCGAGTGTAGCTTTGGCTGTGTGGCACGTAGCGCCGTCCTGTTGAAACCAAATGTTGCCAATATCCTCCTCTTCAGTTTTTGTGAACAAAAATTCGTTCAACATGGCCCGATAACGATCGCCATTGACTGTAACGGCCACTCCTTACTCATTTTCGAAGAAAAATGGCCCAATTATGCCTCTGGACCAAAATCCGCACCAAACTGTGACTCGTTTTGGGTGTATCGGCTTTTCAATGTATGCGTGCGGGTTTTCTGTGCCCCAAATGCGACAATTTTGCTTGTTTACATACCCGCCAAGATCAAAATGAGCTTCATCTGAAAACATGATTTTTTTTTGGCAAAATCGGCATCTTCTTCTTTGGCATATTTCCCAGCGTTGTTCAAACGTATACACAACCATATTCGTTCAGCGGAAGGATAAAACTAATTATCTGTCAAATCAGACATGAGCTAAGTGTTACCATTCACGAAATAAGCACTAGTTGAAAAAAAAAACGTTTGATGGCGGACCCTTTACAAGGAATAACTCATAGAGAACAAAAGAGGGTTGAGGACCCTGGATAGATTTACGAGTATGTAACAGCGTAGAAAGTTCATCGAGTAAGCAGATAGTTCTTGGACGATATTCAGTGAGGTGCTCCTAGATACACATTCCCCGGCAAATCTTCCCTGGAGTTGGATATTCAGTGATAATCCACAAGCTTTGGTCCAAACACCATTATGTACACAGAAATTTACTGTTTGGTGTGCTGCAGCTACAGCAAGCTGTATGGGCCAGGCCGGCGGATTCATCAATCCATATGTACTAAAAAACGATGATGTGGAGAATGTTACTGTCAACGGGGAATGGGGGATCTACGTATCCAATAGTTCCCATCTATTCCCATGATGGGGACTGGAAATGATACCAGATAGGTCACCAGTCCTAGATTTTCTGGAGTCTAACTGGTAGTATCTTCGTGAGGACCTTATTTGGTGCAACGTGGTGGCTGTGGTTGAAACCAAAATCGCTGGGAGAGAACATTCTCGGATATGGAGTTGCAAACCAACCTGCATGTTCGCATCAAATCATATTTATACCCTCACTTTAGTGATACGAGGGTATATATCATTTGCTACGGAAAAAAGTGTAACACATCGTTTTGGGTCATTTTAAGTCGAATGAGTAATGTCCCTCCGTCTGTCTGTCTGTATGTCGGCCTGTCTGTCTGTCTGCTGGCTGGTGCGCACGATAACTCTCGAAAGGAGTAACCTATTGACTTCAAATTTGGTATGCGGTAATATTTTTATCTATCTCCAGATGAGTTCGAAGATGGGCTATTTTGGTACACTACTTCTAGTACCTCCCCCACAAAGGGTTAAAATGTTGTGAAATATTGATTCTTTAATAACTTCTATACTACTTATTCGAATCTTCTGAAATTCTACACATAATATCAGTATCTTAGTCACTATCACTTGGAGAAAAATGGGCGAAGTTGCCGCACCCCTTTTGGTACCTACCACACAAATGGACCATTTTGCACCAAAAGTTAACTGCTTATAACTATAATATCACTTCATGCAAATACTTGAAATTTTGTACAGTGTAATACTTTTATAATACCTTTAGTCCAGTGAAAATTGGGCGACACGCCCCTTTTGGAACCTCCCACACAAATGTCCAATTTTGCACTAAAATTTAACAGCATATAACTTGAATACCAGTGAAGAAATATACTTGACATTTTTTGCACTGTTATGCTTTTATAGTGCCTACAGTCCTGTGAAAAACGATGGTTATTGCCACGCCCCTTTTGGTACCTCTCACACAAATGTACAATTTTATACAAAAAGTTAAGAGCTTATAGCGTGAGTACCAATGCATGAAAATACAACAAAATTTTGCACAGTGTAATATTTTGAAAGAACTTATAGCTCTTAAAAAATGGGCGTTATCAACACGCTCCTTTTGGTACCTCCCACACAAAATGGCCAAATCATATCAAAATTATTATAACTTTAATATACCAGTTCACATAAACGCTTACAATTCGGTACAGTGCAATATATTTGAAGTATGTACAGTTTAGCGAAAAATTTAAGCCCCCTCTGGTACCTCCCATACAAATTGACAGATTAAATCATGTAATATTTCATTTTACAGTACTCACAAAGTGAGGGTATACCTTAGTCGGTTTACACGACTGAAACTTTCTTACGTGTTTTTTCTTTATTTTAATTTAAAGTTCTGTAACTCTAAAAAATACCCGATGTATTCCCAGAATTTCATACCTAAATGTTATTCTCTAGAACTTAAATAAGTGAAATCGGAATGGACTATATTAAAACTATTTAACCGATATTGCTCATGGTTCATCCTGCGTCATTTTCGAAAAAATACGGCCCAACGACACTTCCAGACAATAATGCGCAATAGTCACTTTTTTCCGAATGCAATGGCTTTTCCACAACCGCTCTTAGGTTCTCCGAGATGTAACCTGATGTAACCACCGAGTGAGAAATGAGCTTCATCGCTAAAAAAATGTTGTTCGCAAACCAATCTTCTTCGGTTGTTAAACGATTAATATTCCTAAATGGATAAATGACAAACCTTTCACTTCAAAATGACAGTTATCTTAATATTAAATTTAAGTAGAACCCCGAAATTCTAGACTAATCGGTAGCTAAGTATTCAAGGCCATACTTAGCTACCGATTAGTCTAGAATGGCCAACAATTTAAATTCGATTTGATCCTCGGATTTGAATTCAAATCACGAGGACCCACGGATTGACTATCGAGTTAAATATGGCCCACTTTAATTAATATTTTTTCTTGAATCTGATAAGAAGACTCTGCTAAATTTCCTTATGACCGCTTTTCACATAGATATTTGCTAGTTGGTTTTTGATCTCAAGGATATATTAAGAGACAACATCGCTAAATCGAAAACTGTCAACAGTATTTTAGACAACATTTCCAATGACAGTATTCTCAATGGAACGAAGGGAATAAGAAAGTAATAATAGAAGAAAGAAAACAATTGAAAAAAAATGTCAATCTCATATATAGTATGTATATTAAATATTCAATAATAACGTGAAAAGAATTGAAACACGTGGCGATCAGCTTATAATAGATGGGAAAGGGCTTGTCTGGAACGAAAAAAAATAGCTTATGTGTGGACAAATAAACGGAAAGGCTTTCCTGAAAAATATGTATGGTGATATGGTAGGCAACCTTAAATTAGATTATAATACACCTTTAATCAAATCATTATCAAAAAAGTAATTAATATAAAAAATTTTATATTTATTGGGAAGCTAAAATGCCCGATAAATGTGTCCCAACATTGTATAGAAACTAATGGTGATTTCGTTTCTGCAAAAAATTTTAATAGTTTTTCTACATTTTACACTTAAACCGCATTTTTAGTTTCTATTGTAAAAATGATGCAGCCGTATGAACGGGTTTTGATTTCGTTTGTAAAATTATTACACTCCGCAAATGCGAAAATATCGCATTTTCCACACTTAGCCCAGTCCACGGTGTGGAGTGTTGCACCGAAAAAAAGCAAACTTCAGAACCAAACCTAATTGAAGGCGTACATTCTTAATGCACTATCAAATGGTTGCGCCATAATTTAGGTATGGTTTTTACTCACCGGACGATTTTTGTTCGATTGTTAGCATGCAAAATGCAAAATTATCAGTGGGTGCAGGGGGAATTTTTTAAATGTCGTAACATGATGTTGTTATATTATTATACAATGTGGTTATTATATTATACAGAAACGAAATCACCATAAGTCTTCAAGAAAATATTGTAATTTAAAACCAGTAAGGGAAGGCAGAAAGTCGGGCGGGCCGACTATATAATACCCTACACCTCCCTAACAATGCGATAAGGGTCATTGCCATAATAATTTGGAATAATTGGTAAATGGGTAGAAACATATTATCTAATTCTGAAACGATAATCGCTAAATTAAGCAATATTCGTTCCTAAATTGAGAAACATCTTTCTGGAAAATTTTAATGATCGGAAGTAAAATACAACTTCTAAAGCGGTTTGATACCACATCAGGAGGAACATATATATGGAGCTTTAATATAAATCTGAACCGATCTTCCCTGAATACTTATTCATGTAAACAGACCTCCTTCTGTCGAATTTCGTACTGATCGGATATAAAATACAGTCTCTACAGCGCTTACATGTCAAATCGGGGGTAACATATATATGGGAGCTATATCTAAATCTGAACCGATTTACTCCGAATTTGGCAGTATTCCTTCATGTAATAAGAAACCTCTTTCTGCCGAATTTCGCACTGATCGGATATAAAATACAGTTTTTACAGCGCTTACAGGTCAAATCGGGGGTAACATATATATGGGTGTTATATCTAAATCTAAACCGAGTTTCTCCGAATTTGGCAGTACTCCTTCATGTAGAAAGAAACCTCTTTTTGCCGACTTTCGCACTGATCGGATATAAAATAACATTTTTACAGCGCTCACATGTCAAATCGGGGGTAACGTATATATGGGGGCTATATCTAAATCTGAACCGATTTCTTCGAAATTTAACAGTGTTCATTCATATAATAAGAAACCTCTTTCTGCCGAATTTCATACTGATCGGATATACAATAAAGTCTTTACAGCGCTTACATATCAAATCGGGGCTAACATATATATGTGGGTTATATCTAAATCTGAACCGATTTTAACCAAATTCAATAGGGATCGTCCTTGGGCCAAAAAAGATATGTGTAAAGTTTCGTCGAGATCGGACCATAATTGCGACCTGTACTTTGATTACAAGAATACATGCACAGACAGACAGACGGGCATAGCTAAATCAACTCCGAAATTGGTTCTAAGTCGATCGGTATAATAAACGATGGGTCTATTTCTTCTCTTTTTGGGTGTTACAAACAAATGCACAAAGTTATAATACCCTGTACCACAGTGTGGTGTAGGGTATAAATAGTTCCATAGGGAGTAATGTTTTCACCTTGGGGAGTAAATTTTTTTTCACCACGCAATGTTTCAATACCTGGAAAATTTCGACATTTTTGTTTTATTGGAAACTCAACATCAAAACAAGTAAGAAAGTTTCAGTCGGGTAAACCGACAAAGGTATACCCTCACTTTGTGAGTAATGTAATATAGAATATTACTCGAATTATTCTGTCAATTTGTGTGGGGGGTACCAGAAAGGGCGTGGCAACTTCGCCCATTTTTCTCGAGTTGATAGCGACTAATAAGTTAATACTATGTGTGGAATTTCAGAAGATTCGAATAAGCAGTATAGCAGTTATTAAAGATCAATTTTTCACAACATTTTAACCCATTGTGGGGGAGGTACTAGAAGGAGTGGGCCAATATGGCCCATCTTCGAACTTAGCCGGAGATAGAAAAAAATATTACCACATACCAAATTTGAAGTCAATCGGTTACTCCTTTCGAGAGTTATCGTGCGCACCAGCCAGCAGACAGACAGACGGACGGACATTGCTCATTCGACTTAAAATGACCCAAAACGGTTTTCCTCCGAACATACTTGGGGTCTTAGGTCACTCCTTCGATGTGTTACACTTTTTTTTGTAGCAAATGATATATACCCTCGTCACACTAAAGTGAGGGTATAAAAATCAAGTGAACTTTGAAAATAAGTTCAAAAGTTTCAACACTGCTTGAAACCCAGCTTCAAGGAATGGCAGCCGAGGTAGAGGATTTGGAGGGATGGTCTGTAGTGTTAGAAAAGATTTGGAAACTGATGGATTCAAAGTTAGACTAATTCAATGAGCTGACATGATTATTATCACGCGAAACTTAAACGCAATTAATTTTGAAATAATTGCAGTATATATATACACGGGGAAAAACGACTTTTTATATACTTGAATCGAAAGAAAATATATTTAGAACACACATTTTTAAATATTGTACATTTCTTAGCAAATAAATTACATTTAAAAATCAATAAAATATAACGGGTGCTCCAAGTAGGGATACTTTTTTCAATAGCCTTTTTTGATAGATCTCGTGTGAGTCGTGTCCAGAGTATGAAGTCGCCGAGCTGAGCCGCCGATTTTAGCCGCCGCCGAGTTGAGCCGCCGATTTTAGCCGCCGCCGATCTTTGCGGCTAAAATCGGCTGAAACACAGTCGCCGTTCCATAGAAAAACTTTAAAATATGGATAGATACAATTTACATTTTTGATAAGCAAATAGCTATATAGCAGATATATCGTCCCCTTAATGGAAGAATAATGTGTACGCATATACACTATTATTTTTTATTGCATTCTAAGAATCTACGCAATTGGTTCTATATCTGTTGAAATTCTACTTCCACAAATTGGGTGTTTGAAATTGTTCATTAATATATGAGAATATCAGTTTTCAATTTCACAAAAACTTCAAATATGATTTTCTCGAAACGACAAATAAATTATACACTATTCATTTATTTGATGGACGATATGGAAGTGAGTGATTTTCGTTTTGATTTGTTTATTGTCACAAGTAACAGAAAAATAATTATAAAAATTCTTTTTTGAAAGAAATAATAAGATTTTTAATTTATTATTAGATTATATACATATAGAGATAAAAATATTTTCGGAAAAAAGAGCAATGGAGTATTAAAGAATAGTATAACATATAAATTAATACCTCCATTCTAGAGAATCAATCAAGTTAAGCTCAAAACAGTAGAGGTCATTCTATTTAAAACCCAAGGTAATTCCACACAAATTTAAAATTTCACTAAAACGTCGATTCGCCCCTCCTGGAAACAACCTGTTTCGACTTAAGCTATGTATAGACAAATGGCGGGAAAATAGCGCCATTGTCAGAAAAACATTTTATTGACCACTGTCTATAAAATATTTTTATTGGCAATCCTTCATATAAATATTTACAAAATTCTGAAGATGATAGAGTGGTGTCTATCGAAACTGCAGTCAATTCTACCAAGCAATTAAAACTCTCTACCAATTTTTGTATTTGTTTCTATTACTTTCTTGGAATAGACAGAAAGTAAATGGAACATATGGTCTCAAATCAAATAAATTCTGACTGAATAACAAAACAACAGACCAACAATAAATAACAACACATACAAACACATGAGGTACGATGACGTCGTCATTAGCCGTTGACAAAACTACATTTGTTTTCGTGGTTCGCGATGCGAACCCAAGCAATAAACAAAAATGTATTGGTATGAGAGTTTTAGTATGTTGACTTAGTTCGGCAAAATACGGGTTTGGTTAGCAGTTCTTGTTAAATTCAATTTACTGCTTCCTCAAGTATTTCAGCTGATTTAAGTTAAAGACATACACTATTGCTACTGAATTCTGAAGATGATAGAGTGGTGTCTATCGAAACTGCAGTCAATTCTACCAAGCAATTAAAACTCTCTACCAATTTTTGTATTTGTTTCTATTACTTTCTTGGAATAGACAGAAAGTAAATGGAACATATGGTCTCAAACCAAATAAATTCTGACTGAATTTACAAAATATATTTAAAATATATGCAATTGTAAGGGTTTCTTGCATTCGTCTTCATCTTTGCCTAACAATCTGTCATTATCCGTGCATTTGCGGCACTTTAACTGGGTTGATAAAGTTGTCCGATCTGACAATCATCTATATGTAGCGTTAGCATACTTTGAAAATAGAGTATATCATAGAGCCGCATAGCGGCATGGAATCGATGATTTGTTCACCTCACAATATCTTACAATTAACTTATGGCGAATTCTTTTCTGCAAAAAAGTGCAACACTTGCATTGCTCTTTTTCCGAAAACTGCACTATAATATCGCTTTTTTGAAATTTTGAAATTTTAGTTGTGCTAAATTCGAGTAACTTAATTACCAAATTTCAAAATAGTATCACAAAAAAGGCCGTTTTCGGAAAAAGGGCAATGAAAATGTTCCACTTTTTTGCAGAAAAGAATACGCCATTAAAAACATCTATTATTTAAGAATAAATACCAGAGCTTAACTTTTCACCTATTATTTTAAAAGTTAAAATGTCTATTATAGAGCCGCCGTATGTCAATTTTATGTCGGCTTAGCCGCCTAGCCGCCGCCGCCGATCTATAATTTTCAATGGCAGCCGCCGCCGCCGCCGCCAATTTTGGGTCGGCTTCATTCTCTGGTCGTGTCATGCTGTTATGTTATTTTTGTTAAGTATTGTTTGGCATTTCATCATGGAAAGACTTACGCGAGAACAACGTTTACAAATCGTACAACTTTATTACGAAAATTCACGTTCTGTGAGGAATGTGTTTCGTGCACTTCGCTCAACTTATGGTCAACATAATCGGGTCTTACGATCATGTGTGAGTCGTGTCATGCTGTCATTTTATTTTTGTTAAGTATTGTTTGGCATTTCATGGAAAGACTTACGCCTGAACAAGATTTACAAATCGTTCAACTTTATTACGAAAATTCACGTTCTGTGAGGAATGTGTTTCGTGCACTTCGCTCAACTTATGGTCAACATAATCGAGTCATCGAAAATTGGACCATTTGAGACGTAGCCGCGGCCAACATTTGATAGACATAATCTTCAAAAAATAAATGCCAAAGAATTGTCTTTCAAATGATAATAAACATTCCCCATTCAATTTCAATTTTGTGTGTTTTTTTCTTTAAAAAAGTAGGGAACCTCGAAATGGATCACCCTATATTTGGAACGCATATATTAATATGTTACAACAAAATATATTTACAAACAAAATTTCTAAATAAAATATGTTTTTAAATACAAATAGAGCGCCCCAGTAGGCGAGTTGGTAGCGTACTCGCCTATGAGTTTGGGGGTCGTGGGTTCGATTCCCACCAGAGGCTCTGGTCTGTCGCTGCAAACATTTAGCCATATGGTCTTTGTAACCCGGCCTTTCCCTGGACCATAAAATTAGAATATAAATTTACTTTGTATTGTAATTCATATAAAATAAAATAAAATAAAATAAATAAATACAAATAAATTTATTGTTTAGAAATTTATCCAAATATATTTTATTTAAAAAAGAGTTTCAAAACTTTTGCTAACTTTTTCTAATTTCAGTTTTAATTTTTCCTTAACTTCTGTTTTAAATCAATCGTTTAAAATTTCTGAGCATTCCAAGCCATCATTAGTTATTAATCCTCCAAGTAATTTATTTTGATCCAAGAATATACCATTTAAATTATTATTATTTATTATTTTAACGAACATGAAAAATTTCCAAAAAATTAATTTTGAACAAATGACAAATTTAACACAATTTATATATTTTCTGAATACTTAAATGCAAATAAATATTTGTTTCGGGAGTAATTGTTCCAAATAAAACCATATTGGAATGTAAACAAAGATTTGTTTAGAACAACATATTATCAAATATATTATTTTTGTGGGTACAAAATATTATATGTTTAGAGTCTACCCTAAACATATAAATGTTTCAAGCCGAATATGTTTGGGACAATATACTACAGATGCGATGTTTTTCAGCGTGTACTAAATGAAGTAGTTGAAACAAACGATACACCAAAAATTATAATTGGGGATCACACCATTCGCGTTGGAGAAGAGCAGCTTTTACCAAGAGAAATATTGGTGGTATCCACCATATGCAGTAAAAATAGAAAATCAAACGATAAGATAACGAATGCTAGCGGTAAAAAATATATAGAATTTTGTAATGATATTGGTCTAGCGGTATTAAATATGAGAACCACAGGGGACGAAGAAGAGCGTTTTACTTTCACAAAAAAATGCCAGTTCTGTAAGCAGCTTCAACATTGGGAACGAAATGTGGTCGGATCATTTTCCGATTATATTGAAGCTGCAAGTAACTGAAGTAATTCAATTATAAAGCAGAAAAATAAATGTACTGCCAAAGTTAATCTGGAATAACAAAAACAAAAGGAAATATCAGGAGACCTAAAATAACAAATAATACAAACTGAACAATTTGTTTCTTTGAACGCATTTTTAACTACCACTTTAACTTTTGGTGCACAATAGTGCATTTGTGTGGGAGGTACCAAAAGGGGCGTGGTAATTTCGACCATTTTTCTTACGGTGTTAGGGACTAATAAACTAATAATAAATAGTATTTCAATAAACGTTAACCCTTTGTTGTGAAGGTACTAGATGGAGTGGACCATTAAAGCCCATCTTCATCAGTCGGTTACTCCTTTCGAGAGTTATCGTGCACACCAGCCAGCAGACAGACGGACGGAAGGCCATTGTTCAAATGATTTAAAATGAACCAAATCGAATTTCCTCCAAACATACTTGGGGTCTTAGGTCACTCCTTCGATGTGTTACTTTTTGGCTAGTCATATACACATGAATTCAAATATATACAGTTGCCGATCATCACATTTGAACATTTACTGGAGAAAATGAAATATAAGTACGTACAAATATGTACATTTTTAGTTACGGTAAAATTTCTGAAATATAGAATTTTATTACAAAATTTAAAAATACCTATTCATTAAACCCGTAAGGGAAGGCTAAAGTCGGGCGGTGCCGACTATATAATACCCTACACCACTCTCGTAATATTGAATAACTCTGATATATAAATTTTGTAATTCATGTATAAATTGTTTACATAAATTTACTTTTGGGACATTTTATACTTAAATAATACCCTGTACCACAGTGTGGTGTAGGGTATAAAAACGATTGGATCTAAAGAGCCAAATCAGATGAAACATATATATGGGAGCTATAGCTAAATCTTAACCGATTTTCTTCAAATTCGTCAATGTTGGTTCATGGATCAAGAAACTCTACCATTCTAAATTTCAAAATGATTGGATGTAAAATACAGCTTCTACAGGACTAAAGAGCAAAATCGGACGAAACATATATATTGGAGCTATAGCTAAATCTTAACCGATTTTCTTCAAATTCGGCAATGTTGGTTCATGGATCAAGAAACTCTACCATTCTAAATTTCAAAACGATCGGATGTAAAATACAGCTTCTATAGGACTAAAGGGCCAAATCGGACGAAACATATATATGGGAGCTATAGCTAAATCTTAACCGATTTTCTTCAAATTCGGCAATGTTGGTTCATGGATCAAGAAACTCTACCATTCTAAATTTCAAAACGATTGGATGTAAAATACAGCTTCTATAGGACTAAAGGGCCAAATCAGACGAAAGATATATATGGGAGCTATATCTAAATCTGAACCGATTTAAACCAAATTCAATAGCGATCTTAACAGCCGCGAAATACTCCAAACTGCAAAATTTCAGAACGATCGGAGTGAAATTGTAGTCGACCAACAACTTTACATGGACAGACGGACGGACGGACGGACATCGTTAAATCGACTCAGCTAGTGATTCTGAGTCGATCGGTATACTTTAAGGTGGGTCTAGCTGTGTTATTTTTAGGTGTTACAAACATCTGCCGTGAAACAAACTTATAATACCCTGTTCCACAGTGTGGTGTAGGGTATAAATATAAATAATAAATTATTGGATTCAGAAAATTAATAGATATTTTCTTTAAACAAGTTTTATTTTCATTCTTATTATATATTCGTCGTTTTCTATTTTCAATCAATTTTGGATGAATTTTTGAATACAACTAAAAATCTTAGAGACAAAAAAACAAGTAAAAGCGTTAAGTTCGGCCATGCCGAATCTTATGTATATACCCTCCACCATGGATTGCATTGAATTTTCATCGTGTTTTTGTTTAAGCAAATTATTGAAATAAGGTTCGCTCTTCATCTGAAAAATGTGGTATTTTTATACCCTCCACCATAGGATGGGGGGTATATTCATTTTGTCACTCCGTTTGTAACACCTCTAAATATTGATCTGAGACCCCATAAAGTATGTATATTCTTAATCGTCGTAAAATTCTAAGACGATTTAGCCATGTCCGTCTGTCCGTCCGTCCGTCTGTGGTAATCAAGCTACAGTCCGCAATAATAGAGCTTGGTTGATCAAATTTGGTACAAACACTTCTTATAGTTGCAGGTTGTTTGGGATTGCAAATGGGCCATATCGGTCCATATTTAGATATAGCTCCCATATATAGCATCTAACTTGTTGTGATTCCTACTGTTCTCATCTACTATATTTTTTGTGTTTTCGGTGTTATTTTCTTTAGATTTGAGTTATTTTGTGAGGTCACATGCTATCCATGGTGGAGGGTATATAAGATTCGGCATGGCCGAACTTAACGCTTTTACTTGTTATGGCTTAAAATAGCTTTTTTGAGAGCTACATCTACACGGAGACTACTACAAAATAAAATTTGATTTGTATAAATTTTACTGAAATGAATTGTGGTCAAAATAGAATACAACTGCGGAGTTTCAGCAAAATTTCTTAGAAAATGTGGTGTTTATGGCCTAAATAAGCCTTTTTGGGAGCGACATCTATAGGTGTGCTATAATAAAATATGAAGAGATATAGAAAAATTTACTGCGAAAAATTCTTGCTTAATTAAATATGTACAAACTGCAAAGATTCAGTTAAAATGTTAGAAAATGTGGTACTTATGGCTTAAATTTGTATATTTTGGAGCGACCTCTATAGGTTGATTATAACAAAATATGAACGAATTTGTAAAATTTTTGCTGTGATAAATTATTGTCAAAATAGAATACAAACTGCAAAGTTTCTGCTAAATTGCTTTCAAAAATATGGGATCTAAGTCTTAAACACAGTATTTTGGAGCGACATCTATAGGGGAACTGTATCATAACATTGACTGATATGGCCCATTAGCAATCCCAAACAACCTGCAGCTATAAGAAATATTTCTAACAAATTTGATCAACGTAGCTTTATTATTACGTACTGTAGAGTGATTACAACAGACGGACGGACAGGGCTGAATCGTGTTAGAATTTTACGACGATTAAGAATATATATACTTTATGGGGTCTCAGATCAATATTTAGAGGTGTTACAAACGGAGTGACAAAATGAATATACCCCCCCCCCCCCCCATCCAATGGTGGTGGGTATAAAAATGCCCTAAATCCAGGGGTAAATCAAATCGTCAAACAGCAATACTGCTTCGAATTCTTCTTCACAACAGAGAACGATAGAGAAAATTTGTACTCTGTAAAATTAAGAGAGTTATTGAGGTGAAGAGAAAAAGTGCCTGTGGACATCTATATTATACTAGCTGGACCCGGTCCACTTCGTTGCCCCAGATATCAGTTTTTCGATTCCGTCCATTTTTATTGAAGATTTAGAAAATAACTCCACTAACGTGTGTTCCAAATTTCGTTCTTCTAGGGTCAACACTTTTTGAGATAATCGGATTTTAAGTAATGCCACGCCTACTCCTGCCCCGCCCACATTTTTCCAAAATTTTTTTTCCCTAAACCATCTCTGACAAAGAACCTTTCAAACAAAAGAAAAACAAATAAAATCGGTCCAGTGGTTTCAGAGTCTATAGCATACATACATACATACATACATACAAACATACAAACATTTTTCCATTTTTATATATATAGATTTTTAATAACGTGGTGCGACATCTATTGCATATTGTGAACAATGAAGTTTATTTTTATCTTATTTAACTGATTATTAGTTAACGCCTAAGGTTATGCTTTATTTTTTAACTATATATTATTTGAATTTGTTAAATATCAACTGAAGATATTTATAGTTGCCGATGTAGTAATAAGACGTTCGTATTTACATTTAACAACTATCTAATTCTATTTATTATTACTAAAACTAGTTCACAATATGTATCTTACGAAGTATTACTAAAAATGTTACCGTTGACGACGAAGACTTCTCTAGGAATCAGCTGTTGTTTTCTCCCCCTCTGGTTCGTTACAACGTTGCCAGATTGTTTGTCATTCGAACACGGCGGTCTTGGTGCAGCCACATATTCTTATAATTTGTAGACACTAACTAAAGTAGATGCCTAGTATTTTGTGAATATTGGAGCAGAATATGTACCGATTTCTTTCACATAAACTTTCTTGATTTGGAAACAAAATTTGCTATATAATCCAAACAATTCGATGTGGTATAGCCAATAAGACAAAATTTATGGCCAATTGAATTTATATTTAAAAAAACTAAAATCGTTTTTGGCATGGAATGACTCATACTCGTATGTAGTATTTTGGAGATATAGAGAAAATTATAAAACGAAAGTATAAAATATTTATATTCGCCTTAAGATTTTATTAATCAGACGGAAAAGACAACTATCACGGCCATAAACATTTTGTTCACCCATGGTGGTCAACTTCGAGGATCTGTAGCTCAGCCCCTGTATACCATAGGAGGCCCAAATTCAAAACTTAACTGCGCTAATACCTCTTCTACAAGCACGACAAGTTGTGTTGAATTCGGTTAACTTGTTAAGAAACGGGCTAATTATTTCCTTTTTTAATTCCTCCACTGTGCGGTCCCCGTCATCGTAAGTTGCGCATTGACCTCAGCGATTGGAGGCTTATCAGTTTGGGCTTAAGAGTAGCTAATTTCAGCCTTCTATCTTCAACGGTTAAGGAATAACCATTATTTGAATTTCACAGTCTTAAGGACACTGAGACAAACATTTTATTCCCTCCCACGAAAGGGACTATATACAATTAAAACTTTAGGGAACTAGTAGGAAAATGGCCTTTCTTCTTAATTAGTGATCGGTTGTCCTTTTCACAGGACTATTAAAAATATAGTGGGAGTGAATAAAATGTTTTTTGTCTCAGTGTCCTTCAAAAAACAGTGTGACAAAACTGCATACTCACTTTTTATACCCTACACCACACTGTGGTACAGGGTATTATAACTTTGTGCATTTGTTTGAAACACCCAAAAGGAGAAGAAATAGACCCATCGTTTATTATACCGATCGACTTAGAATCACTTTCTGAGTTGATTTAGCTATGTCCGTCTGTCTGTCTGTGCATGTATTCTTGTAATCAAAGTACAGGTCGCAATTATGGTCCGATCTCGACAAAACTTTATGCATATATTTTTATTGGCCCAAGGACGATCCCTGTTGAATTTGGTTAAAATCGGTTCAGATTAAGATATAGCCCCAATATATATGTTAGCCCAGATTTGACATGTAAGCGCTGTAAAAACTTTATTTTATATCCGATCAGTCTGAAATTCGGCAGAAAGAGGTTTCTTATTATATGAATGAACACTGTTAAATTTAGAAGAAATCGGTTCAGATTTAGATATAGCCCCCATATATACGTTACCCCCGATTTGAAGTGTAAGCGCTGTAAAAGTGTTATTTTATATCCGATCAGTATGAAATTCGGCAGAATGAGGTTTCTTATAATACGAATGAACACTGTTAAATTTGGAAGAAATCGGTTCAGATTTAGATATAGCCCCCATATATACGTTACCCCCGATTTGGAGTGTAAGCGCTGTAAAAATGTTATTTTATATCCGATCAGTATGAAATTCGGCAGAAAAAGGTTTCCTATTATTTGAATGAACACTGTTAAATGTGGAAGAAATCGGTTCAGATTTAGATATAGCCCCCATATAAACGTTACCCCCGATTTGACATATAAGCGCTGTAAAATGTTATTTTATATCCGATCAGTGCGAACTTCGGCAAAGAGAGGTTTCCTTCTACATGAAGAAATACTGCCAAATTCGGAGAAAATCGGTTCAGATTTAGATATAGCCCCAATATATATGTTACCCCCGATTTGACATGTAAGCGCTGTAGAGACTGTATTTTATGTCCGATCAGAAGAGGTATTTTTACATGAATGAGTATTCAGGGAAAATCGGTTCAGATTTATATATGACATCCGTATATATGTTCCTCCTGATTTGGTATCAAAGCGCTATAGAAGTTGTACTTTACTTCCGATCATTAAAATTTTCCAGAAATATGTTTCTCAATTTAGGAACGAATATTGCTTAATTTAGCGATTATCGGTTCAGAATTAGATATATCCACATATATATGTTCTTATCCATTTACCAATTATTCCAAATTATTATCGCATTGTTTGGGAGGTGTAGGGTATTATATAGTCGGCCCCGCCCGACTTTCTGCCTTTCCTTACTGGTTTAGTTTGAGATGGTTAATTAAGGCATGTTTTCGTTACAAGCTAGCACTTTTAGTTTAGCACTTTGCAACGAAAACAACTGACTTCCACTAACTGGCACATAAGCAATAAGTGGCGGATTTTCACTATCTGGTAGCAATGGTGTCATGAGTTGCGAAGAAAGAACAGTGCGAAACAGACAAAAAAATCGTGAAAAGTATTTGTAAAACATATATTTACAATTCTATGTTCAATTGTTTACACTCTTTTTGCAAATATTAAAATAATTTCCCATTTTTGTTCTTCTTCTTCCCGTTAATTCACAATAATTGATAAAATCTCTCCAAAAATGGGATGCCATATTGCTAAATATAGGGTGCCCAATCTGGCAACATCATACTCGATTAAGACATGAACACAAGCACCAAACTTCATCGGGAACTAATAGTGCTTAAAAGTGCTTAGCTCCCCATACAAATTAAGCACTTATGGTGTAACGAAAACACGCCTTTAATAATGCCAAAAAATGTTTTCTTTTTAATTTTTTTTTAAAAAGAAAGATGGATTTTGGTCTACTCTCATATCCAAAGTACGATTGTGATTTTATGATATGTGTAAGTGCCATAACTTCCTGACAATTATTCTGAAAGTTTACAGGTCAGTTTAATAAATATATTACACTTAATCAGAAAAATTCCGAAAACCGCCCAAAAATTTCAAATAATATCTCATACGATAATTCAATTTCAAAGAATGTTCCTTTAAAATTTAACAAATATTTTAAAGTTTAAAGAAAGAAAAAAAAAAACACATGAACACGTTTTGTACACACATCTTGTGTGACTTTACAAATCATTGTCACGTAACCGGAAAGCATATTTACACATTTTTTAGTTTGATTTTGTGCAATATTTGCACTCCTTCCGGAAACCAAAAGCGTAGAAGTCAATTATAGAAAAAACTGCTAAAGTTTTTTTCTCTGATGATTTCTGCACATGTCGTTACACCCCCATTCCACCAAAAAATATTAGGTAATATCTTCAGCATTGTCGTGCAAAGGAAGCAATGAATGTATGCCACACATCTTGAGCTGACAAAAAAATTCCCACTTTTGTGTATTAGTTCAGATTTTCCCCCGTAGTATTCTTCATTTTTAAAAAATTGTTCACGTGTGTGACACAATTTCGTTTGCTCATTCGTTTCGTAGCCACAATATCACGTTTATATCAAAATTCTTATTTTTTTGTATCTTCTCTTACTTCTGTTAAGGGAAAGAGCCTTAAGGAATACAGGATCCATTTTTTTCGAACACAGAAATTTACTATTTATAACTGCAAAAGGCATAACAGTGGTTGGCAAAAAAAAAATCAAGAATGAGGTGGAGCTCACAGCACCTGGTGTTCCCTTTATCCTTCACTTTTTTCCTTTCTTCCCCCATCCCTTTCGGTACTCAATGAAATAGAGTTAAGAAAGCCATTCACAAGACTTGCCACACAGCTGTGGCAAGCAAGCAAAGTGTACGGAAAAGAGCAAAACATTAAATCTCAAACAGAAAATTGATACACACTACAACTGTAACCATTTTCAACATTAAATTAAATGTGGAACTTACACAGAGCTCAGCAGCACAAATGTAGATGAAAATCTATCTGCCACCGAGGCATCAACACATTCTCACACAAACACACATTACATACACACACTGAGCCACTCTCATGTACGTGTATACATCCGTATCCGCATCCTTGTCAGCGTTACTATCAACATAAGCATCACATCGCGTCGCGTCGAGTCGTCGGTTCAATTCAGTTCATGTGACACATTGTAACGCTGTAATGTATACTTTAAAGCTTTATCTTTATCCTTTTCCCATTAGTAATATTGATGGCACACACGCACACACTCACACTTACACAGTCACATCTATACCCACACGAACGCAACAACATGAACAGTAGCAGGAGCAGTTCATTTTCAACACATGCACATGTTACAAAACAACGCATGCGATGATACTTGTAAAAGTTTTGTTAGAAAAATTTACCAAATCAAGTTAGAAAGTTTCAGCCGAGTAAAGTATTGTAGCATATACTCGAGTTTAGGGAAATACAGGGAGTCTCAAAATAATGTTTATATTTAGTGGATTGAGTAAAAACAGAATAAGCCTACTGTCGAGGACATGTTTATTAATTGTACAATAGGTTAAGTTAGGGTAGAAACCGGAGTAACCAGCTAACATACCACGTGCCCCGTTGCCCCTCATTGGAATCATCTTGTTTGATAAACAAAGTTCTAAATTATACAAACATCAGTGCCGCACTGAAAAAAAATTGGCATAAAATTAAAGAATTGCTCTAAAGACGTCCTTAGTCTTCAATATAAGAACATTTTGTACTTAAAAATTAAGAAAATGTACTTACAATCAAGTAAATTACTTAATATTAATGAAATTATCTATATTTTAAGTACAAAATGTACTTATTTTGAAGACTAAAGACGTCTTTGGAGCAATTCTTTAATTTTATGAGAATTTTTTTTTCAATGCGGCAAGATCTGTCAAACTTCCCGGAAAAGCCGAACCCAGTATATCCAGACGTCGTTGACTCAATGTAGTACAGTAACAGTAATATGGTTCATTCGGGTAAACCGACTTAAGGACACCCTCATCTTCAGTCCCAAAAAATATTTGTAATTTTATTTATTTTTTTTGTTTTAATTAAATTACTATCAATTTAAGTTGCATTTAATAAGTTTAAAGTATGCTCTGTTTTTAAAGTTATAACCTGTTAACTTTTGGTGCAAAATGGTCCATTTGTGTGGACTTTTTATACCCTCCACCATAGGATGGGGGGTATATTCATTTTGTCACTCCGTTTGTAACACCTCTAAATATTGATCTGAGACCCCATAAAGTATATATATTCTTAATCGTCGTAAAATTCTAAGACGATTTAGCCATGTCCGTCCGTTTGTTGTAATCACGCTGCAATCTATAATACTTGAGCTAGGTGGCTGCAATTTGGTATAGATACTTCTTATAGCTGCGGGTAACTTGGGATTGAAAATGGGCGATATCGGTCCATATTTAGATATAGCTCCCATATATAGCATATAACTTGTTGTTATGCCTACTGTTGTCATCTACTATATTTTCCTACTGTTCTCATCTACTATATTTTTTTGTGTTTTTCGGTGTTATTTTCTTTAGGTTTGAGTTATTTTGTGAGGTCACATGCTATCCATGGCGGAGGGTGTATAAGATTCGGCATGGCCAAACTTAACGCTTACTTACTTGTTTTCACTGTTATCAGTAGACCAGAAATATTCAAAGATAATGCATCAAACTATTGGTACAAATAGAATTTGTATACAATAAAACATTTAAAAAAAAAAAACTGTTTTAAAAATTTTTTAGAATTTTTTCTGTTTCCATTTGAAGTTTGTTACGTTCGACACCGTAAGTGAAAAGTTCAAGCATCCGCCCGTATGTTGTAATCACGCTACAGTCTACAATAATTGAGCTAGATGACTGAAATTTGGTAAAGATAGTTCTTATAGATACAGGTAACTTGGGATTGAAATGGCCACTATCGGTCAATTTTTTGATATAACCCCATATATAGCATCTCCCCGATTTGACTTTTTAACCCCATCGAGACCACAACTGTCAACTGATCGGGCTGAAAGTTGGTAACTGGTGTTTATTAATGCCCAGAATCCTTCCCACGAACAACGTTAGTCATAGGTCCATGTTTTTATATAGCCCTTATACAAAGCTCCCTCTAGATTTTTCTTCGTAACGCCATAAAAACCTCAAATTTCTAAGAATTGAGCTGAAAGTTGGTATTAGGATTTTATTTGTACTGAAACCATTCCTATGCGATCCATGGTGGAGGGTATATAAGATTCGACATGACCGAAATTAGTCCGTCTTTATTGGTTTTATTTAAAAATAGTCATGGATAAAATGTCACGTTCGAACCAACTACAAAATTAAATTAAAAAATAAAAACACACCAAAGATATTTCTACCAAACAAAGAAGATTCAAAAACTTTATTGGAATTTCAGAAGATTCGAATAAGTAGTATAGCAGTTATTAAAGATTCAATATTACACAACATTTTAACCCTTTGTGGGGGAGGTACTAGAAGGAGTGGACCAATATTGCCCATCTTAGAACTTAGCCGGAGATAGAAAAAAATAATACCACATACCAAATTTGAAGTCAATCGGTTACTTTCGAGAGTTATCGTGCGCTCCAGCCAGCAGACAGACACACAGACAGACAGACGGACGGACATTGCCATTCGACTTAAAATGGCCCAAAACGGATTTCCGCCGAACATTCTTGGGGTCTTAGGTCACTCCTTCGATGTGTTTTTTTCGTAGGAAATGATATATAACATCGTCACACTAAAGTGAGGGTATCGTCACACTAAAGTGAGGGTATCGTCACACTAAAGTGAGGGTATAAA
Source organism: Eudasyphora cyanicolor (assembly GCA_963930755.1). Lineage (NCBI taxonomy): Eukaryota > Metazoa > Arthropoda > Insecta > Diptera > Muscidae > Eudasyphora > Eudasyphora cyanicolor. The sequence continues at coordinate 197,625,811 of OZ005737.1, read as the reverse complement.
TATCACGTTCAAAAATGACATTTTGATTTTTTCACATTATATTACTAAAAACTCTATTTCTAGATGATAGGTATCATGAAAAAGCAAAAAATGATGTTTTTTTTTTTAGGAGAAAAAGGACCTACGAATTATCTCGTAATTGTCTTCTGGAACAGAAATCGCTACGAATTATTTAATTCGTACGAGTTAATTCGTAGGTCCGTTTTCTCCTAAAAAAACATCATTTTAAATGTGTTAACAATACGTTAATGGGACCTGGAAAAAGAAAAGCTGTGCGGCCTTTCGAGTACCCAAAAATGGAGAATGCATTATGCCGATGGTTTTTGAAAATGAGAGACAAAAAAATTCCTGTTAGCGGACTTATGTTAAAAGAAAAGGAGAAACCCTTCATAATAAAATTGAATGAATGGATGGATGGCTTCAAAACTTCAAAAAGAGACACGGCGTTTACTTGCTTCAAATATCTGGAGAAAATCTTTCTTCACAGCCCCAGTTGGAGGATCCTTTCACATTGAAGCTGAAGACGAAAATTTAAGAGCTTGGATTAGTCAATGATCAGCTCTATAACGCTGACGAATCCGGATTGTTTTGGAAATTTTTACCACAAAAGACATACGTGTCTTGATAAGAAAAAAGCAGTTCCTGGTACAAAAACTGAAAAGCAGCAAGTAACATTCTTGTGTTGCGCAAACGCTGCAGGATCTCATCAACTTAAACTTCCTGTAGTTGTAAAGGCGGCTGTTTTCAGAATTTTAATTGTCCTGTTCATTATACACATTCTAAGTCAGCATGGATGACAGGTGCCATTTTTAAAGATTGGTTCCATCGTTTATTTGTTCCTGAGGTAAAATGTATCCACTTCTGTTAATTATGTACATATAATCTTGCAAGTTCTTTTGAACAATTTAGTTAAAACAATTTTTAAGAAACAAAAACTGCCGCTGAAAGCTATTTTCTTAATAGACAACGCTCCATCTCATCCATCTGAGGACGAACTAAATACTTAAGACGGCTGTATTTTTGCAATGCTTATGCCAGGGATGTAACGAACATTCGCATTCGTATATGCGAATGCGAATTATTCGCGCCATTTTGACATTCGCTTTCGCATTCGCAAAAACCATCTTTGGATTATTCGCATTCACTTTCGCAAAAATATATTTCATTATTCGCTTCCATTTGTTAAAAGTGTTAAATTTCCTTATTCCCTTCACACAATTTGAAGATATTAATACTCTTAGCAATGAAAACCTCTGCCACTTCTCTTCAAAACAGTTGAAAAAATAGTTTTGTCCTTGTGGTAACAGGAGGTAAAAATATGGAAAACAGTCTTAATACTTGAATATCCTGGAAAAGTATCAATTCAGTTCCTTAAATTTGTTGGTACTGAATGGTCAAACTATTATTCGCATTTACTTTCTCAAAAATGCAAATTTCACTATTCGCTTTCGCATTCGCAGAAAATATATTTCAATATTCGTTTTCGCATTCGCTTTCGCGAAAGTCACTTTCGTTACATCCCTAGTTTATGCCACCAAATGTAACCCCGCTCATACAGCCCATGGATCAAAACGCCATCAGGATTACAAAGCTTTATTACAGGAAATTAACAAGCGGACAACATTGAGTAGATGAAACGACATAAGGTTCCCGCGATAATCGGATATATGACGGAATGAAGTGTGTAATAGAAATAGACTTAAGGATTAAAATCAGCGTCTCCAGGCTGCTACAACAACAACAATATTAAAAAGGCGGAAAGATTCATAAAATTTTATTTTATTTAATTCAGAAATTACGCCACAACTAATTACGCTAGATTTGTTATTTGATTTCACCTTAATAGTCTGAAATCCCTAAATTTGGTCAAAAGCTTAAAACTACTTTACTTTGTTTTTTGCTTCTCCTGAAAAATCATGAACATGTGTTACGTTATTTTAGATTTCAGGTGACGATATGTCCCCTTACATATCCAGGAAAAAGGTCACAGCCTGCGTGGTGGACCAAAGACCTTCGTAAGTCAAGGCAGACTACTAGGAAATTGTACAACAAAGCCATTGTTTACCCCCTCTATCCTGTGAAAGGATAGAGGGGGTAAACAATTCCCTATACCCTACACCACTCTGTGGTACAGGGTATTATAAGTTTGTTTCACGGCAGATGTTTGTAACACCTGAAAATAACACAGCTAGACCCACCTTAAAGTATACCGATCGACTCAGAATCACTAGCTGAGTCGATTTAAGTCTGTATATATAGCTCCCATATATATATTTCGTCCGATTTGGCCCTTTAGTACTATAGAAGCTGTATTTTACATCAAATCCTTTTGAAATTTAGAATGGTAGAGTTTCTTGATCCATGAACCAACATTGCCGAATTTGAAGAAAATCGGTTAAGATTTAGCTATAGCTCCCATATATATGTTTCGTCCGATTTGGCCTTTTAGTCATATAGAAGCTGTATTTTACATCCAATCGTTTTGAAATTTAGAATGGTAGAGTTTCTTGATCCATGAACCAACATTGCCGAATTTGATGAAAATCGGTTAAGATTTAGCTATAGCTCCCATATATATGTTTCGTCCGATTTTGCTCTTTAGACCTGTAGAAGCTGTAGTTTACATCCAATCCTTTTGAAATTTAGAATGGTAGAGTTTCTTGATCCATGAACCAACACTACCGAATTTGAAGAAAATCGGTTAAGATTTAGCAATAGCTCACATATATATGTTTCGTCCGATTTGACCCTTCAGTCCTATAAAAGCTGTATTTTACATCCAATCGTTTTGAAATTTAGAATGGTAGAGTTTCTTGATCCACGAACCAACACTACCTAATTTGAAGAAAATCGGTTAAGATTTAGCTATAGCTCCCATATATATGTTTCGTCCAATTTTGCTCTTTAGTCCTGAAGAAGCTGTATTTTACATCCAATCATTTTGAAATTTAGAATGGTAGAGTTTCTTGATCCACGAACCAACACTACCTAATTTGAAGAAAATCGGTTAAGATTTAGCTATAGCTCCCATATATATGTTTCGTCCGATTTGGCCCTTTAGTTCTATAGAAGCTGTATTGTACATCCAATCGTTTTGAAATTTAGAATGGTAGAGTTTCTTGATCCATGAACCAACATTGTTGAATTTGAAGAAAATCGGTTAAGATTTAGCTATAGCTCCCATATATATGTTTTGTCCGATTTTGCTCTTTAGTCCTGAAGAAGCTGTATTTTACATCCAATCATTTTGAAATTTAGAGTTTCTTGATCCATGAACCAACACTACCGAATTTGAAGAAAATCGGTTAATCGTTAAGTTAATCCAATCGTTTTTATACCCTACACCACACAGTGGTATAGGGTATTATTTAAGTATAAAATGTCCCAAAAGTAAATTTATGTAAACAATTTATACATGAATTACAAAATTTATATATCAGAGTTATTCAATATTTCGAGAGTGGTGTAGGGTATTATATAGTCGGCCCCGCCCGACTTTAGCCTTTCCTTACTGGTTTTTCCATAACAAAGATAAACAATTAAAAAATTGCGTTTATTGTGTAGGCAATGGAAGTAAAGTTCCTTAGTTTTTTATTCGAATTGTATTCCTAAATATAAATGTGTACTTTAGTACGAGATCAGTAAAACTTTTTATAATAAAATACGTAAGAGTTAAAAATGTAATCTTCGATTTTTTGAAAGAAATATATCAATTATTTCATCGATTTTGACTTCATCTTTGTATACATATAGACATCAAAGCCAGATAAGATAGCCTTTCTCCTTCCATTCTGTTCCGGAGATAAGATTTTATTCTTCTTAACGTCGAGAAACTTCGCTCAGCAGATGCCGTTGTCACAGGTATTGTGGCCAGTATCTGCAAAAGGGTAAAAAAGCTTGGGAACATGTCCTCATCACAAACTGAAATGGCATCTAAAGCATTTGATGGCTTATCATTCTTCTGCTTCCAATAATCAATCCATATACTTATTTCAGCTAAAATAGATTTTGCTGAATTTTTTAAATCTTTTTTGTAAAAAAGTGTGACTTCTTCGAAATCTTCCTTTATTAGATTTACAACTCGTATTGGAACGACATTAAACAGACTTGTAATTATAGCTTCATGTTCGGAAAATCTATTATTTAAATGTGATATTACTTCGTCCAGATATGGTATGAACAATGTTGTCCTAAAATACCACAAATAAATTTAACCACATATTATGGCAAAACTAGAGAACCATTCATCCGAATTGGTTCTTCAACTTCGCACAATACAATTTTCAATCCGTTCAGCGGTTTCGACGATATCTTACAAAGTATTGCAAAAAATCATATTTTTTGAGAAAATTTTTATAATTTTTAAATAAAAGCCTCATAAAAACATCTAGAAACTATGAAAGGTTATTAATAAATTGAGACCATTCCGAAGAAAATCGATGCATAATTTAAAAAGTTTTTAGCGTGGAAACCATGCACTTTTCTTATTTTTAGTTGTTAATACTTTTACTGTTACCATTTTTTACGCTTTTGTATTGTTTTTTTTAACGGCCTTCCAAATATTTTTCGTGTTTTTTTTGAGTGATTTTGAAAATTGTAAACAGTTTATGCCTATGTTTAAAACATTTCGGGGGGCCCCCGTGCCCCCTCCCGCCGAATACGTCCCTGCTTTTAGGTATATTAAGGTTTAATTTAGTTTTCCATAGTCGGTTCATAGTAGTTTGAACATTCAGTACCAAAAAAATCAAGGGCATGAGTTTATACTTTTTCGGGATATTCAAGGATTAAGGATATTTTCAATATTTTCACATCCTTACGCCAAATAGACACAAATATTTCACCCCAAACTTAACCTATTGTTAAATTTTTAGCCCATTCGCTCTTATGGTTTCTGAAATCATGCTTTACAAACAAACGTACAAAGGATTTTATATATAAAGATTGTGCCAAATTTTATAACAATCAGAAGTGATCATTTTTAAAATATGTGTTTTTCGATTCATTTGATTTGGAATCTCCCTATATTAATAGGGTTTTAAACAAAGGCTAGATGTGAAATCACCAGTTGATTTCGAAACTTCTGATACGCCACTCGTGCGCACCATTTTAGTATATTTGTGTTCATTATGGTTTCGAAAACATTTTCATATGTGGCATTGTGGCATAGAGGAAACGGAAACTGTCTCATTTAATGCCTTGAGATATTTGTGCTCTCTCACATGTAACGAGGACACCCACACCCGCACACTCACACGCACACATATGCCATACGCATGTGAACGACTGAATCCACAATAAATGTTTGACAATTGACACACTCATATTTGTTTGAACACTTGCTCGCTCACACACTTGCATCCACACAAACATGTGAATATACACCCACAGTCACACAGTCATCGACATTGTGACACATGTACATTACTTTTAATGTTATGTATTTACTTTCAACTGTATTTGTTGTTATTTCTTTTGGCACTTTTTTTCATTCAATTCACTCTTTGATTGTATTTATTATCTTTATAGGTATCTTAATATGTTGACGATTGTTGTTGTAGCTGCTGCGGCTGATGCTGTCATAGCTGTTTCTCCTCTCTGTACCTTCCCATCTATCCACAGATGTGCTTCATCTGCTGCCGTGTATCGTTTTCGTTTTCGGATTTATTGCTGTTGTGACGGCATTACAAGGTAAGCTCTCCTTCACTCAGTCACTCACCCACTCATGGAGGATAAGACTCTCTTTCGTATTGAATTGTGTTTTTTGTTTCTAATGTTAAATTAAAATGTGAATCCAGAATGACACGTATTATTTTATTTTACTGAAATTGCCTTAAATCGCTAAATATTCTACGTCGATTTGCCATTTTTCGTCAAGGAGAATATATGATTGTATGTGCATGCTTGTGTGTGCACGATAAATGTATTTGTGTGTGTTAGGCTTTGTGAGAATATTTGTAAATCATGAACATCCGTTATGGTGCTTATGTGTTTCGATTCAGACAAACACAAACATACGTGAGGAATGCTCACATACATATGAGTGTATATACATACATACATATGTACTTATGTCTGAATTAATGTTTATTCATGTTTCGCGTTCCTGAAGAAATAAAGGGTCTCCACATGAAATGACATGGCGAACTAAAAGAAAAAATTAAATACACATATCGTCGGTGCGCCGACGAAAACTCCTATGTGTAATTTTACGATTTTTTTTTGTCGAATTAGAGTGTCCTAGCGGTCATACGCCTACTCACCAAAGCATTTTGCACTATTTTAGCCGGCTCCGAAGTTACCTAAAACTCCTATGTGTATCCCTCTATGTATAGAAATACTCCGACAAAAAATCCTATGTGTTGTAGGCACAGCTTGTCCCAAGGAATAGAAGGTTGACTTAGATTCACGCCAAAAACGGCTAATGAGGTTTTGTTCAGAATCATCCCATCTATTCGACTACGAATAGGCCAAAATTGGATCTGCTTCATTTTTAGAGTTATCGCGAAAACAGTACTTTAACTGAAAACAAACTAAATAGCTTTGATTTGTAAAGAAAAAGTAAGAAAATTAAAAAATATTCGTAATTTTTTTTATATATTTTTGCATTTAATAACTTTAAAGTATGTACATAATAGCATCAAAGTTATAAGCTTTTGATGCAAAATTGTCTTTTTGTATGGGAGGTACCAAAAGGGGCATGTCAATAACGCCCACTTTTCACATAATTCTAGGTACTATAAAAGCATTACACCGTCCAAAATTTCAAGTATTTATATGCACTGGTATTAAAGTTATAAGCTGTTTATTTTTGGTGCAAAATGGTCCATTTTTGTGGGAGGTACCAAATGGGGAGTGGTAACTTTACCCTGTTAACCCTTTGTAGGGGAGGTACTAGAAGTAGTGGACCAATATGGCCCATTTTCGAACTAAGCCGGAGATAGAGAAAACCAGTAAGGAAAGGCAGAAAGTCGGGCGGGGCCGACTATATAATACCCTACACCTCCCTAACAATGCGATAAGGGTCATTGCCATAATAATTTGGAATAATTGGTAAATGGACATATTATCTAATTCTGAAACGATAATCGCTAAATTAAGCAATATTCGTTCCTAACGAGAGAAACATCTGGAAAATGTTGTTTGATACCAAATCAGGAGGAGCATATATATGGAGCTTTAATATAAATCTGAACCGATCTTCCCTGAATACTTATTCATGTAAAAAGACCTCCTTCTGTCGAATTTCGTACTGATCGGATATAAAATACAGTCTCTACAGCGCTTACATGTCACATCGGGGGTAACATATATATGTGAGCTATATCTAAATCTGATCCGATTTTCTCCGAATTTGGCAGTATTCCTTCATGTAATAAGAAACCTCTTTCGGCCGAATTTCGCACTGATCGGATATAAAATACAGTTTTTACAGCGCTTACAGGTCAAATCGGGGGTAACATATATATGGGTGTTATATCTAAATCTAAACCGAGTTTCTCCGAATTTGGCAGTATTCCTTCATGTAATAAGAAACCTCTCTTTGCCGAATTTCCCACTGATCGGATATGAAATAACATTTTTACAGCGCTTACATGTAAAATCGGGGGTAACGTGTATATGGGGGCTATATCTAAATCTGAACCGATTTCTTCCAAATTTAATAGTGTTCATCCATATAATAAGAAACCTCTTTCTGCCGAATTTCATACTGATCGGATATAAAATAAAGTTTTTACAGCGCTTATATGTCAAATCGGGGCTAACATATATATGGGGGCTATATATAAATCTGAACCGTTTTTAACCAAATTCAATAGGGATCGTCCTTGGGCCAAAAAAAAGATATGTGTAAAGTTTCGTCGAGATCGGACCATAATTGCGACCTGTACTTTGATTACAAGAATACATGCACAGACGGACAGACGGACAGACAGACGGACAGACGGACATAGCTAAATCAACTCAGAAAGTGATTCTAAGTCGCTCGGTATAATAAACGATGGGTCTATTTCTTCTCCTTTTGGGTGTTACAAACAAATGCACAAAGTTATAATACCCTGTACCACAGTGTGGTGTAGGGTATAAATATTACGGCATACCAAATTTGAAGTCAATCGGTTACTCTTTTCGAGAGTTATCAAAATTAACAAACTATCCTTTAAATATGACCATTTGTAAGACGCCTTGTAACGTCCGCTATATTTGCAATGTTTTTATATTGCGAATTTTGTGTAATCCATAAAATAGATTTACACAAAATTTTTCCAAAACTAAAGATAAATATATATGCATTCTATGATCTCTGAGGAATAAATTGATATCAGCATTTCCGCGATAAATATCCCGCGACGAATAAATTTTGAACAAAAAAGTAAGTTCGGAATTATTTTACTATATAATGCTATTATCTTGCGTACGGTCAGTTCTAGGGAAAGGAGGTCAAAGGAAGTTTGGGAGATAAGCGAAAAGGTAAGGATTTGCAGTGTGTTAAAAAGTTTGTATGATTCTCCCTTTATATGAAATCGCTTCTTATTTGAGTAGAGGAATATGATTCTGTACAAAACCTCATTAGCCGTTTTTGGCCATAATCTAGGCCAACTTTCGATTGCTTGAGGCACGCTGTGAACATTCAAATATCAAATGTGTAATTATTCCCTCACCTTAGAGAGAAGGATATACATATATTATTTGCCACCAGCCAAGAGTGGGACACATCGAAGGAGTGACCCAAGACCCTAAGTATGTTCGGCGTAAATCCGTTTTGGATCATTTGAAGTCATTTGAGCAATGTCCGTCTGTTTGTCTGTCTGTGTGTCTTCCTGCTGGTTGGTGCGCACGATAACTCTCGAAAGGAGAAACCGATTGACTTAAAATTTGGTATGCGATAATAGTTTTCTCTATCTCCGGCTAAATTCGAAGATGGGCCATATTGGTCCACTCCTTCTAGTACCTCGCTCACAAAAGGTTAATTTTTAGTGAAATATTGATTCTGTAATACCTTCTATATTACTTACTCGAATCTTCTGAAATTTCACACATATTATTTATTTGTTAGTCGGTAACACGTCAAGAAAAAGGGGCAAGTGGCCACTCTCCTTTTGGTACCTCCCACATAGAGATGTCAAACGGGATTGGTTTCCACAAATCCCGGAATTCGGGATTTTTAAATTGCAAATCCCGGGATTTTTTCGGGATTTTTCGGGATCCCGAAATTGTTTGATATCCCGCGATTTTCGGTAATAAATCGGGATTTTTTCATTCTTAATAATGTGATATGTATTTCGAAATGGAATACAAACATTTTAGTTCAGTTTTAATATAATTTTAATTAATTTTTTATAAATTTGAAAGAATAGAATACAATGATCTTGTATTCTGTTCTTGTTTTAAATTTATTATTTAAATAATTACATTTATGATGTATTTTGTAATTCTTCTCCAAATTTTGAATTTTTTCAACGGATTATGTCAATGTGTTTTGATGGTAACAATTTGCTTCATTAGTTTACATATTCGACAGAGACTATCTATCTTTCACTTAATATTTTATATGAGACAGCTTCATATATTATTATTAAAATATCCCGGGATTCATTTTAAAAAATCCCGGGATTCGGAATTTTTCGGGATCGGGATTTCCCGGGATTATCGGGATCGGGATTTCCCGTTTGACATCACTACTCCCACACAAATGTACCATTTTGTACCAACAGTTACTAGCTTATAACTTTAATATGTGTGCATACAAATGCTTGGAATTTTGTACTGTGTAATACTTTTATAGTACCTAGAGTTCAGAGAAAAATGGGCGTTATTGGCCCGCCCCTTTTGGTACCTCCCACACAAATGGACCATTTTATACCAAAAGTTACAAGATTTTAACTTTAATATCAGTGACTATAAATACTTGAAATTGTGTACGGTGTAATGCTTTTCTAGTATCTAGAGTCCAGAGAAAAAGTGACCTATATTAGTGCACGCTGAAAAAAATAGCTTCTGGAAACATACATATGTATATTTAGCGTGCACTCCAAATACATAATATTTGATACCCACAAATACATTATATGTTTGGGAGGATTTTGTTCTAAATAAGAGTATGTTTTCATCCAAAATTTTTTTTATTTGAAACTAATATTTCCGAAACAAAGAATAATTTGTATTTAAGTATTTTGGAAATGTATCAATGCCTTCATTTTAAGGCAAGTTTTCTGTTTTTCAGAATTTTTCTAGAAATTTTATATGTTTGTAAAATTGGACATAATTTATATTAGAAAAAATTTAATTGGAAAATTTATAAATTAAAATGTAAAACCAAATGTAACGCTGCTTGTGACATTTTTAACTGTAAAGTAAAACATGAAATATATGAAAAACTTCTACAAAAATTCGAAAGTCAGCTAATTTTTAAAAATCTTTTTTTTAAATAAAATATAAATACTTGAAATTGTGTACGGTGTAATGCTTTTCTAGTATCTAGAGTCCAGAGAAAAAGTGACCTATATTAGTGCACGCTGAAAAAAATAGCTTCTGGAAACATACATATGTATATTTAGCGTGCACTCCAAATACATAATATTTGATACCCACAAATACATTATATGTTTGGGAGGATTTTGTTCTAAATAAGAGTATGTTTTCATCCAAAATTTTTTTTATTTGAAACTAATATTTCCGAAACAAAGAATAATTTGTATTTAAGTATTTTGGAAATGTATCAATGCCTTCATTTTAAGGCAAGTTTTCTGTTTTTCAGAAATTTTCTAGAAATTTTATATGTTTGTAAAATTGGACATAATTTATATTAGAAAAAATTTAATTGGAAAATTTATAAATTAAAATGTAAAACCAAATGTAACGCTGCTTGTGACATTTTTAACTGTAAAGTAAAACATGAAATATATGAAAAACTTCTACAAAAATTCGAAAGTCAGCTAATTTTTAAAAATCTTTTTTTTAAATAAAATATAATTGGAAAACTTCTTAAAAAATAACGTTGTTTGTGTGTAAACCCATGTTTTATTTGTGAAAGTTAGTTCGCAAATATATTTTGTTTTAATATCTTCTTCTTTATATATAAAATCCATGTTCTCCGAAACCATAAAAGCGAATGGGCTAAAAATTGAACAATGTATTCAGTTTGGGGTAATTTGTGTTTTAGAATTATTTTTACCGCAATAAATTTTGGAGTGGTCAAGTTATTTGCAAAATTTGCATTTTCAGAGCGATTTGATAGAAATTTAAAATCTATGTGTGGTTTGTCTTCCTGTAGATGGCGGTGTAGTGGACATATGGTCAATACACATTTTTCTTTAAACTAAGGATGTATGCAGTTTTGAATGAAATTTCAATGCATAACAAACCAATACATTCCAAACAGGACGGGCAGGAGAACGTCTGCTGGGGTTAGCTAGTATTAATATATGCGTTCCAAACAACATTTTTCGATTTTCAAATACAATTTATTTGTTAACAAATACATAATATTTAAAAATTTTGTTTCCAAATATCGTGGACTTAATGCTATTTTGTTCCATACGCCACTTTGTATGAACGGAGAAAAACGCAATTTATTGTTTGAGTAAAAACGGGACTTAAGAGTTACACACTTTTTATTTCATAGGGTTCCCAACAGTGTTTGTACGATTCTCATGCATTTCTATGCCATTACATCCAAAAATAAGCAAGTTACAACAACTTTTGTACTTGGCATTTTGGTCCATATCCACTTTTGTTTTAATATTTTTTCGTATTTGTATTACATGGACCACAAAAAGGGTCGATATGGAAGGACACTAATTTACATATTGTGATCGAAAGAACTTAAAATACTGAATGAAAAGTATAGGGCGATAGAAAAATTGATACATAGAACAAAAATATCGAAATTATTTCCCGTTATTCAGAGTAAAACAAATTTACCCTACCAATATCTCGAAAACTAGGCGAGATAGGAAAATGATTCCAGATTCTGAAAGAGCATGCTTGGAACCTATAGTACCAACTCCTAACTCAAAAACACAAAAATGGCGTATGGACCAAAATAGCATTAAGCCGACGATATATTTTTTTTCAATTCAAACGTATCAAAAATGGCGATATTCCCCCGTGTGGTAAATAATTAAAAGATAATTTCAAAAATGACGAAATGACGAAATGGCACGGTTTCTTGTGTCTCCTGAAAACTAGTAATGAAACACATAATATAATATGATATGTAACACCCGATTTTACATGTAATCACTGTAGAAACTGTGCTTTATGTCCGATCTATATTAAATTCGGCAAAAAAAGGTTTCTTAATGAGTAAATGAATACTGTCAAATTTGGGGAACATCGGTTCAGATTTAGATAAAGCCGCCATATACATGTTCATCCTCATTTGGTATTAAATCGCTATAGAAGTTGTTTCTACTTTACTTCCGATCATTACAGAATTTGGCAGAAAAAACTTTCTTAATTTAGGAACGAATACTTCTTAGATTTAGATACAGCCACATATATGCATATGTTCCTGCCTATTTACTATTCAAGAGGTATTGAAACTGTATTTTACATCCGATCTTTATATAATTTGGCAGAAATGAGGGTTTTGATCCAAGTTGATGAAAATCTGTTTATATTATGTATGGTCACATCTGTTTGTGCCTTGATAGATGAAAGAATACTGCACATTTTAATATTATCGTATCAGACCTAGTTTATTATGATCATCATCTTCAACTCACCCGTGGAATAAGCTCTGATGAGGATTGTGAGGTAAGTACTTTGTTAACTAAAACAAACCAATTATTTCAAAATATTATCGCAATGTCAATTTTCGCATTGTTAGAGAGGTGTAGGGCATGATAACATCGGGCTCGCCCGAATTTTTGTCTTTCCCTACTAGTTTAGGGTTATTTTCGTGCCATCAAAATATATATTTTTTTAATAGAAGAAAAATATTTTTTCTAATAGTTTTAAAGTGAAAGTGATTGTCCCAACATTTGTAGCTTTTATAATTTCATAAAGGGAATGATGGCTCTATCGGGCTTATACTTCAAAAAATATGGTCAAAATACTAAAGGTAGCTCTCAGGAAAATTGTAATTTTAGAAAAAAATATTTAAACAAGTAAGAAGGTTTCAGTCGGGTAAACAAACTAAGGTATAACCTCACTTTGTAAGTACCATAATATGAAATATTACACGAATTAACATGTCAATTTGTATGGGAGGTGGGGTTTAACAAATACTCCTATTTTTCGCTAAACAGTAGATAATTCAAATATATTGCACTGTTCCGAATTGTTAGTGTTTATGTGTACTGGTATATCAAAGTTATTATCTTTTCAATTTTGGTATGCTTTGCTAATTTTGTGTGGGAGGTAGCAAAAGGAGAGTGTTGATAATGCCCATTTTTCATAGGGCTATATGTACTTTAAAAATACTGCACTGTGCAAAATGTTGTTGTATTTCCATGCATTGTTACTCACGCTGCAAGCTCTTAACTTTTTGTGCAAAATGGTACTGTTGTGTGGGATGTACCAAAAGGGGCGTGGCAAAACCCCCCGTTTTTCACTGGATTGTAGGCACTATAAAAGCATTACACTGTACAAAATTTCAAGTATTTGCATGAAGTGATATTATTGTTATAAGCAGCTTTGGTGCAAAATGGTCCATTTGTGTGGGAGGTACCAAAAGGGTTACGGAAACGTCGCCCATTTTCCTCGAGGTGATAGTGACTAATGAACTAATATTATGTGTAGAATTTCAGATGATTCAAATAAGTAGTATTGAGTTTATTAAATAATCAATAATTCACAAAATATTAACCCTTTGTGGGGGAGGTACTAGAAGGAGTACACCAATATGACCCATCTTCGAACTAAGCCGTAGATAGAAAAAAATATTACTACATTCCAAATTTGAAGTCAATCGGTTATTCCTTTCGATAGTTATTGTGCGCACCAGCCAGCAGACAGACTTACAGACAGACAGACAGCCGGAATACATTGCTCATTCGACTTAAAACGACCTAAAACGAATATTCGCTGAAAATACTTAGGGTCTTATGTCACTCCTTCGATGTGTTACGCTTTTGGCCCGTAGCAAATGATATATACTCTCGTATCACTAAAGTGAGGGTATAAAAAGCAGTAGTTCTTATTAACAATAAGTTAATGCTTCCATGAGTAACGGGTTTTCCAATAAGAGTGATATGATTTCTGTGAAAAAACACACTTATTGTTAAGGAAATTCAAAAGTTTTTTATTTAGTGTGAAGTACAATTGATACAATTAAGTTCTAAATAAAACGACATTCAAATGGCCTTCACGACTACTTCTGCAGGAACGAATTCGATGAAACCAATCTTCGAGCACTTTTTCCACTAAATCAAGTCGTATGTCATTAATGGTACGTTCAATATTGACTTGTGAAGCTTGAAGAGAGTCTGGTCTTTTTCGAAAGACCAATGACTTCAAATAATCCGACAAGATATAGTCTAATGGTGTTAAATCACAACTTCCTGGAGGTCATTCAATATCACAATTTCTTGAGATAGCTCCTAACGAGAGCTAACATACTCCTCATGGGTGTCAAGGTCGAAGATTGACTGGAAAGTACTTTTTTTCTGAATACAATGAAAAACAAATGACAGATCGTGACATATTACAAATGGCCGAAACGTCACTTCAAAATCATATCATCCCTTTGGAAACCCCATTATTTAGACTGTTTTAAGTTTAAGACATACATACTATTGCTAAATTCTGACGATAATAGAGTGGTGTCTATCGAAACTGCGCAGTCAATTCTACCCAGCAATTTTTGAAACACGCTACCAATTTTGTATTTGTTTCTAATAAAGGGTGGTTAAATTTTAAGGGCCGATGTTGATTTTGAATAAAACACAAATTATTTAGGAAATTATTGTCATACCTTTTTATTATGATAATATTGGTATGGTTCAATTATGTATGGAACAAAATATCGGCCAACACAACTCCATCCGATGGTCCAAATTTTCGACGACGCTGAGGCATAACTGACCGACTTATCTCCGAATTATCTCATCCTTTAGCTCTTGAATTATTGCTGGCTTTTCGACGTACACCTTTTCATTCAAATAACCTCAAAGAAAGAAGTCCAACGGTGTCAAATCACATGATCTTGGCGGCCAATTGACATCGCCACGACGTAAGATAACACGGCCATTGAATTTGTTGCGCAAAAGAGCCATTGTTTCGTTAGCTGTGTGGCAAGTGTCACCGTCCTGTTGAAACCACATATTGTCCACATCCATATCTTCCAATTCGGGCCATAAAAAGTTTGTTATCGTCTCACGATAGCGAACACCATTCACAATAACTGCCTGACCGGCCTCATTTCGAAGAAGTATGGCCAGCCCATAAACCGACCAAACGAAATGGGCGAACATGCACAGGTATTTTCACGTCTCCTACAGACCCGGTTTGCTGAAATTTGCGCACAATTCTCCCGATTGTGGACACATTTGGTCGATTATGCTGATCAAAAAAAAACATCACGAAGTGCACGAAATGCATTTTGATTTAACGCCCATTTTCGTAAAAGGCTTAAAAACTTTAACGCGTTGCTCGATTGTGTATCTGCCCATGGTTCAAATTGAGAAATGTCAAATGAAATGCAGAATAAAACTTTAGGTGTGGTTCAAACGTTTAGGTGTGGTTCAAATTCAACATCGGCCCTTACAATTTAACCACCCTTTACATTTTTGCAATATACATAATGTAAATGAAACACATGGTCTTAAACCAAAATAAATTCCGAACGAATAACAAAAGCACAGACAAACAATAAACAACAACAACACAAACAATTTTACCATAAACATTTTTTATACCCTACACCACACTGTGGTACAGGGTATTATAAGTTTGTTTCACGGCAGATGTTTGTAACACCTGAAAATTACACAGCTAGACCCACCTTAAAGTATACCGATCGACTCAGAATCACTAGCTGAGTCGATTTAACGATGTCCGTCCGTCTGTCCATGTAAAGTTGTTCGTCGACTACAGGTCGCAATTTCACTCCGATCGTTCTGAAATTTTGCAGTTTAGAGTATTTCGCGGCTGTTAAGATCGCTATTGAATTTGGTTGAAATCGGTTTAGATTTAGATATAGCTCCCATATATATCTTTCGTCCGATTTGGCCCTTTAGTCCTATAAAAGCTGTATTTTACATCCAATCGTTTTGAAATTTAGAATGGTAGAGTTTCTTGATCCATGAACCAACACTGCCGAATTTGAAGAAAATCGGTTAAGATTTAGCTATAGCTCCCATATATATGTTTCGTCCAATTTGGCCCTTTAGTTCTATAGAATCTATATTTAACATTCAATCGTTTTGAAATTTAGAATGGTAGAGTTTTTTGATCCATGATCCAACATTTGCCGAATTTGAAGAAAATCGGTTAAGATTTAGCTATAGCTCCCATATATATGTTTCGTCCGATTTGGCCCTTTAGTTCTATAGAAGCTGTATTTTACATCCAATCGTTTTTAAATTTAGAATGGTAGAGTTTATTGTTCCATGAACCAACACTACCGAATTTGAAGAAAATCGGTTAAGATTTAGCTATAGCTCCCATATACATGTTTCGTCCGATTTGACCCTTTAGTCCTGTAGAAGATGTATTTTACATCCAATCATTTTGAAATTTAGAATGGTAGAGTTTCTTGATCCATGAACCAACACTGCCGAATTTGAAGAAAATCGGTTAAGATTTAGCTATAGCTCCCATATATATGTTTCGTCCGATTTGGCCCTTTAGTTCTATAGAAGCTATATTTTACATCCAATCGTTTTGAAATTTAGAATGGTATAGTTTCTTGATTCATGAACCAACATTGCCGAATTTGAAGAAAATCGGTAAAGATTTAGCTATAGCTCCCATATATATGTTTCATCCGATTTGGCTCTTTAGATCCAATCGTTTTTATACCCTACACCACACTGTGGTACAGGGTATTATTTAAGTATAAAATGTCCCAAAAGTAAATTTATGTAAACAATTTATACATGAATTACAAAATTTATATATCAGAGTTATTCAATATTACGAGAGTGGTGTAGGGTATTATATAGTCGGCACCGCCCGACTTTAGCCTTTCCTTACTGGTATCCAAATATTTTTGCACTTCCATTCAAATTCCTATCATTTTTCAAGCGACACCCTATCTCACACACACTTTATATATACCTATCCCTTTGCTGTACCCACATGTTTACCTTCCAATATCTTCTCCACTCTCTGATATCCATTGGTAAGCCTAAGGGGGTGAACATCAAACATTTATCATGTCACCCAAAAAAAAATTTAATGGTTTGCACGTGTTTTTTTCAGCTCAATTCTGTGTGGCAAATATTCACAATAAGTTCATGCTTCAGGTGGTATTAGGCGAACTTTGTTTTTTAATATTGAGACTTTTAAATGTCAAATTCAGATATCACTTTTGTTATTAGCTTTAGTGTTTGACACAATACTGCAGGATTTCAAGCGAAGCGAAACAAATCGGAAAACAGGTTAAACCTTGAGGATCTGTGGAGGAACAGAGGCATCAATTTAAGTTAAAGTGAAAATGAATGAATTTCGATTGATGAGGAAGTAATATATTTTCTTAAAAAATGAAAAAAAAAAATAAAAAAAATCCTCTAATATCACTTAATGCGGACTAATATTTGGCCCGCAGGACAGGAAATTTCCAGACATTGATCTAAAAAGATGATTCAAGAATTTATTTAGACAACTAAACAAACAATTACAAATTATTTTGATACCATTTAATAGTTTCATTTTCTGTGTAGCTTTTCTAAAATATACCATTTTAAGGATTACATTCATTTACCCTATATCTCTCCAAACTAATACCTCATTTTTTGCATCCACTAAACGGCAACACCGCCAATTAGTACTTGTCTCATAGGAAACTGGCGGAAAGCAAAACATTGTTTATTTTTCGGAAATTGTTAGCTAACAAATTGTATTTATTTTATCCTAACCATTTGTTAATTTCAACTTTGTACACAATTTGCTTAATAGCGTCTTAAGGTGTCCTTTTTATGAGACTGAAAGAGCGAGAGAGAGACACGCACAAACACAAACAACTAGGTTTTATTGCAGCGACTGAAGGAAAATCACTTGACAGTGATTCCATGGACAAACGATGCTCCAGCTCTTGATGCGATAGTGGCAACGAACACTCGAAAACTTGATGGGCAATGTTAAAATGACTGGAAATTCTTAATTTTGTTACAAAGTTTAAAATGTTGCTGCAGCTTTGCTCTTGGCATGATTATCCTCTTCGGCAAGCGGTGGGCATCTGTAGCAGAAGATCCTTGGATTTAGAACGATATCTAAGTCAGTCAAACTTTCTTCTCTTGGCCCGGTGCTCTTCGGTTCCCCTGTCACAATACAAATAGTGCATGCCCAATCATCGTCAACATCACATTGTTTTTCCTTGAGTTTTCCCAGTTTTGCAGTTCTTTCTTTCTGTTGGGGTTTCCTTTTTGCCTCAACTGATAAAAGTCAAAATAACTGACGGACCGACTTTAAGCAGTGACTTTAAAGCCACAAAAACCCATTTTACCGCATAAATAAACAAGCAAAACACGATGACAAGGACGCAAACGAAACGAACACAGCCGCCACACTCTTGTCTTCAACTTGCAGTTGTGGCAGCCAACCATCACCATCAGTAACACCGTCAACAACCAGCATTAAAGAGAGACAGAACTCTTTATCTAACAGAGGGACAGAAATTGGGGTACAACATATTAAGGATACGTTTTAGTTTCATTAAGAAGTGGGGGAGTGAATGCACAAGCGACAGTAGTAAGGATTATGACACACACAAAACCTAGGGTTTTTTTGCAACAAGCTTTAGAAGTTTTTACCAAGATGGAGAAGAAGTGGGAGGAACTAGGGTGGAGCGAAATTATATATTAATTGCTACATCATTGCAGTATAATTTCGGATTATGACCGGTTTTTCTACCGCGATGTCGCAACTGATCATGCGACCGTTTGCGGAAATAACGGGATTTCTGCAAAATGAAAAAACTTTTAGGGCCTGTTTTTGTAACTTCTTTTTTGCCACTTCGCACGTCAAATGGCAAGCGAATGAAATTTTTGGTTTTTACACACTTTGTTTTGGATATAAACAAAGAAGCTTTCAATTATCGCCAACATTTTGGTTCTTATAAGACAACAACGAACGAAATGAAATGTCAAATAAGACGATCAGAAAAATGCATTCGTGTCGGTTATGTTTGCCGTCCTTTTGAAAGATAAAGTGAAAATTGTTGGGAAAATGAATAAAAAATGGATAAATGAACCAAACAACATTACCATGTATCTTTTGTTGAAGTATCCACCATAATTTCAAAAAACCTCTGTTTATTAGTGTGTATAAAATGTATTGAAAACCTACAACTACACTGTTGCTTTTTAAATTATTTCATAATACCTTAAACTAGGTGACCCAAACAATCGTTTATTATACCTATCAACCAAGAATCTCTTTCTGAATTGGTTTGGTTTTGTCCGTCCGTCTGTTTGTAAATGTATTCTTGTTACCAAATACAGGACACTATTATGCTCAGATCACTATCAAATGTAGCAAGAACTTTCTTTTTGACTCTATGACTTACTGAAATGAGTACAGAAGGTTTCCGATTTAGATATAGCCCCAAGGTGCCGATGAGGTTGCTTGGTAGCTTCCGAAACGATATCGTCCACCAACCAGTGACCACCCTTAATACATTTCACACATTTCTTATTCTTCTTTTTTTAAAGAAGGTTTGTTTTTCTGTTTAACAGAAAACAAAAACAACGATCTCGAACTCAATAGTCATAAACAAAACTATGAAAAGTCACAACAGATCGAATAACAAAAACAAAAACAATGATAGCCCCTATATATACATATATGATCAATCGAGCACACAATTGTAATTATTTTCGGTTGCTTGATTATTTCTCATTATCTAGAATCAGCTGTTGCTACTTTTACAGCTGTTGGATAGAGTTGCCCCCGTTCTGATATTTTCGTGTGGAAAAAGCTTTAAGAAATGTCAATAACAACATGTAGGTAATATTGGTATTTGACAGGAAGACGATGAAGAAAAGAGCTTTCTTACCCGAACGATAAGTGACAATGAACCAAATTAAAAACATGATCGCTTGGGTGAGAATAAGAAGAAGAAAATTATTGCTTGGGTAGCTATCGCACGTCTGCGTTTTGTTACATTTAGCTGAACAGGCTGTTAAACTTTATGCCTACACCGTAAGTTGTTCCCAAAATACTGGTCGCAATTCAGCAACAACAAAGTACTTTCATCAGGAAAGAAACCATTTGAAATTTGTCAAGATCGATTCAGATTTAGATATAGATCCCATATATACAGCGTGGCTGATATGTATTGCAACCAACTTCAGGTTGCTATAATTTCTAAACCGCTAGTCTGATAGCTGACAGATTTATTTCAGTGACAGTTCATTTTATTGTTTACAAGCTTACAAAAGCATTTTGATCTATTGCATTCAGAAAAATGTTACTCGTGATGGAATTCAAGCGTGATAGTGTGATTGCTTTATATTTGGGTGGAAAAACACAAGTGGCTATCGTTAGAGCCCTCCAGCATTTAAATGTGAATAAATCTTTTGTTTCTCGTACCATTTCTCGATACCGTGAAACTGGCAGTGTTGCATCGCGTCCAAAAAGTGGACAAAAAAAAAACGGTAACAACACCAGAAATGATCCGAAAAGTGAAGGCTAGATTTGATCGAAATCCACGCCGCAGTGGTAGAAAAATTGCTCGTGAGCTGAACATATCGCGAGAACGGATACAATACATATTAAACCAGTAAGGAAAGGCTAATGTCGGGCGGTGCCGACTATATAATACCCTACACCACTCTCGTAATATTGAATAACTCTGATATATAAATTTTGTAATTCATGTATAAATTGTTTACATAAATTTACTTTTGGGACACTTTATACTTAAATAATACCCTGTACACAGTGTGGTGTAGGGTATAAAAACGATTGGATCTAAAGAGCCAAATCGGATGAAACATATATATGGGAGCTATAGCTAAATCTTAACCGATTTTCTTCAAATTCGGCAATGTTGGTTCATGGATCAAGAAACTCTACCATTCTAAATTTCAAAACGATCGGAAGTAAAATACAGCTTCTATAGGACTAAAGGGCCAAATCGGACGAAACATATATATGGGAGCTATAGCTAAATCTTAACCGATTTTCTTCAAATTTGGCAATGTTGGTTCATGGATCAAGAAACTCTACCATTCTAAATTTCAAAACGATCGGATGTAAAATACAGCTTCTATAGGACTAAAGGACCAAATCGGACGAAAGATATATATGGGAGCTATATCTAAATCTGAACCGATTTCAACAAAATTCAATAGCGATCTTAACAGCCGCGAAATACTCTAAACTGCAAAATTTCAGAACGATCGGAGTGAAATTGCGACCTGTAGTCGACGAATAACTTTACATGGACAGACGGACGGACGGACAGACATCGTTAAATCGACTCAGCTAGTGATTCTGAGTCGATCGGTATACTTTAAGGTGGGTCTAGCTGTGTTATTTTAAGGTGTTACAAACATCTGCCGTGAAACAAACTTATAATACCCTGTACCACAGTGTGGTGTAGGGTATAAAAATTAACTTGTACTAAAGCCAATCAAGTTCCAAAAGGTGCAAGAGCTCACCGATGCACAAAAAAAAGTTAGACTGGAAAGAGCCAAGGAGTTGCTTCGCTTGCACGAAAGTGGCCAGTTACCGAATTTGGTTGTCTCCGATGAGAAGCCATTCCAAATTGAGCAGTTTGTGAACAAACAAAATGATCGGGTTTACTTGCCAAAGATGTCAGCTGAAAATTTACACCTTCGATTGGCCACTAGAACTCAAGCGCCGCCAATGGTAATGGTGTGGGCCGCCGTAACGGCCGATGGTCGCTCCCTGCTCGTATTCATCGACCATGGGGTCAAAATAAATGCCGAATATTATCGGGAAAATGTCCTAAAGACAGTATTGAAGCCCTGGGCCGACAAACATTTCGGCCGCAGACCATGGACATTCCAACAGGACTCAGCACGCGTCAACCAAGAATGGCTTAAAAAGGAGTTTCCTCGCTTCATTTCTACCGCACAATGGCCACCAATATCTCCGGATCTCAATCCGTTGGACTTTTGCGCCTGGGGCATTTTAGAGAGTAAGGTTCGCACTACAAAATACCAAAGTATCGATCATCTCAAGACGGCGCTTCGCCGGGAATGGGCCAAAATACCGCAGAGCCACTTTCGTGCAGCGTGTGATGGCTTTGTCGGCCGTTTGAAGGCCATAATTCGTGCCAAAGGTGGCCAATTCGAACAAATCTAAACTGTTTCTAAAATTTTTTGTTATTTCCGACATTTTTTGCTTTTGAACAATAAAATTAAAAAAAAATTAAAAAAATATAGCGCTTTACTTTGTTGCATTACATATCAGCCACTCTGTATGTACATCCCCATTTGGCATTCAGATTTGGATATATATGTACACACAACGAAAAAAATTCGTTTCTGGGAAACGAGCTATTAGACAACTACAATTCTAGTTTGCCGGAATTGAAATTTCGTTTGTTGTGGCAGAAACTTATTTCGCTTAAGCAATTGTTTGTTCTGACCAAAAGAATTTCAGTCGTCGTAAACGAGAATTGTAGTTGTCTAATATTTCGTTTCGGAAAAACGATTATTTTCTTTGCGTGTAGGTATTTATTCACGCTATTCCAATGTGGAGCCAAGGGCCGTACCAAATAACTGTAATTCGGATCTATTAAGGTCTAATACCTTTATTTCACTTCAGGTCTTCATCATTCGTGTATTTTCGCTGTCGAGTTGTCTTCTCCATGTATGGGCGGGCCTCCTCTTCTTGGGCTTCCCCGAGGATTCCTCGTGTTGTTCGCCCAGACAGGGCTCAGTGTTCCATATGTGCGCTTGGCGTTCATTCGCATTTTCTTCACGTTATATTGGCTTTAGCGAAGTTTTCTCAAGCAGTTTGATTTTGGCTGTCATATCACTGAGACTGTGGCTTATAAGGCAGATATCATCTGAACATTTCAAGTCACCAAGTTATTCCAATATACCCCATTTTATTCCACTGGTCGTGTTTTTGGCAGTTTTCTTTACAATGTCTAAGACATGTTTAAGTGGTGATTTTACGTACCCTTCTTCCCACATCAACTGCTGCATTTATTTGGTCGTTAATTTGATTTTCATGCAGATTTTATGAGTGAGACGATTTTTGGAGGAGTGCCTTTGCCTGCTAGGGTATTCCAGATGGCTTTTTGGTCGAAAGTGTCGAAAGCTTTTTCAAACTCTATAAATACGAGGTAGATCTTAGATCTCCATTCTGCAGACTGTTGCGCTACGAATCTTTGGCTGTCAAAGGAAGATTTTTCCGCTTGCTGGAGCCTAAGGTCAGGTTCTAGCACGGTAACAAGACGATTCGTGATGACATGTGCAATTAATTTGTTTAACAGTTCCTCTGCAAGCATTCTGTTTCCCAAAATTTCAATACAAGAGGCAGAAATATTTGGTCTCTGACTTGACGTTTGACTTTTAGGTCTGGTGAAATAATATCCATGGCAGGAACTTAGATATTCTTCATACATTTGGACTCGATTGGAGCACTCTAAATTGGTAAAAGTGGTATTTTTCAAAATTTGCCTCTACTCAAAAGTTCGACCCAAATTCCGGGACATCAGAATTCGTTTTAGAGGTATGGTTCCTTCGGCAAAGTTTCTTATTTTGATCCCTATAATACGATTTTCACTGAGCAATGGCGACTTTTTTTGCCTCCCCACAAATCGACCCGGCCTAGTATATATGTATATCATTTGCTACGGATCAAATGTATAACACGCTGAATGAGTGACGTAAGACTCTAAGTATGTTCAGCGGAAATGCATTTTATGACGTTTTTGCTATGTCCGTCCGTCTGTGTGTGCCCAGACTGAAGCGCGCGATAACTGTCGAAAGGAGTAACCGATAGACTACAAATTTTGTGTGCGGTAATAATTTAATAATTTGTCTCGCTCAGACTAAGATAGACCATATTGGTCCACTCTTTATAGTAACTCCCTCACAAAGGGTTACAATTTAGTGAAATATCGATTCTCTAATAAAATCTACACTACTTATCCGAGACCTCTGTACACAAAGTAAAAGTTTATCTGTCGCTATCACCTAGAGACAATTGGACAAAGTTGCTCCGCACCTTTTGTTATCTCCCACACAAAAGGACCATTTAGTACAAAAAGTTAGTTGCTTTTAATTTTAATACCAGAGCATATAAATACTTGAAATTTTGTGCAGCTTAATGTTATTATAGTAGCTACAGTCCGGTAAAAAAATTGCTTAATTCCACGCTAATTTTGGTACCTGCCACACAATATGGCCAAATCATAGTAAAATTGAATGGCGCATAACGCTAATACCAGTGACTGATTCGTTCGAACACAACTTCCCCATAAGCTATATACACGCTGAAAAAAATCGCTTCTGTAGTATATTGTCTCAAACATATTTGGCTTGAAATATACATATGTTTAGAGTACAATTCAAATATATAATATTTGACACACACAAATATTATATGTTTAGGAGAATTATGTTCTAAACAAAAATATGATCCCATTCAATTTTTTTTTTATTTGGAACTAGTAACTATTTTCGAAACAAAGATTAATTTGTAATTATTTATTTTGGCAATGTATCAATGCCTTAACTTAAAGACAAGTTTTCTGTTTTTCATATGTTCAAAGAGCAATTTCTTATAAATTGTATATGTTTGTAAAATTTAATTAAAACTTAAATAGAATAATCTTTCGTAAATATAAATTGCATTGATGGATTGACAAAAAGTGATGAACTGGAATATTTATAAATTAAGAAAATTTTAGCTATAAAGTTTAACACGAAATCTAGGAAAAACTAACTAAAATTCGAATAAGTCAGGAAAGTTTAAATAAAATATATTTGGAAAACTTCTTAAACAATAACTTTGTTTGTGTGAAAACATATATTTTATTTGTGAAATTCAGTTTGCAAATAAATTATGTTCTAATATATTAATATATGCGTCCCAAACAAAATTTCTTGATTTTCAAATAAAATTTATTTGTTAACAAATATAAAATATGTAAAAAAAATCATTTCCAAGTATATTTTTTTTCAATTCAAACATATCAAAAATGACGATTTTCCTCCGTGTAGCAATAATATAAATGTATTAATACTCTGTACTCTATTTAAGTGAATTTGTAAACATGGACAAGATTGGTCTCAGTTATGTAAGTCAATACTTTTATTTGAAAGGTCTCAGTCCATAAAATATTGGTTGGCAGAGTTTTTATACAACGAATTTGTTTTACATTAAAGCATGTGATCGCTGAAATTGCAGCCAGGATTAAATTATCCTTAAAATATCCTTTTTGAGTAGTTCCTAGTAATATGCTAAAAGTGCAAAAATGACTTCAAATGTAATATGCGGCACATTTTATTGTCAGAAATATAATTTCTTTCAATTTGAATTCAATTCAAAATAATTTTTTTTCCAAAATTTTTATTTTTACAATATTTTGTTTAGATATAACAAAAGCTTCTCGAAAAAAAACGAATTAAAATATTTATTTTAGCCAAATTCGCAAATATTCGCAGCTAGAATTTTTTTACTTTAAAACTACTACATTATAGCTAAAAATCCAAAAAATATCGTCGGTGAACTATCGTTACACGGAGGAAAATCGCCATTTTTGATATGTTTGAATTCAAAGAAATTAAACATGTAACCAAATTTTTTAAATATTATATATTTTTCAACAAATATATTTTATTTGAAAATCAAAAAATTTTGTTTCGAACGCATATATTAATATATTACAACAAATATATTTGCGAACTGACTGTAACAAATAAAATATGTGTTTAGACACAAACAAAGATATTGTTTAAGAATTCTTCCAAATACATTACATTTAAAATATATTTTAACTTTGCTGACTTTGTCAATTTTAAATTTTATTTTTTCCCTAATTTCGTGTTATACTCGTACTTTATAGTTAAAAATGTCGTAAGCGTTTGTTTTACAGCACTAATTTTTAATTTATAAATAGTCCAATTGTCAATCCATCAATGCTATTTTTCGTTACCAAAGATTATACGATTTAAATTTTAATAGAATTTTAAAAACATATAAAATTTAAAAAAAATTGAACCTTTTATTTCTAAAAAAACTAAATTAAAGCATCTATACATTGCCAAAATATTTAAATACAAATTAATCATTGTTTCGGAAATATTATTTCCATATAAACAAATATAAGGATGAAAACATAATTTTGTTTAGACCAACATCCTCCCAAATATATAATATTTGTGAGTGTTAAATATTATATATTTGGACTGTACCCTAAACATATGTATGTTTCCAGCAGAATCTGTTTGGAACAATATACTACAGAAGCGATTTTTTTCAGCGTATATAAATTGTCTTTTCGGTCCATTCAAAAAGGGTCCACTTAAAAGCGAGCGTGTTTTTCTGTAAACATAAATTATCCTAACGGTACTAACGGATATGAGTTATATTTGGACCAACAAATTTATTTTGTCGTATTGCAGAAACATTTTTGTACAACAACAAGTTACACGTTTTGCAATTATTTATGAATAAATATTAATTTTAATCCTTAAAAGATCATAAAAATGTTAAATTACTTTATGTGATAAATATACGTAGGAACACAACTTCAACTTTGAAGCCCAATATCTCTGAAACGGCATAATGCATCTAACAAATATTTGATGTGCTTTCTAATCTAACTGTTTTCATCGATTCGTGCAAACAAATTTAAGAAATCCAACATTGACTGTCGGTATTTTTAGCCACGCTCACGAGACTGTGCGGCACACAGTGGGGATGGCTTCATACATTTGTGTAAAAAAATAAAAATTTTCATCAAAATTGGCCACGCCCATCATATACCGCCCATATAACTCGAAATGAATTATCAAAGTTAAAAAATTGTGAAAGTTGCATCAAAATCGGCCAGGTCCATCGCATACCGCCCATATAACTAGAAACGAATATTTCCTTTAAAATTGTATTATTATTACGTATTATTATTCTAAAAGAGATTTAACTTCGTCGCTAATATCACTATGCTTTTTCTGGATAAACGAAGGAGTCAAATGTGAGATCATGGTATGTCATTCGGTGCGTAATATCTTCGTTTGTGTCAATTCGACTGCATTTTCTGGAGTGTCTGAATTCGAAGAATTTTGTACATATCCTCTATGGAAATTCAGGTGAGACGGCACCTGGTGGCACTTGAAATAGATTAAAAAAGTAAAATAGATATAAGACAATGTAGTAGTAGTGATTTCCAACCTAAGGCAAGTCCAGCTAAAACTGCAGATCCAAATGTTTAGAGAAAAACAAGTAAGAAAGTTTCAGTCGGGTAAACCGACTAAGGTATACCCTCACTTTGTGAGTAATGTAACATGGAATATTAAACGAATTATTCTGTCAATTTGTATGGGAGGTACCAGAATGTTTTTAACAAATACACCTATTTTTCTCTGAATAGTAGATTCTTTAAATACAGCGACCTGTCATAGCGCCCAACGGACATAACGCCCAAATTGTTTTTTGGGCCTTATGACCTCTCTAAGTGCGGTCATAACACCCAATTTTGTTTTGGGCCTTATGACCTCTCTAGGTGCGGACACAAGGTCCAAAAAAGAAGGGACATAAAGCCCAATTTTTTTTGGGCTTTATGACCGCGCCTGATGCGGTCATAACACCCAAATATTATTTTGTAATTCTCTCTCTATTAATGTGTAAAGTCGAATACTTTTGGGAAAAATGTGTTATGATTGTAAAAGAAGTAACGGTTCTATAGTTAATTCAGGTTCAGAAATGCCTTCGATGGTTGTAATTGAAACATTCATTAAGTTGTTTTTGAAACAGTGACGAGAATGGGAGGTATAGCTGAATTTCAGTTTGTTGGGGGTGCTCGCAGAAACTGCGAATTAGTTTACACCAAATGCAAAAGGAAAACCTAAATATAGAAGCATTTGGGCCGAGCATGGGTAGGTCATAAGGCCCAAAACTAAATTGGGCGTTATGACCTCACTTTGACAGGTCATAAGGCCCAAAAAAAAATTTGGGCGTTATGTCCGTTGGGCGTTATGTCCGTTGGGCGTTATGACCGGTCACCTTTAAATACATTGCACTGTGCCGAATTATAAGCGTTTTTTGCACTGGTATATTAACGTTATGAGATATTAAATTTGGTATGATTTGGCCATTTTGTGTGGGAGGTACAAAAAGGGGCGTGGTGATAACGGCCATTTTTTACAGGGCTATAGGGACTTCAAAAGCGTTACACTGTGCAGAATGTTGTTGCATTTTCGTGCATTCGTACTCATGCTGTGAGCTCTTAACTTTTTGTGCAAAATGGTGCCTTTGTGTGGGAGGTACAAAAAGGGGCGTGGCAATAGCGCCCATTTTTCACAGTGCAAAAGACACTATAAAAGCATTACACTGTACAAAATTTCAAGTGCTTTTATACCCTGGTATTAATGTTATAAGCTGTTATCTTTTGGTGCAAAATGGTACCTTTGTTTAAGAGGTACCAAAGGGGGCGTGAATATGACACCCATTTTTCACTGGACTGTAGGCACTATGAAAGCATTACACTGTACAAAATTTCAAGTATTTTTATGCACTGGTATTAATGTTATAAGCTGTTAACTTTTGGTGCAAAATGGTGCATTTGTGTGGGAGGTACCAAAAGGGGCGTAGCAATGTGGCCCATTTTTCTCGAGTTGATAGCGACTAATAAACTAATGCTATGTGTGGAATTTCAGAAGATTCGAATAAGTAGTATAGCAGTTATTAAAGATTCAATATTTCACAACATTTTAACACTTTGTGGGGGAGGTACTAGAAGGAGTGGACCAATATGGCCCATCTTCGAACTTAGCCGGAGATAGAAAAAAATATTACAACGTACCAAATTTGAAGTCAATCGGTTACTCCTTTCGAGAGTTATCGTGCGCACCAGCCAGCAGGCAGACAGACACACAGACAGACATACAGACAGATAGACAGACAGACAGACAGACAGACAGACAGACAGACAGACAGACAGACGGACGGACATTGCTCATTCGACTTAAAATGACCCAAAACGAATATCCGCCGAACATACTTAAGGTCATAGATCACTCCTTCGATGTGTTACACTTTTTTTCGTAGCAAATGATATATACCCTCGTCACACTAAAGTGAGGCTATAACAAGTAAGAAAGTTTCAGTCGGGTAAACCGACTAAGGTATACCCTCACTTTGTGAGTAATGTAATATTGAATATTACACGAATTATTCTGTCAATTTGTGTCACTTTGTAAGTAATGTAATATAGAATATTACATGAATTATTCTGTCAATTTGTGTGGGAGCTACCAGAAGGGGTTTAACAAATACACCTATTTTTCGCTGAACAGTAGATACTTTAAATTCATTGCACTGCGCCGAATTATAAGCGTTTATGTGCACTGGTATAAACGTTATGCGATATTAAATTGTGGTATGATTTGGCCATTTTGTGTGGGAGGTACAAAAAGGGGCGTGGCGATAACGCCCATTTTTCACAGGACTATAGGCACTATAAAAACATTACACTGTACAAAATTTCAAGTATTATTATTCACTTGTATTAATGTTATAAGCTGTTAATTTTTGGTGCAAAACGGTGCATTTGTGTGGGAGGTACTTAAAGGGACGTGGCAACTTCGCCCATTTTTCTCAAATTGATAGCGACTAATAAACTAATACTATGTGTGGAATTTCAGAAGATTAGAATAAGTAGTATAGTAGTTATTAAAGAATCAATATTTCACAACATTTTAACCCTTTGTGTGGGAGGTACTAGAAGGAATGGACCAATATGGCCCATCTTCGAACTTAGCCGGAGATAGAAAAAAATATTACCACATACCAAATTTGAAGTCAATCGGTTACTCCTTTCGAGAGTTATCGTGCGCACCAGCCAGCAGACACACAGACAGACAGACAGACAGACAGACAGACAGACAGACGGACGGACATTGCTCATTCGACTTAAAATGACCCAAAACGGATTTCCTCCGAACATACTTAGGGTCTTAGATCACTCCTTCGATGTGTTACACTTTTTTCCGTAGCAAATGATATATACCCTCGTCACACTAAAGTGAGGGTATAAAAAGGGGATTTTTGTTATAAGTTCATAAAAATAAAAAAAAATGTGACTGCAGAATTTATTTTTTCAATTTTAGTATATTAAAATATCCAACTTAAAATAAACAAGTAAGAAAGTTTCAGTCGGGTAAACCGACTAAGGTATACCCTCACTTTGTGAGTAGTGTAATATTGAATATTACTCGAATTATTCTGTCAATTTGTGTGGGAGCTACCAGAAGGGGTTTAACAAATACACCTATTTTTTGCTGAACAGTAGATACTTTAAATTCATTGCACTACGCCGAATTATAAGCGTTTATGTGCACTGGTATAAACGTTATGAGATATTAAATTGTGGTATGATTTGGCCATTTTGTGTGGGAGGTACAAAAAGGGGCGTGGCGATAACGCCCATTTTTCACAGGGCTATAGACACTATAAAAACATTACACTGTACAAAATTTCAAGTATTTTTATACACTGGTTTTAATGTTATAAGCTGTTAACTTTTGATGCAAAAAGGTACCTTTGTGTGGAAGGTACCAAAAAGGGCGTGGCAACAACGCCAATTTTTCCCTTGACTGTAGGCAATATAAAAGCATAATACTGTGCAAAAATTCAAGTATTTTTATATACCGTTATTAATGTTATAAGCTGTTAATTTTTGGTGGCAAACGGTGCATTTGTGTGGGAGGTACCTAAAGGGACGTGACAACTTCGCCCATTTTTCTTGAGTTGATAGCGACTAATAAACTAATACTATGTGTGGAATTTCAGAAGATTCGAATAAGTAGTATAGTAGTTATTAAAGAATCAATATTTCACAACATTTTAACCATTTGTGGGGGAGGTACTAGATGGAGTGGACCAATATGGCCCATCTTCGAACTTAGCCGGAGATAGAAAAAAATATTACCACATACCAAATTTGAAGTCAATCGGTTACTCCTTTCGAGAGTTATCGTGCGCACCAGCCAGCAGACAGACAGACAGACAGACAGACAGACAGACAGACAGACGGACGGACATTGCTCATTCGACATAAAATGACCCAAAACGGATTTCCTCCGAACATACTTAGGGTCTTAGATCACTCCTTCGATGTGTTACACTTTTTTCCGTAGCAAATGATATATACCCTCGTCACACTAAAGTGAGGGTATAAAAATAAAATGAAAAAAGGTTAGTTCAAATAGTAAAATAAAATTGGTCTTGAAATCCTAAGGTAAATATTAAGTCAGTTCGGTAAACTATACAATTACTGAGTTTGAAACGGCAAAAAAATAGCAGTCAGATCGAAGTAACTATTTTTGACTTGATTGTACCATTTAGACTGAAATTTCAAAATAACACTGCATTTTGCAGGAAGAGTATTTAGACAATTTGAATTTTTTCCGCGAAGTCCCCAGTGTGCGGCGCTACATGCCATATAGCCAACGAAACAATCAATTTATATAAGGAAATTTTTTGTGAGCGCATTATCTCGCGTCGCGGGCCTGTGACGTGGCCTCCAAGATCGTGCGAATTACCACCGCTGGACTATTTTTTGTGGGGTTATGTGAAGTCGCTTGTCTTCGCAGATAAGCCCGACACTATTGACGCCTTGGAAAAGAATATTCGGCGCATTATTGCTGACATACAGCCCCAAATGCTGCAAAAAGTGATCGAAAATTGGGCCTCTCGGCTGGAATTTAATCGAGCCAGCCGCGGCGGCAAACCCTTAGAGGAAAGGAAGAGTTAAAGCAGTGGACTGGAATGGGAGAATTGTGGCCACAGATGTCGAAGACAGTTCCATCTGCAGGTAAGGTCATGACTTCATCACGCACCTTAGTCGCCAGATTTAGCTTCCTCGGATTATTTCCAAACATGAAAATGGCTCATTGGTGAAAGACTTGCCAACAATGAAGAGGAGGAGTCTGCGGATGATGGCTATACTTATATTAAAGAGCACGAGTGTAATACATGCAAACAAGGTATTGAAGCTATTGAATATCGCTGGGAAAAGTGTATCAAGTTAAAAGGAGATTATGTTGAAAAATAAAAATAATGTTCTCAAATTTATTGTATTTTCTTTGTTACTCGTATGTCGGCTAATTTGTTACCGACCCCGTAACATGGAGTAGTACTCAATAAATTAATTGAGCATGCATATAATATCCTACACCTCCCTAACAATGCGATAAAGGTCATTGCGATAATAATTTGGAATAATTGGTAAGTCAGCAGCAACATATTATCTAATTCTGAGCCGGTAATCGATAAATTAAGCAATATTTGTTCCTAAATTGAGAAACATCTTTCCGGAAAATATTAATGATCGGAAGTAAAGTACAACTTCTATAGCGCTTTGATACCAAATCAGGAGGAACATATATATGGAGGTTATATATAAACCTGAACCGATTTTCCCTGAATACTCATTCATGTAAAAATACCTCTTTCTGTAGAATTTCGTACTGATCGGATATAAAATACAGTCTCTACAGCGCTTACATGTTAAATCGGTGGTAACATATATATGGGGGCTATATCTAAATCTGAACCGATTCTCTCCGAATTTGGCAGTATTCCTTCGAGTAATAATAAACCTCTTTCTGTCGAATTTCGCACTGATCGTATATAAAATACAGTTTCTACAGCAATTACATGTCAAATCGGGGGTAACATATATATGGGGGCTATAACTAAATCTGAACCGATTTTCTCCGAATTTGGCAGTATTCCTTCGAGTAATAAGAAACCTCTTTCTGCCGAATTTCGCACTGATCGGATATAAAATACAGTTTCTACAGCATTTACATGTCAAATCGGGGGTAACATATATATGGGGGCTATATCTAAATCTGAACCGATTTCCCTCAGATTTGCAGTGTTAATTCATGTAATGAGAAACCTATTCTGACAATTTTTTTTACTGATCGGATATAAAATATAGTTTCTACTGCGCTTACATGTGAAATCGGGGGTAACATATATATGGGGGCTATATCTAAACATAAACCGATTTCCCTCAAATTTGGCAGTATTAATTCATGTAATAAGAAACCTCTTTCTGCCGA
Source organism: Eudasyphora cyanicolor (assembly GCA_963930755.1). Classification (NCBI taxonomy): domain Eukaryota; kingdom Metazoa; phylum Arthropoda; class Insecta; order Diptera; family Muscidae; genus Eudasyphora; species Eudasyphora cyanicolor. Next base: position 197,592,419 of record OZ005737.1, on the reverse strand, counting down.
ATTTCGTACTCATCGGATTAAAAATACACTTTTTACAGCGCTTACATGTAAAATCGGGGGTAACATATATATGGGGGTTATATCTAAATCAGAACCGATTTTCTCCGAATTTGGCAGTATTCCTTCATGTAATAGGAAACCTCTTTCTGCCGAATTTCACACTGATCGGTTATAAAATACATTTTTTACGGCGCTTACATGTGAAATCGGGGATAACGTATATATGGGGGCTATATCTAAATCTGAACCGATTTCTTCCAAATTTAACAGTGTTCATTAATATAATAGGAGACCTCTTTCTGCTGAATTTCATACTGATCGGATATACAATAAAGTTTTTACAGCGCTTACATGTCAAATCGGGGCTAACATATATATGGGGGCTATATCCAAATCTGAAGCGATTTAAACCAAATTAAATAGGGATCGTCCTTGGGCCAAAAAAAAGATATGTGTAAAGTTTCGTCAAGATCGGGCCACAATTGCGACCTGTACTTTGATTACAAGAATACATCTACAGACGGACAGACGGACATAGCTAAATCGACTCAGAAAGTGATTACAAGTCGATCGGTATAATAAACAATGGATCTATCTGTTCTCCTTTTGGGTGTTACAAACAGTCATTATACCCTGTACCACAATGTGGTGTAGGGTATAAAAACTGAATGGCATTTACGCCACTTTCAAAATAAACAGTTCAATTAACCTATTAAACTATTTAATGATACCATGAAAAATATAATAATGATTTGTTCTAGGTATTAAAAAAATACTTGTACTTTAATTTAGAAGAAGAATCAGATGAAGTCCGTTCAACGATCCACCCTTGTGTACACACTTTTATATGTACATAGTGTCATTTACTACTTCTGGCTTTTTCGAGTGAATGTAAACATAGTTGCATTTTAAGTAAATACGAAATGTTGTAATCAAAGAAACAAAAACAATGTGCATAAGTGACATTGTACAGTGGTGCGAGCTGCACAATCCAATTGTAAGATGTAATCAAGTTGCGGTTAAAAATGTACATTATATTAGGTATTTTAATTTAATTCAAAGGTAAATTGAAGTAAAGTTCAACTTCTATTTAGGAGAGCCATGTCTTGGCTACTATTATATAGAAAGTCAGATTTAATTTGAATTCACCTATTGCCCTTTAGGTGTTTAGGCAAGAGTTTTTAGCACCTTGGTATACATTTAGGTAGATCAAACATATTTGCTGTGCGTGCGAGAAAAACTTTGGATATGGCCTTAAGAACAACAGATCGGCTTAAATAGTGCATAAAAATGGCGGAACAGGCCAGACAGCTAGGAAGCGGTTCCGTTATGATAGGCTAATAAAGAAAGTAGAGCGCAGTGGTGTCTAGTAAACCTTTTGCAACTTATCCAAATTGAGAGGAGAGAAATCCATAAGGGACTTAAGGCTCTCTTACCCCTCTCGATGAACCAGTTTGATTGCTATCTAGATTGATTGAATGCTAGATTTTAACATCTGCTTCTCAAATAAATGAAAACATAGGGTAGCCTTTCGAGCCTTTAATAAGAGCGGGTGGAGATACACAATGTGTTCTATTGACTCTTCACCCTCCTCTTCATCTCAGCAGATTCTCTGCCTGGCGTCCAATAAGGAATAAGGCAGTGACCAGCACTGTGTATGCTTTTAAATATGTTTTATTGAAAATGGACATTTCGGTCCATGTTTTGATGCAAACCGTCTAGAGAACACATTTTTCAATTTAAATCTGGCAACCCTAGCCTACTTGTATCAGGAGGATTTATAGTGGGAATATCAATACTATAATGCTGCAATTCGTAGAGAAATGGAAAATGTGCTCAGTGTTTATTGAATAAATTATACGAACCCATTTTCTCATACAACCATAAGAAGGATGAAGTGAATAGGAGAGTATTGGCGATACCTGCATAGAAGCAGTAAACGAACATATCTAGAGGTAATGCGGAAGCGGTTCCGTGGTAGTGATTCATGTGTAGGGTCAGTTGATATGAACCTATCCAAGGGTTTTTTATAAATCAAATTTCTATCAGCAGATGTAGTCTTAAAAATTTGTATACCGTACCGCCTACAAAGTTATGTGCCGCTAGTTTCCTATCCATCCACTGTCCATTGAGTATGCTTATCGTTTGAACAATTTTCTCAAGACAAGAACCAAGTTAAATAGTATAAGTGGTGTCACTGGCTCACCAGGACTTTGTTGCCTTTGATGTCATTTATGGAGCAACTTATAAACGACTATTATGGCATTACTGCAACTACTTGTACTGATGATGCGGGGTGAAGTTGTCGTTTTTGTTGTTTGTGTTGCTGGTGTTGCTTTTATCCTTTCTAGGGTAACCAACAAATCGAGCTCAATGACTGAACTGATGATAAGGTCCTTCAGCGAATGAATGAACGAACGAACGAACAAAACTTTGACTGGCAAAACTTCTGTAGATGTTTAAAATTGTATTTTATATTAAAGTTTCTTTTTCGGTTTCTTGTTTGTTTAGGTTCTCCGGGCAGTAAGACATATTCTGTAAAAGCTGTTGCTTTGAAAGACGTTTTGAGGAGAATTGAGCTTGTGGCAACATTTTGCAAAAGGAAAAGAAACAAACAAACCATAGGAAGAACTAAGAACTACGAACATTATTTCAATAGAATTTACATATGGTGAACAGTTTATTGTATTAACAAAAATCTTGTATGGTTCATTTAACAAAATGTCCCATATGGTGTTGGTGGTTTTGTCCCTCTGTTTACCAAAAGGATATTAAATTTCTTTTGGATTCCTTTGCTTCTTTGAAGAAGCAACAAATGTCCTTAATTGCTGTGCCCAGTCCTGTCGTTTCCGTCTTGCAATGAACATGAAGAACTCATGGGTTTTGAAAACTGTTAATAACTGTAACTTTCATAGCCATACTTAAAGTCCTTTTTTGGGTTTCGATAGTTTCCACATAGTCCAGTTTTATAGCTTTTGCATGAACATACAAGGACATGATGTCATTTATGTTGATGTGGTGGTAATAGCTCGTGTCTGACCATCCATATGCAGAAGTGATATGTCCATATATATGAGTGTGTGTTTGTTCTTGTCTGGTCCAGGCATCGGACATCATACCCCGGACGATGATGACGTCCAATGTGTTGTATTAAATGGTGCGCAAAATAAATGTAACGTCTGGCGCATCGCATCGCTTCTTGGCCATTAAAGGATATTAAAAGTTATTTAACCTTCTTTGTTTTTTCACTTTCATTTTGGCATTTTTTTTAGGATATTTCTTCCTGTCTTTTTCTTAACGGCAGACAGCATTTTGTTGTTGTCCTTGTTTTATTTTATTTCTTTGCTTATATTTGGTGTTGGTGGTTAGAGAGTGATGCTCACGCTCCTCCAACGAGCAGGACATCCATAAAGCGAGTTGGGTTGTTATCTTTAAGGATGTGCTGTTAGCGGATACATATGGTTATTATGATGGCCTGAATTTGTTTGCGGGCTGCTTCAGTCTCTACTCTATTCACCCTCTGTGGGCCGCGGCGCTTCGTCGCCCATAACTTCAAGCCCCTTTGGAGGCTTAGCGAAGAACTGAGAGGGAGGTAATGGCAAAAAGCTTAATATTCATATAAAATGTATATTTTTATGTTTATTTTTATGACATCATATTTGAGATAAACATGTTCATTATACTGACTTTTATGATTATTATTATTTTTTGCTTTTCTGTCTTTCATTTTCTCATCTATGTTGGTGTTGTGACTTTCGTTGTCGATTTTTGTTGGCTGGAGCATTTGCCATGCAGCAAGGAGCAAACATGCTTTTTGGAGAATTATAACAACGATGTGAAATTCTTAACACTTTCGTTTTAATGAGACTAGGAATTTTGTAATTATTTTTTTTTTTTTTGGGATAACTATAATGAGTAAGTTAATTTTGGTGGAAGCTTTCAGAGAATATTAGGAAAAGTTTTCATATTATTAGCAGTAAGGACATGTGAGGATTTTTATTAAATGCCAATAATCTTAAAGAGTTTGTCCTCCACTTTAATAAGACGAATGGATTCAACAGACCTTCTGACAACAATTATGCACAAAATTAGTTAATGATTTTCTGTCATCATTCAAATCATTTAAATAAATGTTAGTGTAAGTGGATAACATTCAATTTATTCAAATAAAAGAACAAAGTACAGTATTTTTCAGCTCATTGATTTTGAACTCAATTCTGCGAATTGGACATGAAAGTAGCCACAAAAATAACAAGTTCTTCGTTTAGCCAAGTTGGCCTAATTAATAATTTAATGGCCATACGATTTTTTTGCACAAGGTGGATTTTTAGCACTTTTTCTACAGGGTGTTATTTTAGACGTGTAGTTTTCAATCTGGCAATACTATTTTCGCAGTTTGGTTTGCCATTTCATAATGAATAGACTTACTCCCGAACATCGTTTGCAAATCGTGCAAATTTATTACCAAAACCAGTAAGGAAAGGCTAAAGTCGGGCGGTGCCGACTATATAATACCCTACACCACTCTCGTAATATTGAATAACTCTGATATATAAATTTTGTAATTCATGTATAAATTGTTTACATAAATTTACTTTTGGGACATTTTATACTTAAATAATACCCTGTACCACAGTGTGGTGGTAGGGTAGGGTACCATTCTAAATTTCAAAATGATTGGATGTAAAATACAGCTTCTACAGGACTAAAGAGCAAAATCGGACGAAACATATATATGGGAGCTATAGCTAAATCTTAACCGATTTTCTTCAAATTCGGTAGTGTTGGTTGATGGATCAAGAAACTCTACCATTCTAAATTTCAAAATGATTGGATGTAAAATACAGCTTCTATAGGACTAAAGAGCAAAATCGGACGAAACATATATATGGGAGCTATAGCTAAATCTTAACCGATTTTCTTCAAATTCTGTAGTGTTGGTTGATGGATCAAGAAACTCTACCATTCTAAATTTCAAAATGATTGGATGTAAAATACAGCTTCTACAGGACTAAAGAGCAAAATCGGACGAAACATATATATGGGAGCTATAGCTAAATCTTAACTGATTTTCTTCAAATTCAGTAGTGTTGGTTCATGGATCAAGAAACTCTACCGTTCTAAATTTCAAAATGATTGGATGTAAAATACAACTTCTACAGGACTAAAGAGCAAAATCGGACGAAACATATATATGGGAGCTATAGCTAAAACTTTACCGATTTTCTTCAAATTCGGCAATGTTGGTTCATGGATCAAGAAACTCTACCATTCTAAATTTCAAAACGATCGGATGTAAAATACAGCTCCTACAGGACTAAAGAGCAAAATCGGACGAAACATATATATGGGAGCTATAGCTAAATCTTAACCGATTTTCTTCAAATTCGGTAGTGTTGGTTGATGGATCAAGAAACTCTACCATTCTAAATTTCAAAATGATTGGATGTAAAATACAGCTTCTACAGGACTAAAGAGCAAAATCGGACGAAACATATATATTTGAGCTATAGCTAAATCTTAACCGATTTTCTTCAAATTCAGTAGTGTTGGTTCATGGATCAAGAAACTCTACCGTTCTAAATTTCAAAATGATTGGATGTAAAATACAGCTTCTACAGGACTAAAGAGCTAAATCGGACGAAACATATATATGGGAGCTATAGCTAAAACTTTACCGATTTTCTTCAAATTCGGCAATGTTGGTTCATGGATCAAGAAACTCTACCATTCTAAATTTCAAAACGATCGGATGTAAAATACAGCTCCTACAGGACTAAAGAGCAAAATCGGACGAAACATATATATGGGAGCTATAGCTAAATCTTAACCGATTTTCTTCAAATTCGGTAGTGTTGGTTGATGGATCAAGAAACTCTACCATTCTAAATTTCAAAATGATTGGATGTAAAATACAGCTTCTACAGGACTAAAGAGCAAAATCGGACGAAACATATATATGGGAGCTATAGCTAAATCTTAACCGATTTTCTTCAAATTCGGTAGTGTTGGTTGATGGATCAAGAAACTCTACCATTCTAAATTTCAAAATGATTGGATGTAAAATACAGCTTCTACAGGACTAAAGAGCAAAATCGAACGAAACATATATATGGGAGCTATAGCTAAATCTTAACCGATTTTCTTCAAATTCAGTAGTGTTGGTTCATGGATCAAGAAACTCTACCGTTCTAAATTTCAAAATGATTGGATGTAAAATACAGCTTCTACAGGACTAAAGAGCAAAATCGGACGAAACATATATATGGGAGCTATAGCTAAACCTTTACCGATTTTCTTCATATTCGGCAATGTTGGTTCATGGGTCAAGAAACTCTACCATTCTAAATTTCAAAACGATCGGATGTAAAATACAGCTTCTATAGGACTAAAGGGCCAAATCGGACGAAAGATATATATGGGAGCAATATCTAAATCTGAACCGATTTCAACCAAATTCAATAGCGATCTTAACAGCCGCGAAATACTTTAAACTGCAAAATTTCAGAACGATCGGAGTAAAATTGCGACCTGTAGTCGACGAACAACTTTACATGGACAGACGGACGGACGGACGGACGGACGGACGGACGGACGGACGGACATCGTTAAATCGACTCAGCTAGTGATTCTGAGTCGATCGGTATACTTTAAGGTGGGTCTAGCTGTGTTATTTTTAGGTGTTACAAACATCTGCCGTGAAACAAACTTATAATACCCTGTACCACAGTGTGGTGTATGGTTGGGTGCGCACGACGCATCGCGCAAGAAAACAAGAACATTTATTTCAGCGGTGATGCTCACTTTTGGATGAACGTAAATAAAAAAAAATTGTCGCATTTGGAGTAATGATAATCTACATGCCATTGTTCAGACGCCGTAGCATCAAAAAAAGTCACTGTTTGGTATGCTCTATGGACAGAGGGAATCATTGGTCCACATTTCTTCAAAAATTAAGCCTGCCATAATGTTACAGTCAATGGGGAATGCTATAGAGCCATGATTAATGACTTTTTGCAGCCTGAATACAATCCCATACAGCCAACGAAACAATAACATTATTGAAGGCAACTTTTGGTGAGCGCATTATCTCGCGTCGTGGGCCTGTGGCGAGGTCTCCAAGATCGTGCGATTTAACACCGCTGGACTAGTGGTCGAAAATTGTGCCTCTCGGCTGGAATTTATACGAGCCAAACGCGGCGGCCACTTGCCCGAATAATTTTTAAAATATAGTGCCAAACCCTCATCTTTATAATAAAGCTTAAGTCTTGGCCATAACATTAAATTATATGCGTTTTATTTTTTCCTGAAAACCACACGTCTTAAAAAACACCCTGTATATTTTAACACGGTTATATTTCGGTATACCGTGCGGAATATCTCTTTTGTGTCTGAAGTAAAGTTGTAGATATTGAATAGGAGGAGCGGAGCTACAGGGCCTCAAAGTCTGCCTCCTCAGGTGAACAAAATGTTTAATCGCGTGTAACTTTTGTCTTGTTTGTTTGATTCTTATTTTTTTCCTTTGTCAAAAATACAAAAAATGCCATAAACACAAACAAATTTTTTCAAAAGTATAAATTCAAATGACAATATCTATTGTCCCAGCAGATATACCAGCATTATTTTTTCATCAAATAAGCAATATTTTTTCATTAAATAGCAAATAGTTCTTTTCCAACGCAGACGAAAATTTATAAATTCACAAAATATTTAAAAATTAATAATTTCATATATTTTTTTGTAATTTTTACTTCCTGATTGGCTAAGTCTAACATTATCATATTTGTAAAGGAAAATCCCATAATTCCCAAAGTAAATTCGAAAATCCCAAAAAACGACACATTTATGGTAATTTCGATTCTGAAAATAATGTTCCCCGTCGACTCGAAATTCTAAAAAATATTTGCCCTTTTTGGGTGGAACATATGCAGTCCCTCGAAATAAATTAAGCTCCCATTTCAAAATTCCATAATATACAAAGTATACAACTACAGATTTCGGGAAAGGGGCAACGGAAATGTATTATACTAAAAGCCCGGCTCAAAATTCTTTTACTGCTTACCGTGTAACATATTACTACATATAAAAAAAGTAAAGGTTTTTATTTTTAGCTTTGCGATTGGCGAAAATGTTGCCATGTTTCTAAATTTTCGTAAAAAATTTAGTGATTTGGACAAGCGTAATAAAATACAAAAATTACGAATTTTTAAAAATATATATTGATATGGCCATAACTTTTCTCTCAGTGTGCACATCTTATCGAAATTGTTTACAGCGTATAGCAAATTTGGCTGTCAAGTTAGAAAAGTTGATGTGAGAAAAATCGGGTTATACTCTGCCATTGATTTAAACAAAATGATTTAAAAAATTTTGAAAAATCAATTTTCACATGTAGACCAAAATGTAGTAACGCCAAAAAATATTTAAAAATTCATAATTACACTGTGCTAGTCCAAAAATGTACCAGAAAGGAGACCCTATGGATAGACCTATTTCGGCCATGCTGAAATTCGACCACAAAGTTTGTTGGGAAATCAGAGAGGTGACTTATCTCTTTGGTTATTTTGAAGTGGAAGACTTCGGAATATACGCTTCAGTCCAAAGATCGAAATAAAGGGAACATTTGGACAATTCTTTTTCTCAAAACAGTCGTCCACGCTTCTCACCCCCTTGCCCTGAAAGGTGCAATGAAATCTTATCATATGTTAAAAATCATACATATCGTCGACATTTTTAGTAGGCATCGTTGAGAAAAATATTCCTCGCGAAGAAATACTATAAGTCCTTTCTCAACTTTTTTATGAGAATTAAGCAAATTTCGAGTTATTACATAATTTGTGTATTTTTCTGCTCATAGCAGAAAATATTTGAAATACAATTTTTTGACTTAAATTTTTGTAAATTATTTTTTCGTTAGTGTTAATGGAAATTTCAAAGGTAACCAACAAAACCTGCTAAATTGTTTAAACCTGTTAATTTTTCATAAATATGTTGAAAGGAGACTCATAGTAATTTCTCGCGAGGAACATTTTTCTCAAAGACACAAACTAACCAGTAAGGAAAGACAGAAAGTCGTGCGGGGCCGACTATATAATACCCTACACCTACCTACCAATGCGAAAATGGGCATTGCGATAAGAATTTGGCAGTGTTCATACATGTAATAAGCAAACTCTCTCTGCCGATTTTCGTACAGATCGGATATAAAACACGGTTTCTACAGCGCTTACATGTCAAATCGGGTTGTAACATATATATTGGGACTATGTTAAAATCTGAACCGATTTTCCCCTAATTTGGCAGTGTTCATACCTTTAATAAGAAAACTCTCTCTGTTAAATTTCGTAAGGATCGGATATAAAACACGATTTCTACAGCGCTTAAATGTTAAATCGGGTGAAACATATGTATGGTGGCTATATCTAAATCTGAACCGATTTTCCCCGAATTTGGCAGTGTTTATTCATGTAATAAGAGAACTCTCTCTGTTAAATTTCGTACTGATCGGATATAAAACACGATTTCTACAGCGCTTAAATGGTTAATCGGGTGAAACATATATATGGTGGCTATATCTAAATCTGAACCGATTTTCCCCGAATTTGGCAGTGTTTATTCATGCAATAAGAGAACTCTCTCTGCCAAATTTCGTACTGATCTGATTTAAAATACAGTTCCTACAGCGCTTACATGTAAAATCGGGTGAAACATATATATGGGGGCTATATCTAAATCTAAACGGATTTTCTCTGAATTTGGTAGTGTTCATTCACGTAATAATAAAACTCTCTCTGCCGAATTTCATAAAGATCGGATGTAAAATGTGGTTTCTACGGCGCTTGCATGTTCAATTGGGTGAAACATATATATGGGGACTATATCCAAATCTGAACCGATTTTAACCAATTTCAATAGGGATCGTCCTTGGGCCAAAAAAGAGCACTATGCTAAATTTCATCACAATCGGACCATAAATACGACCTGCACTTTGATTACAAGAATACATGGCCAGACGGACAGACGGACAGACAGACGGACAGACAGACAGACGGACATGGCTAAATCGACTCAGAAAGTGATTCTGAGTCGATCGGTATAATAAACAATGGGTCTATCTCTTCTCCTTTTAGGTGTTACAAACAAATGCACAAAGTCATAATACCCTGTACCACAGTGTGGTGTAGGGTTTAAAAATGTCGATGATTTGTATGACGATTGACACATGGTAAGATTTGATTGCACTTTTTCGGGTGTAAAGTGGTGAGAAGCGTGGTTGACTATTTTGAGAGAAATAATACTCGAAGGGTTCCCTTTATTTCGTTCTTTGAACTGAAGCGCGTTTTCGGAAGTCTTACACTTTAAAATCACCTCCGAGATAACTAACCTCTCTGATTTTTTGCAAACTTTGTGGTCGAATATCGCGAAAATAAGAGCTCCATTGGATTCAGCAAGGTCGAAATAGGTAGATCCATAGGGTCTCCTTTCTGTTACATTTTTAAAGTGTCAATTTCTAGCACAGTGTTATCAATGAAATCCTTCGTAGGTTGTAGGTCTTGATATTAGAAATCGAAATTAATTCGTGCATAATTATGTTGGCAAAAGTCAATCCTACAATTCTCAAAATAATTTAAAAAAATAAATGCCCAAAAAAATTGGATTTTTAGATTTTCCCCTATATCTACTATACTAAAAGCCAGGATCCAAATTCCCTTTGCAGTTCAACGTACAACACCTTATCACATATAAAAATACTAAAAAAATGTTAGCTATGCGATGGAAGAAAATGTGGCTTACTCACTTTTGGAATTTCTGTAAAACATTTTGTATATTGGAGAAGCTTGGCGACAATACCAGTTGATGTTTTTGCCCCATTCTTTCATCAGGAACATTCTCTAGGAGAACTTTAAGATGAATATAAAAATGATATTCATACTTTTATTTTAAATAACTTCTTCTATAAATCCAAAATACGAATTTTTTCCAAAAAAAAAATTATTTTTTTTGAAAATGAAAAATATCGAATGTTATTAAATAAAAAATTTTGTTGCTCCTTAAAAAAAATTTTATGCGAATGAAATGGGTGCATATTCCGCTTCGATATTCACAAAATACTAGGAGAACGTAGGAAACAATATTAAAAATTAAATTTCTAATAACTCTTCTAGAGGCATACGTAGTTGCGTTGCAATCGCTTGACTGGTTAAGAAATGGTCTAATTATTTTCCTTTATTTAATTCCTTCCACTGTGCGTAGGTTAGTATGTTTAGTACTTTGGGGGAGTCTGCTCCCCCGTTTACGGCAACGTTAAACGAGGCCGTATGAGCTGCCAAGACAAATATTGCAGTGGTCGAATAATCAACGGCAGAAACGTTTAAGAAATATTACAAAATGGTACTGGATGATCGTCTAGTGAAGGTGCTTGAGTTATTTGAAATGATACGAATTTTAAAAATTTCTATACATCGCCAAAAATCTAAAGTTGACAAAGCTGCGCACAAGGTGGGTGCCGCGTTTGCTCACAAGGGAACAAAACCACACATTCACTATGGCAATGCCAAAAATCAATTAAGTAAAGTCATAACGTGAATTTATGTGAATTTTAATGTGAATTTAGGGATGTGGTCTCCATGGAATTTGTGGCTGCCAGACTGTCCGAGAAAAGGACAACGCCTGTTCTTGTCACTATGTTGCGATTCAACCACTTGGTGACTTCCTTTATTGTCATTATTTCGGTTTCATAGACGCTGTAGGTATCTCGTAGTCTTCGAGCTATATCGAGACTGAGTTCCTTACAGTGTACTCCACAGCCAACCTTATCATCAAGCATCGAATCATCAGTGTAGAAGTGGATGCGGTTTCTGTTTCCTAATATTCTGACATGTATCTTAGTATAGAAATTCCTCTATATACTTCACTCGGTGGGTGACCACTGCACTACATTGTGATATCAACCATAATGCCGCTCTGGAGGCAACTTCTCTCGCCACAATATCAATGGGCTGTAGATGGAGTGAGTAGGTTTTGTAGAGACTCAGACGCTGTAGTCCCCAACGCTGCGCAAACAGTTCTCTGAACGTTAAAATGTAGGTTTGTGATGGATAGTTTATTAGTTGCGAACTACTGCTATATATATTCATATGTCCAATGGATGATTTTAGGAGATAGGCCCCAATGCAACCCTACAGCTTTCCTGCAGGAATATAATGCGAAGTTCACTGATAGAAAAAGCTTCGTCATGACGACGAATTTGTACATCATCACGATTATTTTTTCGTCACAAGTCAGCTAACGTACGGAATAATCCTCTTGATGAATTTGTTCGTCACCATGACGAATTTCTGTATCCTAAAACTTTCGTCCCCAGGATGATCCATTCATCACCTCGACGAACCCCATTCATCATCATGACGAACCCATTTATCATCACGACGAATAGCATTCATCACCACGACGAACTCTATTCATCACCATGATGACCACCATTCATCACCACGACGAATTCCATTCGTCACCACGACGAATCCCATTCATCATCACGACGAATTCCATTCGTCACCACGACGAATCCCATTCATTATCACGACGAATCCCATTCATCACCACGACGAATTCATGCCCACGACTATTTAAATTTTAAAAATTCCAATAAATGTTCTTCTAGTTTTAAACCATTTAAAATGGTATGGAAAATAAAATTATTTGACTGCATTGCTTGCTAGGTTCAGTTGTGAATATTCGTTTCGAGACGCAGTTCTTATCAGGTAAGGCTGAATTCAAACAAACGAGAAGTATTCATTACTTCTGCTATTTTAAATGAAAACAAACATCAGTTACGCCGTGCCAGTGCGGTTTGTTTGAACCAATCGGTGCTGCGTGGAACACACACGTGGACGAACATAACAACGTCGCATGTCTTACTTTGTTTTGCTGTACATAGGAGTTGACGTTGCCGTAAAGGGCGAATAAGTCGATCGTTCTCGTGATGAATGGATAATATTATCGACGAACGGTGTTCGTCATTAATTATTAGATTTCTTAAATTGATCTTTTACAACAAATTATTTAACTAAGGTAATCAGAATGCATATAGAACAGTACATTTAATCAGAAACTATAATTTGATTGCTTCGTTTGATCATATTTTCAGCAAAATAGCCAAATAAATCTTTTCGTTGTGGGAATGACACCTTATCGTTCTCTCGACGAATTTCGAAATCACCAAAAACATGACTTGATGATCGTGTTCGTTCTATTGACGTACAAAAACATCGCATGTACGAAACTTTTCGTCACCAGTACGAAGATATATTGACGAAACTGATTCGTCATGGTGACGAACGGTTTTTCTATCAGTGTTGGCTTTCCTTACAGGTTCCAGTAAATCGAGTCTGAAAAATAATTTCCTTTCTAGAAGTACTCCCAGATATTTTGCACTTTCAGAAAAGACCAGCTCTGTTCCATTAATGCGAGGAGGGTCCAAATGTGGGACCTTATTCTTCGTAGTAAAAGTAACCAAGTCTGTTATTTGAAATACATTATGAGACACCTTTCATCAAATTTAATAAAATTCTACATATAACTACATATAAGTTAAAAAATAAAACTTCTAAAATTGGATAAAAAACGTATGTAGGTGTACTTAAATATGTAACATTTATAACATTCTTTCCCTAACATGAAAAAAATTGAAAAAGTTTCTTGGTGAGTAATAAAATTCAACATTAATATTTAAAAATACATAAACACACACACAGAAACTCATATAAAAGTGTGTTGAAGAAAATCTGTTTTGAATTTAATGTTTTTCAAAATGACGTTTTAATTATGTGTGAAATTAAAATGTGTTCTAAACCTAAAAAAGGTGTACCATCAGAAGAACGGAAGAACAATATAAACTCATCACAATGATATAAAAAATATTAGAGAGGAACGACTTTGAATATGGAAGCTATTAATTTTTTGCGTGGCGAACACATAGATAATATATGTATGTACATGAGCAACATTATCACGCAACCATTAAATTTTTATCACAACTATAACATGGTTGTCGTAACTTGTATACTTCAGTATTAGCCACGAATTTTATAATAACATGTTTGTCTTAAGAACATTTTTTATGTGGCCAAATAATGATTTCCAGAAAAATTCAATGTTTGGCAAAGAAATAATTAGCCATAATAGGGTTACAAGGGGACTATAATAAGTTTGCGATAGATGGTAATATAGTGGTAACGACGCAGCTACATTGTGAACACGATACAACCAACTTATGGCCACGGGAACCGAATTGCAGCAGATTATTCTCAAACAAACCGTAATATGGTTAAGATGCAAACATATTATGTTTACGACACAAATGCAGTATTATTCCTACACAATCATGTTCTGGTTGCTAATCGAATGCCAAGTTCTGAGAGATAAAAAGTACTATTTGTGACGCCCTATGGTCCTCATAGGAGTAAAAGGAATACATATTTGTGACAAATGAGGAACACAAGAGTATAATGTTCATAGAGAACATAATATGGTTACAACGGGTCCATATTATGGTCAGAGGTATGTCGACGAATTCCGATGTGGAATGGTTTTAGTGTTTACTATCAATTTGCAAAGTCCTAAGAGATAATAAGGAGAATGTGTGACAAATGGAGACCTTCTTATGTTCATAGTAACATAATATGATTACGAAGGGTCCATATTAGGCTCATGGAAACCAGAACATGGTTACACGGTGAATATGTGTTATCTCTCGAAGAGGTGATCACAATTGGCCACCGAGATCTTGTGATTTAACACTTTGCGACTTCTTCCTTTGGAACCACGTGAAAGATAAGGTCTACGCCAAGAGCCCAGCGTCGATTCAAGACTTCAAAGATAGAATTCCTGAGGCTATCGAGGACATAGGGCAGCCACTTTGCGATTTGGTTATGGAAAATTTCATGAAAAGGATATTGTCCTGTATGCGTGGTCGTGGTGGATGTTGTTTTTCATTATTAACGGCATACCTTCCTCTTTATTATTATGAAATAAACATCCGATCATTTATCTCAAAAAATTTCATTTTTCTTTGCATACCAAAATAACACCTCTTGTTGGAAAACCCTTTATATGTACACAGAATTTGATATCTAAGCGCTATGCGATATAACAGTGTAGGGTATATATACGAGTAGGAGCCGATTTTATTTGTAACTTTCTCGAACAGAAAACGAACACGTTTACGTTTACAAGATGTGTTTCAATTTTGCGCAGATTTCATTTTCCCAAAAGTAAAATAAATTTAAATTGTTTTAAAAATTAAATATCAAATTAATATTAATTTTCGACCCCAACTAATATGCTAGTTTATTCATGAGTATATGTGTGAATAAGTTCCCCCATGATATGGCTCTTAGTGCTGTTTGTATTAGTGCAACTGCCAGCGACACGAGCATATCTTAGGGATAAATAAGTAACCAGAAGAACCGCATTAATGCCACAGATGGTTGTCACCTAAACAGTAGCAGCTCTCCACACTTCAGATGATGTGGCGTGCTTTGCTTATTCGAGGACGATAGTAACAGGACAAGTGAGAGTAGTTAGTGTAGTGGTACGTACCACCATCCACCATCCAGCTTCCATACTTAGAAGTGACTATGTCATTTACCTGTAACAAAGTTGAAACTGGCACAAACACAGAGGGAGACACGCCATTGCACACACACACACGCATTGTACTTAAAAAAACATTTTACGGTAAACGTGGCAACCATAAAAACTTAGTGGAGCCTCAGGAGTCAACGGTGACAAAGGATGGGGGGGGGGTTTGAAGCAATGAGTACAGAAAGTAATAAAAATACGAGAGCGGAGTCATATTTAACAAAACTAACAACAAAACTCCATCCTAACACTCAGATTACACATACACATACTTCTGCACTCATCATTGTATCGGGGAGTTAGAAAGGATCTAAACATCTACAACTATGTACAGTGGATTGTATTGGACTAAAACAGAGTTTGAAAAAATACAACTTTTTCCCATTAAATCATGGAGTACAGGAATAAACATTCGCTATTGACTTCATAAAAAAAGTCCCTTCTCCGAAGGTGCAAATAAGATTTTAGAAGACAGAAGTTGGACACTTTAGTTCATTTAATTCAGTTCAACAACGCTTTACTTCACCAGCTTTTCAGCATACCAGCTGCCTTTAGTTCAACAGCTCACTTCAGTTCAGCAGCACTAGTTCAACAGCTCACCTTAGCTCACTTTAGGTCAGCAGCTCATTAGTTCACCAGCTCTTAAGCTCTCCAGCTATTTTAGTTCAACAGCTCTTTGGCACAAAAGCTCATTTCGTTTATTTCCGCTCTTAAAGGAATCTGATTGGAACATGAATGGAATGATCTGAATATACAAACACCTTTGGCTTGGCTTGAATCCTACATTCATGAAGAACTAACAATGGGAACAACACATACGAGTACCAGCTGAGAAGAGAGAACAAAATGTCATGGTTTACGAAAAAAAAACATGGTGAACTACTGCGCTGAAATGAACTAGTTCGTACCGTTCCGTAAAGTGACCCCTTCAATTGAAATAGTTCGTTCACGAACTACACAACTCTATGTATTTTTCTAGGCAGGAAGATAAACTACAAATCCAACATTCTGGAAAGAGCAAACTAAGCTGAGATAGGGTCATATACCTGTAAAAGATATATAGCCCTATCGGCTTCGAGTGAAGCCGACTATATGATACTCTACATTACCCTAATGGAGCAGAAAAAGAAGAAATATTGTCAAATTTTATCAATGTTGTTTGTCTAATGATACTGATCTGTCCAAAATCTTGACCGATTTTCTTGAAAATAGACAGCGGTTTTATTTGGTTCAGTAAACTTATATATGTATATGTTCTAAGGATCTCTTAAGAAATGAGGATTTTATAGAGCATAGATGCAAATTGTGGATATAAGTATCTATAGGGGCTATATCCAAATCAGCAACGATATTTTTATACCCTCAACCATAGGATAAGGGGTAATTTCATTTTGTCACTCCGTTTGTAACACCTCTAAATATTGATCTGAGACCTCATAAAGTATATATATTCTTAATCATCGTAAAATTCTAAGACGATTTAGCCATGTCAGTCTGTACGTCCGTCCGTCTGTGGTAATCACGCTACAGTCCGCAATAATAGAGCTAGGTTGATCAAATTTGGTACAAATACTTCTTATAGTTGCAGGTTGTTTGGGATTGCAAATGGGCCATATCGGTCAATGTTTTGATATAGCTACCATAGCATCTTACTTATTCCTACTGTCCTCATCCACTATATTTTTTTGTGTTTTTCGGTGTTATTTTCTTTAGGTTTGAGTTATTTTGTGAGGTCACATGCTATCCATGGTGGAGGGTATATAAGATTCGGCATGGCCGAACTTAACGCTTTTACTTGTTCAATTTCGGTAGCGTTCGTCTTTGGTTGAATATACTTCACTCTCCCAAATTCCAAAATGATTGGGTGTACAGTCAGGGATGCCAAATTAGTGCACCAGATTTAGTGCTTTTCAGATCACTCAATACGCGAAAAGTCTTCAGTTAGTGCCAAATGAAAAAAACACTAACTGTGCGCTTTCCACACTTTTCGTTAGTGCTTTTGACGCTTTTCGTACATTTGTCAGAACAAATCTGGTAACATAAAGAAATTATACTATTTTGCTACACCATACATATGTATGTACATCTAGATTTGGCATCTTATACGCCACAACTTGCATCAAATCTTTACGAAATTTGGCATCGAAAAGTTGTTGGAGCCAATAATAAACACTGGCAAATTTTATGAAATTTGTTGCAGGTTTAGATATATCCGTCATATACTCTAATATACCAATTTTAGGTCTAAGCGTCACAGAATACCCGTTTCTCATCAGATCTACATACAATTTAGTATATAACTGTTCCTTCAAGCAGAAATGAACACTATCAAATTTAAAGAAAATTAGTTCAGATATTGATATAGACTCCATAACATATATTTACCAATGTTGAATGTAGACGCTTTAAATCTACATTGTCACCAGATCTTTATAATAATCTTTATAAATACAAACGAACGTTGAACAATTTGACGAAAATAGGTTCAGACTTAGGTATGTTCCCTGTATATTTCTACATATATCCATATATAAAATTTGACAAAACATATTTCTTTATATTCTGCTCTGATTGGGCCGGATATAATGTCGTCGCCTCCCGACTAAAGAAAAATTACATATATGGGAATGCAAGCCTTTTTACGCTTTTTTAATTTTTCATTACGCTTTTGCTTCGGAAAAAGTTGGTGTACAGTTCAGCTTCTATAGCGCTAAGAGGCTAACATCGGAGAGAACATTTGTATGGGGCGGAAATCTAATTCTGAAATGATTTTGACCAAATTTGGCAGGATTCGTTCTAGGTTCGAGAAAATTCTCTCTACCAAATTTCGTAATGATAGAATGTAAACAAAAACTTCATTAACGAATAGATGGTCAATCGAATAGAACGAAATATAAATTTGTCTGGGTCGAATTGTAGGGGCCGAAAAAATTGGCAAAGGCTCATCGCGATTCTTGTTCTAAACCATAGTTTAAAAATAAATTTCGAGCCCCCGGATCTTTTAAAATATGTATTTTTCCAAAATAATCAAACATAGAGAAAAACAAATGCGCATCTCGATTCTTTTTCTATGGGTCATTCCAAGAAACTTTGTGAAAAAACCGTAGCTCAAAAATGAATTTCGAGCACCGGATCATTCAAAATAAATACACACTGCTACAAATTTGAAAAAATCTCTGGAACTTCTGATGCGACATAGTGTAGGTTGTAGATCTCATTTGTTAAACTCTTATTTTTCAACCGATTTTTGGTTACATAACGGTTTTTGAAAGAGGAGACATAGCCCTTTAAAAATATGTGCATATTATGGTACTTTAAGTTAAATACACAGAGCTACAGGCGTGTAAACTTGAAACTTACATAAAATTTTCCAATTTTTCATCTTTGATCGCGACACATTGCAATATTTTATTAGCAATGGTGCTCTTTTTACGTATCATTGTGAAAGTGTGTTTATTCTCAATTAAATTAAGTGTGATTTCACAGCAATCGGAGAAAAATTGCGTAAGTTAGGCGAATTTTTCAAAAAAAGAAAATTTCAATTGCGCTTTTGTATGGGTTTGTTACATGTACCTTATTACGAATGTATTATTCTAATAACAGTGATAGTTGTTATATTATATCTATATCTAACTCTGAACCGATATTCTTACAATTTGTTATTTGCTAAATTTTTATAAAGATCTGCCCAGAAATGCGGATTATACAGAGTGATCCATTTCGAGGTTCCCTACTTTTTTAAAGAAAAAAACACAGAAAATTCAAATTGAATGGTGAATGTTTATTATCATTTGAAAAAACATTCTTTGGCATTCATTTTTTGAAGATTATGTCAATCAAATGTTGGCCGCGGCTACGTCTCAGATGGTCCATCCGTTGAGTCAAATTTTTGATGACTCGTTCGAGCATTTCGACTGGTAACTGGCGAATGACACGCGTGATGTTTTGCTTCAAGGCCTGAATCGAAGCGGGTTAGTCCGCACAACATTTAGACTTAACATATCCCCACAGGAAAAAGTCTAACGGTGTGATATCACGATCTTGGTGGCCAATCGACCGGACCAAAAAGTGAAATTATCTGCACACCGAAGTGTTCTGTCAATAAATCCATTGATTGATGCGATGTGTGGGAATTGGCGCCGTCTTGTTGAAACCAAATGTCGCCGAGGTCACGAGCTTCAATTTCAGGCATCAAATAGTCGGTTATCATGGCACGATAATGGTCGCCATTGACGGTTACGTTCACACCGACATCATATTTTAAGAAATATGGACCGATGATTCCACCGGCCCACAAACCACTCCAAACCGTTGTTTTTTCTGGATGAAGTGGCAGCTCTTGAATCTCTTCAGGTTGCTCTTTGTCCTAAATGCGGTAATTTTGCTTGTTTACATACTCATTGAGTCAGAAATGGGCCTCATCGCTGAAAAAAAAATTTGGCTCGAAAACGTCGGATCTTCTTGGAACTTGTCAAGAGCCCATAGAGCGTAGCGATGTCGCTTGGGAAGGTCGGGCGTCTTCAGTTCTTGCACAAGCTGTATTTTGTATGCTTTCAATTTAAGATCTCGACGTAAAATGCGCCAAGTCGTTCCATACGTCAGTCCGAGTTGCTGCGAACTGCGCCGAATCGACTCTCCACGGTTTTCGTGTACACTCTCAGCTACGGCCGCTACATTTTCTTCACTGCGTGCTGGACGTGGTCTATTCGGTCGAATATTATCCAATAATGAATGCTGGGTCTCAAGATGGGTGATGGTGCTGCGAATAGTACGCTCAGTAGGTCGATTATGTTGTTGAGCGAAGTGCACGAAAAACATTCCTCACAGATCGTGAATTTAGTAATAAAGTTGAACGGTTTTTAAACCTTGTTCAGGGGTAGGTCTTTCCATGATGAAATGCCAAATAATACTTAACAAAAATAACATGACAGCATGACACGACTCACACGTGATCTGTCAAAAAAGGTTATTGAAAAAAGTATCTCTACTTGGATCACCCGTTATAATAATTATGTATATGCAAAATCGGGATATGTGGGGGCCACATCTAAACCTGAACAGATTAACTTCAAACTTGGCATGGTTTATTGTGGTAGCAAACAACTTTTCTGTATCAAATTTCGTAAAGATTTGAGGTAAAATATGGCTTTTTCACGGCGTAGATGCTCCAATAGGATGCATATGAATCTGAACTGATGTTCATGAAATTTGGAAGAGGTAATTACTGCCACATTGAACATTTTGTGCTAAATTTCATAAGGATCTGCCACAAAATGAAGCCTATATACACATGTAGAGCAATTTAAAAAGGGTAGTCCTTTGATAAAAAAAGTAATCTGTACCACATTTCAACAGGATCGAAGTTAAATTGCTTCCTTTACTTTGCGATTAAGCTTAACATGGACGGACATACATTGTTATACTGAATCTGGATTAGCTCCAATATTTTTGGTCGTTACAAACATTTGGGCTAGATATAAAACACCACGCTTTTTCAACCTATCTTAGGAAAAAGTCATGTTTTTTAAGTCTCTGTGGTAGATATATCCAAATTTTCGATATGCACAAAATTTTAGTATATTTGAACGATAAAACATCTAAATGTTCCAAACCGGATAAAAAATTAAAAATATTCAAACAAGAGATGTCTAGTCTAGAAAGATCGGCACTATCGATTCGTCCCTGCATTTCACGGAACCCTCTCTACCTTGGTCTTTCTTGATCTTGAATTTCGGCTATCTAAGGGTAAACTATATTAACAGAAGATGCATTGCAGCAAGTATCGGGGCCACAATTCTAACGGAATTTCTAAACAAAGGGACTCGACAGGGAAGTATGCTACCTCCACTAATTTGGAATGTAGCTGTGAAAAGGGCCCTGTTAGATCTGGAACGTCGTATCTGTAAAGTCATTGCATATGTGGATGACATTGCAAATTTCCCGACGTCCTCAGAAACGTTATCTGGGCGGATCTGAACAAATTGAACATATGGGCCAGAATCAGTGGTTTGGGGCTTTAACCCAAACCAGACATAATTGGTTTTCTTTACTAGGTAGTGTAAGGTTCGACAGTTGTGTTGTGAAAGGCAACTGATAGGCGATCCATCACTATTCATTTAATGAAGGTTCAGAGACCTGCTGACCACAGCGGCGCAAGCCCAACCCCATCTAATGTGGATAAAGAAGTTGCAACCAGATCGGCATAAGATTAAGCTGTCTATAAATGTGATGGTACAAGAGGTAAGGCTACATGAGGATATCAGACTGTAGCGCAATATTAACAGACCGAGTGGACAATATAGCAACGGAGTGGTATACATATATAGTCCAGAGAGAGAGAGCGCCGCAGTAGGTAGGTAGGTAGCGTGATCTCCTATGAGTTTGGGCTTTTCCCTGGCCCGTAACATTATAATATAAATTTACTTTGTATTATAATTCATATAAATAAAATAAATAAATATAGTCCATAGAGGAATGGGTTAGAAGAATATAGAAAATAGAAACTATCTCCACTTCTATACAGACGGTTCGAAGGTTGATGAGAAGGTTGACTTCGGCTTACATTGTAAAGAACATAGTCTTGATATTGCTCACAGACTACTTGCAATGTTTATCAAGCGGAAATAATGGCAATAATGGATGTAGCAAAGTGGCTGAGTCGCAACACAGTGAGTAGCACCGACGTCGTACCAGGCTGACCCGAAGCAGCAATTCTTCGGCCAGAGGCTGCCACCTCGGTACTACGTATTTTATGTTCGTCCTTTTTGTCGGCTTGGGAGAGGGACATCCCGGAGTGTCTGCTCCGAATTCTTCTGGTCCGTGCCACGACCGAACAAAATCCCGAACCACAACAATATTTCTGCTCTGTTTGCTGTGCCTCCATACCTCTCAGTGTGCCTCAAGGATCGCAGTCGTCAGTGTAGTCAGCATCGTTGTCCGTGTCGTCTACGTAATCTGCGCCTTCGATTTATGGGACACAGCCGCAATCTCCCCTACAGCAACATGCACAGCAATCAACACCACAATTAACACAACGCATTGCTGTACCAACCGCCGAACATGCATCCTTCTTGCAATTAAATTGCAATGCTGCGATCCAGGAAACAAAGCTGAACGACACATGCAGCTTGTTGCCAGGATAATAGTGTGCTACGCAAGGATCGCTCTAGAAGTGTTGGTGGGGGACTGGATTTCCTATTACACCATTCTGTGCAATGCAGGCCTATTTTGCCTGAGCTTGACTATAGAGACACATACATTGAATGTATGGGGTAGCAATTAAGTCCGGGACTGCCGAGATAGAACTGTATAACGTATATATGCCGCCGATTGGTAGCTGTTCTCCGCGTTATTTGCCGGACTTTAGTCCCTTACTGCAGGGCAATAACCGCGTGGTCTTAGGATACTTTAATGCCCATCATGAGCTTTGACATTCTCTCCTAGCTAATGACCATAGAGGCATAGCTTTGGCTGAGCAGATAAATAGCTCTACGTTCTGCAAAGTGAATAAGGACGCCCCCACACGGATTATGGGCGATATCTGTAGCTCGCCAGATATCACCATCGTGTCGCCTAGTCTGATAAATGACGTCACCCGGCAGGCCGTCATTTCAGTGGGATCAGACCACCTCCCCATAATCCTCTCCATAGGCAGACCAGCCGATTTCATTATCTCTGAACGCCGTACTTTCCTGAATCAAAGGAAAGCGGACTGTAACGGGTTCAGAGAATTCACCAACCGCAGCTTCAGTGAAGTACCCATCCCCTCAGATGTTCGGGTAGTTGAGAAGAATTCCGAGGAATCATCAACGCAGCAGCCGCTTGCTTTATACCTGCTTGTCGAACAGCGGGACTAGCAGACGAGCGTGATGAAAATCGTCGTTCTAACCCTGCTAATCCTTCAATCAGGGAACTGAATCTAGAAATCAATAGGAAAGTCGACGAATATAAGCGGAATAAATGGCAAGATCAATTGAAGCAATGCAACTTAAGTTCCGGTATTGGTAAATAGTGGGCAACGGTTAAGTTACTCTCGAATCCAGGCCACCACTGTGACTGAAACGAAGAGGTGCGCGCGTTATTTTAACTGACAATTTATAGAGCACCCCGTGTGTGACAGAGCGAAAGGAGAGTAATGCGTCGTATCCATATTCTCCGAGCTGAAGAAGTACCACCAAAATTTACAGTTGCAGATGTCATCCGTAGCGCTAAATTACCCCAAGCGCTTGGCCCCGACGGAATCTCGATACTGATGTTGAAGCAGTTGGACATACCGGGAGTTGAGTATCTGACTAGGGTCCTCAATCTGTCCTTGACCACTCTGATAATACCCGAAGCCTTTAAAATGGGCAGTGTGGTCCCGCTACTGAAACCGGATAAAGATGTGAACAAGGGAGAATCGTACAGGCCTATCTCCCTTCTCTCGCCAGTAGCAAAGATGCTTGAGGCGTTAAACCGCTCTAGCCTGATTGGACATTTTTCAATTGCTGATCATCAGCACGGATTCCGAAAGCAGCATAGTACGACTACTGCTTTACATGCCATATCCACGCATGTGAGCCGCGGTCTTAACCAGAACATGCCCGGTGACAGGACCAACCTGTGGCGCCACGCCACGCTTTTTGAGAACATCGCCAACACGTCCCTCCCGAACAGTTTGAAACGTTGGACCGTCAACTACATGTGTGGGCGCCAGTCGTATGTGGAATTATGAAACAAGAAGTCAAACCTCTACCTCTCTGCAATTCCACCACCACCTGACGGCGTTGAAATCGTATCATATGCTGATGACTGTACGATTCTGGCGTCGGGCCCTTTGCTCGATGACATATGTGGAAGGCTGAATGTCTACCTGGCTGCGAGGAACCTCAGAATATCCGCCACCAAATCATCAGCCACACTGTTTACTGCATGGACAGAGCAAGTGAAGGAGTAACTCAATGTGATAGTCGATGGCACAAGAATTCCGACCACCAACTATACTAAAGTTATTGGTGTCACATTTGAAAGCCTCTTCAGGTCTAACGCGCATGCCACAGCTATCTGCAATAAAATGAGAAGTAGGAACAAGGTCCTCAAGTCGCTAGCCGGCAGCACTTGGCGAACAAATAAAGAAACCTTGTTAACCTCTTACAAATCGATAGGTCGTTCTGTGGTAAACTATGCAGCACCAGTGTGGTCAGCGAATATACAAACCTGCCAAAATGCCGCCCAGAGAACTGCGACAGGGTGCCTACTCATGTCTTCTGTGGACCACCTACCTGAGGAGACGAAAATCATAACAGTGCGACGACACAATTTTTTGGTGTTAAAGCAATATCTGCTTGGTTGCTACAATCCCAGCCATCCCAACCATCTTGTCGATAGGCGCCCAGCTACCAGGCAGATCAGGAAAGACCTTCATGATCTAGAGCGCGAGGTCCAACGCAACAAGAGAGAACTTATACATCAAAGAGCTTACCAGGCAGGTCTGGCTGACATGCACTCTGGCCTCCATCAGTGGCCTTAGAGGAAGAGGAATTACCACGACAGACAAGAGTACGTTTGGCCCAATTAAGATCAGGCTGGTGGAGCCGCCTCAATTCATACTAGGCAAGGATTGATGGCACCACGTCGAACACATGTCCCGCTTGTAACCAGGACCACACGACACACTACACAAAGTTACTGTCAGTACTGACGGACATTGTCTGATCAGCGAAAACTACAGAAGGTTGGATATTGAAATCTGTAGAAACTGAGGACTTTAGGAGGATGTGGAGAACATTGAGCATCTATAGCGTGATCCATTTCGAGGTTCCCTACTTTTTTAAAGAAAAAAACACAGAAAATTCAAATTAAATGGGAATCTTTATTATAATTTAAAAGAACATTCTTTGGCATTTATTTTTTGAAGATTATGTCTATCAAGTGGCAGCTCTTGAATCTCTTCAGGTTGCTCTTCGTCCCAAATGCGGCAATTTTGCTTATTTACATACCCATTGAGCCAGAAATGGCCCTCATTGCTGAACAAAATTTGGCTCAAAAACTCGGATCTTCTTGGAACTTTTCAAGAGCCCGTAGAGCGAAGCGATGTCGATGGTCGGGCGGCTTCAGTTCTTGCACAAGCTGTATTTTCGCGATCGCAGAAACGAAATATTTTGCTAATATACTTAAAACAAACCAAAGCGCGAACTTTTTTTCTGACGCCACTCTAATGGACATGAGACGTTTAAAATGTCTTCTTTCTTTTGAACTATCTTAGGAAAACTCATGTTTTACACATCAGTGGTAGCTATAGTCAACGTTAAACCGATATACCCCAATTTCAATAAAATTCTGGCCTGGGCCGATGATAACCTGTATGCCAAATTTAGTGAATATGTAAGGACAGGCATGGTTATTAAGAATCAACTCCTTATGCTGATTCGAGCAGTATACTTTACGGTCTAACACCAGTATTTTTAGGGTTTACAAAACATATGCCGAAAGCAAAACTTATAACACCTTGTTCTATAACAATTTTACGTTTTCTTAGAGAAGCAAATCCCACTGTTGTCAGCTGGGATGCTGACTATAGTTGTTAAATAAGCTTTTTAAAGGTATTGTGCCACATTATTCTCCTGTATGAGTGTGCATTTGTTTGTATAGGTGGACGGACTCCTTTTTACTTTTTTCAACAATGCATTTTGTTTGTGCGAGTGTATTTTGTTTGCTTCTTTTCCATCCATTTTTGCTCTTAGAGTGTTTTGTGTAATTTGATTTAATTTATGCCAAGAGCGCTAAATGAAAACAACACAACAACAAAAAACAAATATAAAACTCCGTAAAGCGTGCAAGGAAGTTTATTGCGGCTATGTTCAGTAGGAGCAACAGAGTTGTAAATGTGTAATTGTACTTACCAAAGGCAGAGAAGTCGGAGTGCCGCAGAGTACCAGAAGTAGTCTGTATTGCAAATAGTTCAAAGTGCAATAAACTCGTAACACTGGAACAGCTGACGGCAGACTCACCGAATAAAATTGTTAAGGTGCATGGCCCAATTCGGTCATAAAGATTTCTGCAACACTCTACAAAGAAAAGAGTTAAAAATGGAAATTAAATGCTACAACTTTAAAATGTAAACAACTTATTATTTAACAAGAAATGTTGAGCAAATCTGCTGAATATTAGCCTCAGATTCAGGGGAATATAATGCCAGAGGTCATATCTGAAAGATTCCTCGATTATAAAGCAATGGCTACCTACCCTGAAACCAAGTGAATATATGTGACCCGTTCTAGAATACAATACCAAGAAACTGGGAATTTCACCGTCTACATTTAAGACAATGGGGACCATATCAATTTAGGAGAGTTTATATTCCCCTTACAATCGCATGTCCCAAAAATACGACTTCCCGGTGCACTCATGGGTCTGGCCGGGAAACGATAGCACCATCAGATGGCCACCGAAACACTCTCCGCAGGTGCAGATCAGTTTTTTAGATTTTTTCTTTAAATCAATGTTGAAGTTGAAATGATTTTAAAAAAACCTTCCGATCATTACTTTAAAGTGAGGCATTGTTACAACGGGTGATCCATTTAGACCTTTTTTAAACACTTTAAATAGAAGTGAACGTCAGAAACTATATTATGACTCAAAATAACAATCTGTGACTTATACCTTTTAAAGATATCTTCATTATTGTCCAGTGTCCATTCGGTAGGTCCAATTTCGACCACTCTTCCTGCTGATGATGATTCCATATCCGACGGTTCCACCAGCCCACGAGCCACAAAAAACAGTGGATGTAAAGGTAGTTCGAGAATGTCTTCCAATGATTGTTCATTAGCCTAATTGCAGCCGCTCCTAATCCCTGTAAAATACCTGTATGTCATCGGAGGACATTGCGACCTGTACAATTTGTAGCGTACCAACTTTGATTAGACTAAAACCAAAGCAAAGAGTAATAAATAACGCAGAAGGTCATACAATGGAAAATCTAACGTAATTATATTTAAAAGAAACATTGAGAACGCCAATGCGAAATGTGTGTGAATAGAGAATTTAATGTCAACGAAAGACAACCCTTTAAAGTTCGTAAAATGCAATTCCAGCAGGAAACATGATTAAAATCAACATGTTGCTGCTAAGCCGATATTACGGATACTAAAAGGACCATTTCGCAAATTAAATTGTCCTTCTCTTAAAGTACACAATCTTATTATGAGCGCAACATGAATCCCAGGATGTTGGCAAATGGGCAAAAGTCCGGGTATTGCATTGCATTGTTTACACTTTGTGTTGGATGGATGCAGCCCCATCCATGCTCGAGTGCCCAAAATGGACTTCTCATGTTCGCCTGAACAAATAAACAAACATTTAGACGCGCATAGAAGGACGCACGGACAGACGGACCAATGTATACACACATCCAGTCAAACGAGAGGACTGCTATATTAAGTACATGTCCTGTTCGTTGCCTTGTTCAAATATCCTTTTGTCCACTTTCTGGTCATCTCAATGAACGAAGTGCAATTTTCTTTCGTACGGCAAACAAACAATGAACAAAATTGTTGCCAAAAATCCCAAAAATTGCAGAGGAAAAAAAGTGAATAGGACCAACACTACAGCTGCCACTTCAGTTAAACGCGTACTTTTCCATTGTGCATCCTTCTCCAAGTTTTGAAACATCTTGAAGAGTTTCCCAGTTCACCTCCTCTGCCCAAAAGCTTCTCGGTGAAATAGTTTTTCCTTTTATGTTATGTTTCCTTTGCCTCAGAACTGGACAAATGCCACCGGCACTAAACTCTAAAATGTAATTTATGTTCTTTTCACCACCACTACAACGCTGGGGAAAGTAGCAAAAGAAAACTACAAAAAAACTCCACAAATAAGTATAGCCGGGAAACTCCTTTAACTAGAAGAGTATCCTTTTAAAAAGAAGGAGGTTTCTTCAGAATTTCTTCGCTTTCTTCTACTACTACTACTACTCCCCACTGTGTGTGTCCATGTATCAACTGTACGTAATCAATTATAAAAGGAAGAAGTCCAGAAATAATTGTTAAAAGAAAATTTATTACATGGCAAATTTTTATTTATGAACTTTCAAATTTTTCATTGGGGGAATTGTTGCCTCTTAACTAAAGTTGAGTGTGGCAATTTACTGCTATCTGTAAAATTAGGCTTAATTTTTGGAATATGTTGGAAATATTTTTATATTGGATTGGAAGTTTTATACAATAAATACAGACCATGGTGTATTCACGAAGGACGGATAATAACAGTTCTTCACTACACCTCCACAGTCAGGACTTCAAAGAACTTCATATTTAACAAGTAAAAAGTTCAGTCGGGTAAACCGACTTATGAATCCCCTCACCTTGAGTCCCAAAAAATTATTAGTAAATTTATTAATTTTTTTGTTCAAATTAAATTATTATCAATTTAAATCGCATTTAATAACTTTAAAGTATGTTTTAAAGTTAAAAGCTGTTTACTTTTGGTACAAAATGGTCCATTTCTGTGGGAGGTACCAAGAGGGGCGTGCCAATTATGACCACTTTTCTCTAGAGTCTAGGTACTATAAAAGCATTACACTGTACGAAATTTCAAGAATTTTATGGACTAGTATTAAAGTTATATTCTGGTAACTTTTGGTACAAAATGGTCCAATTTTGTGGGAGGTACCATAAGGGGCGTGGAATTTCAGAGGATTCAATTAAGAAGTATAGTAGTTATTAAATAATCAATATTTCACTAAATATTAAGCTTTTGTGGGGTAGGTACTAGAAGCAGTGGACCAATATGGCCCATCTTCGAACTTACCCGAAGATAGAAGAAAATATTACCACATACCAAATTTGAAGTGCGCACCAGCCGGCAGACAGACAGACGGACGGACATTGCTCATTCGACGTAAAATGACCCAAGACGGATATCCGCCGAACGTTATTAGGGTCTTAGGTCACTCCTTCGATGTGTTACACTTTTGGCTTGTAGCAAATGAGATATGCCCTCCTCTCTAAGGTGAGGGGATAATAATTAGAAAAATTTGATTATTTTTAAAAAAAAATCTCTTTTGCTGGCACGAAAAAACCATAAAAAACAAGTCAGAAAGTTCAGTCGGGTAAACCGACTAATGTATCCCCTCACCATGAGTCTCAACAAAATGTTAGTAAATTTAATTATTTTTTTTTGTTTAATTTAAATTATTATCAATTTAAATTGCATTTAATAACTTTAAAGTATTCTGGTATTAAAGTTGTAAGCTGTTAACCTTTGGTGTAAAATGGTCCATATGTGTGGGGGTACCAAAAGGGGTGTGCCAATATCGGCCACTTTTTTCTAGAGTCTATGTACTATAAAGGCAGTACACTGTACGAAATTTCAAGTATTTGTATGGACTCGTATTAAAGTTATAAGCTATGTGGGAGGTACCAAAAGGGGCTTGGCAACTTCGCCCATTTTTCTCGAGGTAGTAGTGACTGATAAACTAATACTATGTGTAGAATTTCGGAGGATTCAATTTCACTAAAATGATAATTAAATTATTATCAATTTAAATCGCATTTAATAACTTTAAAGTATGTTTTAAAGTTAAAAGCTGTTTACTTTTGGTACAAAATGGTCCATTTCTGTGGGAGGTACCAAGAGGGGCGTGCCAATTATGGCCACTTTTCTCTAGAGTCTAGGTATTATAAAAGCATTACACTGTACGAAATTTCAAGAATTTTATGGACTGGTATTAAAGTTATATTCTGGTAACTTTTGGTACAAAATGGTCCATTTTTGTGGGAGGTACCATAAGGGGCGTGGAATTTCAGAGGATTCAATTAAGAAGTATAGTAGTTATTAAATAATCAATATTTCACTAAATATTAAGCTTTTGTGGGGGAGGTACTAGAAGCAGTGGACCAATATGGCCCATCTTCGAACTTAGCCGAAGATAGAAGAAAATATTACCACATACCAAATTTCAAGCCAATCAGTTACTCCGTTCGAGAGTTATCGTGCGCACCAGCCGGCAGACAGGCAGACGGACGGACATTGCTCATTCGACTTAAAATGACCCAAAACGGATATCCGCCGAACATACTTAGGGTCTTAGGTCACTCCTTCCATTTGTTACACTTTGCCAGACACTAAATTCGAAAAGTCTGGAAAACAGAGACTAAATACCGGGATTATATTTTATAGGATTTTTTTAATTAAAAAGCTCATTGCAGTTTCATAATGAAAAATTATTGTCATAATGGATAAAAAAATCAAACGTAACAATATTCAAACATAATTTATACATATCGATACCTCCATTCTAAAACATGCTAAGTCGACTTATCATGTTTTTAGGGAGATTGCGTTTTTAATTTCTAAATATTCCAAATAATATTTAGTAAAAATTTGATGTTTATCCGTTAATTCAATCAAAAGTTATTCACAAAACCGTACATATCATTCGATTTCCATCATAAGGTAATTCCAAATAAATTTAAAAAATCATCAAACTTGGATCGCACAGTGCTCGGTCTCATTGATAAAAAATCGATAACACTCGTAATGTACTGGCTCAAATATTGGTAAAATTGGTACTCATCATATCTTAACAAATCAATTTAAATAAATAATAACACAATTTTTTTTATTTAGCTCTTTTTGACAGCGCGAGAGGGCGCCAAATTCAATTGTTGTATACGCAAATCGTACAAAAAACAAGTAAGAAAGTTTCAGTCGGGTAAACCGACTAAGGTATACCCTCACTTTTTGAGTACTGTAATATTGAATATTACTCGAATTATTCTGTCAATTTGTGTGGGAGGTACCAGAAGGGGTTTATCAAATACACCTTTTTTTCGCTGAACATTAGATACTTTAAATCCATTGCACTGTGCCGACTTATAAGCATTATGTGCACTGGTATAAACGTTTTGAGACATTAAATTGTGGTATGATGTGGGAATTTTGTGTGGGAGGTACAAAAAGGGGCGTGTCAATAACGCCCATTTTTCACAGGGCTATAGACACTATAAAAACATTACACTGTACAAAATTTCAAGTATTTTTATACACTGGTTTTAATGTTATAAGGTGTTAACTTTTGGTGCAAAAAGGTACCTTTGTGTGGGAGGTACCAAAAGGGGCGTGGCAACAACACCCATTTTTCCCTGGACTGTAGGCAATATAAAAGCATAATACTGTACAAAATTTCAAGTATTTTTATGCACTGGTATTAATGTTATAAGCTGTAAACTTTTGGTGCAAAATGGTGCATTCGTGTGGGAGGTACCAAAAGGGGCATAGCAACATGGCCCATTTTTCTCGAGTTGATAGCGACTAATAAACTAATGCTATGTGTGGAATTTCAGAAGATTCGAATAAGTAGTACTGCAGTTATTAAAGATTCAATATTTCACAACATTTTAACACTTTGTGGGGGAGGTACTAGATGGAGTGGACCAATATGGAACATCTTCGAACTTAGCCGGAGATAGAAAAAAATATTACCAAGTACCAAATTTGAAGTCAATCGGTTACTCCTTTCGAGAGTTATCGTGCGCACCAGCCAGCAGACAGACAGACAGACGGACATTGCCCATTCGTCTTAAAATGACCCAAAACGAATATCCGCCGAACATACTTAGGGTCTTAGATCACTCCATCGATGTGTTACACTTTTTTTCGTAGCAAATGATATATACCCTCGTCACATTAAAGTGAGTGTATAATAAACTACCTTAAATGTACGTTGTAAAATAGCTGTATAAAATTCGTTCATTAGGGAAATTAAACCAAAACTTTTGCATATAATAGTTAATCAAATTCCTAATAATACAAAAATGCCAAGTCGGCAGAACACTGCATTTGCACTAGTCAAAATTGCTTTGGAACATTCATATTTTTTGTCAAAGTGAAAAAAACTTAATTAGAATGAGAAAAATAAGTTGGAACAGATCCCTAAAATGTTATTCTTCAATAACAATATACATATGTACTGTTACTTTTAAATAAAAAATATAAAAACATAAAATAAAAGCGCACAAACTTAAAATAATAAAGGGTTTTCCAACAAGAGGTGTTATTTTGGTATTCAAAGAAAAATGTCATTTTTTGAGATAAATGATCGGATGTTTATTTCATAATAAAGAGGAAGGTATGCCGTTAATAATGAAAAACAACATCAGTCAAATGGCCACCACGCTTACAGGACCATATCCTTTTCATGAAATTTTCCATAACCAAATCGCAAAGTGGTTGCCCTATGTCCTCGATAGCCTCACGAATTCTATCTTTGAGGTCTTGAATCGACGCTGGGCTGTTGGCGTAGACGTTATCTTTCACGTCCGGAAACTTTTCCCGTAACAAAGCAATGGTTTCGTTGCTTGTGTGGCACGTATCGCCGTCTTGTTGAAAGTAAACGTTGGCCAGATCAATACCATCCAACTCCGACCATAAAAAATCATTAATCATCTCTCGATAGCGCAATCCATTCACCGTAAATGTTGATCCAAACTCATTTTCGAAAAAGTAAGTTCCAATGACCCCGCCGGACCATAAACCGCACCAAACAGTCACACGTTGAGGATGGAGAGGCTTCTCAACAATAACTCTTGGGTTTTCCGAGCCCCATATACGACAATTTTGTTGTTGACGTAGCCACCGAGATGGAAATGGGCCTCATCAGTCAAGATAATTTTTCGATTTTTCGAATTTTAATAATTTTAATGCGTCGTTGAATCATGTATCGTTCCATTTTTATACCCTACACCACACTGTGGTACAGGGTATTATGACTTTGTGCATTTGTTTGTAACACCCAAAAGGAGAAGAGATAGACCCATTGTTTATTATACCGATCGACTTGTAATCACTTTCTGAGTCGATTTAGCTATGTCCGTCTGTCTGTCCGTCTGTAGATGTATTCTTGTAATCAAAGTACAGGTCGCAATTAATGCCCGATCTTGACGAAACTTTACACATATCTTTTTTTGGCCCAAGGACGATCCCTATTGAATTTGGTTAAAATCGGTTCAGATTTAGATATAGCCCCCATATATATGTTAGCCCCGATTTGACATGTAAGCGCTGTAAAAACTTTATTTTATATCCGATCAGTATGAAATTCGGCAGGAAAAGGTTTCTTATTACATGAATGAACTCTGTTAAATTTGGAAGAAATCGGTTCAGATTTAGATATAGCCCCCATATATACATTACCCCCGATTTGACATATAAGCGATGTAAAAATTTTATTTTATATCCGATCAGTGCGAAATTCGGCAAAGAGAGGTTTCTTATTACATAAAGGAATACTGCTAAATTCGGAGAAAATCAGTTCAGATTCAGAGATAGCCCCCATATATATGTTACCCCAGATTTGACATGTAAGCGCTGTAAAAACTTTATTTTATATCCGATCAGTCTGAAATTCGGCAGAAAGAGGTTTCTTATCATATGAATGAACACTGTTAAATTTGGAATAAATCGGTTCAGATTTAGATATAGCCCCCATATATACGTTACCCCCGATTTGAAGTGTAAGCACTGTAAAAATGTTATTTTATATCCGATCAGTATGAAATTCAGCAGAAAGAGGTTTCTTATTATATGAATGAACACTGCTAAATTTGGAAGAAATCGGTTCAGATTTAGATATAGCCCCCATATATACGTTACCCCCGATTTGACATGTAAGTGCTGTAAAAATGTTATTTTATATCCGATCAGTACGAAATTCGGCAAAGAAAGGTTTCTTATTACATGAAGGAATACTGCTAAATTCGGAGAAAATCGGCTCAGATTTAGATATAGCCCCCATATATATGTTACCCCTTGACATGTAAGTGCGGTAGAGACTGTATTTTATATCTGGTCAGTACGAAATTTGACAGAAAGAAGTTTCTTTTTCAATGAATGAGTATTCAAGGAAAATCCGTTCAGATTTACGAGTATATATAACCTCCTCCTGATTTGGTACCAAAGGAGGAGGAGGTTTGTACTTTACTTCCGATCAAAATTTTCCAGAAAGATGTTCCTAATTTTTTATATAAGCGCTATTTTAGAAAGGCTTCATAAAAACTTTATTTTCAAACATAATTTGTAGGGGTGTTCCAAAAACAGTCGCCAACGCTTAACGTGTAAACCAAACCCATAATATTTTTTGTGCCACACAGCTGACAGAATTCTTAAAAAATACAAAAATTCATACTTCTAGATTATTGTTGAGAAATATATAAAAAAAATCACTTTTAATATGATTCTTTTATGGCGAAAAAGCAAAAAATATTACATATTGTATGGTATCGGAAAAAAATCGTAAAGACCTCAAATTTTTTTTTCGCCAGATATTATTAATGATATGCCTTCTTTAAACATAAAATATAAAAGTTCAAATTATTCGCGCACAAAATTTCGAAAAAGTAATATTGCTTTAGGTCTAAAATAATTTTTAGGTGGTATTTCAAAAACCATATCCTTTAACTTGTAGAACAAACCCATAACTTTTTTTGGGCCTGATAGTTGACATAATTCTTACATAAAAAAAAATTATATTTATAAAATATTCTTGAAAAAAATTTTTGGTGTTTTTACGTCGAAAAATCAAAAAAATAATATTATTTTATGTCATCGGAAAAAAATCCTAAAGATTAAAATTTTTTCGCAAAAAATGATTAATGACATATCCTCTTTAAAAATAAAATGTTGAAGTTCCAATTATTGGTGTACAAAATTACGAAAAAGTACTTTTGCTTTAGCTCTAAAATTTTCTTGCGACAAAAAATTAACAGCAATGCATTCACGGAGTTCCTAATAACAACAAAAATAATAATTTGATTCGCTTCCAATGATATTATATGCCAGTAGTGTACATAAAGTACTAATTCATCGTTACGGTGTTATTAGTTACTTTAATTTGCCAGTATATATTTAAATATTGACAATTTTATTTCCGGAAACACTTATTTAATTTAAGGTTGTTTATCTGAGGAAGCCGGTCACAAAATTATCAGAGTAGCTCAATGAAGGAAACTCTTCTGACAAGCATTAAACTTTTAAAACGAAACAATACTACGCAAAAACACTATGGTCCACGTACCCGACGTTTAACATACAGAAATTTCACTATTGAGTCTTCAACTTTTTCTCACCATATTTGTAATCTATGCAAAATTCCTTTAATTATATGTACCAGAACCCGATTTTCAAGATCTTGTAGGGGGCTGTTTTGAGGGATCTTGAAACAATTCCCCCCAAATTTGTGCACAGATTTACTCACAGCAAGCCTCTTACGCTTTACAAACTCTGGTCGAAATCCAGCGCCACTCTTGAGCGATCATTATATATTTATTTTTAAGTCCTTTGAACCCCTTTGTGTGGGAGGTACTAAAAGGACTCGCTATATCCCGTCGAAATTTTGCACCGCAACTGATATATATGACATGTTAAATTTCATAAATATACAATGCTCCAATTTAGTGTTATAGTCTGGTGAATTTTTGAGGTCCCGGAATAATTTGCATAGGGTTACGAGACACGCGGTCCGATTGCGGCCAAATTTTATAATTTTCTTAACAATGACCATATACAGCTTGGTGCAAAATTTCATAATTCTGCAATTACTCCTTCTATTTTTGTCACATCGATACATGAAGACAGAGCACTTTGGGTCGTCCACTCTATAGAAAATGAGTTAAACGACAACCACTACAGTCATTGAATCTATAGTTAACGAATAGTATGGTCTTCTACTTTATAGAAGACGAAAACGTTTGTCTTCTACTCAAAAGAGGGCGATCAGTAGGTTTGTAAACTCTACAGAATATGATCACTTGAGCCATTCTACTCTATAGAAGACGAACAATTAAGTCTTCTAATATAAAGGATACGACCAGTAGGTTACTATAGTCTGTAGAGGTCGAAAAGTGGTATAGTCTACACTATATAAGACGATATCCAGAGTTATTTAATTTATCGGTAAAGAAAAGTAGTTAGCCAAAATTATGACCATCTCCTCTATAAAACACGACCAGTACGGCTCTCTACTCACTACGGTCGTTTAAGCTATAGTTACGTAACAGTGGGGTCGTCTACTCTATAGAAGACGAAGAGTAGGACATCTATCCAGAGTTATTTAAAATACGACGAGTACGCTATATACTCTACCGAAGACAACCAGTATAACCATCTACTCTATATACGCAAAGAAAAAATTCGTTACTCCCAAAAGAAAAATTAGACAAACGAATTTCGTTTGTGGTTTATGTTTGTCGCAAACGATTTATATTTATCCCAAAACCCAAAGAAACGTTTATAGCAAACGGTTAGTGTACTTATCATAAATGATTTATATTTATTACAAACCCTGTGAAACGATTGGTGCAAACGGTTATTGTGTTTGTCACAAGCAATGCCTGTTTATCCCAAACCATGTAAAAAGATTGTTGCAGACGGTCATTGCGTTTGTCACAAGCAATGTCAGTTTAACAATAAATGAGAAAACGATTGTCGCAAAAGAATAATTTGATTGAATTATGATATTTAATATGTTTTATAATGTTATGTTTATTATCAAAAATGTCACAATTTTTAGTAAAATGTCCCCGACAAACACCTCTGCTATTATTTGGCTGCTATCTTCTAATTGAGTTGTAGACAAACTGTAAATAAGAAAGCATGTATGTTGGAACTTATTAAAAATGTAGTAGTCCATTGCATGGATCAAAGCGAGATGTTATCTTATATCAAACTTTTTAGTCAAAAGTGAATTTTACAGGTCAATATTCTGACCCAAAAGCTGACAATTCAAAAGTTTCCAAGTCCATGAATAGAATATCAAACTACATCAGAAAATAACATGAAAAACTTCGGGTGAAAAATCGTGTTTCCACAAAATATTCAATATTTTCATGCAGCGCTCGATACATTTTTTTGCTATTAACTATCTGGTTATTTTCTCACATGTCTTCACTTGATTTACCATTTACCTATAACATTAAATTGGAGTACGCAGTATATTTGCGAGATATCGCACCTCCGATAATTTAGATTCTTTAATTTAATTAATTCTTTGAATGAAATCATTTTGAGTTCACCCGCGCACTAATACCGAACACCAGAAGCGCCAGTACAGAACTGAAGGCCCACCAGCATACGACTCTACGCATGCTGAGTACGATTGCAAATGTTATGAAATTGTATAACAGCGCTGTTAATAAAGCAACGCGGACAAACATGCATGCAACGTTGCAACGTTTCTTTTTGTGTTTTGTACACTCACATCTCCATCTCTTTGCAGAAACGTTGCAACGTCGCTTTTTGTGTTGTATACACACACATCTGCATCTTTTGAGTTCTGTACACATACATCTACACATATTATTCCGTCATATAAATAACAAAAAAGTTAAAAACCGCACTCTCACAAAATGAAAACAAGCTCTTTGTTCTCTCAACTCTCTTTAAAATATTCCATCATGTTTAAATACAATATGATTCCGTAAACGTTTTTAAAAGTAAATTACGAAAATTATGGAATGAAAGAATGTTCGTTTACAGCAAGAGAAACTACGTTTCCGATAAACTATTGCATTCACCGCAAATATTTCAACCGTTACGGGAAAAGTAGAGCGTTTGAGACAAAGAAAAATGTTTGCGATAAACGATGCCCAAACGTTTTTTTCTTTGCGTGTAGTTGACGCCAACTAGGTTCATCAATTCAATCGTAGATTACAATCTGGGTCTTTTAGTTTTTAGTTAACGAACTATTCCGTAGAAGACGTTCACAACGGTCATACAATGTACATAGTTAACAAACAATAGGGCCATTTAAAATGTAGTGCTTATTTCGTGAATGGTAACACTTAGCTCATGTCTGATTTGACAGATAATTAGTTTTATCCTTCCGCTAAACGCTTGAACAACGCTGGGAAATATTGCGACATTACTTTGAAAATCATGGTAATGTTGCAGAATGTGTGCGAAAATTGCGTACGGATTTTGGAAGAAGAGAAGCACCGTCAGCTCCGTATGTTCGTTATCTTGTGAAAAAAGTGAAAGACACTGGCATCCTCATCGATAAACCAAAGCGTGAAAATCCAAAAACAGTGCGTACAACCGAGAATATTGCTGCTGTGGCAGAAAGTGTGCGTGAAGCGCCATCAACATCAATTCTCCGTCGTTCTCAACAATTGAACATTTCGGAGACATCATTGGGACGAATTTTGCATAAAGACCTTGGTATGACGCCATACAAAGTCCAATTGGTTCAGGAGTTGAAGCCAACTGACCATCCAATGCGTTTTCGCTTCGCTAAGCTATAGCATTTTCAAAAAAAAGTTTTTTGGCGGACCCTTTAGAAGGAGCATCTACTTTAGGAAGACGACCAATAGCAGCATATATTTATAGAAGACTACCTGCGGGATCATCTACTTCGTAGAAGACCGTCAGTAGTGTCATTTACTTATTTACTTTCTATAAGATGATCAGAAAACCATCTACTTTATAAAAGTAGATGGTTTTCACTTCGTTGCCCCGGCGCGGTGAAATAACCCCCAAGTGAAATAACACCCAAGCCGAAAATGAAATAACACCCAAAAAAAAGATTGAAAATTGTGTTTGGGTGAAATTTCATTAACTTTGGGTTTCATTTAATTTTTTCAAGTTTTGTTTTAATTTTTGTTACTACGACCAAAATTAAATAAAACCCAAAATAAAATGAATTTGGGATTTATTTCATTCATTTTGGGTTTTGGGGATTTTTTCATTGTTTGGGATTTATTTCATTTTCATCGAAATCTAATTTTTCTTGGGCCATATTTCATTTTATTTGGGGATTATTTCATTGACATTCAAAATGAAATTTAGGAAAGTTTTTAATAATAAAATTGTTAGATATCGCTTCCTTGTCGTTAGGCGGTTAGAATCGAATGAACATATTGAACGGGGTAATTTTAGGGTGGGCCTTGAGAGCAGTAATCAGTTCTTAATAGTGCTTCAGAGAAGAATATTTACAAATTTTAAATTATAACAAATAGGAAAATTTAAGTTTTAGGGTCATGGATAGCAGATTACAAAAAACATACCAGATGGTACGATTGCATTATATCATGAAATTAATAAGCTTTAAATGTTTGGAAATGGTAAGTAAAATAAGATTTGCGACTATTTTGCTAGAGAGACGATCAGTAACGGAACTGATTGGGTTTGTTCCCTTTTAATAATTTACGAATGAATACTGCTGTAAGAGAAAAATTGAAGAAAAGATAATGCAAGTGAAACAGAGATACAAAAATCGCGGCGATTTTTTGGCATATTTGTCGTCTGCTTTACTATATCTTCATGTCAGAAAATTTTATGGAAATATGTTGGAAGAGAAAACACGAATAGGAATTAATGGAGACGAAAAATAGGTAAAAAATCGCCGCGATTTTTAACCTATTTTTCGTCTCCATTAATTCCTATTCGTGTTTTCTCTTCCAACATATTTCACACACGAAGTTTCAGTTCTCTTCCAACAGTTTTCAAACATGAAGAAATAGTAATGCAGATGAAAAATGGGTTAAAAAATCGCCGCGATTTTTTACCTATTTTTCGTCTGCATTACTATTTCTTCATGTTCAAAAACTGTTGGAAGAGAACTGAAATTCATATGTGAAATAGTTTGGAAGAGAATTCTCTTCCAAAAGTTTTCATGAATTCTCATGTATTATATTCCTGAAGTTTTCAAACGTCAAGAAATAGTTATGCATTACAAAAAATAGTTCAGAAATTTTTTTTTAATTTTTCGTCAGGATTACTATTTTCTTATGTTTTCTGTTCCAACATTCAGTTGCAAAGCATAAAAACTATTGCAAAGCAGTTGAAACGTTGTTTCTACGTCCATTAATAAATATCAATTTGCTATTTGCAGGTATTCCCATTAGTTTTTATTCTAATTTGTTTCGTCGGCCTATTGGGGATTCCATACAAGCGTTTCTGTAAATACTACAAACAGTTTTTGGGAAAAATTATGTATATTGCACAAAAAAATATTTGTCTAGACGAATAAATTTAATTTGGAGTTTATTTCATTTGTTTGGGGTTTTTTTTCATTGGGGGTTATTTCACTTTTTTTTGGGTGAATTTTTTTTTTTTTAATTTATCTAATATTTTTTGGGGGTTGTTTCATTTATTATTTGGCTATTTTTTCATTTAATTTGGATTTTATTTCACATTTAATCTTTGGGCGTTATTTCATTTCATTTGGGTCATATTTCTTTGGGGGTTATTTCATTTTCGGCTTGGGTGTTATTTCACTTGGGGGTTATTTCGTGGCGCCCGTTGCCCCTCCACTTCGTTGCCCCACATTTCCGATCCCGTCCATTCTACGAAATACATATATACAAAATTACAGCACTCTCTCTTGGTCACGCCCATTGGACGGACGAATTGAAGAGACCTAGGAAAGGACTGCCTTTTGCGACGATTGAGGAGATAAAAACAGAATCGCCGAACAAGAAAAACTCGTCTAACTGTTATGCAAAACTACCTCCCTACACCACTTGTAATACAGGGTATTATAAGTTTATTTTGGTCCAGATGTTTATAACGCCCTAAAATGTTAGAGCCAGACCCACTTTAAGGAATACCGACCGACTCCACATCACTAGCAAATCCGATCTAACAAAATTTGTCCGTCCGTCTGTCTGTCCATTTTAAGTTGTCTCCAAAGTAGAGGTGGCAATTTTACTCCGATCTTACGCCAGGGAGGAAACCTATTGAATTTTGTCAATATTGGTAGCGATTTAAATGTAGCCAACATATATTTGTGTGTACAACCCGATTTGGCATTAAGGTGATTTTGAACTTATACGATATATACGACTGAAACGTATTTATGCAATTTTGCAGAGAAAAGATTTATGAGGCAGTTGACCTCTGCCAAATTTCATGAAAATCGTTGCAGCTTTAGATATAGTCCCTATAAAAACCGAATTTGGTTGAAATTCTATTATTTATACCGAAAGTGCTATAATTTCTACATTTATCCGTAGATTTTTTTCAAAAATTAAAATTTCTTTTGAGAAAAAATAAAGTTTTTTCTAATTGTTTTAATAGCAGTTAGCCCAGAAAAAAATGGCTTCAGAAGTGGCAGATCATGTGTCCATCAAATTAACAGCCTCAGATTAATAATTGGCAAGCGGCAGAAACGAGATCTCCACTGTATATGCTGTTCATAGATTATAAAAAAGCATTTGAGTCTATCCATAGAGAATATATAGCGTTACATTTCGAGGTTCCCTACTTTTTTAAAGAAAAAACACAGAAAATTCAAATTGAATGGGGAATGTTTATTATCATTTGAAAGAACATTCTTTGACATTTATTTTTTGAATATTATGTCTATCAAATGTTGGCCGCGACTACGTCTCAGATGGTCCATCCGTTGAGTCCAATCTTCGATGACTCGTTCGAGCATTCCGACTGGTAACTGGCGAATGACACAAGACCTGAATCGAAGCGGGTTTGTCCGCATAAACTTTAGACTTTACATATCCCCACAGGAAAAAGTCCAACGGTGTGATATCATACGATCTTGGTGGCCAATCGACCAGCCCAAAACGTGAAATTATCTGATCACCGAAGTGTTCTCTCAATAAATCCATTGATTGATGCGATGTGTGGGAAGTGGCGCCGTCGTGTTGAAACCAAATGTCGCCGAGATCAAGAGCTTCAATTTCAGGCATCAAATAGTCGGTTATCATGGCACGATAACGGTCGCCATTGACGGTTACGTTCTCACCGGCATCATTTTTGATGAAATATGGACCGATGATTCCGGTACGTCGGATCGGGAATCGGTCACTGGCAAACCGATAGCTCTTAACGAGAGCTAAAATATTGCTCATGGGTGTCAAGGTCGTGGGTCGACTGTAAAGTGTTTTTTTTTTTTTTGATTAAAAACAAGGACTTAGCGCAATTGGCGAACGATTATTTTCATAATAAAACTGAATATTTGTAAACGTTGTTCAGGCGTAGGTCTTTCCATGATGAAATGCCAAACAATACTTAACAAAACTAATATGACAGCATGACACGACTCACACGGGATCTGTCAAAAAAAGGCTATTGAAAAAAGTATCTCTACTCATATTAAGGTGAGAACTCCATAGATTACAACCTATTGAATTTTGTTCCATTTCAAATTATTTTGTTTTCGTTACATTTGAATAATTTTAAAAATCAATCGAGCATAAAATTACAACTTTACGGAAATTTTCTCACACACCTTTCGCTTCCTATGCACAAGAGTAGGTGTGTGTGTGCATCGATGTGTACATACATATATGTTTGAACATCTATTCAAACTAATTTTCAAAATTTATAGACCATTTCCGTGTAAATGGCAATTTCCCACTTTTGATTTCTTAATTTTAAGTTCAGTTGAAAAAAAAACAACAATCACAAGTAACTGTTACTGAAAACAAAATTACAACAAAATGAACTCAATACTGCTGCACCTTTAAACTAAGACTCACACACTTAACGCTTCAGTGAATACGTCAAGAACCGCATCGAAACGTTTGAACTGTAAAAGTCAAAGGCGAACAAATTTAAGTTTAAAAATTTTTTTCAACGCCAAGAAAACTTACACTTTAGTACACACATCTTACTCGGGACGGGCGACTAATTGCATTTCCGGTTAATCACAAAGCAAAGCAAAACCATCTTCGATTATTCATTCGTCAATAAGACCCAAACTTAACGTAGCGTATCGGTGAATGAATGTAGCGAATCAATGAATGAATGAGTGAATGACTGATGACCCGAACTCGAGTCGCGTGAGAAAAAGTTGTAAACGTTTCAATTTCAAATGAAATCATCAAAAACTATTAAAATTTAATTGCATTTTAACTACATTTGGTCAACTGTCAGCGTTCTCCATTTCCATCAAAATGGAAGAAGTCTATAATTAAGTACTTTAAAATATTACCGTTGAACAGGGGAAGAGTTGGAGTAAAATTTAATCGCTGCCACACTTTGTTTATGCAACAATTTTGCAACTTTGCATGTTAATTATATTTACGAATGACCAGAGAGCAGATAAAGGTGGAAGGTGTAGTTGGTGACGCAGATGGTGGTGGTGACGGTCATGGCGGTCGCCAATGATTGCAACTCAAGTTGCCGGTCGTGGTTTTCCTCGTCCATTCATAAATTCACATTATGGTCATTAATCCGTAATTACAAACACTTATCGTTCTCAGCATAGCAAAATGTCATTAGAATAGCCACCACAATAATAGTTGGAATTGGAAAGGTGCTCACGACAATGGGGGTGATGATTTCGTGGAGGTCTTGATGAGTTTGCATTTGATTATTATCCGAAAATTCTAAAAAGTAAGAGGTATAGAAAGGTCGCCAAACTTGTGGTAATTATAATATAAACTCATGCAGCTGAAGCTTAAAATGCGGAAACTGTTACAATAAAATACTTATATAGCGTAATCCATTTCGAGGTTCTATACTTTTTTAAAGAAAAAAACACAGAAAATTCAAATTGAATGGGGAATGTTTATTATCATTTGAAAGAACATTCTTTGGCATTTATTTTTTGAAGATTACGTCAATCGAATGTTGGCCGCGGCTACGTCTCAGATGGTCCATCCGGTGAGTCCAATTTTCGATGACTCGTTCGAGCATTTCGACTGCTAACTGGCGAATGACACGCGTGATGTTTTGCTCCAAGGCCTGAATCGAACCGGGTTTGTCCGCATAAACTTTAGACTTTACATATCCTCACAGGAAGAAGTCTGACGGTGTGATATCACACGATCTTGGTGGCCAATCGACCGGCCCAAATCGTGAAATTATCTGCTCACCGAAGTTTTCTCTCAATAAATCCATTGATTGATGCGATGTGTTGGAAGTGGCGCCGTCTTGTTGAACCCAAATGTCGCCGAGATCACGAGCTTCAATTTCAGGCATCAACTAGTCGGTTATCATGGCACGAT
This sequence comes from Eudasyphora cyanicolor, assembly GCA_963930755.1. Lineage (NCBI taxonomy): Eukaryota > Metazoa > Arthropoda > Insecta > Diptera > Muscidae > Eudasyphora > Eudasyphora cyanicolor. Next base: position 197,547,834 of record OZ005737.1, on the reverse strand, counting down.
AACGGTCGCCATTGACGGTTACGTTCTCAACGGCATCATTTTTGAAGAAATATGGACCCATGATTCCACCGGCCCACAAACCAAACCAAACCGTTGTTTTTTCTGGATGAAGTGGTTCTCTTCAGGTTGCTCTTCGTCCCAAATGCGGCAATTTTGCTTGTTTACATACCCATTGAGGCTTCAGTTCTTGCACAAGCTGTATTTTTCAGTTCTTGCACAAGCTGTATTTTGTATGCTTTCAATTAAAGATGTCGACGTAAAATGCGCCAAGTCGTTCCAAACGTCATTTCAATTTGCTGCGAACGGCGCCGAATCGACTCTCCACGGTCTTCGTGTACACTCTCTGCTACGGCCGCTACATTTTCTTCACTGCGTGCTGGACGTGATGTATTCAGTCGAATATTATCCAATAATGAATGCTGGGTCTCAAGATGGGTGGTGGTGTTGCGAATAGTACGCTTAGTAGGCCGATTATGTTGACCATAAGTTGAGCGAAGTGCACGAAATGTCACGTCGGAGCGAGTAAGTTGTCAGTTACGAACGAATAGAAATTTCAACGAGTAGGACTTCAAAGAGCGAGGTTTTCCGCGGATATCGAACCGATTTTCCCGAACTTTTTGTAATTGTCACAATTAAAAAATTAATATTAATCGATTAGTGCAAAAAAATTTCAAACTATGTTCGTGGAAAGCAGTTTTTTTGCGTGTGACATTTCATTCCTATTCGTTCGTAACTGATAGATTTTGACGTTTCGTCCGGACGGCACTGTCTGTGGTCTTTCCATGATAAAATACCAAAACAATACTTAACAAACATAATATGACAGCATGACACGACTCACACGTGATCTGTCAAAAAAAAAGGCTATTGAAAAAAGTATCTCTACTTGGATCACCCGTTATAATTGGAACGGGTTCAAAGAATTCATTGAATCTCCAATTCAATGAACCACCCCCTGCCTCATGTGTTCGAGTAGCTAAGAAAAAATTCCGGGCCATCATCAACACACATCCAGGAAACAAAGCCGAACGACACATGCAGCTTGCGCAGTTTTCAGGGTTACAATGTGCTACGTAATGATCGCACTAGAAATTAAGGTGGGGGACTGGCTTTCCTATTGCACCATTATGTGCAATGCAGACCTATATCGCTAGAGCTACATTGAATGTATAGGTGTAACAGTTAAGTCAGGGATTGCCGAGATAGAACTGTATAACGTATATAGTAACGGACATCAGGCCTTTACTACTGGGCAATAACCGCGTGACTTTAATGCCCAAATAGCCATGACCAAAGAGCCATAGCTTTGGCTGAGCAGATAGGTGGCTCTACTTTCTGCACAGTGATTGAGGACGCCCCAACACGGATTATGGGTGATTGCAGTAGCTCGCCATATATCACCAACGTGTCGCCTGGTCTGATGAATGACGCCACCTGGCAGCCCGTCATTTCATTAGGATTAGACCACCTCCCCATAATCCTCTCCATAGACAGACCAGCCGATTTCATCATCTCTGAACGCGGTACTTTCCTGAATCAAAGGAAAGCGGACTGGAACGGCTTCAGAGAATTCACCAACAGCAGCTTCAGTGAACTACCCATCCCCCCAGAAGTTCGGATAGCTGAGACGAATTTCCGAGGCATCACAACGCATCCACCGCTTGCTTTATCCCTGCTGGTCGAATACCTGAGATACAACCTAATTTCCCAGCAGATGCAGCGGGACTAGCAGACGAGCGTGATGAAATTCGTCGTTCCTATCCTGCTGATCCTAGAATCAGGGAACTGAATCTAAAAAGCAATAGGAAAGTCGACGAATATAAGCGGAATAAATGGCTAGATCAACTAAAGCAGAACAACTTAAGTTCCGGTATTGGTAAATTGTGGGCAACGGTTAAGTCACTCTCGAATCCAGGCAGGAAAGACCACCCAAAGAGTTGCGGGGTTAATTTAACCGGCAATTTATAGAGCACCCCGTGAGTGACAGAGCGAAAAGGAGAGTAATGCGTCGGATCTATGCTCTCCGAGATGAAGAATTACTATCACAATTCGCTGTTGGAGAAGTTGCAGATGTCATCCGTAGCGCTAAGTCAACCAAAGCGCTTGGTCCCGACGGAATTTCGATACTGATGTTGAAGCAGTTCTCGATATGTCCTTGACCACTCTAATAATACCCGAAGCCTGGAAAATGGCTAGAGTGGCCCCGCCACTGAAACCGGGAAAAGATGCGAGTAAAGGAGCATCGTACAGGCCAATCTCTTCAGTAGCCAGGCGCTTGAGGCGTTAATCCTCCCGAGCCTGATTGGACATTTTCCAGTTGCTGATCATCAGCACGGATTCCGAAAGCAGCATAGTACGACTACTGCTCTACACGCCATATCCAAACATGTGAGCCGCGATCTTAACCAGAACAAGCCCGGTGACAGGACCGTCCTCGTGGCGTCCTATCGAAGGCCTTCGATACTGTCAGCCACGCCACGCTTTTTTAGGACATCGCCAGCACGTCCCTCCCGAGCAGTTTGAAACGTTGGACCGTCAATTTCATGTGTGGGCGCCAGTCGTATGTGGAATTCAAAAAAACAAGAAGTCAAAGTCCCGTAGATTTAAACATGGAGTTCTTCAAGGTGGGGTGATATCTCCGACACTGCTTAACTCTACTATTCTGCAATTCCACCCCCAACTGGTGGTGTGGAAATCGTGATGTATGCCGACGATTGCGCGATTCCATCGTTGGGTCCACAAATTGCTGACATCTGGGAGAAGCTTTTTTTTACATAGATATAGTGAACTTTTTTGCAACGAGGAATATTACTATATCTGCCTCCATATCATCCGCCACATTGTTCACTAAATGGAGAGCAGAAGTGCTCCGCCATTCAATGAGCAGTTTGATGATGTACAAATTCCGACCACCAACTATCCAATGTTACTTGGATAGTTGGTGGCCATAGCTTTCTGCGATAAGATGAGAAATAGGAACAAGGTCCTCAAGTCGTTCGGCGGAAGCGCTTGTTGAACCGACAAATAAACATTTTTGACCTCTTATACATAAAGCGATAGACCGGTCCGTGGCAAACTATGCAGTGTCAGAGAGGTCGCCGAATGTTAGAAATTTACAGTGGAAGAATATTTAAGCATGTCTTTGGAGGACCATATAAAGCAGGTCTGAACAATATTCTCGCCGATAAGATCACAGTAACAGTTAATAATTACCGACTGAATACAGTTCTCGGAGACATCAGTATAATTTGAAGAAGAAAGACTACCACGGCCAACAAGAGTTATTCTGGCTCAGCTGATATCAGGATGGTGTAGCCAACTCAAGTCTTAATGGGCGAAAACAGCAGTGTGGCCGATCTCTATCCAGTGTATAAACGGCGGCCACATGACATGCTACACCTATTCCAGTGCCCAGCTAAACATAGTCACCTTAACCCCAGGTCGCTGCGGACGCAACCTAAATTTCCTTGTGAAGCACATCACAACAGAACGACGACATATATAGACATACTTATCATATTGTTGCTACAACAACATAAACTTCAGTTGATTACGGATCCGTCGACCATCCATTAAGTATACACCGCACTACTGAAAATTGTCTGTTTCTTGAGATTATATTTCAATCGGATAAAAATGCCTTGGAACATACAGCCCGGCATTTTCTCGAGGCTCCTCGTACGGCACTTTTAGTGTTGTTAGTTCATAACTGCACTTTTACTCGTATCTCCTATTTGATTTTTTTGTTCATGTTTTGTTGCTCTATAAGTATTTGTGTGAGTGTGCGAATTCTGTGATTGGCCTGAATGCACTTTATACGCCTTATAATCAGCTTAAAACCTAATCATTTATACTCACACTTTAGCAAAACACATTCATACATACATAAGTACATATGGATATGGATAAGTAGGAGTGCATGTATGCACTTGCATGAGCTCATTCTCAACATATGAACTTCCAAACATGACTACGAGTACTTATCGCGAGTTCATGAACACTCTCCGTAATAATGGCGACCGTAACGAGCCTTTGTAAGTAAATTATAATTGCCATAAACAGTGGTGCTAAATATCGAGCTTTTGTTGCGTTACGTGTAGGTGTGTCTGCGTGTGTGTGTGTATGTAAGAGAAAGAAAGAGTGGGTGAGGGTTACATAAAGCCCTGCTAATCGTGTAGCTTGCCTGACTCGTATCAGTGATTATTGTGATGCCATTGGCAGTGGTGGTTATGAGAATGTTGTAACGCCAAAGGAGAGGCTTCTGGAGATAAATATGAAGAAGCAATGAATATATTTCAATAATGGTGCTATATTCTTTTTACTGCTAAAAATTTTTTATGTATTTATTATTTTTTCAACAGAAGCTGAAATTGTCAAACAATAGTCACAAGGGTGGTGAAAAGTTGTGCATTTAAGTCTCGCTTGGAGCTTTGGCTGTGTGACTTGTAAGCTTTCTTCGTAGGTATATAACAACCATATGCAAATTTCTTTTTAGATTTGTATATATACAAGTGATGATCGCCACAACTACAAGCTCACACTGTGTCACTTATATAAGTTCCTGTGATGATATCCCCGCACAGGATTGAAATACGTATAAGGGTGTATGTTTACATGGCTTCCAGAGCGCAGTTTCTTATCTTTTCCAATACACCACGAAAAACCTCTCTTTCAAAAGGAAGAGTAGATCGAAAAAGCTGAACAATTCGAATGTGAAAACATTTAAAATCTAATAAAATTTAAATGAAATCGCTCATTAACAAAAAAAAAAAAACGTCTAAAAAACGGTAAATTAAATTTATACCAATGGAACAAATAGTCACAAAGCCATACGAGTATGATATTAACATCTTCACAGATAGCCAAATGACGATCACCATTTGGATTCCTGTTAGATCGGAATCGTTTTGGATGCAAAGTCGTAGCATATGCGGACGAGGTTGAAATCGCAGTATCCGGTAAATTCGTGAACGTTCTCAGAGACATTATACATGTGGCTCTGAACAAAAGATTGGCCAGAAGCAATGGTTTGAGGGTTCACCCAATCAAGAAAGAATTACTTCTCTTTAGTAGGCAAAATTAGGTTCCACATGTGGACCCTCCTCCGCTAAACGGAACTGAGCTGGTCTCTTCTTAAACTGCAAAATTTCTAGGTACTATCCTAGACAGGAAATTGTACTTCAGACATAATGTACTGGAACGTGTAAGGACAGACACCGTTGCATATTATTCATACTGAGTCTCTACAAGCCCTACTCCAACTACTGTCCATTGATATTGTGGCGAGAGAAGTCGCCACCAGAGCGGAATTACGATTGAACTGTCTATCAATTTTAAGGTATAAGAACTACGGCCATATAAATGTACTGCTATGGTAACCGACCGAGTGAACTATAAACAACTATGTACATACACCTTCGGAAGGAACTTTGTCACTAACGTACCTGCCAGAGAGGAATGAGTTAGCAGAACACCACGAAATAGAAAACACCTTTAGTATCCATCAAGCTGGCATTATGGGAAGTGGGTGAGTCGCAACGTAGTGACCAACACTGGCGTTGTCATTTACTCGCACATTCAAGCTGCCATAAATTCTCTGGAGGCCACATCCTAAATTCACAAACAGCACTCGACTGCCGCAGATCTCTTAACGAGAGCAATGAGCACCTGCTTTGCTACTGTCTCTCATTAAGTAAACGACGTCTGGATATACATACTGGGGTTGGCCTTTCTAGAAAGTCGGACATATCTTTCCGGTACCGATATTCGTACTATTATTAACTTTGTTTGTCAAACGAGTTGGTTTCGATGAGGAGCATCCGTGCCCGTCTTATCACGATGGACCTACCTTGGTCTATGTGAGCTGGCAAAGGCTGGCTGTCAGCTTAACCAAAACCTAAAATGCTTCACAGTAGAAGTTATGAAAAACTCAAGACTTGTTACAAACTTAATTAGTAATATTCTCCTTTCATATTTTAGCAACTAAGCCAGTCTGAAAGTAAATAATCCCCAGTTATAACATTAAAAGTGCATTCACTGTCATTTATATTGTCGCAGGCAATCACGTCATACCAAATGTGTAGCATGTAAAGGCCGAAGTTCATACGATAGTTGAATGGTTGACGTCTATAACGAAGGTTCCAACTCAATGGACAGGTGCTAATTCGGATCTATTCCAATGACCGAGTACTAACTGTAGCTTGTAGGCCACCTAATCACTAGACAGCGGAATTTTGTGCAGTATTAGGTTATTAACAAATTCCTATTCCGACTGTATATTTAAAATATGCACCTATTATCCAAAATTTTATAGTAACATGGAAACTGGATTATTCTGTACATAAAAAGGGCATAATTTTAATATGTTACCGGTGTCAGAGTATGTTAAAAAATTAATCTACTAATCACTTTAGTGATTTATGTTTGTGATACAATTTTCTTACAAAAGTGTAAATAAATACACTGTGTGTGCACCAAAATATATCCACGATGAAAACAACATAGCCCGCATAAGTTTGACCCGCTAAATCGAATGACATTATCCGTTTTTTTCTGTGACATCGCGTTTTCGAGGTATTTAGCCACAAAGTTTGCTGGGTATATAAAGAAGATATTAAATTCAGAAAAAATTTTAGCACATAGATGTTACATGTCAAGGAAAAAATTAATGGGGCCACTTCAAGAAGTATTTCTCCCAAAACATGCGACACCCTCGTTCATCCCCTTGCTACTGAAAATCCCACTCCAAAAATAATGATACATCAATAGTCGTAGAAATCGATGGATTTTTGGGTGATGTATTGGCAAAACATATTGATTGTAAAAAATCACTGTAGGTCCCCACAATGCTCCTTAATAACAAACCAGTTCTTTTTATATACATCGTATTTATCCACAATTCATGTTAAAGAACGGCATATAGAAGACATTTCAAGAATTTCTACGACTATTGGCATAACATTATTTTTGGGGGGATTTTCACTGGTAAGGAGATTAGCGGGGGTGTCGGTTGTTTTGGAAGAAATACTTCTTGAAGTGTTTCCTTTATTTTGTTCTTTGATATGGAGCATCATTTCTGAATCCTTTTATACTAAAATTGTGTCTGAATTCACTAACATCTTTGTTTACCCAGCAGACTTTGTGGCTAAATATATGGAAAACGCGATGTCACAGGAAAAAAAAGGTTAATGTCATTCGATTTAGCCGGTCGGGGTAAGTTACTTTCATCGGGGATACATTTTAAAAGTGCATTTTCCACACACAGTGGTACAGTCTATGATGGTCAAACTGCTATCAATCAGCTGTATTATGTCTTCCGAAACTCAAATACAGCCCTTAATTATAACGAGTGAGGTGATCACAATTGGCCACCGAAATCTTATGATTTAACACCTTGCGACTTCTTCCTTTGGGGCCACGTGAAAGATAAGGTCTACGCCAACAGCCCAACGTCGATTCAAGGCCTCAAAGATAGAATTCGTGAGGCTATCGAGGACATAGGGCAGCCACTTTGCGATTTGGTTATGGAAAATTTCATGAAAAGGATATGGTCCTGTAAGCGTGGTCGTGGTGACCATTTGGCTGATGTTGTTTTTCATTATTAACGGCATACCTTCCCCTTTATTATGAAATAAACATCCGATCATTTATCTCAAAAAATTGAATTTTTCTTTGAATATCAAAATAACATCTCTTGTTGGAAAACCCTTATATGGTTTCAGAAAAAATAATAAACCAAAGTCATTGCAGTCCGCCCAGAATAAAGCACTCGATTTAGTCTAAAACCTACCTTTAAGGTATCCAACACTTGATTTATATAAATTCAGAGCAACGAATATATTACCGATTAAAGGATTACACAAACAACAATTACTGATCTATATATTCAAAGCATTAAGAGGCATTGGATCCACAACCATTACATTCAGACAAAACAGAACGATAACTGACAGAAATACTAGACAAACAGATCATATTGAAGTTTCACGATGCCGTCTAGATCTGACGAAGCAGTGTATTGCCTTGGCTGGACCAAATGAATATAATAATTTACCTTCAAATTTGAAAAATATATCCACTGTTTCTACTTTCAAACGTTCTTTAAAAAATTATCTTTTGCAAAATTTAGAAACACTTCTGATTTAAAGTCTATCAACTTGCATATAAGTTTTGCTTTGTTAATCTCTCAAATATTTTATTTTAATTCACAACATACGATGTTAGCTAGTTTATAATCTTGTGTTAGTTGCCATATAGTCTCTATAAATCATAAAAGGCGCTGAGGCACTAAGCACAACTATTGTATAAAATAAACGTAAATAAAATGAATACAAAAAAAAACCTGCATAGGCCAATATTAAAAATAGTGACCCACCTAATAGATCAGAATAGAATGGCTGTATCGCTTGACATTCGTGATTCGTGAACTTTAACACAGTCGACCCTAAACTCAATAATCAAATGGGCTTTGGTATATTTTCTAGGGAACTTAAGCTATCCATTGCAAAAAGTTGTCTGTCACCCATGGTAGCTCAATGGTCTATATAGTCTAATTGAGTCTGTTTGAAGGGTTGCCACTCTTAACCTTACCTAGTGTTTAGAGAGGTAGCATAGTTATTAGGAAGGAAGCATAATGGTTGAAAATGAATCATCCTTATCGCGAATTAAATTTCGCCATTTTCCCAAATTGCAATCTCCAGAATTTTTTGGAAAAATTTTAATTTTTCAATTGCACTTGGATGCAAACAGAAAAATTTATCTTGGAAATTCTGAATACCAAAAATTTTGGTTAGGGAAAATTTGTTACTGTAAAAATAAATAAGGCAGACACAAAACGTTGTTTCCAGTTCTGAGTTTTATTCAAGAGATAGAGAAATAATTTGTGAAAAACATAAACACACAAAATGAAAAGCAAAGCCTCCCAGCAAAAAAAGAGCATCCAAAGAAGCAAAAAAAATCCCCAACTTATGATCCGGAAGTTGTTCTTATTTGGATTTTCACCAATGAATTTAACAAGGGGTTGTCGCGCCGGGGAAGTACTTCTTTGTCACCACTTTTGCACAACTCTTTTAAAGCACTGTAAGATTTGCTTTTTTGGTGTTGTATTTATTTGATGAATGTATGTCGTTCTTATTAACATCTTTGGGTCCAGAGATTTCATATTTTAAAGGAATACAAATGTTGACATAGGGAAGGGAACGTATAGATAATATACTATTGGCCAAAGAGATCAACGATCATATAGATCATAACATCTTTGGGTCCAGAGATTTCATATTTTAAAGGAATACAAATGTTGACATAGGGAAGGGAACGTATAGATAATATACTATTGGCCAAAGAGATCAACGATCATATATGTATGTATGTTTAGGACATTTGAAGATGTCTGTAATCTGTATGGTGTAGATGGCTCTTGAAAAGTGTGACCCCATAGTGTAATTAACATTCACACAAAAAAAAGTTTTCCGTAGCCCCGGTTCAGAGAGTAGTAAAGTACCACAGTGTGGTACAGTATGTATGGTATGGTATATTTAACTACCATAAATTCTTTTAATATTATTTAATTATAACCTACACCACACTGTGGTACAATTTATTATGATTTTATGCATTTGTTTCTAACACCAAAAATGAGAAGAGATATATAGAACCATCGTTCTATAGAACGATCACTTTCTGAACCAATTTAGCTATGTCAGTTTGTGCATGCATTCTTGGAATCTATGTGCAGGTCACAAATATAGTCCGATCTCAAAGAAATTTTGTACATATCTTTATTTTAGAACCAGATATCGTAATATATATGAATGTACCTTCGATTTAGCTTATACCCTCTATAGAAGATATAATTTCCTTTCGATGTTCATGAAATTTGGTAAAGAGTGTCTTATTTTAACAGATAATATCTGTGTGAACAATATCGGTTCAAATTTACATATAGCCCCACATACTCGCATGGATGTGTACCTTCCGATTTATCATCTAAGCTCCATAGAAGTCATATTTTAGTCAAATGTACTATATTTTGCACAAAGGGTTTTTTAATCCGAGAATAAACGGTCACTACCAAGGTTGGAAAAATGTGTTTTCATGTTTTACATCAGAGCATTATTAAATTTGGCAGAGATTAGTTTATAGAATCAGGAACACTGCGAAATTTGATAAAAAATGGATACCCTTCAGATAAAGGCCAAATTTAAATACAGACCCATATAGAGTTTTGCATCTAAAATAGGTGTCAAACACGATTTACAAAAATCAAAACAGCAACAAGAGAACAACTACAAAGGTTAAATAGGTGCATACAGTACGTTCTGTCTAATACAATGTGAGTTACGCCTTTTGTTCTTTATCAAAAACGAGCACTTGATGTTGCGTCTTTTTTTCTTGAATAAAATCGTGATTTTTTGACGAAGAACGAATTTTAATTTTTTGAGGGTTACGCTCTTGGACATTTCTGGTGACGATATATTAACATTTTTGGAAAGTATAAAGTGTTGTTAATAAATTCAGTTTTTATCGCAATCCAATGTACTACAATTCCAAAATTTAACACATTTCGAAGAAAATCAGCATACTTTGAAATGACTTTGTTATTTTAATCGGCTATGAAAAAGTCGACTTGTAGGTCCGATTTATCGACCTAGTCGACTGAAACGAAATTTAATTGATGAAAAAGTCGGCTAGCTTCCAGAACCATTCACTAATTCTGATATAGCCGCCATATAAATATATATTTCTTCCCTTTAGCACTATAGACGCAGTATTTTACATATATATCATAGCCATCATACATATGTTCCTTCCGATTTGAACTTTCATCACTTCACAAGATTCATTTTACATCCAATCGTTTTAAAATTATGCATTCTTGGGTTAATAATTTATATTCCGAAATTACATTTTGGTTAGTTATTTAGAAGAACTTCATTAAATGCCGAAAAAATGTTCATACTTATGAATTGGAAGTACTTATAATGTTATTCTTTTGGAAATACTTCTTTTATTTTTTGCTGGGCTACTAACTAGAAATATTTGGTTTGAACAGAAAGTGTACAATAAGCAAGAATATTTTCAACACTCCTCCTCAAACCTAATATCATAATTACACAAATTATTTCAAATTCATTAAATCTACAAATTTCTTATGTTTAATCCTTTGTAAATTCTTCGTACAAATATCCGCAATCATATCGTTAGTGTTCAGACATTTGAGTTCGATTTTCTTCTTCTTGATGACTTCTCGAATGTGATGGTACTTAATGTCAATGTGCTTACTGCGGTTGTGGAATACAGGATTCGTTGCTAACTTCATAGCACCTTGATTATCAACATTGAGAATCATTCTTCAGTAAATACACTGCTTCTCTGGCGGCATATTGAGATGTACTTCGCCTCCGTACTGCTCAATGCTACTACACTCTGCTTCTTGGATTCCCATGAAATTAAACAATTTCCATAGTAAAACAAGAATCCCGTATACGAAATCAACCAATGTCCAAGTTTTATTTTTCTTTAGTGCGTCGTATTCAGCCTGCATCGCTTCTTCCATTCGCTTGATTTCTCGCAGGCCATAGCTTCATTTGGTGTTTGAGGTACAAATTCCACTTCGGCAGATAAACCACTTACCATATTGTACTGTTTTCTAGGCCTACCTCTACTACATTCTCGTAATATTCTTGGTCTACCAGGTCCTCTTCTAGGCTCTAGTTGAATTGGAATTTCTTCATCTTCGGTACCATTATTGTCCTCGGCGACTTGCTGAATGCTAACATCGTCCTCTTCTGTATCACCAACACTATCTTCGGAATCTTCACCTTCAGCTGTATTGAAACCATCTTCTTGGTCTTCATTGTCTTCTTCCGAATCTTTACGAACTTCCGCCGATTCCGAATTTTCATTGTTTCCGTTACTTAAAATCACGAAGAATACGTCACTGTTGCCGGGTTTTGCTTCGTTGTGGCCATTGTTGGAATTTTGCATAAAATTCTCATCAAAAAAACATCGCGTCTTTCTATGACGCTTTGGGTAGATTTGTCGTATAATCGATACGCCTTCGCAACCAGGGAATCATGATATATTGTTTTCCTTTTGGATCAAATTTCTCCTTATGCCTTTTATTCAAAGCTACCGCACACGAACCAAAAATTTTGAGATGACTAACCTTGGGTTTTCTTCCGAACCAGACTTCGTATGGAGTTTTCTCACATAAAACCTTAGTAGGAGCTCGATTTCGCAAATATACTGCTGTCAACACAGCTTCAGCCCACAGATTTTGCGTTAGATTTGCGTGTATTAACATGGAACGTGCCATCTCCACAAGAGTACGGTTTGCCGTTCGGCAACGCCATTTTGTTGTGGTGTATAGGCCACCGTCAATTGTCTCACAATACCATTTTCCTGTAGGTACGAATCAAATTGATTATTTATGTACTCACGTCCATTATCGCTCCGTAGAATCTTGATCTTCTTGCCCGTTTGACGTTCGACTTGTTGTTTGAATGCCTCAAATACTTCGCTTTTTAATTTCATGAAGTACACAAAAATTCGTCGGGACTTGTCATCAATAAAAGTGACGAAATATCTGGAACCTCCAACTGAATTTACGTTGATCGGACCACACACGTCCGAATGAATCAGTTCCAATAATTCTTCCGCATGATGTTCGGTTGCGTTTGGGAATGGAGCTACATGAATTTTGCTTACTATACATGTTTCGCATTTATGTTTCTTCGCTTGTTTCGATACTTGCATACCATTCACCAAACCTTTATTGCTCATATCAGCCAGATCCTTTAAATTCAGATGTCCATATCTGTTGTACCATAAAATATCCTTGGAATTTGCTGTATACAATCGATGATTAGCCATTCCGGTTAGAACAAACAAACTGTCTTCTTTCTTGGCTTTTATTGTAACGTAACCATCTTTGTCCTTTATCTTGACACCAGCAGTATTGAATATTGCTGTAAATCCGTTTTACACAGCCTTGCTAATTGAGATAAAGTTTCCTTGTAGATCCAGTGAATATAAACAACTTTTAAGACGCACTTTACATTCTGCTTTAATCACAACTTCACCTTTTCCAATAGCAGTTATAAAATTTTCTCCGGCGAGGAAAATTTGTGAATAGATCTCGGTTATTGCACATGTGGGATGTTGCCCCACTGTCGATGTACCACAAATTAGATCTAAAACCACTTGCTGCTGCCAACATTGCACTTGGACGTTGCTCCTCCACATTCTTGTCATGGCAATCTCGAGCAAAATGTCCTTTTCGACCGCATACACAACACTTACCACAGAAATTCTTCTTCGGTTTTGAACTCTTCTCGGTGGTTCAACTCTTTTTGATGGTCTTCTCCTTGTGGTGAGAACGTGCCGCAAAAGCTTGTTGTGACCCACTTGCCTCCAAACTATTGTTGACATTACCACGGCGCTCACCTTCTTCCAACAGCTTCAATTTCAATACGTGGAATGACGACAACTGGTCCCGAGTCTCCATTGCAACTATGAAACTCTCAAAACTTTGTGGCAAACTTGACAGAAGAATAATTACCAGCAATTCGTCTTGGAGCTCTATGCCTTCATCGGCCAATTTCTCGATAACATCTTCAAATTTGTTCAAATATTGTGCCATGTCTTCATTATCAGCCATTTTGAAATCCATCAATTTCTTGTACAGCATTACCTTCTGAACTGGACCTTTCGGCATGTAGACTTCAGCTAATTTGTTCCAAGCCTCTGCAGATTTCGTACATTTCTTTATATGGTTCAGCTGACTGCCCTTGACGCTGAGAACTATCATTGCTAATGCCTTCTCATCACGGCTTTCCCATTCGGCCTTTTGTTCAGCTGTCCAACTTGAATCCAACTTATATATCCCATTTGCGTATTTCCATAACTCATTGTGTACCAAAACCAAAACGCTTTTCATATGCACATGCCGGAATCATAATTCCCTTCATCCAACTTCTCGATTTGTAGGAACGGCGATGTCATCTTGGAAATGTGTTCTGCTTTTGTTTATTCAATTACACACACACGGAAAATTCAGTAAACGATTTCTGGGCTCATAACCAATGTAAAATAAATAAGGCAGACACGAAACGTTGTTTCCCGGTTCAGAGTTTTATTCAAGAGATAGAGAAATAATTTGTGAAAAACATAAACACACAAAATGAAAAGCAAAGCCTACTAACTAGAAATATTTGGTTTGAGCAGAAAGTGTACAATAAGCAAGAATATTTTCAACAGTTACTGGGGATCAAATGTTCACCTTTAACTTGCGATAAAGGTGAGTCTTCCGACTAAAGTCCTCGGAAACTGTATTTCTGAATTCAAAAAGTGCCCTCGATTGTCACAGATATCTTAAAGATATGGCAGAACTGTTCAAAATACACTTGATTTGAGTGCCGGACCACAGTGACATACCAGGTACCGGCAAAGTAGATGAACCTAAGTTACCGCTATACAAACATCATTAGGATACATCCTAACATCCATTCCACAACATCATTTGTCACTTCTAGCTCCGCTCTTACTTCTGACATGTTTCGAGCGATCACATAAGAAAATACAGGCAGCACTTTTGAACGCCATCTTATAGCAGCGTAAACTCTGGCGCCAGTCTTATACTCTTCAGGGTAACTGGAACATATAGGTATACCTCAAGCGACCTACAAGTTCTTCTTGAGAGATAATTTCTTTACGGAACCAAATGAAAGGTGGTCACTAGTCAGGAACTGCGTAAATTTCAGGCTGATATGACGCTGCCAAAACCCCAAACGCATCAACGTCCTGCTGTCGTTATCGAGACCGGACGTCCAACTTGTCGTGTCTATCATGACGGGTTACTGCCTTATTGGACGGCACACAAATTGAAGGTCTTGTGAAATGACTTTTTCACAAACTGCTGAGACGAAGAGGAGAAGGAATCAATGGAACACCTGTTGCGTCTGTGTCCCGTTCTCTCGGTTTTATAGCAGCGTAAACTCTACCATCAGCCTTATACACTCCAGGGATTTGGAACATGTAGGTACACCTCTAGCGACCTGCAAGTTCTTCTTGAGAGACAGTTGCTTTACGGAACCAAATGAAAGGTGATCAGTCGGGAAGTGCATGCATTCCAGGTTGATATGACCCTACCTAAACCCCAGACGCATCAACGTCCTGCTGTCTTTATCGAGACCGCACGTCTCACTTATCGTGTCTGCCATGAGGGGTCACTGTCTTATAGGACGGCACACATAGATATTGTAGGTCTTGCGAAATGACTTTTGCAGAAGCTGTTGATACCAAGAGAAGGAGGAATCAATAGAACACCTTCTGTGTCTGTTCTCCGCTCTCCCTGTGGAAGGTGGTAGGCTACACTAGGCTTTCATTTCTTTGGGAAGCTGGCAAATTTGATCATAAAATCCGCAAACTTTCAACTTTCTAAACCAATCATATTGGTTCAACGGCAGGGTGCTAGGAAAAACTTATTTTTTCCCCTAACGTCCCTGAGGTAGCACGATGGCCTGAATAATCTAAGTGAGCATATCATACAGGCTGCTACTATTTACCTAAACCTACCTAAGACAACATATAAATGGAGGTTACTAGTCAGGAATTGCATACATTCCAGGCCCTGCCTAAACTTCAAACGCACAAAATGCCCTACTGTCGATACCGCGACCGGACGTCTCACCTTTCGTGTCTGTCTGCCTTATTGGATGACATACAGGGATATTGTAGGGTTGTAGGTCTTGCGAAACGATTTGCTGCTGATGTTTTAAAGACTAACCCTATTGAAATTAGTGAAAATCGGATCAGATTTAGATATATGCATATACCCAATTGATATCTAAGTGAAATAAAAACTGTATTTAAATACCGATCATTGTGACTTTTCACAGATAGGAGTTCCTAGTTCATACTTCTATAGCCATATAGCCATATAATATAGCCATAATATTTTACAGCGAGGTTGTGTCGGGATTCAGATAGTTGGGTTGTACCGTTCTAAAGCTTTTATTAGCTTGGTCTGCCTCCGATATAAAGGAATTTGTCATGACCCAACATGTCTACTTATTTAATACAATTTAATCGCAAATATCTTTATTTATTACAGCTTCGTTTTATCCTTATAATGGAGGCGTGTTGTGTTTCATTAGAATCAATAAATAAAAATTCCAGTAATAACACACTACCTTTTCCTAGGGGAGATGCTATACCAGTATGTGTACCTCTTTAAGATATATTCCTCTCCAGCAATTGCGGATATTTTTGGAAAGTGCGAAACTCTACGTCTACGTTTATCTTTTAATACCTTCTTGTATGACAGATAATTAAATGTGGACAGTTAACCATAAATTCCGCCCCTCCAACTAATGATGTCCTGCCTACACATTCGAGACAAGCAGATGAATGAATGAATGCGTGAATCCTTAAATATGAAACGTACATGAACCAACGAATGCCAGACAATCATTAAGCAGCAAAAATAATGCACACATTCAGGATTATTTAATGACATTATGTAATAATGGACTTAAGACCACCACCGCCACTCTTTGATCTGATGCAAAAGGACAGTATAAGCCATACGGAATTGGCAAACAAGTGACCATCATTAGGAGGCCAAATGTTATCAAATCGCAAAGGATACCAACAGACACATACATTCCAAATCATATTTGAAAAAAATACGTTTCAGACAAAAGAAAGGGAAACGGAAATGCTTTTGCTGTATACTGGTATATGCGTGTGAGACGCACACAATCTCTTCTTTATATGATTGTGAGTTTGATAGGAGGAGTGATTTTTTTCTTTTGCAAACAAGTGAAAAGTGAGAATATGATAAAAGGACTTAGCAGAACATCGAGAGTATATGACGTTCGTCTTCGGCGAGTGATATTCTAAGACCAGACACATAATTTCTTTTGGACATGTTTCTGGATATCCCATCTCATGTGATTGCTGTCCATATGTATGTGTTGGGGGGGCAAGTCCTCTTCTATGGCACATGCCACACATGTTACGGATGGACTACAATCAATTGGGGAAAAACAGTTTTCTTAATGCACCAAATGGCCATTCGAATTCGAGAAAGAAACACGCACACATCCAATATTAGATGATTTTGAGGAAAACGTAATCAATTTGTAATTCTAATGTCACGCAAAATAAAATGGCGTGATGAACTAAACGAGATTGGCAAATATTAACTATGTATATATCATAAATCCTCGGCTGAAACACGTAATTCCCAATGCCAGAAAAGGAGTTCATTAAGATTTTTTTTCCAAAACTGAACCACTACTCTGATGGCTAGAGTTTCCAAATTTAACTGAAACAAAAATTTGTATACATTCTATATTGTTAGAAAATACATTTTATTTGATCATCGACAAAATATATTTGGAATGATTTAAACTGAGATACTCTCTCGGCTAAAGACCAACTTGCTTCTATACAGTGATAGAAAGCAAGTATTTTACATGGCAAAATATATTGCAATTTGGAATGTATATGTTAATATATTACAACATCCCGGTTTAACATTATTCAATTTAACAATTTATCGATTTAATGCAAAGGGTGTTTTTTACAGGTTCACAACTTTGAGGTGGTAACACTGCATTTATTGACAACCGATTTAACAGCCGATAGTTGACTTTTTGTTAAGTTTGGTTTGCCATTTCATCATGGATAGACTTACAAGAGAGCAAAGCTTGCAAACAGTTGAAATGTCACAAATAATAAAGACGCAAATTTTCGAATAGCTTCATGTAGTGGTCCTTTTAATTGACCACAAAGATCGTGTGATTTAATCCCATTGATTTATTTGCTTTAGGATTACGTAGTAACTCGTCCACGCAGCCCTTAATCGTCATTCGACGAGTTATTGGCGAAATACGGCGGCAAATGCTGCGAAAAGTGTGTAAAAATAGTCTGTGGCGGCCACATGGACCAAATCGTAATTGAAAACTAATGGCATAAAATTATCTATTCAATTAAACCAGTTTAATTGATAACAAATATTTGTCTTTGCTTTATTTTAATATTTATTAATTTATTTAAAGTTCTGTAACTCTAAACCAGTAAGGAAGGGCTAAAGTCGACAATATAATACCCTACACCACCATATCGGAGCAGTAAAGAATACATATTTCCAAGTTTTATCAACGCTGTTTTCCTAATGATAACACAACAGTGAAAAATACACTGACTTGACAGTATAGGTTCGATTCTACTACAAAAGGGTAGTATAATCCTATACTCGGTTTTGCAAAATTGGTGACCAATTTTTTTATGCGCCTCAAAAGTTTCTGAAAATCAGTGGACCGCCGAAAAAGGTGTCATCAGTTTTTGTCAAACAACTAATATAGACTTGGTAGCTAAGAATATGCTGAACAAAGATAGTTAACATGTTATGCGAAAAAAAAATGTTGACCTGTTCGTGGAGAAATGTTAGTCATACGACCTAGTGGTCGAAGCAATAAAGGTACCAGTAAAAGGGCTTTTTTGGCTGGAATTTGGCCGTTTTTTTGTTTTGTGTTATGTTTTGCGCTGTGGTGTGTTGTGACACATAGAGTACAATTTTATGGCCAAAATTTTTATAGAACATTTCATCCCCGCCTTCCCCATTTTTATGAGTGTTTTTTTACAATTTGTTAAAATAGGGCCAACAATTTCAGTTATGCGGGGGAGCTACAAGCTTTATATGTTCCCTCAAAAATATTGACCTTACTATTTTCTACAAAGCTGCTGAACATACCCTACACCAACAAAATATTTATGTTACTAAATAGTGAAATGCTATAATTTCGATGTACAATGTGGTTTTGAGCGATTTAGGGTGCCTAGACACGTTCAGATTGTATTGATATGTTCACAAAAGTTGTTCAGATCGTTTCTACAATTTTGCGAAATATTGTTAGTAAAAAAATACGAGTCCCTGTAAGTATGCTGAAAAAAGCGAAAAAAAAATTTCCTTCACTTTTTTTTAAAAAAAGTACGGAAAAAAGTATTTTTCGCATAAAATGTTAAGAAACTTTGTTCGTCATATACTTAGCTACATTATTGCCAAATAAAGCTAAGCAGTATCATGTCTGAATTAGTTGTTGAACAAAAGCTGATGACATCTTTTTCGAGGGGCCCACTGATTTTCAGAAACTTTGGAGGCCTATAAAAAAAATTGTTCACTAATTTCGCCAAACCGAGTATAGGGTTATACATACTACCCTTTGGTAGTAGAATCGAACCTATACTGTCAAGTCCGAGTATTTTTATACCCCACACCACACTGTGGTACAGGGTATTATGACTTTGTGTATTTGTTTGTAACACCCAAAAAGACAAAAGATAGGCCCATAGTTTATTATACCGATCGACATAGAATCACTTTTCGATTTTGAGTCGATTTAGCCCTGTCTGTCTGTCCGTCCGTCCGTCCGTCCATCCACGTATTTTTGTGATCAACGTACAGGTCGCAATTATAGTCCGATCTCAACGAAACGTTGCACATATCTTTCTTTAGGCCCAAGGACGATCCCTTTTGAATTTGGTTAAAATCGGTTCAGATTTACCTGTAGCTCCCATATATATGTACCTTCGATTTGGCATATATGCACTGTATAAGCAACATTTTTGAACCGAAAAATTGACAGAGAGTAGTCTCGTGATACACTTAGAGACTATACAAAATTTGGGGAAATCGGTTCAAATTTAGATATAGCCCCCATATATATGTTACCCCCGATTTGACATGTAAGTGCTGTAGAAACTGTATTTTATATCCGATCAGTACGAAATTCGGCAGAAAGAGGTTTCCATTTTACATGAATAAGTATTCAGGGAAAATCGATTCAGTTTTATATATAACCTCCATATATATGTTTCTCCTGATTTGGTTACAAAGCGCTATAGAAGTTGTACTTTACTTCCGATCATTACAAAATTCTCCAGAAATATGTTTCTCAATTTAGGAACGAATATTGCTGAATTTAGGGATTATCGGTTCAGAATTAGATATATCCACATATATATGTTCTTACCCATTTACCAATTATTATTATTCCAAATTATTATCGCAATGACCTTTATCGCATTGTTAGGTAGGTGTAGGGTATTATATAGTCGACCCCGCCCGACTTTCTGGCTTTCCTTACTGGTTTATTAAATGTTGCAGTGTTATAAAAGTTTAAATTTCAGCATAATCGGATAAATTTTAGTTCCTTACACCGATGTATCCCACTTACACTAGGGACGCTTGAGTGCAATATAAAGTATAAATGCTTACCATTTAGCAAGATTATGTGAAAACCAGTAATGAAAGGCTAAAGTCGGGCGGGGCCGACTATATATCGCGTGTTTTTTTTAGGGGTATAGAACTTCGAATTGAAATAAAGCACAAGAAAATCGTTTTAAGGTCCATCAATTTGGCTTTATTGGAAGGATAATTTTATGCCATTAATGTTTAAATATGATTTCGGGCATGTGGCCGCCGCGGCTGGCTCGAATAAAGCCAATTCTACAGGTCCAATTTTCAACCACTTTTTCGAGCATATGGGGCCGTATGTCGGCAATAACGCCACGAATGTTGGCTTCCAATTCCCCTAACGTTTCTGGTTTGTTGGCGTAGACGAGTGACTTCACATATCCCCAAAGAAAATAATCCAATGGTGTCAAATCACACGATCTTGGTGGCCAATTGACAGGTCCATTCCGCGAAATTATGCGCTCATCGAATGTTTCCTTCAATAAATCGATTGTGACGTGCGCTGTGTGGCATGTAGCGCCGTCTTGTTGGAACCACAACTCATCCACATTCATGCCATCCAATTCGGGAACAAAATAGTCGGTTATCATGGCTCTATACCGGTCTCCATTAGCTCTCCACAGCTCCAATTGCTGTGCACGGTGGCGATTCGTTCGGGTCCTCTTCAACACTTTGCTCTACAGCGGCAATTGTTTCTTCGGTGCGCACTGTTCGACGTCTCTGCGGATGCGTATTATCACATAGAGTAAACGTAGTGCGAAAACGATCCATGGTTAACCGAATTAATTGATCTGATGCACGATTATGTCGACCATAAAATGGACGGAGCTTGCGGTAAACTTCGCGAACTGAACCATTATTTTCGAAGTAAATTTGCACGATTTGCAAGCGTTGTTCTTTTATCAACCTGTTCATGATGAAATGGCAAACCAAACTGAACATAAATGACATTAGAGTTGCCAGATTTGACCACAAAATGCCAGTTTTATCTCTATTCGAAAAACAAAGCTGTAAAAAAAACACCCGGTAATACCCTACACCACTCTCGTTATATTGAATAACTCTGATATATACATTTTGTAATTCATGTATAAATTGTTTACATAAATTTACTTTTGGGACATTTTATACTTAAATAATACCCTGTCCCACAGTGTTGTGTAGGGTATAAAAACGATTGGATCTAAAGACCAAATCGGATGAAACATATATATGGGAGCTATAGCTAAATCTTTACCGATTTTCTTCAAATTCGGCAATGGTTCATGGTTCGGTTCATGGATCAAGAAATTCTACCATTCTAAATTTCAAAACGATTGGATGTAAAATACAGCTTTTATAGGACTAAAGGGCCAAATCGGACGAAACATATAAATGGGAGCTATAGCTAAATCTTAACCGATTTTCTTCAAATTCGGTAGTGTTGGTTCATGGATCAAGAAACTCTACCATTCTAAATTTCAAAACGATTGGATGTAAAATGCAGCTTTTATAGGACTAAATGGCCAAATCGGACGAAACATATATATGGGAGCTATAGCTAAATCTTAACCGATTTTCTTCAAATTCGGTAGTGTATGTTCATGGATCAAGAAACTCTACCGTTCTAAATTTCAAAATGATTGGATGTAAAATACAGCTTCTACAGGACTAAAGAGCAAAATCGGACGAAACATATATATGGGAGCTATAGCTAAATCTTAACCGATTTTCTTCAAATTCGGCAATGTTGGTTCATGGATCCAGAAACTTTACCATTCTAAATGTCAAAACGATTGGATGTAAAATACAGCTTTTATAGGACTATATGGCCAAATCGGACGAAACATATATATGGGAGCTATAGCTAAATCTTAACCGATTTTCTTCAAATTCGGTAGTGTTGGTTCATGGATCAAGAAACTCTACCGTTCTAAATTTCAAAATGATTGGATGTTAAATACAGCTTCTACAGGACTAAAGAGCAAAATCGGACGAAACATATATATGGGAGCTATAGCTAAATCTTAACCGATTTTCTTCAAATGCGGCAATGTTGGTTAATGGATCAAGAAACTCTACCATTCTAAATTTCAAAACGAATGGATGTAAAAACATGTATATGGGAGCTATAGCTAAATCTTAACCGATTTTCTTCAAATTCGGCAATGTTGATTCATTGATCAAGAAACTCTACCATTCTAAATTTCAAAAGGATTGGATTGGATTGGATTCTGAGTCGATCGGTATACTTTAAGGTGGTTATAGCTGTGTTATTTTCAGGTGTTACAAACATCTGCCGTGAAACAAACGTATAATACCCTGTACCACAGTGTGGTGTAGGGTATAAATATATTCTCTAGAGCCTCAAGAAGTAAAATCGGATGGTAAATGTTCCTTCCGGGCCTATAGAAAAACATTGACCAATATGCCCCATTCTCAATAGGGATCGTCCTTTGTCCAGAAATTTTCTGTATTAACTAGTATACCCCTCCTTTAGTGGAGGAGTGAACATATCACTTTCTACGGGTCAAAAGTAGAACACGTCAAAGGAGTGGCCTATGTTCGGCAGATATCGATTTTGACACATCTTAAGTTGAGCTATGTCCGTCTGTCTGCCTGGATGATGCGCACGAAAGAAGTGACGGATTGACTTCAAATTTGATATATGATAACATTTTTTTCTGCCTCAGGCTGATTTCGGACCGAATTGACCTTATTGATCCTCTACTTCTAGTACCTCCCTCACAAGGGCTCTGAGGTACTAGAAGGAGTGGCCCAATGCGATCCATCTATCTTGAAGTCAATTCGTTTCTTATTTCGAGAGTTATCGAGCGCCCCAGCCAGATGGGGATACAGACGGCCGAATATACTATATGTCTTAAGTCAATTCTTCGATGTGTTACACTTTTGGTCCGTAGCAAATGATATACACCATCTTCCACTAAGGTAAGGGTATAATAAGTCCCTATATCAGATCAGTAATAGTAGAGTCCTCACAAATTGACAAACTAGTTCGAAAGTCATTTCTCAAGTAAATATACTCGACTGAACTTTATTAAGGGTCCAGTATGATTTGTATGGTAAAGTAAGGTTTGTTGGCATTTTTTCTTCGAATTTCGTGTAGAATCTGAATGTCTATATGATTTGGTGACAGATTATGAACTAAACAATTTACTCGGCGCTTAGTCGAGATTTCATTTTCATGTTATATTTTGTAGAAGTTTAAGAACTATTGGATTGAATCTATAAAAATTGTAGCTGTTTGTGTGTGTGCGTTCATGTGAATCGTCGTACTGACACCAATGTCTGCTTCAATGACATGTTAATTTTGCCATCAGTGAATGCAGTCGTCCGTGTAGCGATTTTCCTCAATTTGTGTGTCAACTTTTATCCATTAATTATGCCAGTTTTGAGACATTTTAAGCTTGAATGCATTTTAAAAGTGGCTTTCACATGCACTCCCCCCATACACGCCCACACACAAATATTATCTATCATTTAAAACATATCATAGGTATATTTCCCTCACAATTGTTTATACGAAGTGTGATGTGTAACGCGCATGCGTGAGGGTTGTGCATCATTTTGTTGTTGGTCTATAGGAAACAAATTGCAATCGTATCTCGAAACACTCGGAAAATGTTAAACCACAAAATTCAAGATGAATGCATTTTTAAGGCTTAATTGTTCATTTATCTTCTTTGTGGCCAGACTGAAGCTGATGGATGGATTGCACGATGGATGGGTTGGTTGGCTGGACAACTCTTTCGCTTGCTGAGTGGGTGGGTGTTTGTTGCAGTGGTTTGTGTTAAGAGAGATTGCGCTTTTTATAATTAATTACCTCCGAAAAATTGACGGCACAACACAACGAAAATTAAAAATAATACGATTTTAATGAGCAATAAACAAATACGTGTAAAATAATTGATAGTAAATAATGGTGAATGTGAGTGTATTCTTGTGGAAAATGGGTGGGAAAACAGTCACAACGATAAGCATGGTGTGTATGTGTGTGTGTACGATTTGGCGGAAGAACAAAACCGAAGCACTCAAAGGACTATATACCTTTCAATAATTATTATGCGTGTTGGAGACGTTTTCCCTGTTGATTGTTTCAATAAATTATGCGAATTAACTTTGATTGACTGAATATTGAATTTGTTTTCGCAATTCTCTGAAAATACCTTCTGTTATTGAAGATTTATCTTAAATTAAGAATTTTATCAAAAGTTCGCCCAAACGAGGATTTCGTTTGACTTTGATTGCCAAATCTATACACGCTGAAAAAAAATCGCTTCTGTAGTATATTGTCCCAAACATATTCTGCTTGAAATATACAAATATTTGGGGTACACTCTAAATATATTATATTTGTCACACACAAAAATTATATATTTGGAAAGATGTTGTTCTAAATAAATCGTTGTTTCCGTCCTAATGTTTTGTATTTGGGACTATTTTTTACGGAACAAATATTTATTTGTATTTAAATATTCAGAAAACAAAGTAATGTCTTAACTTTAAGACGCGTTTTATGTTTTTCAGTAATTCAACGTTCATTTTTTCGGAAATTTAAAATGTTCGTAAAAAGCCATTATAATTGAAATCGTATAATCCTGCGAAATGATGTATTATGCAAGGTGGATTGTCAACAAATGATGACTTGGAATAAATATAACTTAAAAATTAGTGTTTTAAAACGAATTTTATTGCTTCATAAGTCATTTTTAATTATAAGGTATAACTTAAAATCAATTAAAAAGTAGAAACAAAATTTAAAAAATTGTCAACGTTTTTAAACAAAATATATTTGGACAGGTTCCTAAACGATAATTTTATTTGTATATAAACACATATTTTATTTGAGAAAATTAGTTTGCAAATACATTTTGTTGTAATATATTAATATATGCGTTCCAAATAAATTTTATTGATTTTCAAATAAAATGTATTTGCTCAGAAGTAATTAATATTTAAAAATTTGTGTTTCAAATATATTTTTCTTCGATTCAAACATATCAAAAAAGACGATTTTGCCCCGTGTATATATAAAAGAAAGTGATGTTAGTTACTACGCTTATAACTCGAGAACGCCTGGACCGATTTCGGTGATTAGCACCAATTCGGACAGGTCTCCGGCCAAATAAGAAGAATACACAAGAAAATTTTAGAAAAAAGTCGGAAAATTGGGAAAATCGAAAATTGCTATTTCTTGCGAGATTCCTACTGTTCCTATCTACTCTCTTTTTGAATCCATTTTTTTTTATTAATTTTCTATTAAACAAAAAAGTTTTCTATTAAACATATGTACGAGTATGTGCTATTTTTCTTGCTGCAATTCATTCGAGTTTTGCGTATTGTTACACTGATTTCGCGTATCACATCGACAAACGGTACAAGCATTACGATCAATTAAAATTCAACGCGATATTTATCAGTTCGAAAATTTTTTCAGATAATAAGTTTGAGTATAAGAGGTAAGGTTATCTTATTGGATTGCGGGCACTGCAAAATCATAATTTCGGATGAATGCACGATGGCGCATAAACGAGCTCTGGAGGCAGTTGACCGAACGATGAAGGATTTACGACGTGATTTGAGACAATTTGGTGAGTCTATGATATTGCTCTCCGGAGATTTTCGTCAAACGCTTCCCGTCATCCCGAAATCTACTGCCGATGAAATTAATGCATGCCTGAAATCGTGGTCTTTGTGGCGGCATGTCAAGAAGTTGAAATTGACCACGAACATGAGAGTCGCGTTGCAGAACGACTCATCGGCTTTTGAATTCTCGAAACAACTGTTGGCGCTTGGCAATGGCCAAATTACTGTTGATGTTTCCACTGCATTGATATTGTTCCCGGCAAATTTTTGCGAGTTCACATCGTCGAACGAGGAACTCATCACCAAAGTGTTTCCAAATCTCGATTAGATTAGTGAACGGGCAATATTAGCAGCGAAGAATAAGGACGTCGATAGCATGAATTTTATTATTCAAAGTAAAATCGAACTCGCTTGATGTGCCAGGAGCTCCGCCGCATAATTTACAGCTGAAGGTGGAATCGATCATAATCATGTTGCGGAATCTGAATCATCCGAAATTGTGCATAGTTCGCGGTTGTCCATTATGAAACTGATGGACAATGTGATTCAGGCGACGATCATCAAGGGAAAATTCAAAGGAGAGGAAGTCCTTATCCCACGAATTCCGATTATTCCAACTGATCTTTCATTCCAATTCAAGCGGATTCAGTTCCCTGTACGATTGGCTTTTACGATGACAATCAATAAATCTCAAGACAAATCGTAGGAAGTCTGTGGAATTAATCTCGAATTTCCCTGTTTTTCGCACGGTCATCTGTACGTTGCCTGTCTTCTGTCTTCGTTGTTTGTTGTTTATCACATCGCTCTCTACTGATTTCGATTCCTTTTAAACAAATCGCATTAAAATTTTAACTATCTGTGTTTTATTATCACTCTGGAGTTTATCTGAAGGCGTTAAATTGGGGCGAGGCGAAGTTCGCCGGGTCCGCTAGTATGTACATATAACAGTGGTAGGATTCGTCCAAAACTTCAAATTTAATGCAAGGGAATATCACATAACAATAAAGCTTCACTGCTTTTCTTCGAAAGAAATGTTTTCTTTATTTTAAAGAACATTTTGTTTATTCAAAAGAAAATTTTCTTTATTTTTCCGAAACGTTTCTTTTAAACAAAGAAAACGTTTTTTATAATGAAGAAGGAGTTCTTTGACTGAAAAACTATGAACTACTTACTCCATTAATAAAACCAGTAGGGAAAGGCAGAAAGTCGGGCGGGGCCGACTATATAATACCCTACACCTCCCTAACAATGCGATAAGGGTCATTGCCATAATAATTTGGAATAATTGGTAAATGGGTAGAAACATATTATCTAATTCTGAAACGATAATCGTTAAATTAAGCAATATTCGTTCCTAAAGTGAGAAACATCTTTCTGGAAAATTTTAATAATCGGAAGTTAACTACAACTTCTATAGCGGTTTGATACCAAATCAGAGGAACATATATATGGAGCTTTAATATAAATCTGAACCGATCTTCCCTGAATACTTATTCATGTAAAAAGACCTCCTTCTGTCGAATTTCGTACTGATCGGATATAAAATACCGTCTCTACAGCGCTTACATGTCAAATCGGGGGTAACATATATATGGGAGCTATATCTAAATCTGAACCGATTTTCTCCGAAATTGGCAGAATTTCTTCATGTGATAAGAAACCTCTTTCTGCCGAATTTCGCACTGATCAGATATAAAATACAGTTTTTACAGCGCTTACATGTCAAATCGGGGGTAACATATATATGTGGGCTATATCTAAATCTGAACCGATTTTCTCCGAATTTAGCAGTATTCCTTCATGTAATAAGAAACATCTCTTTGCCGAATTTCGCACTGATCGGATATAAAATAACATTTTGACAGCGCTTACATGTCAAATCGGGGGTAACGTATATATGGGGGCTATATCTAAATCTGAACCGATTTCTTCCAAATTTAATAGTGTTCATCCATATAATAAGAAACCTCTTTCTGCCGAATTTCATACTGATCGGATATAAAATAAAGTTTTTACAGCGCTTACATGTCAAATCGGGGGTAACGTATATATGGGGGCTATATCTAAATCTGAACCGATTTCTTCCAAATTTAATAGTGTTCATCCATATAATAAGAAACCTCTTTCTGCCGAGTTTCATACTGATCGGATATAAAATAAAGTTTTTACAGCGCTTACATGTCAAATCGGGGCTAACATATATATGGGGGCTATATCTAAATCTGAACCGATTTCAACCAAATTCAATAGGGATCGTCCTTGGGCCAAAAAAAAAAGATATGTGTAAAGTTTCGTCGAGATCGGACCATAATTGCGACCTGTACTTTGATTACAAGAATACATGCACAGACAGACAGACGGACAGACAGACGGATAGACAGACAGACGGACATAGCTAAATCAACACAGAAAGTGATTCTAAGTCGATCGGTATAATAAACGATGGGTCTATTTCTTCTCCTTTTGGGTGTTACAAACAAATGCACAAAGTTATAATACCCTGTACCACAGTGTGGTGTAGGGTATAAAAAGTTCTCCTTTGTTTTTTCCTTAAAAAAAAATAATAATAATGTTGCTTGAAACATTCATTGAATCAAAGAAAATCTTCTTTGTTTTTATGAACAAAATGTTTCGTTTAAACAAGTAATGCGCTCTTTAAAATAAAGATGGAGATCTTTGACTGAACACACATTAATTCTTTGAAACAAGGAAGTTCGTGACAGTTTTCATAAACAATATTTTGTTAGGACACGTCCACTTTTCATTTTTATTAAATATCTTCCATATTATTATGCGTATGTAATTCAATCTTACTTTAAAGAAATTATGCAACAAATGTAGGGAATATCACATAATAAGAAAAAAATTGTTTTTTGCTGGCGCGAAAAAAACATAAAAAATATTTTTAAAAAATCGCCAAATTTTGAGAGCTAGCATCGTAAGGTAGAAAACATGCCCATTTAAAAAAAAATTATGAATAAGTGCATAATGATAAAACTAACTCATATAATAATGACCCATAAGAAAATTTAAACAAATATTTTCCATATTTTTTAATTTGACCATTTTGTTTGGGATGTACCAAAAGAGGTGTTAATAACGCCCTTTTTACACGGGACTAATTTTTAGTACAGGGTCTCCCATATTCGACGGACCCATCTGGCAACGCCATAACTTTTGACAGAGATGTCAGATCGCTTAATGACATACCGCGTTTGAAGCGTCAGTCCAAGCAGATTTTTACCATGGAACAATACACGCCACGCGAGCGCTCTGAAATAGTTGAAATTTACATTCAACATAAGAAGTCAAGTCAACGTGCTTTTAAAATATTAAAAAATGTGAGAAGTGCGCCTTCTAAGAACACCATTAAGCGTTTATACGCAAAATTTTCGACTGGTGAGGCTCTTTCTAATCCGAAGAGGCCAAATAAAAGTCGACCAAGGCGATCGGCCGAGAATATCGCAGCCGTACGAGCCAGTGTTGAGAGGTCCCCAAGAACATCCCAAAAACGCCGTTCTCACCAGTTGGGCATGGCTCGGTCCACTTTACAACGGATTATTCGCGTTGATTTGCATTTGTTCCCGTACAAAATTCAATTGACGCAAAGATTGTTGCCTGCGGACAAGCCTCGTCGATTGGAATGGGCCCAACGAGTCCGTGGGTCCGTCGAATATGGGCAACCCTGTATTTGTATGGGCTGTAATCGAGGTTAAAAGCGGATTAAAGACATTTTCTATAAGTAGAGAAATTAAATTTGTCAAAATTTAAAAAATGCATTGCCGACGAAATTTCTCAAAATTTTCAACAAAAAAAACAGTAATGAAAGGCAGAAAGTCGGGCGGGGCCGACTATATAATACCCTACACCTCCCTAACAATGCAAAAAGGTCATTGCGATAATAATTTGTAATAATTGGTGAATGGGTAGGAACATATTATCTAATTCTGAACCGATAATCTCTAAATTAAGCAATATTCGTACCTAAATTGATAAACATCTTTCTGGGAAAATTTTAATGGTCGGAAGTAAGGTACAACTTCTATAGCGCTTTGAAACCAAATCAGGAGGAACATATACATATATGGAGGTTATATATAAATCTGAACCGATTTTCCCTGAATACTCATTCACGTAAAAAGACCTCTTTCTGTCGAATTTCGTACTGATCGGATATAAAATACAGTCTCCGTGCTTACATAGTAAATCGGGGATAACATATGTATGGGGGCTATATCTAAATCTGAACGGATTTTGTACGAATTTGGTAGTGTTCATTCACGTAACAAGAAAACTCTCTCTGCCGAATTTCGTACAGATCGGATATACATTACGGTTTCTATAGCGCTAACATGTCAAATCGGGTGAAATATATATATGGGGACTATATCTAAATATGAACCGATTTTCCTCGAATTTAGCAGTGTTCATTCATGTAATAAGGGAACTATCTCTGCCAAATTTCGTACTGATCTGATATAAAATACAGTTTCTACAGCGCTTGCATGTCAAATCGGAGGTAACATATATATGGTTGCTATATCTAAATCTGAACCGATTTTGACCAATTTCAATAGGGATCGTCCTTGGGCCAAAAAAGAGCACTGTGCTAAATTTAATCACAATCGGACCATAAATACGACCTGCACTTTGATTACAAGAATACATGGACAGACGGACAGAGAGACAGACGGACATGGCTAAATCGACTCAAAAATTGATTCTATGACGATCGGTATAATAAACTATGGTTCTATTTTTTCTCTTTTTGGGCGTTACAAACTAATGCACAAAGTCATAATACCCTGTACCACAGTGTGGTGTAGGGTATAATTAAATTTCAACAAATTTTTTTGGAAAAAATTTGAAATGGAAATTGCAACAAAAATGTAACTTTGAAGGAATTTGAAGACAAATATATTTTCGGCGAAATTTTCTAGCAAAATTCATTTTCGACGAAATTTTCTAGAGATACGCATTTTCAACGAAATTTAATAGAACAAGTAATAAAGTTTCAGTCGGGTAATCCGACTAAGGTATAGCCTTACTTTGTTAGTAATGTAATATGGAATATTACACGAATTAATCTGTCAAATTGTGAGGGTAGATACCAGAAAGGGTTTATCAAATACACTTATTTTTCGCTGAACAGTAGATACTTAAAATACACTGCACAGTACCGAATTATAAGCGTTTATGTGTACTTGTATATTACACAGTGCGACAAAATAAACTCAAGTTGAGAAGCAAATGACGCGATACTATTTTTCCTGTAGGTCTTGTCGAGTAAAACACGAATCTTTTTTTGGAATTCCCCGGACACCCCCAAAATCCGGATTTACGGGTAAAACAACGATTTTCTTGCCTTTTTTCACTTTAACGCTTATAACTTTATTAGCTATTAACCGATTTTCTATCTCTAAAAGAAATTGGAAAGAAGAATTAGACCTTTCCAACGATGTATATTTTGTTTATTTGACGCTGTAGGAATATAGGTTTATTTGTCCTACAAGTACATTTGATTGCTTTTTGTTCGTCATTTTCTAGTTTATGCAAAGTTTTTACCATATATATTGTGAGATAACCGCACGATTAATTGATTTACGTATATAGTAAATTTTATAAGGAACAAAATGCAAATATTCTCTTAAAAATCCGTTTGCAATTGACTGAGTTATTAAAGTTTCATTAAAACTAAATGTGTACATAATACTAGTTTTGACGAGTTAAAAATGAAACGCTCAAGCAGACTTTATTGAGTTGAATGCCCAAAACTAGTGTTTATATACCGATTTAGTTTTAATGAAACTTTAATAACTCAGTCAATTGCAAACGGATTTTTAAGTTTCAACAAAATTTTATGGGAAAAAAATCTTCAAAATTGTCTCCAAAAGTTTAATTTTGAAGGAAAAATATCAGCGAAATTAAATTATTCTTGAAAATTTCAAAATAATTGTATATTTCTAGAAAATTTCATCATAATTGCATTTTTTTACAAAATTTGTTGAAAATTCACTTTTCTAAAAATTCCTTCAAAATTAAATTTTTGTAGACAATTTTGAAGATTTTTTTTCCATAAAATTTTGTTGAAACTGATTTTTTTTCCAGAAAATGATAATAACATTATTATTTAATTTTTTACAAAATTTCATGGAAATCTAATTTTTACAAAAAAATTACAACATTTGACGGAAAAATTAATTTGGAATTAAATTTTTCTACAAAATGTTGTTGAAATTAGATTTTTCTAGAAAATTTAATCATAACTGCATTTTTCTAGAGTTTCCTTGAAGATGCATGTTTCTAGTTAGTCTTGTCAAAAATGCAGTATTAAACTAAATATGATTGAAATTGCAGTTTTCTTCAAAATTTATACGAAACTATTTTTTTTTTCTTTATAGAAAATAACATAAAAGTTATTTTTTTTTGCAACAGTTTATCAAAATCGCATTTTTTTAAAATTTCATCAAATTTTAATTTTTACACACAAATAACAATATTTGACTGAAATTGCATTTGCCTAAAAATTAATTCATTTTCTACAAAATTTTGTTGAAATTACTAGAAAATTGCTAGAAAATTTCAACATACATATTTGCATTTTCTAGAGAATTTCGTTTAAGATGCATGTTTCTAGTAAATTTCGTCAAAAATGCAAAATTGTACAAAATATCGTTGAAATTGCATTTCTCTAGAAAATTTCGTCGAAACAAATTTATTTTTCTAGAAAATAACATAAATTTTTTTTTACTAATGTTTATCAAAATCTCATTTCTTTACAAGATGTCGCTGAAATTGTATTTCTATCAAAAATTATGTTGAAAATGCATTTTCTAAAAAAAATTTGTTGAATTAATTTTTTTTTAATTATCATTGAAATTTAATGTTTGTAAAAAAAGTACCATAATTGTATTTTTCTAGAAAATTCCATTCAAAATTGTCTACAAAAATTTTATTTTGAAGGAATTTTTAGAAAAGTGAATTTTCAACAAATTTTGTAAAAACCAGTAAGGAAAGGCTAAAGTCGGGCGGTGCCGACTATATAATACCCTACACCACTCTCGTAATATTGAATAACTCTGATATATAAATTTTGTAATTCATGTATAAATTGTTTAAATAAATTTACTTTTGGGACATTTTATACTTATATAATACCCTGTACCACAGTGTGGTGTAGGGTATAAAAACGATTGGATCTAAAGAGCCAAATCGGATGAAACATATATATGGGAGCTATAGCTAAATCTTTACCGATTTTCTTCAAATTCGGTAGTTTTGGTTCATGGATCAAGAAACTGTACCATTCTAAATTTCAAAATGATTGGATGTAAAATACAGCTTCTTCAGGACTAAAGAGCAAAATCGGACGAAACATATATATGGGAGCTATAGCTAAATCTTAACCAATTTTCTTCAAATTCGGTAGTGTTGGTTCATGGATCAAGAAACTCTACCATTCTAAATTTCAAATTGATTGGATGTAAAATACAGCTACAGGACTAAATAGCAAAATCGGACGAAACATATATATGGGAGCTATAGCTAAATCTTAACCGATTTTCTTCAAATTCGGCAATGTTGGTTCATGGATCAAGAAACTCTACCATTCTAAATTTCAAAACGATCGGATGTAAAATACAGCTTCTATAGGACTAAAGGGCCAAATCGGACGAAACATATATATGGGAGCTATAGCTAAATCTTAACCGATTTTCTTCAAATTTAGCAATGTTGGTTCATGGATCCAGAAACTCTACCATTCTAAATTTCAAAACGATCGGATGTAAAATACAGCTTCTATAGGACTAAAGGACCAAATCGGACGAAAGATATATATGGGAGCTATATCTAAATCTGGACCGATTTTCTTCAAATTCGGCAATGTTGGTTCATGGATCACGAAACTCTACCATTCTAAATTTCAAAACGATCGGATGTAAAATACAGCTTCTATAGGACTAAAGGACCAAATCGGACGAAAGATATATATGGGAGCTATATCTAAATCTGAACCGATTTTCTTCAAATTCGGCAATGTTGGTTCATGGATCAAGAAACTCTACCATTCTAAATTTCAAAACGATCGGATGTAAAATACAGCTTCTATAGGACTAAAGGGCCAAATCGGACGAAAGATATATATGGGAGCTATATCTAAATCTGAACCGATTTCAACCAAATTCAATAGCGATCTCAACAGCCGCGAAATACTCTAAAAATTTCAGAACGATCGGAGTGAAATTGCGACCTGTAGTCGACGAACAACTTTACATGGACAGACGGACGGACGGACGGACGGACAGACATCGTTAAATCGACTCAGCTAGTGATTCTGAGTCTATCGGTATACTTTAAGGTGGGTCTAGCTGTGTTATTTTCAGGTGTTACAAACATCTGCCGTGAAACAAACTTATAATACCCTGTACCACAGTGTGGTGTAGGGTATAAAAATGCAATTATGATGAAATTTTCTAGAAATATACAATTGTTATGAAATGTTCATGTATAATTTAATTTCGCTGATATTTTTTAGAAAAAATTAATCAAGAAATTTTGTAGCAAAATTTTGTAGAAAAATTGAAATTCAATGATATTTTTTAGAAAAATTTAAACCGCGAAATTTTGTCGCAAATGCAATTTCAACTTAATTTTTTATAGAAATACAATTTCAGTGTCATCTTGTACTGAATCTTGTACTTGCGATTTTGATAAACTTAAGTAAAATTGTTTTTTCAAGAATAAATTAAATTTCAACGATATTTTTTAGAGAAATGCAATTTCAGGCTTGATGGCATTTTAAAAAAAAAAATATTTTAATGTAATTTTCTAGCAAAAAAAAAATAAATAAATTTTAACAAAATTGTCTAGCAAAATGTAATTTTGAAGGAATTATTTTGGAAAAATACAACTATGATGAAATTTTCTAGAAAAATTCAATTTCAGCAAAATTTTCTAGAAAAATTAAATTTTGGCAGATTTTCTAAAAAACGATATTGCAGATTAAGGCTGGAATGGGCGTAAGGCTTTTTTACTTGCTTGTGGGGAGCCATTAAGCGTATGATTAAAAGGGTTGGGAAGCCCCGCTCTGTTTGACTTCTTGTCGATGTGCCTGGAATTTTGAAATTTCTACTCAATTGAAGTAGTAGTAATGGTTTGATACAGTCGTGCATTGCTAGGCAAATAATGATGGAGGATATTATACAGTCGGCCCGTTTCCGTCAATCCAATCTTCCAAAATTTGGTGACGACTTCTGGCTGTACCTCACGACTGATTTGCTAGACATTCGCCTTAAGGGCCTGAATGGATTGTTCGCATAACATCGGTACTTCACGGTTCTCACGAGGTGGACAGCTCTTCTATATCTAGCCATAAAAATGGTTTATAATTGCTCTGTAGCGCTCACCGTCAACCGAAATGTTTCTTTTGGACATAAATACAAAAAAATTACTAAATCTTAATGTGGCGTATAATATCGAGGCATTGCCTTTCCAGAAATTTTCTAGAGTTTTTCCGTAAAATGTCTCACCCTGTCTGCTCGTTGAAAGGGGTATCAGTTATTATTCAAATGAATTCTGTCAGTAATTAAAATTGTAAATTGCTTTAAATTTTATGCAAAAATAAATCCCAAATCAAATTACTCGCATAGCCAACAAATGTAATTAAAATTGCATCACTCCGCTCCCACACATACTTAGTTACTTTTGGTGTTGTTTCTAACACTTTCCAAAAATTTCACTGCGGCGAGAAAAGCCGTACAATGCCAAAGAATATCTAAATACCTTATTCCCAAAACATTGTTCCGGCTGGAGCAATTTAACAGCAACAACTACTGCCGGTAGCCCGCCGCGCACAAGAGAAAAAAAACGATGGACGATTGGGCTCCACTGCCACAAAGTGTCTGCTGGCGCTGCTGCTGCTGTTTCTCCCCAAACACTGGGTGGTCCTTTCAGTTTGGGCTGGGCTGTTCATAGTTACATCATGTTTCAGGCATGCTTTGACCCTGAACTTGTTAGCTCAACACTTCTGGGTTTGTTAGTTTAAAGAGTTTTCCCTATTTTTTTTGGCTTCCACTTCCACTTGCATCACAGCAGCACAGATCAGCCAACCATTTAGGAAGGCTTTGCAAAGAAACGTTTAAAATGTTTTCGTTATCCTGCCCTCTTAAGGTACGAGTACATAGTTACATATGCAAACTACACTAGGAAAAGAACAAAAATGTAATTGTTCCAGGCATCTCTCGACAAATGCCAGGTTATGTCAAATACACAGACAAATCAAAAGATGGTATGGGGCGGAATCAGCGTCTGCCAAAAACATGCCGTTCATGTTTGGCATCAAGTGTCTCTAATTAGAATATTGCTTAGATACGAGGATCGGCAAAGATTTGATGTTCACATGGAGGACTGGATATTTCAGAATCCTATTAATATTATAAAATCGCTTGTTGGATTGTCTGTTGCCGCATCACGCCTAAGCGATTTCCTTGAAACTTGGTTACTCATGTAGTCATTTCAGACGTCGGCCACTTAGCCCATATCATTTTCTTGGTTCATAGTATGGATAGTGACGAAAATTCGATAGTATACAAAATACTCAAATAAACCTTCTTTCAATTGTCGTTGCATCCGTGAGTCATACGAACCTCGTTCATTCCATATAAATTCGTGCCAAAAATTCAACTGCCATTTCTCATCTCTAGTAGGCTCACCCCTTGTTGTTCTCCACATCCGAGGACGTCAGGCTTAATTTGCAAAATGAAACAGGATGTTGAGAGACAGAACAGACGTAGTCAACAAAACGGAAAACGTTAAACAAACGTAATTGCACCACGTCTTTGTAGTTGTTTTGTATAAAACATAATAATAACTTCCAGACGCACTTGAAATCCCCCAAAAAACGAAATAAAATACAAATATTGTGTGATGCCCACCTCTCTGGCCAGACAGACAAACGCACGCACCCCTCATTCAGTCATTTGCAGCCTTTTTATGCGGCTTTTGTAGACAAAATATTTCAGCAATTTTGGACTTTATCCAAAAAAAAGGGACCATCTTCAAAATTCATTTTGAAAGGATGCTGTTGTCCTCAATCAACGACTTGTTTAAAATAATTTGTAATGATTTTATGAGAAAGATTTGAAATAAATTAATGGTGAACTTTAAAAGCCATTTGGAAGCCAATAAAATGTGTCTCTTTAATAGGCGTTTTTAAAGCTGATACAAAATGCAGTGGCAGTTATTTGCTTTTTTGGTTAAATTTTTTATCACTCCTTTTAGTTATAAGTTTAACTAATGAATTAGTTAAAAAAAGCTTAAACCTTAAATCGCGATAATTTCATAAGACAAAATAAAAAGGCAGCTTTACAGTCGTGATTATAAGTCACGTGCGTAGCGCCTCAATATGGGCATAGCGATTCAATTGGCAAACACAGTGGGGGGATTAATTGGAACATATAAGATTTTAATTAAAACTAAATTTGTATGCTTTTGTGCAGGAGAAGACCTAATTTTTTTTTGATAAATTTGGAGTTATAGAAATATTCATTTAAAATACATATAACATTCGAAGGTCTTAATTATATACGTTCGTATACGTAGTATGTTAAAAAAATATCGCGAATTTTGTATTTTTTCAAAAAGTATTTATTTATTCATGAATATCTATATTGTCCCCTTCAAAGTAATTCCCCTCGGATATAATACACTTCTGCCAACGTTTTTTCCAATCGTCGAAGCACTTCAAATAATCATTTTTTGTGATCTTGTTCAGCTCCTCCTTCGATGCCGTCTTTATCTCCTCAATCGTGGCATAGCGTCGTCCTTCCATGGGCCTTTTCAGTTTTGGGAACAAAAAATAGTCACAGGGGGCTGGGTCAGGCGAATACGGTGGCTGCGACACCATTAGTGTGTTGTTTTTGGCCTAATATTCGCGCACAAGCAATGACGTGTGTGCAGGGGCGTTATCATGGTGCAAAAGCCAGTTTTTGTTCTTCCACAAATCTGGGCGTTTTTGGCGGATTGCTTCGCGCAATTTGCGCATAACTTGCAGGTAATATTCTTTATTGACCGTACTACCCTGTGGCAAGAACTTATAATGCACCACGCCCCTGCAATCAAAGAAAACTGTGAGCTCGGTCGTCCGGCACGCTGTTCGTCCTTCGCATCTTCTCGGCCCTCTAAGAACATTTTGTACCACCGATAAACGTTGCTTTGGACCAAGGTAGCTTCACCATATGCCACAGTCAACATTCGGAATGCGTCAGCG
Source organism: Eudasyphora cyanicolor (assembly GCA_963930755.1). NCBI lineage: Eukaryota > Metazoa > Arthropoda > Insecta > Diptera > Muscidae > Eudasyphora > Eudasyphora cyanicolor. The sequence continues at coordinate 197,509,714 of OZ005737.1, read as the reverse complement.
CACTTTATTTTGTTTTTTTCACACAAAATTTGATGCAGATTCATTGATCCATTTTCTGAAATAGATAAAAATCGAAGACAAGTTAAAACACATCCAAGCACAACAGCTGTCAAAAATTAACTAAACATTCAAAATGGTCGACCTTGGCAGCATAAGTAAGGGACATGAGTACCAATATAACGCTACAAAAATATCAAAAATCAAATACACGTAGCTCGCGGATTCTTCGAACATACCTCGTATATAATTCATATCATATAAAAATTGTTGCGAAATAATAAAAATTCAACAGTTTTTTTGCTCTCCTGAAAAATTGGGTTTTTAATATAGCTGCTTTTGGATATAAGCCATCGATATCTATTTATACCCTACACCACACTGTGGTACAGGGTATTATAAGTTTGTTTCACGGCAGATGTTTGTAACACCTGAAAATGACACAGCTAGACCCACCTTAAAGTATACCGATCGACTCAGAATCACTAGCTGAGTCGATTTAAGCATGTCTGTCCGTCCGTCCGTCTGTCCATGTAAAGTTGTTCGTCGACTACAGGTCGCAATTTCACTCCGATCGTTCTGAAATTTTGCTGTTTAGAGTATTTCGCAGCTGTTAAGATCGCTATTGAATTTGGATGAAATCGGTTCAGATTTAGATATAGCTCCCATATATATCTTTCGTCCGATTTGGCCCTTTAGTCCTATAGAAGCTGTATTTTACATCCAATCGTTTTGAAATTTATAATGGAAGAGGTTCTTGATCCATGAACCAACATTGCCGAATTTGAAGAAAATCGGTTAAGATTTAGCTATAGCTCCCATATATATGTTTCGTCCGATTTTGCTCTTTCGTCCTGTAGAAGCTGTATTTTACATCCAATCGTTTTGAAATTTAGAATGGTAGAGTTTCTTGATCCATGAACCAACATTGCTGGATTTGAAGAAAATCGGTTGAGATTTACCTATAGCTCCCATATATATGTTTCGTACGATTTTGCTCTTTAGTCCTGAAGAAGCTGTATTTTACATCCAATCATTTTGAAATTTAGAATGGTAGAGTTTCTTGATCCATGAACCAACACTACCGAATTTGAAGAAAATCGGTTAAGATTTAGCTATAGCTTCCATAAATAGGTTTCATCCGATTTGGCTCTTTCGATCCAATCGTTTTTATACCCAAAAACACACTGTGGTACAGGGTATTATTTAAGTATAAAATGTCCCAAAAGTAAATTTATGTAAACAATATAAACATGGATTACAAAATTTATATATCAGAGTTATTCAATATTACGAGAGTGGTGTAGGGTATTATATAGTCGGCCACGCCCGACTTTAGCCTTTCCTTACTGTTTTTTTGATAAATTTGGAGTTATAGAAATATTCATTTAAAATACGTATAACATTCGAAGGTCTTTGTTATATACGTTCGTATACGTAGTATGTTAAAAAATGTCGCGAATTTTGTATATTTTCAAAAAGTATTTATTTATTCATGAATATCTATTTTGTCCCCTTCAAAGTAATTCCCCTCGGATATAATACACTTCTGCCAACTTTTTTTCCAATCCTCGAAGCACTTCAAATAATCATTTTTTGTGATCTTGTTCAGCTCCTCCTTCGATGCCGTTTTTATCTCCTCAATCGTGGCATAGCGTCGTCCTTCCGTGAGCCTTTTCAGTTTTGGGAACAAAAAATAGTCACAGGGGGCTAGGTCAGGCGAATACGGTGGCTGCGGCACCATTAGTGTGCTGTTGGCCTAATATTCGCGCACAAGCAACGATGTGTGTGCAGCGGCGTTATCATGGTGCAAAAGCCAGTTTTTGTTCTTCCACAAATCTGGGCGTTTTTGGCCGATTGCTTCGCGCAATTTGCGCATAAATTGCAGGTAATATTCTTTATTGACCGTACTACCCTGTGGCAAGAACTTATAATGCACCACGCCCCTGCAGTCAAAGAAAACTGTGAGCTCGGGCGTCCGGCACGCTGTTCGTCCTTCGCATCTTCTCGGCCCTCTAAGAACATTTTGTACCACCGATAAACGTTGCTTTGGTCCAAGGTAGCTTCACCATATGCCACAGTCAACATTCGGAATGCATCAGCGCACTTTATGTTGTTTTTTCACACAAAATTTGATGCAGATTCATTGATCCATTTTCTGAAATAGATAAAAATCGAAGACAAGTTAAAACACATCCAAGCACAACAGCTGTCAAAAATTAACTAAACATTCAAAATGGTCGACCTTGTCAGCATAAGTAAGGGACATGAGTACCAACATAACGCTACAAAAATATCAAAAATCAAATACACGTAGCTCGCGGAAATTAAAAATTCACAATATTCTTTGAACATACCTCGTATATAATTCATATCATATAAAAATTGTTGCGAAATAATAAAAATTCAACAGTTTTTTTTGCTCTCCTGAAAAATTGGTTTTTTAATATAGCAGCTTTTGGATATAAGCCATCGATATCTATTTTTTAAATATTTTATGGAAATATTAAATTTTTGTGTGCATTTGAAAATTGATTTGTTCATTTTGCGTTTTGTTAATGGAGGGTAAAGCTTATAAACTTATTTTTGCATATTTTTTCTTCTATATTTTGAATAGAGAACCTTTCAAGGATGTTGTGTGAAAATTTGAGATGAATCGGAGCAACACTGACGGATATACAACAGTTTAATTAAAACGTTTTAGCGCTTTTCCCACAACCCACGTTTTCAATGTCGGTGTTGCTCATATCTAAAAACCTACTGCAGCGATTCTTTTGAAATTTTGAACAATATTTCTATACATAATTTATGAGGTAACGCTGTCGAGTTATTTTTTTTAAATTTATTTTAATTTTTATTTATAATAACCAATTAGTAGTTTTTTTTTCGCAAAAATCGGATTGTTCTCTTCAAAGTGTTCCCAAAAGTTTTAAAATTTTAATTTAGGAAAAAAAAATCAACAGCGTTACCTGGGGATAAAAATGATCTAACGTATTATTTTTTTTTTTAATTTCGGTTGATCCGGCATCGAGTTATGAGCAGCACCGCAATTCTACTTTTTTTACTAATTACTGTAGTTGCCATATTTTTAAATATTTTTACATGAAATAAATAATACACTTCGAAAGTTTTAATTTCGTGTACTATTGATTATAATCAAAAGATTTTACATGTGTCGTCGCAAAAAAAAATACAAAAACGTGCCTTTTTTTCGCGAATTAACAGTTTAGTGAAAAAGATACATGGGATGTGCTTCGTATAATAATCTCGACTCCTAGAAATATAGTTTTTTGTTGGAGATTACTAAATTTTTCAAGCAAAAGCACTTTCTTAACGTATGGATGTTCTCGCTTTAGCAGAACTATATCTGTGGTCACAAGGCGTAACAGCATAACTCGAGTTATGCTCAAACTTAGTTATTAAGGCCATAATGTTCCCCATTTTCGATTACATATTGTGACACAGTTTGGTGATGATCCCTCGTTCAGTTATCTATATAATGCAGCATATCTCACTGTGTCACTACATTACAAATGGATTATTATATCGATACAAACCTGAAAAGTTTTAAAGACAGACATATGCTCTTATGCCTTGTGACCACAGATATGTTTACATACATACTTAAACGAATAATTTCTTTCACTGATCCAATTATAGTCAAATGCATATACGCCAAATCTCAAGTCGATTCGTGCAACGGTTCTCCGCAGTTTTTTCAATAATAGAGGCGCCATGGCTTTGTCTCGCCACTGATGTGTTATCCCCAATTTTCTGCTAAGTCCCTCATATTGCGCCTGAGTGCTTATGTGCCAAATTTCAAGGCAATGGTTCTCGTTATATTTCGTTCTTAATAATGAAGTGATATGGATGGAGCCACGCCCACCTTTTCAAAATTTCACGTTCAGGTATGCGGCACTGCAATCAAGGAACGGCTTCAAATCTGATGCGGGGGCCGTGAAGTCGACTATAAGTTCTTGTGACTCCAACAGTAAGGGAAGCATGTGGGCGAGTTCACGCCCACATTCCCTATACATATTTTCTGTTGAGTCATGCATAGTTACAGCTTTACTCTTTTCTCGACGATTGCTCCAATATTTCTCAGATATTTCGTCTTAAATAGTGGAGACATATGGGCGGTGCCACGCCTACTTTTAATACTATATAACGATATTAGCATTATAAAATTTAAAAATTTAAAAATCAGTTCGATTTTAATAAATGTTGTGCATTTCATTACTTTGAATCAATTAAATTAGTGCTATTTTGTTGATTTTAAACAGTAAGTATTTGAATTTCCTATAAAATCAATTCGTTATAAAGAAAAGGACATCACCTCAAAAACCTCGTCCAAGCTTTCAGGTTTTTAAATATAGTGTACACACTACAAAAAGACCAAAAAATATCTTGCTCATATTTGCACAATTTTAAAATATTTACCTTTATTTAAGTATCACCCTTGGCTTCAAAGGGCAGAGAACTTCGAGTAATAAACTTGGAAAATTGGAAACCTTTCGAAGCCACGCAGGATGAGTTGAAGCACTGGACAGTGATGGCTCACAAAACTGAGTGGAATAGAGCAACTGCAAAGATACGTGCGGGGTAACCCAAATGAGAAGAAAACCAGTAGTTTTCTGAAACTAAACAAGATCGAGATTAGTAAGATGATAAGTGTTCTTCATCGCATAGGACTAGCAGAAAACGTCGAGTGCAGGGCACTGTGTCACTGCCCAGCTTTCACACATGCAAGATCCCGATATTTCGGTTCCGACATATTGCCAGACTTGACTCATCTCAGAGGATATGACTGGAAGATACTGAGAAAATACATGTCTAGTACCGATTTTCTGTAATCCGTGGGGTATGAAAATCATAAATAAGGAGCGCACAACAGGCCGAACCACTGGCTTAAGTGTATGTCCATGGACATGAGACGTTTTAAACGTCTCCTCTATTCAACCTAACCTAACCTAACCTAAGTATGACCCTGGAAATACTTTATCATCCAAAGATCTATGAATTGAAACACAGAGCGGCGAAAAAGCCAATACATCGTTAATATATACTTTAGACGTCGTAAATTATTCTGCAACCACTTAATTCTATACAAGTCAATCAAAGTTGAAGTTGACGTGGTGTTTTCAGTAAAATTTTTTTTAATGTTTTTAGTTTTAAAACAAAGTTTTTTTAATTTTTAAGACTAAGATTGACATGAATTTAATATGCTTTTTCTATACAAAAAACTAAAAAAAAAATACTTTTGTCCACCTAGATTGCTCAAATGACACACTGTGCATTGGTTGGATGGGTTTTATGTCCATAATGGACGCTGTTACAACATTTGTTGTGTTTTTATATACATAGATTTAATATTGAATATTGCCATACTCTATCCTACACACTATTAGTGAAACTACTAATATAGACTCCAATAAATAACAATCCAAATTTCGTCCTCCTACGGTCAGTACACCCAGGAAAATAATTGGTTGGAATTCGATTGTAACAATAAGAAAATAGTACCAGCAACAAAAAGTATATTGCCTACACCGTGTGTCGGTTGTATTTGTATATAAATAGTTGAAACAACAATAATAACATGGATACGATCAAATAAAAATGCTTACAACTAAATCGATGGTTGTATCAATCGAATTAATTAATTGTTTTTTTCATTGACACTCGGTTAGTTAGAAATTATATCAATAGAACAAAGATTATTAAGTAATCATTTTTTTGCTTATCCCAATAATTTCCCAAATTTAGAATAATTAATATTTTAATATTGTGGGAAATACAACCGAAAGATTGGCTGCTGTTCTTTTGCTGATACTTGGCAACATTGATACATGGTACATTTCAAAAACGGTATATGTAGTCAAAAGTAATCTCGTGTGGATAATAATGTGTTGAATGCAGAATATGTTGTGCAAAATGTTATACATTAATAAAAAATAAAAGCAACAAACATTTGTGTGTTTTTTTTTCGTGTACTAAAATGTGTGTCAAATATTTCCACATCTCATAATAGTGATGAATTTGTAATATGGGATTTTTAATTTTGATATGAATTGTTTGGTTTTTTGTTCAATAAATAAAATAAAAATTAATGAAAACTGTTTTCAATTAATTTTCGGTAGTATATGACTGACAAATTGTCAGAACAACCAACTTTTTAAAACAGTTGATTGTGGCAACATACAACAGATAATTTTAGCCACCATTTTCGTAGTTGGCGCAACCAAATATGATTGCTGTCAACATGGAAGCAGAAGTATACAACAACCAAAATGTTGGTTGTCCTGATAGAATCGCATGATAGTACACTGATAGAAAAAGCTTCGTCATGACGACGAATTTGTACAGTCAGCTAACGTACGGAATAATCCTCTTGATGAATTTGTTCGTCACCACGACGAATTTCTGTTTCCAAAAACTTTCGTCCTCAGGATGATCCATTCATCACCACGACGAACCCCATTCATCATCATGACGAACCCCATTCATCATCACGACGAATATCATTCATCACCACGACGAACTCTATTCATTACCATGATGAACTCCATTCATCACCACGAGGAATTCCATTCGTCACCACGACGAATCCCATTCATCATCACGACGAATTCCATTCGTCACCACGTCGAATCACATTCATTATCACGACGAATCCCATTCAGCACCACGACGAATCCCATTCGTTATCACGACGAATCCCATTCATCACCACGACGAATTCTTGCCCACGACTATTTAAATTTTGAAAATGCCAATAAATGTTCTCCTATTTTTAAACCATTTAAAATGGTATGGAAAATAAAATTATTTGACTGCATTGCTAGGTTCAGTTGTGAATATTCGTTTCGATACGCAGTTCTTATCAGGTAAGGCTGAAATCAAACAAACGGGAAGTATTCATTACTTCTGCTATTTTAAATAAAAAATAATCACATCAAGTAATGTATTTGCCAACAGACCACAAGCACAAATGTTTCACACTTATACAGCTCGTCGAGCTGCATGTGCTGCGTGGAACACACTCGTGGACGAACATAACAACGTCGCATGTCTTACTTTGTTTTGCTGTAGGAGTTGACGTTGCCGTAAAGGGCGAATAAGTCGATCGTTCTCATGATGAATGGATAATCTTATTGAGGAACGGTGGTCGTCATTAATTATTAGATTTTTTAAATTGATCTTTTACAACAAATTATTTAACTAAGGTAATCAAAACGCATATAGCACAGTACATTTAAGCAGAAACTATAATTTGATTGCTTCGTTTGATCATATTTTCAGCAAAATGGCCAAATAAATCTTTTCGTCGTGGGAATGAAACCTTATCGTTTTCTCGACGAATTTCGAAATCACCAACAACATGACTTGATGATCGTGTTCGTTCTATTGACGTACAAAAACATTGCATGTACGAAACTTTTCGTCACCAGTACGAAGATATATTGACGAAACTGATTCGTCATGGTGACGAACGGTTTTTCTATCAGTGTAGACAGAACTACAAAAATTTGGTCTGTGTGTAGTTTTGAGATTATACATGTTAACTAATGTTACACCCTTTTGCCACACCCAATAATACGAATCAACCCATTTTTGTTAAAGTTTTAAATAATAACTCTACTTATGTATGTTCCAAATTTCGATCTCCTACGATCAATATCATAAGATATTCGAATTGTAAATATTGTCATGCCCACATATTTTATTCCGGTCACTTTTGGTGAAAGTACTAATATTGACTCCAATAACATACAGTCCAACTTTCTTTCTTCTACGGTCAATAGTTTCTAAGATAATACATCTCAAAACTCAAGATGCTCCCACTTCTGCCACACCCACTAATACGATCCTGTCAATCATTTTTAAAGTTTTAGACAATAACTTCATTTTTAAATGTGTTCGAAATTTCGTTCTTTTATGATCAACATAAGCTGAGATATTTAAATTTTATAAAATGCCACGCCCACTAATTCCATCCTGCCAATTTTTGGTGAAATTACTTATATTGACTCCAATAACTTACAATCCAAATTTCGTTCTTCTACGGTTAATAGTTTCTGAGATAAAAGATGTTTAACCCCCATTTGCCAAACCCAATAATCCGATCCTGCTAAATTTTATTGATGTTTTAGTTAACACTAACGTGTGTTCCAAATTTCTTTCTTCTAGTATCAACAATTTCTGAGATATTAAATTTTAAATAATACAACGCCCACATTTGCCCTGTAAACTTTTTAAATTTTTTTTCCGACACCATCTCTGACAAAATATTTTTCAAACAAAATACAAAAATTAAAATCGGTCCAGTGGTTTCAGATCGTTCGCCGGAGACATAGCCGAAGGAAGTTTCCATTATATCTTATTGTTGAAAATCCTATCCGTTATTAACGTGTGACTTTTAAGTGTGGATTTTGGTCTGGTGGGGTCATTAGACCTTAGGTTTTATATTTAGGTTAGGGTGGCAGCCTTTTTTTTTTTTAACAAGCTCCAGTTAAGGTCCCTAGTGTTACCACGGGCTGAAATGCCCCTCACCGAAACCAACCTGTTTGATATACAAATTTATCGATAGTACGAATGTTGGTACTGGAAAGATATGTTAGGCTGCCTAGAAAGGCCGACCCCAGTATGTCCAGTCGTCGTTTACTCAGAGCGGGGCAGTCGCATAGTAAGTGCTCAATGCTATCCACTTCTTCCTCATCTCCACAGCTTCTGCAGAAGTCATTGGAGTCAACACCCAATCTTTTGGCGTGTTCGCCGATCTAGCTGTGTCCCGTCAGAACTGATACTAACGTAGACAATCTTTGCCTCTCTAGTGCGAGGATATATTTTGATCTTCTCAGGTTATACCTTTGTCTAGCTACTATGCAGGTGCCGATTTCTGTCCATCTTTCGTTGGACTGCATGATTGCCTCTTGCCTAAGACAAAGCTTGCACGTGGATAATGGTGCACCAATATATGCAAATTCTTCGAGAATTTGTAATGTCGTCCCTTTTCTAACAAGTTCATCGGCTTGCAGTTCCCCGGGATATCCCTGTGCCCAGGCACCCATATGAGGTGTATATTAAACTGCTCAGCCATCACGTTAAGAGATCTGCGGCAGTCGAGGGCTGTTTGTGAATTTTGGGATGTTGCCTCCAGAGAATTGATAGCAGCCTGGCTGTCCGAGTAAATGTCAACGTAATTGGACAATACTTTTTGAAAATTAGGCTGGAGCCACTGCTACGGTGAATGGATTGCGCCGCCGAACAATTATTAATGATTTGGTATGGCCGGAATTGGAAGACATTGATGCTACGTACAACACAACAACTATACAATCCTTGTTTTGCGTCAAAAATTCCTGGCCGTGTGATTTCTCGAAAAGGCAATCACAATTGGCCATCGCGATGTTGTGATTTAACACCATTAGACTTTTTTCTTTGTGGCTACCTGAAAGATAAGATATATGCCAATGGCATACAATAGATTTAAAACCTCTGTGGTGGAATTCGTGAATTTATCGAGGACATACAGCCGATGATGTGCGAATTAGCGATGGAAAATTTCAAGAAAAGAATATCGTCCTGCAAGCGTAGCCATGGCAGGCCATTTGACTGATATTGTTTTCAATTATTAATGGCATACCCTCTTCTTAAAAAAGTACTCTTTTTTTAAGTTATCAAAATAAAACCTATCTTCGTATACCATTTTTTCGCCGAAACCATTTCTTCTAAAAATGGGTCATATCGGTCCATTTTTTTATTACATCTATCTCAAGATAAGCTCGAAGATAGTCCACTTTATTTAGTACCTCCTACACTAAGGGTAAACATTTAGTGAAATAATAATTCTCTAATAACATATATACTAACTATCTGAATCTTCCGAAATTCCCCAAACAGTTATAGTTTATGTTGCAATCATCTTGAGAAAAAGGGGCGAAGTTGCTACGCCCACAGTCCTGTATAAAATTGGGGTTATTGTTACGCCCCGTTTTGGTACCTCCCACACAAAAAAGCTAAATCATATCAAAATGTATTACCTCATAACTTTAATACCAGTGCACGTAAATGCTTACAATTCGGTACAGTGAAACCAATTCATTGAAAGTATCTACTGTTCAGCGCAAAATAGATGTATTTTTAAAGGCACTTCTGCAACCTCACAAAAAATTGTCAGATTCATTTGAACACAACTTCCCCATAACTTCTGTGACAATCATCTCCGGTATCTAAGACAACATTTGCAATTTCTGTGGACTGAGTAAAATGTTTCAACCTTTCTGACTTCAACTCAAAGAACCATATTCTATATTAAACTAGCATTTAAATACCCGGCGATGCCCGGGTTGCCTTTGAAAACAGTGATCCAAACATTAGTATTATTTTTGATTTTGAATAAAAAATAAGGACCCACAAACTAAAAACAAATGTTGGATATAGCAAAATGTATGTAAAAATACGTATTTAATTCTTTGGTTTACAAATACCTTCGAATATTTATTTGATCATACGCCGATCATTAAAAATTTGTTTAACATGCAGGATCTGTCTACTTGAAAGTCTATCAAACTCCAGATGCTCTCAAAAACTCAAACAAATTCACTGACAACAGTAAAAAATTCTGTAAATGTGAAATCACAACCTCAAATGTACGATATGTGTGCAAACTTTCAAATTAATACTTTTATGGGGTCAGTGGTCAAGAGGTCACCAAATAAGTGGCTGAGAAACAAATGCATAATATGCCATGTATGTTTCAAATTTCGATATACTCGTATACATTTTTGTTTAAATATTACCGGTGTATATAGCGAGCGATATATTTCGAAAAGACTTTTAAACATTAGGCCGGACGACGCATTTCCTTGAAGATCGTTTTATGCACATATATGTGCAGCTCCGCAGATCTTTATGGATTTTTATTGGAAGAATGAAAAAATCTTAAAGAATTTTGAAATGTAGTTTTGGTCATTGCTTAACTGACCACTATCGTAGAATTCAAAATTGCATTTCTCGGGTATAGTACTACATATTATTTTGTCTGTGTATCATTTTAGGCGCTTCTCAAATAAAAAAAATATTTAAAATTTTGATAGCGCGACAACTGACTACGTGTCAAAAACGACTGTGTGTATAGTCCGAAGGGTATACATCACTCAAGTCTATACCAAAGCAAAATTTAAAGCTTCCTACTTCTTAAAGGTACCGTAATGGTCAAGCGGTCAAAAATCGCTTGGTGTAAAATCGCATGCCTTGGAGATCAGTATACAAACATAAATTATTAGGATTATAGCTCTTAAAGGACTATTAAAGTAGAGAAAGTGTGGAAATTGATTTGGTCACTGCTAAACTGACCACAGTCGGAGAAGTGACCGAATTGACAATGTTAGATAGGTTACCACAGTAAGTGGTGAGCGATATATTTTGAAAAGGCTTTAAAATTTTTTTAATTTTAATTTTTTTACCACATTCAGATAATTCAAAATAATTTTTCGTGCATATTTTTGCGGTTTATAGTACTTCATATATACAAAGTTTTAACTTTGTATCTTATAAGAGGATTCCGAAACGACAAAAATAAAACGCAAGTTTTGATAGCGCTACAACTGACCACTGGCCGAAATATGATTAACCGAGTAGTCCGTAGTTTATACAACACTCCAGTCTATGTGTGTGCAAAATTTCAGCTCTCTAGTTTTAACAGAAGCCTCTATGGTCAAGTGGTCGGAAATTACTTGGCGGAAAAACGAAAATCAAAGTAGCCTATGGCACTTCCCAGGCATTGGTCTATCTGTCCACCAAGTTTCAAGAAAATCGGTTCAGCCGTTTAGGCGTGATGCTGGAACAAACAGACAAACAAACGATTTTATAATATTAATTTTTAATTATAATATTAATTACTCAGAATGTGAGGGTATACCTTAGTCGGTTTTCTTGACTCTACTTTCTTACTTCTTTTATAAACTCTTGTTTTTTGCTACTCTTCAATTCTTCTTAATTTCCTCCCACTGTTCACGAAACTAAACGATTTTCCCTTTTATAGAAAAACTTCTTGCATCACACACAGACTATTGGTTTCATGAGATACTATTTTAACGCGCTCAACTAATTTGTGCACACAATAAGACCATTATTAAATCGCTGAACTTCTTTTGCAACAAACGAAAACGAAAAAAAATCGAACAGAAAATGATAACGACGACAAACGTAACAAATGATGCCACTTTGAAAACTGAGAACAATATTGCCTACTACGAGTATTGCCTGGTCCGTAATTTCTCGACAAACTTTGTTACACATCGATACGAACAGCCTATGTGTTGTTGCTTCATAAGTAAGAGGTGGAGGACGGCGCTATAGGAACTCCAGAAACCATGTGGCTTTATATTGAGAATATTGTTCATCCGTTACAAAAAAAAAAAAAAAAGATGGCAAAACTTTGTATAACGACTACTTTTACATTTGTAGCAGTCGCATCAGTATTTGAGACTTACTGATCATAATCTTAACGCGTTCCCCAGACACACTTTGCGTTGCATTCCCATACGTTCAGCTCAAAGGAGAAATGGTCTTCTAGTTGTCCTCTAAGATAATATTGCACAGTGACTGTATAAAGTGAACCGCAACCCAAATTTACTCATAACTGGCCACAATTAGTAAGAAGACCTCCGTCGGGTTAGCCGACCGAAATATATAAACGTTTTAGAATTTTATAATGTACCCTCTGGGCTTGGTTGCGCGAAATTTCATTTTATCTGTTTCGTATAGGAATCTGGCTAACCAAAAATATAATTGTAGAGAAATAATATAACTTTACTGTTTTGAAGAAGGTACAATTTGCATTTAACACCACCCACCAGTTTAATATGTATACTCGTCCATTCTTTGTTGGTTCACGACGATGTCTGAAATATATTTCCATACCAAATATGAGACAAAAACGGGGTCGTAGCACACCAAACAGCGACTTTCTGTGGTTGTAACGTCTGAGCTATGGCTTGTTGATTATCATTACTCCAAATGCGACAATTTTGACCCGGAAGGTTAGGCATTGTGTCTAGAATGTCTAGTCTATGACTGTAGTAATTTCCTAACCAGAGTGGCAGTTTCCTAGATGTAAGAGCATTAGTTGCGGCATACACCTTGTTATAATATGTGACGGCATTACATTTGGTGTAACAGTTAGTATCTCGGTCGATGTCGTTCTAAATGCACCAGTAATACACATACCAACCATTTGCTGAGCCGTCCACCAGAGGACATTGTCGTACAGCATTATCGGTCTAACTACTATAATAAACTACATATATCCGGGTTCAGACCCCAGCGTTCTGCTACTGCTCTTTAACGAGTACATAGCGCTTCCACAGCCTTGTTTGAAATATCAAAATACATGGAATTTCAGTACCCCCAAGTAGACGGGGGTACAGTATCCTCCCACATAAAATAACTATGTCCGTCTCAGTCAGGTTCGCACTAATACCATTATCGGAAGCGCTTTCAAATAATATTGTCACGACCTCTGCATAACCTTAAGACTTATCTTCTCGAGAGAAAGAAGATTACTGTTCTTGGAGAGATTATACCGGGTTTTCCATTAAGGACATAACATTAACTTTGCCAGAGCCCAATCGGAGAAATTTCGGCGTTTCAAATTATGAAGTGGCTTTAGTTCTTGAGTCAGTTTGATCTTATAAGGATGAAGGCCAAGATCTCTTCTCAAAATACGACACAGTGAGAGATGGAATCGACTGATTTGCCTCATTTTGAACGGATACACTTACGTCAACAGGGACGCTACAAAAGTAGACCGACAGGGACATTTCTCTTCAGTAAGGTTTGTCATTTCATGATGGAAAGATATACGAGCCAACAACGAGTCGAAATTATTAAAATTTACTACCGAAATTCGGAGTCAGTGGCCTCAACGTTAAGAGCGCGAAAAATCGAAAAATCATCTTCAGCAATGAGGCTCATTTCTGGCTGAATGGCTTCGTCAATAAACAAAATATGCGTTATTGGTCAGACAGCAATCCACAGTATCGGCCGATTTATGCTTGAAAACCGTCGAAAATTGGGTTCAGCGTCTGGACTTCTGCACCAATTCCGTGGTGGCCATGCAAAAGAAATCGAGTTCCATACACAATGGCATCGAACGTACTTTCACAGGAATAAAGAATTTCATTTATATCCAAAACAGTTTTTGTTTTATTTAAAAAAACTTTTGTAGCGCTCTTATTGACGGACCCTATATTTTCGTCGCTTCGAGCAGTACGACGTCTCTTTGGCGGCGGAACATCCAAAAGTGAAAATTTGGATTCAAATTTATCCACTATAGCACGCACAGCCTGTCGCGTGGGACGATTATTACGGCCGAAAATTGCAGTAAGCTCAGAATTTCGTTTCGGTAGTAATTTTTAATGATTTCCAAACGTTGCACGTAGGTGAACTTTAACGTGATGAAAATGTTTACTTAGACTAATCTTTTGACACTGAAAGATCATTAAAAATGTTTCAGGGTGCGTTGACATAAAGATACGAAATTGTTATGTCCCTATTAGAAACCCCTAAATAAGAGTAAGATACTTCTTGTCAAAAATTAGTTTAGACATAGTGTAATCAGCAATACTTTAGAATGTCTAGTCTATGTCTGCAGTAATTTCCAGACCAGAGTGGCAGTTTCCTACGTGTAAGAGCATTACATTTGGTGTAACATTTAGTATCTCAGTCGATGATGTTCTCATCGAACCATTAATACATATACCAACCATTCGCTGAACTTTAGTAAGTATCGCGCAAAAGACGGATTCCTGTAGAGCCTAACTACTTATGTATACGACCAATAAAATATACACCTTTTCAAACTCCAACGTTACATGTATACGGTATATCGCTACAACACATATATTTGTTTTTCCATAATGCTGGTCCAGAAGTTTAACTTCCTGTCTAGTAACATTCTTAAGTATTATCAGCTCTGGATCAGAATGTTTAATATCGACCTATGCATTTCTGTAAAAAAAAACTCATTTATTACAGGTAA
Organism: Eudasyphora cyanicolor; assembly: GCA_963930755.1. Classification (NCBI taxonomy): domain Eukaryota; kingdom Metazoa; phylum Arthropoda; class Insecta; order Diptera; family Muscidae; genus Eudasyphora; species Eudasyphora cyanicolor. The sequence continues at coordinate 197,494,671 of OZ005737.1, read as the reverse complement.
CCAAAGGAAACCAGTAAGGAAAGGCAGAAAGTCGGGCGGGGCCGACTATATAATACCCTACCCCTCCCTAACAATGCGATAAGGGTCATTGCGATAATAAATTTTGAATAATTGGTAATTGATTTTGCACCAAAAGTTAACAGATTATAACTTTACTAAGAGTGTGTACTTTTAAGTTATTAAATGCAATTCAATTTGATAACAATTTATTTAAAACAAAAAATTAAGATAAATTAATTAAACAAAAAACAAATAAGAAAGTTAAGGTGGGTAAACCGACTTAAGAATCCCTCACCTTCAGTCCCAAAACAATATTCGTAAATGTATTTAATTTTTTGTTATAATTACGTTATTATCGATTTAAGTAGCACTTAACAACATTAGAGTGTGTACTGCTACACTGATAGAAAAAGCTTCGTCATTCGTCAAAAGTCAGCTAACGTACGGATAATCCTATCTACGAATTTGTTCGTCGCCATGACGAATCTCTGTTTAAGTATACTAGAACAAGAACTATTTAGTGGAATAAAAAAACCCCACAGGGTGATTACATATCATCCCTACGATAAATCGTGCTCATAAATAAAAAAATGATATATACCCTCCTCTCTAAGGTGAGGGGATAAATATGGGGATTTATTTGATTTATAATACAAATATCAATAAGTGTATATATAACATATAGCAAAAGGGTAACGCATCAAAGGAGACCCTAAGTTTATGCGGAGGAAATCCGTTTTAGAACATATTAAGTAATTTTACTTATGTCCGTCCATCCGTAAGCCTGACTGGAGCGAACGATAACCCTCGAAACTATAGTTTCCAGAGATTAAACAGAGATTCGTCAGGGCGACGAACAAATTCATCAAGAGGATTATCCGTACGTTAGCTGACTTTTGACGAATGACGAAGCTTTTTCTATCAGTGTACTAAAGTTATCAGCTGGTACAAAATCGTCCATTTGTGTGGGAGGTACAAAAAGCAGGGCTGTGGAGTCAGGAAAATTTGCCCGGAGTCGAAAAATTATGGTCGACTCCGACTCGGAGATGTATTGTGCAAAATGTACCAATTATGTGATAGAACTTTTGCACTCCAAAAATTTTGGGAAAACAATTTTGGTAAAAAGAATGATAAACAAGTAAGAATGTTCAGTCGGGTAAACCGAATGATGAATCCCCTCACCTTGAGTCCCAAAAAAATATTATTAAATTAATTTTTTTTGTTTTAAATAAATTATTATCAATTTCAAATTGGATTTAATAACTTTAAAGTATGTTCTGGTATTAAAGTTATAGGTATATAGTTAACAACTTTTGGTGTAAAATGGTCCATTTGTGTGGGGGTTACCAAAAGGGGCGTGGCGATAACGGCCACTTTTCTCTAACCTCTAGGTACTATAAAAGCATTGCGCGGTACGAAATTTCCAGTATTTGTATGCACTGGTATTAAAGTGAAAGCTGTTAACTTTTGGTACAAAAATGTCCATTTGTGTGGGAGGGGGTGCCGATAACGCCCATTTTTCTCTTGACCCTAGGTATTATAATAGCATTAAACTGTACAACATAGTAGGTAATTGTATGCACTGGTATTAAAGTTATAAGCTGGTAACTTTTGGTACAAAATGGTCCATTTGTGTGGGAGGTACCGAAAGGAGCGTGGCAATAATGCCCTTTTTCAATGTATTGTAGGTACTAATAAACCATTACACTGTACAAAATTTCAAGACTTTGTATGTGCTGGTAATAAAGTTATAAGCTATTAACTTTTGGTTCGAAATTGTCCATTTGTGTGGAAGGTACCAAAAGGGGAGTGGCAACTTCGCCCATTTTTCTCGAGGTAATGGTGCCTAATAAACTAATACTTTGTGTAGAATTTCAGAGGATTCAAATAAGTAGTATAGAAGTTATTATATAATCAATATTTCACTAAATGTTAACCCTTTGTGGGGTAGGAGTGGACCACTATGGCCCATTTTCGAAATTAGCCGGGAATAGCCGCAATTGTTTATCGAATGGATTGCTTTAGTTCATTCAAATTTGTTGGTTTTTCTTTGTAGACTTCCTGTTTGCAATAACCCCACAAGAAAATGTCAGGTGCAGTAAGGTCAGGCGACCTGGGGGGCCAACGGAATGTGGAGTTTCTGGATATCAGCTTATTGGGAAATTTTCGCCGCAATTCTGTCATAACAGGCCCGGCTATGTCAGGAGTTGCACCATCTTGCTGAAACCACACAGAGTTGAAAGAAATTCTCATTCGTCGTAATTTTTGGATAGAAAAACTCTTTCAACATGCTCAAGTAACGGCCTCCAGTAACTGTAACGGTGTGACCGTTTTCTTCGAAGAAGTAGGGCCCGACAATGCAGCGTGATGAAACTGCACACCACACTGTGACACGAAGTGGTTGCAATTCCGTCTCATGGAGTATCTGTGGGTTGGAAGCACTCCATATTCGACAATTTTGTTTGTTTATGTTGCCGTTTAAATCGAAATGGGCCTCGTCAGACATGAAAAGACAGTTCAACATGTTTCCGTCCTCTTCCACCATTTGAAGCATCTTCTGGCAAAATTCCAAGCGAATCGGGAAGTCTGCTGAGTTCACTTTGTTGGCCATTTGAATTTTATATGGGAATAACTCCAAATCTTTGTGCATAATTGACTGCAATGACTGTCTGCTTATACCCATTTGAGCAGATAAGGTTCGTGTCGAAACTCTTGGATTGTTTTGTATGGCATCAGCTACAGCAGCGATTGTTTCATCCGTCCGAATTGAGGGGTTTCGATGTTAAGGTCTTCTGTTGACTGTCCCATGCTCGGAATAATTGTTAACAAGTCTCTTTATGGTCCATCTGCTCGGAGGATTGCCGCCAAACGTGCCCCTATACTCTTTTTGAACTGAAACTACGGACTTCAGTGCGTAATAGCGGCGGACAATCCAAATTCTTGTTTCAGTGTCCCAGTTATCCATTTTTGTTAAATCTAAAAATCAATCTGCAAAATATTAAAATTTTTCATTAAATAGAAAAAAACGTTATTAATTTTTTTTTGGTAGCAGCTTTCATCTGCCACCCTGTATAGCAAAATATTACCACATACCAAATTTGAAGTCCATCGATTACTCCTTTCGTGCGCACCAGCCAGCAGACAGACAGACAGACGGACGGACATTGCTCATTCGACTTAAAATGACCCAAAACGGATATCCGCCGAACATACTTAGGGTCTTAGGGCACTCCTTCGATGTGTTACACTTTTGGCTCGTAGCAAATGATATATACCCTCCTCTCTAAGATGAGGCGATAAATATTCGAGGCTTTTAACCAAATATTTAAGTATGCCAAAAACATCTATATCAAACTATCGAGTTTTTATGTAAAACAGTTTTAGGAAAGCTAACAAAATAAATATTTTTGCAAGACAATACACTATTCATAAGCAAGTATAAAACAAGTAAGGAATGGTCGAGCGAAGCCAACAATGTGATACCGTACGACACCTTGTTAGAGCAGAATAAGCTCAGATATTGTAAATATAACTTTGAGATAATTATCTTATAAATCTAAATCTAAACATAAACGTAATTCAACAATATGCGTTCTTAGATAAATAAATTCTACCCAAAAATAAATGCGAAATACAGCTTCTATAGCGTTATATGGCCAAATCTAAAGAAACATTTATATCTGGGGCCATTATCGACCTGAAACGATTTTCACTAATTCCAATAGGTTTCCTCCCCAATGTGAAAGAGGTCTTATTGTCAAATTTTACCAGGGTCGTATTGAAATTTCGACCTGTACTTAAGGGACAACTTACCATGGACAGACGGACAGCTAGTAATTCTGTGTAGGACAGTATTTGTTAAAGTGTGTCTAGCTGTAGTATTTTTTTTACAAATCTTCCCAAAATTATTATATTATATACCATAGTGTGGTGTAGGGTATAATAACTAACGAATAAACTGGTTGCCTGAAGCGAACATAATTTCCAAAAATTGTGGTATATCAAAACAGAGGCATTGATTGGTGAAAAGTTTATCATAGTCGGCTCCACAGCCCTGACAAAAAGGAGTGGACCAATATGGTTCATCTTCGAACTTAGCCGGAGATAGAGAAAAAATATTACAGCTTACAAAATTTGAAGTCAATTGGTTAATCAATTCGAGAGTTATCGTGCGCCCCAGCCAGCAGACAGACCTCTCCAAGGTAAGGGGATAATTAATAGGTAAGGGGATTTGTAAGTAGGTTTACCCGACTGAACTTTCTTACTTGTTTATTTTAAAGTACATCCGCCATCTATGCGTCAGTTCGGGTCTTTTTGGGGACACACTTAGTCGGTTTACTCGAGTAAAATGTTTTCCATTTCAAGGCGTTATTTTTAATATATACTCTAGTTTTTAAATAAAGATTTTTTTTAGCAAAAGCTTGACAAAGTTAGAGCATTTTTAAAAAAATTTGTTTAGATTGCACATTTTCTGATTGCACTGTACTCCCAATGCTTTGGTTACAGCCCATGCGGCAAGTAAAGTACAAAAGTTGGTTTCGAAGTTCAAATTTATTGACAAAGCATGAAAATTGGCTTTTTAGCCTATTAAATGCTAGTTTGGCCTATTGAATGGTAGTTAGTGTAGTGGAGCATAGCATCTCAACATCAGAATCTGTGGCAGCAGCAACAACAACAAAAGGCAGACAAACTGAAATTTAGTTGCAACATAATGCAATATGAACAAAATACAATAAACGTGTGGAGGAAGGCCGATGGGGGGAGGGTAGGCGCACAGTGTTGGTAATACTGTGCCATGTTGTACGAGGAGTAATAACATGCTTTTGAACATGTATCCAAAAAGTGCTCATACACTCACTCACTCAGCGCTTCACTCCTGTGGAGAGTTTGTAACACTGGGGCCCCGCAGCAGGAGAGCTGCCTTTGTTGCCGAATGCATTTGATGTTGTTTCCACAATTTGGTGTTTTTGTCGTTGTTGCTGCTGCTGCTGCCATTTGTTATTGTAATAATAGGGATTTCCCACTTAAGCACGGATTTGTGGCACTGTTAAGTGTTTAAAGACAAACCTTTGGCAAAATAACGACAAGCGTTCCAAAAGCTAAGTCAAGTCGAGCATAGGCATAGGTAAGTACGTAAGTACCAACATCACAAGATTGTACTTTTGTTTTTGTTCTGTGGAAGAAAAGGTACTTACCTCTTTGGCGCTGGTGCATGATTCAGTTGATGACGATGATGATGGGGCTATTGTCTCTGAATGGGTACAGTGTGGCGGAGTTACGTTGAATGAATATCTAAAATAAAGAAGAAAACAAATCGATTAATATCTACTAATATCATGAGTTTTTTTTAATAATTTTCGATTTGAAACAAATTAGAAAAATTCAGTTCAGTAAAGCCCCTATGTGTGAAACTACAAAGGATTCCGATGTGTAGTATACGATGTATACGTTATTAGAGAATCAATATTTCACTAAATGTTAACCCTTTGTGAGGGTATGTTTAAGTTAATCCGTCATTCCTTTTGAGAGTTATCATGTGCACCAGCCAGACAGACAGACGGACAAATGACTTAAAATGTCCTAAAACGAATTTCCGCGAATATACTTAGGGTCTTAAGTCACTCCTTCAATGTGTTACACTTTTGGTCTGTTACACTTGTGGCTAGTACAAAATGATATACACCGTCCCACACTAAAGTTGGAGTATAATGATTTTGCCCCACTGTGACAACCATCTGAAATCGACTTTTTTTTTCTGTGTAATTTTTGCCGTGTTCTCTTGTCGGTTTTTGTTACACTTTAAGTTTGTCTAAATTAACAAAAGAATGTGCAACAAATTGATTGTTTAACTTTAACTTAAGCATTGTGTTTTTTCTCGGTTACTGAAGGAGATATTGGCAATCGATATTTTTTCATACCGCAGGAAGCTATACAAATTGTATTGCGGGATTTCGTTTCTTCGCTTAGGCAACATTGGCGACGACGGACGCCAACAATGGCAATTGTTTTGTTGTCGCTGTCATTGAGGTGACTGCGACTGTGGCAGTTGTCCTCTTCAAAGAAAATGTGTGGCAGTTGAGTGTAAGTTTTCATACTTTATGTGGCATTTTGATATTTTGGCAAGATATTTTCTGCCAATTGTTTGCTCAACTATAATAATAATAACATCCATTCGAGAAGGTTTTTTGTTTTCAAAATTTTACACGGAAAAAATTAATAGATGAAAAAGCCTAATGAAAGCAATGAAAAAGTGATTTGCTCCAATGCAATGTTACATTATTTTAAGTCCAAAGAAATATATTTTGGGTTCTTTAAAAATTTATTTACTTTTCAAAGAATTATTCCGATTCAAGTGAAAATTGTGAAATATATAACAGATTAAATTATATAGAGTTAATTTTATTGAAAATTTCATAGAAAAATAAATGTTGGAAAATATTTGTTGAATTAAGCTCTTTTCTTGAAAATAATTAGATTTTTACACATTTCTGGTAAATTTATTCGAATTCACGTTCTTCTAGAAAATTTAGTTTTTATAAAAGCATCATCAAAATTGATTTTTTTACAAAATTTCGTCGAAACTGTGTTTTTATTAAAATTTTTATATAAATATCAATTTTATAAAAACTTTTGGCTAAATAATTTTTCTAGAATATTTCGTTGAAATAGTATTTTTTCTATAATTTTTTTATAAAAATTAAATTTTTCTATAAAATTACAGTTTTATAGAATACTTCACTTTAATTGCACTTTGAAGAAATTTTATTTTTAAAATTGACACTATATATTGTCGAAATTGCATTCTTCAGAAACTTTAATCAAAATTATAACAAAAATTAACAGAATTGCATATTTCCAGAAAATTTGGCAAAAATTTCATTTTTCTTTAAGACTACTTAGAAATTGAATTTGTCTGTATTTTTTTTTTTAATTTAATTTTTTCTATAATATTTCTTTGAAATTTAATTTTTCTAAAACACCTAAAAATTCCGAATTTTTTTCAGAACATTAAAAAAAGCAAAATTTTTATGTCGAAAATACCATTCTAACAATTAATTTTATGGAAATATCAATTTTATTTATTTCCTTTTTTTATACAATTCCATGTTTAAGAAACTTTACTTCGGTCATTGATGTTTTTTAATACCGTAAGTGACCCTTAATCCGTCATTGAACTTTATTCCGTTAAGCGGAACTTAATTCAGTTATAAACCTTTAATCATTGACTTTAATTATATAATTGTTGCAAATTTGTAGAAAATATTAAAAATAACTTTCATTGAAATTTATTTTTTAAGAAAACTTAATCAAATTTCAGTTTTATTGAAAATCTTTATAGAAAAGTTGTCGAAATAGCATTTTATTGACAACTACACCAAAACTGAGAATATTTCCTGGAACTGGCGAAATGACGTTTATATTGAAAATTTTGTCAAAAGTTTAATCAAAATTGATTTTTTTCAGAAAATTCCATCACATTTCACACATTTTTTTAAGTTTTTTTTTTTTAATTTATTCAAAATTGCATTTTTCTAAAAATACTATCGAAATTGCTTTTTTTCTAGAAAATTCGCCGAAATATGTACTTTAATTTAAAAAATTTTTAAAATTTATCTGCTTTAAAATTTCTAATTGCATTGTGCTAGACAGTTCCATTAAAGTTCATTTTTTCTAAAAAAAAAAAATCATTGAAATTGCGTTTTTAAAGAAAAAATTTTCTACAAAATTGAAACTGAATTTTTCTAGAAAATTTCATAAAATTTACATTTTTTAGAAAATTTTTTTGAAACACAATATTTCTAAACGTTATTGTTAACGTCGCATTTTTCTAAAAACTTTAATCGAAATAACTTATTTCTAGTAAATTTCGTTAAAATTAAAATTTTGTTGAAATTGCAGTTCTATTTCTATTTTTTTAAAGAAAATTTCATTAAATTAGCATTTTTTTAAATAAATTTCTTTGAAATTGAATTTTTCTAAGAATTTCCGATGCAACTGCATCTTTCTAGAAAAATTTAGTTGAAATTAAATTGCTCTCGTAAATTTCATTAAAATTTAAGTTTCCTCGATAAATTTACTTAAAATTACATTTTCTAGTAAATTTTATAAAAATTTCAGTTTTCTGGAAAATTTTGCTGAAATTGTAATTTCATATAAATGTTTATCAAATTTCAGTTTTAATGAAAAATTCAAAAAATTTCGCTTTTATAAAAAAAGTTTGCCGAAATGGCTTTTTATTAACAATAACGCCGAAATTGATAATATTTAACTTTTAGGGAATTTTCACAGAAATATTTGTATACAATTTCTTTGGAGTAGCATTTTTCTAGAAAAAAACTGTTTCGACGAAATTTATTTGAAATTTTTCGAAAATCTAGGCAAAATTTTCAGAAAAATCAGTTAAAATCGATGTATTCTTAAAAAAATAACTGAATTTTTCTACTTTAATAGAAAGTTTCTATAAAATTAAATTTTTTAACCAAAAATCGATGAAATTGAATTGTTTCAGAAAATTTACTTAAAATTTCATTTTTGTATTAAATTTTATTGAAATTTCATTGTGCTAGAAAATTTCATTAAAAATTTAGTTGAAACTACATTTTTCTAGAAGATTTCGCTGAAATTGCTGTTTTCTATAAAATTTCGTTGAAATTGCAAATTGTTTTAGGAAATTTTGTTAAAATTGAATTTTCTAGAAAAATTTAGTTGAAATTACATTTTTCACGTAAATTTCTTTAAAATTGTAGTAGTTTTCCAAAAAAAATTTGTTGAAATTACATTTTTCTAGTAAATTTCATTTTTCTAGAAAATTTTGTTGAAATTGTAATTTTATAAAAAGGGAATCAAATTTTAATTCTATTGAAAATTTCATAAAATAGCACTTTTATAGAAAATTTTGTCGAAATTGCATTTTATTGACAGTTAAGGCGAAATTTATGAAATTTAATTTTTCGTGAATTTTAAGAAAAATTACATTTAGTTAAAATTGATTTATTCCAAAAAAATTTAAACTGAATTTTTCTACATTAATAGAAAGTTTCCACAAAATTAATTTTTTTGACAATAAATCGATGAAATTGAATTATTTTAGGAAAAGATAGTTAAAACTGCAGTTTTCTATTAAATTTTATTGACATTTAATTTTGCAAGAAAATTTCATTAAAAATTTTGTTTTCATTTCTAATAATTTTATTTTTCGTTGAAATTGCATTTTTTGTATTTTCTACAAAAAATCTTCGTAAAGCAATTTTCTATATGAAATTGTATTTTTTTTTTGTATTCTTCGATTATCTGCTTTAATCCCGTAAATGACTCCTAATTTGATTAAATTAGCATTTTTCTACAATATTTCGTTTAAATTAAGTTTTTCAAGAAGATTTCATTAAAATTGATATTTTTGAAATTTTTTCTTCAAATTTTCATTGAAATGTTTTTTCTGTAAAATTTCGTTAAAAATTAATTTTTATAGTAAATTTCCTTAAAATTTCAGTTTTCTAGCATATTTAATTTATATTCTAGTTTTATAGAAATTTTTTTAAATTTGCTTTTTTTACAGTATTTTTTTTTCAAAAAGTTTTGTTAAAATTGAATTTTTCTAGAAAATTTTGTTGAAATTGTATTTTTCTACAACATTTTATTAAAATTGCATTGTTTTAAAAAATTTAGTTAGAATTAAAAATTTCTAGAAAAAATTTGTTGAAATTAAATTGTTCTAGTAATTTCATTAAAATTTTGGTTTTCTAGAATACTTTTTTGAAATGTATTTTTTAGATATATTTAATTTAAATTTAATTCTTCTACTAATTTTCGTTGAATTTGCATTATTCTGGACAAATTACGTTGAAACTGCAACTTTCTACAAAATTTAGTTGAAGTTGAATTTTTCTTGAAAATCTCGAAAAAAAAATATTTTCTTCGATTTCAATTTTGTATTTAATTTGGACAAAAGTGTTTTTTTAGATAATTTCCGGTTAACACACAATGATCCGATCATTAAATTTGCATTTTTAAAAAGATTTCGTTTACATCGAATTTTTCTGGAAAATTTCTTCCTAATTTATTTTTTTCTAAAAATATTGTTTTTTTAAAAATTTCGTTAAAATTTAATTTTTCTAGAAATTTTTTATTGTCTAAAAAAAATCATTGTAATTGTAGTTTTCTACAAAATAATGTTGAAATTTTATTTTTTTAGAAATTTTTCCGTTTGACCATCGGCCATCGTAGTTTTCTACAAAATGATGTTGAAATTTTATTTTTTTTAGAAATTTGTCCGTTTGCTGCCTACTTTGACCATCGACCTTTAACCCCGTAAATAATCCTTAATTTGCGGTCCTAGACATTTAGTCGAGACATCGACCCTTAATCCGATCAGTGGTCATAAATCCGTCCACAATAATTAGTCTTTAATTTGTATTTATAGATTTGTTCACAAATTCTTTGTTCAAAAATTTTTCTCCGTGTATAGATCGTATGGTCATTGCCTCACAAAACGGAAAAGAGTTCATGAGAAGACTTTTTATTTTTGAAACTGTAGCAAAATCTGCCAATAAACCGAATTATTTGCCTCAATTTATTATACCTTTTATGGTGTAGTTTTCTCAAAAGATTTCAAGATTGTTGTCAGTCCTGGGACAGACAACATAGACGAGGTACTCTAACTGTGGTTTTCTCTGGGCCTTTAACTGTTGCAGATTGAAATTAACGAATTGTTAACAATTTTCAATTTGTTAAACATGCGCTGTAAATGAAGCAATATCACGATGTTATGTTCGACTGGCGACAACAATGACGGTGTCGAGAGCGTCAGTGGTGCAGGGCTAGTGTTGACGATGGTGATGTTGTTTGGCACAGTCAAAGGTACTGCTGCCTGATGTTGGTGGTGGTGCTGACATGCATGTCCCATTGAGAAACTGGAGCATTTAATTGTATATTTATGGAAATTCATTTCGTTCCGTAAGGCCAAAAAGGGTTCTCTAGACTTGTTGACGATGAATTTGCATCTTACTTAGTGAAGTGGGAGAAAATAGTTTTAAAATGTCATAAAATGGAAATTGAACAGAAAATCGTGACAAACTGAGTTTTTCTATCAAATCGCAAAAAAAACAGCAACAAATGAGGTTAGGCAAAATGTCACTTAAGGAAATTTAGACCCAGAGATTGCCATCAATCTGTTTTTCAACTATTTAAGCAAATTTAATATTTTGAAATAATTTTTTGTAGATGAGAAAATGGCAGTAGATGACAGTGGTAACTTGTTCAGAAGTTCGGTTATTTGTTAAACCAAGTGAAATTATATCCATTTGTTAAATTACAGCCAAATATCTTGAATACAGAGAAAATATCTGATCGAACATGGACACGCTAACCATACATTTTTTGCCTAAACCAGAAAATATTTAGCGTACACATATATTGTATTCTTTATCATAACAAATTTCATGCCACAATATAATTACAAAAATTAAGGTGTTAAAATATGACCATATTATTATCAAGGCACAACAATGTTATGATTACGACTCAATCGTATGATGATCACGACACAAGTATATTATGGGCACGGGGACCCTATTTTCGTACACGCTGAAAAAATCGCTTTTGCAGTATTGTTTAGGGTACACCCTAGACATATAATATTGGGTACACACAAAATGTATATATTCGGGAAATATGTTTGTATTTGTTTTTATTTTGGACTATTATTTCCGAAACAAATATTTCTTTGCACTTAAGAATTCAGAAAATATGTCAATTGTGTTAAATTTGTTACTATTTCAAAGATATATTTTTTAAAAAATTTTTAATGTTCGTAAAAATAATAAATAATAATAATTGAAATCGTATTATCTTGGATCAAAATAAATTAATGAAATTTGAAATGATTGATTTAAAACATAAGTTAATGCTGCATATGGTATCATAACTGGGAGGTACAATTCGAAACCAAGGAAAAATTAAAACTGAAATTTAAAAAAGTCAGCAAAAGTTTTTGAAATATTTTGAAATAAATTATACTTGGAAAAAATCCTAAATAATAGTTTTATTAATATTTAAACACATATTTTATTTGAGAAATGTATTTTGCAAATATAATTTGTTGTAATATATTAATATATGTGTTCCAAATATATTTTATTTATTTTCAAATAAAATTTTTTTGCTAAGAAATATATAATATTTAAAAATGTGTGTTCCAAACATATCAAAAAAGGCGATATTGCCCCGTGTATATACTGCACAGTAGGTATTTGGATTTAGGTGGATTCCTGCCGTTAGGCTTAACCCCACCGTTGGGCACTTATCTGATTTTAAGTGATCGCTCATTTTAGTTCAGTTCATTTGAGTGAACTAGTTCGTTCATTAAGTTCCCCAACTCACTTTACTTTCCCAGTTTTTTTAGTTCCCCAGCTCACTTTAGTTCACTATCTCGCTTTAGTTCAACAGCTCAATTTAGTTCACCAGCTCACATAAGTACACATTAGTTCACCAGCTCAATTTAATTCAACAGCTCACTTTAGTTCACCAGCTCATTTCGTTTAGTAGATCACAATTTTAAGGAATCTGATTGGAACATGAATGGAATGAGTTGAATATATAAACCCGTTTGTATAAATAAATGATGATATTTGATACATGAAACATGAAAAAGACATGGTGAACTACTGTACTAAAACTAACGAGTTGTGTGAACTAGTTCGTATAGTTCAGTAAAGTGCCTCGTTCAATTGAACTGGTTCGTTCGCGAACTACACAACTCAGCTGCTGATAATAGTTGAATAAAAAACAGAGAATGGTCGATTAAAATACTGCTCGATACACATTTCCCGCGGAAATCGAGGACAGAGCTCGAAGAACAGCAGGACCAAAAAGAAAGCGAGTTGGCGACAAGCGTCGAAAAATTATTGTTCGATAAATCCAAACTCAGGATTCAAAAAACCTTTCCAGATGGCATTTGTCCAGCTGGAGAAAACATATGAATGCAGCATTAAGCTCTCGTATATCGCAAGCCAATTGAAGGCAATGTAGCAAATATATCACTAGGTCAAATGACTCCAGGCCAATTATTCTACCCTCGATCCTGCAGAGAAGTCTGAAAAGACTTTTAGATTCGTTCATTGGAGAAAACCTGGATACAAAACTCATATCGAGAAAACAACATGCATATAGCAAGGTTTTGTCTTCAGAATCGGCCTCCATGAACTGGTGGGTACTATCAAATCGTCGCTACATTTCAAGGAATTCCCTTTGGTGGTGTCTCTTGTTTTTTCAGATGCGGTAATTACAGAATTATCGACTCTAAGAGTGCACTACAGAGTGTTTTTCAGACGTTTGGATTTCAATCTGGCAATACTTTTATCGGAGTTGGTCTTTTTGACAGCTGTCACTTGAATTATACTCAGTTTGGTTTGCCATTTCATAATGAGTAGACATACTCCGGAACAACGTTTGCAAATCGTGCAAATTTATTACCAAAATAATGGTTCGGTTTGCGCGATGCATCGCTCGCTGCGTCCTATATTCAATGTTCAGCGATGAAGCTCACTTTTGGATGAATGAGTAAGTTAATAAACAAAATTTTCGCATATGGAGTAATGATAATTCACAAGCCATTACTTAGAGGCCGCTTCAGCTACAAAAAGTCACTATTTGGAGTGCTCTATGGGTAGAGGGACTCATTGGTCCATATTTCTTCAAAAATGAAACAGGCCATAATGTTACAGTCAATGGGGAACGCTATAGAGCCATGATTAATGACTTTTTCGTGCCTGAATTGGAGGATGACGACCTTTGTTCCAAAAAAGACAGCGCTACATGCCATAGAGCCAACGAAACAATCAATTTATTGAATGAAACTTTTGGTGAGCGCATTATCTCGCTGTGGCGTGGCCTCCAAGATCGTGCGATTTAACACCGCTGGACTATTTTTTGTGGGGTTATATGAAGTCGCTTGTCTACGCAGATAAGCCCGACACGATTGACACCTTGGATGAGAATCTTCGGCGCGTTATTGGTGACATACAATTCTACAAAAAGTGGTTGAAGGTTGGCCTTTCGGCTGGAATTTATTTGAGCCAGGCGCGGCGGCCACTTGCCCGGAATCATTTTTAAAACATAATGGAAAACATAGTTTTGTTATTTGACTATTGAGTTCGAGATCGTTGTTTTTGTTTTCTGTTAAACAGAAAAACAAACCTTCTTTAAATAAGAAGAATAAGAAATGTGTGAAATGTATTAAGGGTGGTCACTGGTTGGTGGACGATATCGTTTCGGAAGCTACCAAGCAACCTCATCGGCACCTTAGTCAAATAACAAAACTATGAAAAGTCACAACAGATCGAATAACAAAAAACAAAAACAATGATGAATGAGGCAGAGTACGGCCGAAAGTTTGTTGTCGCTGTAAGAAGCGACAATAATAACAAATCGTGTGCCTTCCCCGCAAATTGCAGGGACACGCAAAAAACCAAACAAGAAGTGTGGGGATGTATTAAGGTTGAGAAATACTGTCTGCAATGTTTTGGATATATGGGACTTTGAAGTCAGTTCTCAATTATTTCATATTGAGCTGCTCTCATATTGTGCCAATTATTGACAGGGTATTTTGTCCAAGGTGCCGATGAGGTTGCTTGGTAGCTTCCGAAACGATATCGTCCACCAACCAGTGACCACCCTTAATACATTTCACACATTTCTTATTCTTCTTATTTAAAGAAGGTTTGTTTTTCTGTTTAACAGAAAACAAAAACAACGATCTCGAACTCAATAGTCAAATAACAAAACTATGAAAAGTCACAACAGATCGAATAACAAAAAACAAAAACAATGATAATGGAAAACCCTTATCTTTATAATAAAGCTAAATTCTTGGCCATAACATTAAATTACATGCGTTTTATTTCTTCTTCAAAACCACACGTCTAAAAAACACCCTGTAACCAGGGGGAACCACCAAGGAGGAGTTCTGTATCCACTAATTTGGAATCAAGCGGTGACTGGAGTTCAGATATGAGCTGGTATTTGTATTAGAACCGGCAAGTAAACCAAAGTCACTTGATATTCATGCGGGATACTTTATCAACATCGACCTATGTTCGACCCGAATGACAAAGTCCTTCCTTGAAAAGGCTTGTCCAAAATCAAGGAACAAGGAAAATCTAAGCCACAAAGGCGGACTTCTGTACTACAGGTTATGAAAAAGGGTTGCCTATAAAGAACAGCTTAAAGGCTATAAGAAAACTCATAGGAAAGCGCCAAGACATTATTGATATAACTTCTGAGTAGAAGTACCTTTTGTACTCTCAGGTGCCGCAAGGTTATCAAATACCGAACCAAAAAAAGAGAGTAGTCGTTCAAAATACAGGGCTGACAAGACTTTTAGATTTTTCCATGAGAGAAAACCAGGAGATAAAACTGTCGCCGGGCAACCAGCACGCTTACAATCAGGGCAAGTATACAAAATCAAGCTGGATGGATATTATGAAGGCTGTATAAGGCTCTCATATATCCCCAATAAATGGAGGGATACAAAACTGGTATTCCTACCCAAACCGGGAAAGATATCGCACACTAGGCCAAAGGACTTCATGCCAATTAGTCTATCTTCGTTCCTATTTCAATATCTGGAAAGACTTTTAGATTATTTCATTAGAGAAAACCTGAATAAAAATACTGATATCGGGAAACCAAGATGCTTACAACAAGGGAAAGTCAACATTCTTGATATAAAATGAGGTTTTAACGAAATTCATTTAGATACAGTATTGTCGCATCTAAGAGTTAACTATATCTTGATTGGACTAATTCAGGATATACTAATACGAAAACGCATAACAGCAAGTCTCAGGTCCACATCTCTAACGAGGTTTGTAGATCTAGAACATTGTGACTGTAAAGTCGTGGAATATACACGTATGGGCGACATTACAATCACTAGAGAATTTGCAACCAGATGTACAAGAAGTGCAGCCACATGAGGAAATCACAGTGTTAGGGTAACTGACCGAGTGGATTATAAACCAAATTTGTACACCTTCGAGAGTAACTTCACCACTAAAATACCTGCCAGAGAGAAATGGTTCGAAGCTTCATGATAAAGTTAGCTTCGGAGTACACTGTAAAGAACTTAGTAAAGGGGGGTTAAATTTGAAGGGCCGATGTTGATTTTGAATAAAACACAAATTATTTAGGAAATGATTGTCATTTCTTTATACCCTACACCACACTGTGGTACAGGGTATTATAAGTTTGTTTCACGGCAGATGTTTGTAACACCTTAAAATAACACAGCTAGACCCACCTTAAAGTATACCGATCGACTCAGAATCACTAGCTGAGTCGATTTAACGATGTCCGTCCGTCCGTCCATGTAAAGTTGTTCGTCGACTACAGGTCGCAATTTCACTCCGATCGTTCTGAAATTTTGCAGTTTAGAGTATTTCGCAGCTGTTAAGATCGCTATTGAATTTGGTTGAAATCGGTTCAGATTTAGATATAGCTCCCATATATATCTTTCGTCCGATTTGGCCTTTTAGTCCTATAGAAGCTGTATTTTGCATCCAATCGATTTGAAATTTAGAATGGTAGAGTTTCTTGATCCATGAACCAACATTGCCGAATTTGAAGAAAATCGGTTAAGATTTAGATATAGCTCCCATATATATCTTTCGTCCGATTTGGCCCTTTAGTCCTATAGAAGCTGTATTTTACATCCGATCGTTTTGAAATTTAGAATGGTAGAGTTTCTTGATCCATGAACCAACATTGCCGAATTTGAAATAAATCGGTTAAGATTTAGCTATAGCTCCCATATATATGTTTCGTCCGATTTTGCTCTTTAGTCCTGTAGAAGCTGTATTTTACATCCAATCATTTTGAAATTTAGAATGGTAGAGTTTCTTGATCCATGAACCAACACTGCCGAATTTGAAGAAAATCGGTTAAGATTTAGCTATAGCTCCCATATATATGTTTCGTCCGATTTGGCCATTTAGTCCTATAAAAGCTGTATTTTACATCCAATCGTTTTGAAATTTAGAATGGTAGAGTTTCTTGATCCATGAACCAACATTGCCCAATTTGAAAAAATCGGTTAAGATTTAGCTATAGCTCCCATATATATGTTTCGTCCGATTTTGCTCTTTAGTCCTGAAGAAGCTGTATTTTACATCCAATCATTTTGAAATACGGAATGGTAGAGTTTCTTGATCCATGAACCAAGACTACCGAATTTGAAGAAAATCGGTTAAGATTTAGCTATAGCTCCCATATATATGTTTCGTCCGATTTGGCCCTTTAGTTCTATAGAAGCTGTATTTTACATCCAATCGTTTTGAAATTTAGAATGGTAGAGTTTATTGATCCATGAACCAACACTACCGAATTTGAAGAAAATCGGTTAAGATTTAGCTATAGTCCCATATACATGTTTCGTCCGATTTGGCCCTTTAGTCCCGTAGAAGCTGTATTTTACATCCAATCATTTTGAAATTTAGAATGGTAGAGTTTCTCGATCCATGAACCAACACTGCCGAATTTGAAGAAAATCGGTTAAGATTTAGCTATAGCTCCCATATATATGTTTCGTCCGATTTGTCCCTTTAGTTCTATAGAAGCTATATTTTACATCCAATCGTTTTAAAATTTAGAATGGTAGAGTTTCTTGATTCATGAACAAACATTGCCGAATTTGAAGAAAATCGGTAAAGATTTAGCTATAGCTCCCATATATATGTTTCATCCGATTTGGCCCTTTAGATCCAATCGTTTTTATACCCTACACCACACTGTGGTACAGGGTATTATTTAAGTATAAAATGTCCCAAAAGTAAATTTATGTAAACAATTTATACATGAATTACAAAATTTATTCAATATTACGAGAGTGGTGTAGGGTATTATATAGTCGGCCCCGCCCGACTTTAGCCTTTCCTTACTGGTTTTATTATGATAATATTGGTATGGTTCAATTATGTATGGCCAAATGGCCGCCGTGACCTCGGCGGCACACCGATGGTTCAAATTTTCGATGACGCTGAGGCACAATTGAGGTTCTATGCCGTTAATGTGCCGAATTATCTCATCCTTTAGCACATGAATTGTTGCTGGCTTATCGACGTACACCTTTTCTTTCAAATAACCCCAAAGAAAGAAGTCCAACGGTGTCAAATCACATGATCTTGGCGGCAAATCGACATCGCCACGACGTGAGATAACACGGCCATTGAATTTGTTGCGCAAAAGAGCCATTGTTTCGTTAGCTATGTGGCAAGTGGCAGCGTCCTGTTGAAACCACATATTCTCCACATCCATATCTTCCAATTCCGGCCATAAAAGTTCGTTATCATCTCACGATAGCGAACACCATTCATAGTAACTGCCTGACCGGCCTCATTTCGAAGAAGTATGGCCGGTGTTTTCACATCTCAGGTGTTTCACATCTCCTACAGACCCGGTTTGCTGAAATTTGCGCACAATTCTCCCGATTGTGGACACATTTGGTCGATTATGCTGATCAAAAAAACATAACAAAGTGCACGAAATGCCTTTTGATTTGAACGCCCATTTTCGTAAAAGACTTAAAAACGTTAACGCGTTGCTCGATTGTGTATCTTTCCATGGTTCAAATTGAGTTAGTATAAAATTGAGAAATGTCAAATGAAATGCAGAAAAAACTTGACGTTTAGGTGTGGTTCACATTCAACATCGGCCCTTACAACTTAACCACCCTTTATTATAACAATACTCATAGACTACAATTAGGACTTTGGAGGCTACATCCCTAAATTCACAAACAGTTTTTGGATGCCGCAGATCTCTTGACGAGATGGCTGAGCAGTTTAACTTATACCTTATATCTCATACCTGGGCATAGGGATATACCGAGCAACTGTAAAGCTGATGAACTTGCTAGGAAAGGGACGACATTACAAATTCTCCAAGAATTTGCATATACTGGTGCCACAATGTTAACATGCAAGCTTTGGCAAGATACAGTCAGGCAGTGTCATAAGAGATGGACATACACCTATAGGAAAGCTAGACAAATCTGGCCAAAATACGACTTAGTAATATCAAAATATCTCCTCTAGTTCGAGGAGAGGAAAATACTATCCACATTAGTATCAGTTCTGATGGGAACTGATTATGTTATCTGTGAACACGCCAGGAGGTTGGGAATTGACTCCAATGACTTCTACAAAAGCTGTGTAGATAAGGAGAAAGTGGAAAGCATTGAGCACCAACTTTGTTACCTTTCTGCAGCGAGTAAACGACGTCGGGGGTCGGCCTTTTTAGGATGTCTAATAGAAGATCTATTCGTATTATTGACAACTTTGTGGAAGTTGGCAAGTTGGGCCCTGAGGCCCAGACGCAAAAGGGGTTCAATTGATTCCTCCTCTGCTTCGTCTCAGCAGCTTCGGCAAAAGTTATTTTGCAAAGAACTTCAATCACTCTGCTTACCGTCCAATAAGTCAGTGGCCTGTCATGACAGACTCGGTCTAACGGCAGGGCCACGTCAGCCTGGAGTTAACTCATTTCCTGTCTAATGAACAGCAAAGAAAATAATTCGAAAATTGTAGATAATTACAATTTTCGTCTGCAGGAACTGAAATTTCGTTTGTTGTGACAGAAACTTATTTTGCGTAACAACACACGCAAAGAATATAATTCGAAAATTTTAGACAACTACAATTTTCGTTTGAACGAACTAAAATTTCGTTTGTTGTAACAGAAACTTAGTTTGCGTTAATATTTTTTTTTTCGAACCGCGTAAACGAGAATTTTATTTGTCTAAAATTTCGAACGAAGCTTTTCTTTGCGTGCACCTGTCATTTGATGCCGAAGGAGCACCATGCCTGCAGATGAGCTTGCAGATCGCCAGAGACTAGAGCCACATATTCCAGTTTCCAGTGTGTTAGGTACATCCAAGTCTTGCAAGTACATCTGCTTAGGAGTTCACTTGTAAGTACCTGTGGTCCAGCCCCCAAATCAGGTGAATTTTGAACTGTTTAGCCATTTCATTAAGTGATCGGCAAAAATCGAGGGCTGTCTTTGAATTCTGGAATACAGTTACCAGGGACTTTACAGCAAACTGAACATCAGTGAAAATATTAATACCTAATTCAGTTAGAACATTAATTTGCTCCCAGCCTGCTGTTTCTTTAATAGGTAAAATTTTAGACTGGTTAACACTACAGTTATCAGGCAGTCTTTTTGCAACTGATAGCTCAAGTTCTATAAAAAAGACACAAAAGTTCACCTGTTTTTTGAGTTTAATACCGTCTGTATAGAAGTTCACGAATCTCTTACGTCCTGGAATACGATCATTCTATTCTGAGGTATCAGGTATATGAGTGACATAATGGTGGTTAAACAAGTAAGAAAGTTTCAATCGGGTAAACCGACTAAGGTATACCCTCACTTTGTGAGTAATGTAATATATAACATTACACTAATAAATCTGTCACTTTGTGTGGGAGGTACCGGAAGGGGTTTTTCCAAATATACCCATATTTCGGTAAACAGTAGCTTCTTAAATACATTGCAAAGTTACAAGCCGTTTTCTTTTGGTACGAAACGGTCAATTTGTGTGGGAGGTACCAAAAGGGGCTGTACAATAATGCCCATTTTTTACCGGACTATAGGCGCTACAAAAAAATTATACATATACTGTAGAAAATTTCAAGCATTTTTATGCACTTGTATTAAAGTCATAAGCAGTTTAATTTGGATGCAAAATGGTCCATTTGTGTGGGAGGTACCAAAAGGGCCATGCCAACTTCACCCATTTTTCTCGAGGTAATAGCGACTAATATACTAATATTATGTGAAGAATTTCAGAAGATTCGAATAGGTAGTATAGAAGTTATTAAAGAAGCAATATTTCATTAAATTGTAACCCTTTGTGTGTGAGGTAGACCAATATGGACCATCTTCGAACTCATCCGGAGATAGATAAAAATGTTACCGCATACCAAATTTGAAGTCAATCGGTTTCTCCTTTCGAGAGTTATCGTGCGCACCAGCTAGAAGACAGACAGACCGACAGACCGACCGACTGACCGACCGTCAGACAGACGGTCTGACATTGCTCATTCGACTTAAAATGACCAAAAACGAATATCCTTCGATGTGTTACACTTTTTTCCGTAGCAAATGATATACATACAGGGTGGCTGATATGTATTGTAACCAACTTCAGGTTGCTATCATTTCTAAACCGCTAGTCTGATAGCTGACAGATTTATTTCAGTGACAGTTCATTTTATTGTTTACAAGCTTACAAAAGCATTTTGATCTATTGCATTCAGAAAAAAGTTATTCGTGATGGAATTCAAGCGTGATAGTGTGATTGCTTTATATTTGGGTGGAAAAACACAAGTGGCTATCTTTAGAGCCCTCCAGCATTTAAATGTGAATAAATCTTTTGTTTCTCGTATCATTGCTCGTTACCGTGATACTGGCAGTGTTGCATCGCGTCCAAAAAGTGGACGAAAAAAACGGTAACAACACCAGAAATGATCCGAAAAGTGAAGGCCAGATGTGATCGAAATCCACGCCGCTGTGGTAGAAAAATTGCCCGTGAGCTGAACATATCCGAGAACGGATACAACACATATTAAAAAATGAGCTTGGACTAAAGCCGTTGAAGTTCCAAAAAGTGGAAGAGCTCACCGATGCACAAAAAAAAGTTAGACTGGAAAGAGCCAAGGAGTTGCTTCGCTTGCACGAAAGTGGCCAGTTACCGAATTTGGTTTTCTCCGATGAGAAGCCATTCCAAATTGAGCAGTATGTGAACAAAACTTGCCAAAGAGGTCAGCTGAAAATTTACACCTTCGATTGGCCACCAGAACTCAAGCGCAGCCGATGGTAATGGTGTGGGCCGCCGTAACGGCCGATGGTCGCTCCCCGCTCGTATTCATCGGCCATGGGGTCAAAATTAATGCCGAATATTATCGGGAAAATGTCCTAAAGACAGTATTGAAACCCTGGACAGACAAACATTTCGGCCGCAGACCATGGACATTCCAACAGGACTCAGCACCATCGCACTCAGCACGCGTCAACCAAGAATGGCTTAAAAAGGAGGTTCCTCGCTTCATTTCTACCGCACAATGGCCACCAAGATCTCCGGGTCTCAATCCGTTGGACTTTTGCGCCTGGGGCATTTTAGAGAGTGAGGTTCGCACTAAAAAATACCAAAGTATCGATCATCTCAAGACGTCGCTTTGCCGGGAATGGGCCAAAATACCGCAGAGCCACTTTCGTGCAGCGTGTGATGGCTTTGTCGGCCGTTTGAATGCCATAATTCGTGCCAAAGGTGGCAAATTCGAACAAATCTAAACTGTTTCTAAAATTTTTGCTTTTGAACAATAAAATTTAAAAAAAAATGAAAAAAAATATAGCGCTTTACTTTGTTGCATTACATATCAGCCACCCTGTATACCCTCGTATCACTAAAGTGAGGGTATAAAAATGGTTCAAATATGGTGTAATAAACAATGCCTTAAAGTTCTGGCATTGTGTCTAGAACGAAACTATGTCCGTAGCCATTTATTTAGCAAAACAAGCTGAGTATAATAGCAGATGCGGCATGTTTCCTTATAATAATGTCTATCAGCATTAAAGGCAGTAATATTCTATATGATTTCTGCAGAGCCGTCCACCAGACGATAAAGCCGTATATCATTATCGGACAGACAACTGACATAGCATATACCCGGGTTTAGACCTCTGTGTTTTCCTATTTCACTTTTACAGCTATACTCGTATAGCGGAATCACAGTCTCTTTCCAGAATGTTGAGTGTTAAGTTTAACTTCCTGTCTACACCATTTTCAACTGTAATTCGAAAAAAATCAATTGAATTTCGAATAAGATCAATTGAAATTCGAAGATTCCATTTGAAATTCGAAAAAGGTCAATTGAAATTCGAAAACTCCATTTGAAATTCAAAAAAATCAATTGAAATTCGAAATACATCAATTGAAATTCGAAACACATCAATTGAATTTAGAAACACATCAATTGAAATTCGAAATACATCAATTGAAATTCGGAATACAACAATTGAAATTCGAATTATTCCATTTGAAATTCGTAATACACCAATTGAAATTCGAAAAACATCGATTGATATTCGAAATACATCAATTGAAATTTGAAAATGTAAACAAATCTGTACATTGGATTGGGTAGAATTTATTTAAACACATTTGCTGACTAAATCTTAACATATAATGTGACACACAGAAAACATATAGATGATCTTATCTTTTATGAATATTTATTCTAAATTAGTTGAAACTAAACATATTTAAATATTTTAAAATTAAAGTTTTAACACAGACAAATTGTATCACTTAAATGCTACCTCATCTAATACACAGCATTGATTTTGTTTACATTTTTCGAATTTCAAATGATGAATTTCGAATTTCAATTGATGTTTTCCGAATTTCAATTGGTGTATTACGAATTTCAAATGGAAAAATTCGAATTTCAATTGACGTATTCCGAATTTTAATTGAAATTTTACGAAATTCAAATTATGTGTTTCGAATTCCAATTGACGTGTTTCGAATTTCAATTGATGTTTTTCGAATTTCAATTGATGTTCTTCGAATATCAAGTGATGTGTTTCGAATTTCAATTGATGTTTTTCGAATTTCAATTGACCTTTTTCGAATTTCAAATTTAATATTCGAATTTCAATTGACTTTTTTCGAATTTCAAATGGAATCTTCGAATTTCAATTGACTTTTTTCGAATTACAATTGAAAATGGTGTAGTAAATTATCTAAGAGAATTTCAATACTCCCTTACTGGTACCGGGTTTTTCAATAAGAGCGCTACAAAAGTTTTTTTAAATAAAACAAAAACGGTTTTGGATATCAATGAAATTCTTTATTCCTATGAAAGTACGTTCGATGCCATATTGTATGGAACTCGATTTCTTTTGCATGGCCACTACGGGCACGCTTGCAGAAGTCCAGACGCTGATCCCAATTTTCGACGGTTTTCAAGGATAACTCGGCCGATACCGATGCAATTTCACGTTCGATATTCGTACGAAGTTCATCAATCGTCGCTGGCTTGTTGGCATAGACCATAGACTTGACGTAGCCCCACAGGAAATAGTCTAACGGCGTCAAATCGCACGACCGAGGCGTTCAATCGACTGGACCATTTCGTGAGATAACACGTTCTCCAAACTTGGTTTCCAATAAATTGATTGTGCCATTCGCTGTGTGACTTGTGGCGCCGTCCTGTTGGAACCACATGTCCTCCAAATTCATATCATCCAATTGGGGCCAAAAATATTCGGTTATCATTGAACGGTAGCGATTCCCATTCACAGTAACGTGCCGGTCTTGATCATCACGGAAGAAGTACGGCCCAATGACGCCGCCGGCCCATAAACCGCACCAAACCGTAATTTTTTCGGGATGCAATGATGACTCATGGAGTACGTGTGGATTGCTGTCTGACCAATAACGCATATTTTGTTTATTGACGAAGCCATTCAGCCAGAAATGAGCCTCATCGCTGAAGATGATTTTTCGCGCTCTTAACGTTGAGGCCACTGACTCCGAATTTCGGTAGAAAATTTTAATAATTTTGACTCGTTGTTGGTTCGTATATCTTTCCATCATGAAATGGCAAACCTTACTGAAGAGAAATGTCAAAAGAGCGGCAAAAACTATGGCGTCGTTTGCTGTCCCTGTCGGTCTACTTTTGAAGCGTCCCTGTTGAAAAACCCGTTAAAACAGTTGGTACATTATATCTCCTGCTGAAAACTAATATTTCTGTCATGGTCTGGTTCACAGCAAGACCAATATCGAAAGCCCATCTTGCGGCACTCTGAAGAGCTTGATGTAAGATGTCTGTAAGACATCACTTACCAGTTATTTATTTTGAATCATTCCATTGTTATTAATAATGAGTTTTTAAAAAGATTTAATGAATTTAGTTACGCCTTTAATAAAAGAAAACTAATATAAGATTTCATTACATCAATGAAATAGCTTTATAGCATTGATGTTTAATGAGTGTACTTTATTTGAAGGAATATACGACGGATGTAATTCCCAATCGCTTCGGATAATGAATGACATATATCTAAGCAAATGGTAGTATTAATTGTGATATATCCGGTTTGTTTGTTCTAAATTGATATTATCAATAACCTACTTTGAACTGCAGGAGAATATTGTAGGTTAAACAGCAATGAACAAATTCATTATGTCAATGTAAGTAAGCATAATACCATCAAAATACATGTTTCACTTTTCTATTTTCTTTACCTCAATGTAACGCATTTCATGTACACTATAACTATGTTTCATAGCAGTAAAAACTGGAGTCTTTATGTTCTGCAAGATTTCATTGATGCTATGACAGTTCTTTCGGTGTAAAATAAGGATATATGTGCATACCTAAACGTTTATATCGGTGTCAAACACATTTATACCATAATTCATTCTCCTTTAAATTGTAAATATTTCTTCTACAAAATATTGCAATCCAATTCGATTAGCCTTTCGAAAACACTATCAATAAATCAGTATGGTTAGTTTAATGTTACATTTTAAATTAACCAAACATTCTTTCGACCAAAAACATAGCAAACATGATAATTTCATAAACAATTTAAAAATACTGTTCTCACCACATGATACCAGAATTTTTATCGTACACACGTTTGTTGAAAAATTCCTTTAAAAAATAAAACTCCCATTCGTTGGCAAAAAAAAATCTTGGAGAGAAAAAAAGTGAAAATTAACACCACTGTTGCGCCAACATGTTGAGCTGAGAAAACTTTTCTATGATTTATGGCAATGTGAATTGTTTCACCAACAACCAGGACAACAGCGACAAGGACGAGAATAAGAACGAGAACGAGGAGGACGACGACTACGATGACAGGAGCAACATACGCAGCCAAAATGTACTCTGTTAAGTGAAATATCAACTCACATGCAACCCAAACCCCAGATGATGAGGAAAACATTGGCACTGAGCTCTGAAGAAAACCGGAAGTTATGTTTTCTCTCTCGCATATCCTTTAAGCGAAAAGTCTGAATGGGATGAGGAAAAACTTTAAGTTTGGAAAATTAAGGAGAATTGAAGGAAAATAAGCAACAACCATACCACAGTATAAGATATGTATTCGTAATAAAGCCAATCTTGTGGAGTCTTTGAGTTGAGTTCTGTTCGCCTCACAATTTTTTGCTCACGTCAACATGATATTCCTTTTTAATTTTTTGTTTGCTGAAAACTTTTCATGTGCCTGACTCCAGCTCAGACTGACACGACCGCATACTTTTAAGTGTAGGCACGCTTTCATTCACTCACTCCTTTAGACGTTCATGTCCTGGAAATGATACATGAACCTCGCTAGCTGACTCTTGAAGTTTCTCAGAAAAGGTGATTTAACGTATACAGTGACAATTCGCTGAAAAGGATAAAGTTCACATACAATGAGAGTGAGTTGCTGGAAGGTTGTGTACTAGGGCGGAACAATTTCCTGTCTGCAGAAGTATACCCTATATTCGACCTTTATGCGAAATTCCAAGGAAAAATGCCAAACAAACTAGATTTATACACTTACTTTTGATCCTTCGCATTTTCAAAACTATATTTGTCCTTTACTCAATCAACCAACCACAAAGGAATGCCTCATCCCACCTCTCCAAATCATCAGTGATCAATGCATCGAATGTCCAAAAGCTATACAAGCATAAACAGCCGGGCACAGGTATCTACAGTTACCCACACTACCGCTCACCAACAAATGAACAACCATACATTGTATGACACAGGCAGCCAGACAACCGCCAGCCAGCCTGGACGCATGGAAAACATTCAACAAGAGCGTGAATGTGTTCAGTGTATATGCGTTATAGTATATATTAGGGATGTAACGAAAGTGGCTTTAGCGAAAGCGAATGCGAAAGCGAATATTGAAATATATTTCTTACGAATGCGAAAGCGAATAGTGAAATATGCATTTTTTGAGAAAGCGAATGCGAATAATAGTTTGACCATTTAGTACCAACAAATTTAAGGAACTGAATTGATACTTTTCCAGGATATTCAAGTATTAAGACTGTTTTCCATATTTTTACCTCCTGTTACCACAAGGACAAACCTATTTTTTCAACTGTTTTGAAGAGAAGTGCAGAGGTTTTCATTGCTGTTAGTATCTTCAAATTGTGTGAAGGGAATAAGGAGATTTAACACTTTAATAAATGGAAGCGAATACTGAAATATATTTTTGCGAAAGCGAATAATCCAAAGATGGTTTTTGCGAATGCGAAAGCGAATTTTAAAATGATGCGAATAATTCGCGTTCGCATATGCGAATGCGAATATTCGTTACATCCCTAGTATATATGGAAATAATTCTCAATTACTGTTGGAAGGAGTATCTTCCGCCACGTTGAACTTTGCATTGCACAGTACCTTATCACGGTGATTATTACATTCTTTTTTAAGCCAATTCAGCAAAGGAAGCCCATATATAAACAACCTGTTCTTTTAGGAACTATCCCATCTTTCGTTACTACTATGGCTCTGTTCGATCGTTACTACGACATATTCCTCTGATCGTTATTACTATGACTCCGTTAGATCGTTACTACGACATATTCGTCTGATCATTATTACGCTAGTTTCGTCTGATTATTACTTCGAAAGCCTCGGGCGATCGTTACTACGACGACTTGTGTCGATCGTTACCACTGCTATTAAAAAGGATATTTAAGAAATCATGTCTTATTAGTAGGCAGAGAAAGTAAAAAGATAAAAAATGGTGGAATCAGATGCTTAGTGATCTAAGGGGGATATATGAATTATATCCTATCGTTCCTATCTATTCCCAAGATAGGGACTGGACAGTGATAACAGATGGGTCACCAGTCCTGGACTTTTTGGGTACAACTGGAAATATCTGGTACCACGGGAGCCGGGAGCCCCTGGAACTTTGGTTCCAGCCCGGCTGTTGGTGCGGTCTTTTGGGGGACATCGTGGTGGCTGTGGTTTCAATAGCTTCATTCAATAGCTCCCTTGAAGAAGCCTGTCCAAAACCAAGGTACAAGGGTAAAACTAAACCACAATGGTGGACATCTGAGCTAAAGGCTAGGAAGAAGACCAGCAACAAGCTATTCTAAAAGCCCATTCTACAGGGATAATCAATCAACTCAAAATCTATAAGTTTATAAAAGCGCAAAGGCGTTCTTGGAAAGACTACAGAATTTGCCTGCACGAACTTGTGGACACTATCGAATAGTCCCTTCAATTCAAAGAATTCACTACGGTGGCATTTCTTGGCACATAAGGGGATTTAACAACAATCTCAAGATGCGGTAATTGCGGAGCTATCACATCTAAAGGTGAACTACAGCTTGATTTGACTAATTCAATGACTGCTCAACAGAAGACGCATAACAACAAGTCTTGCGTCCACTATGAAGGTTTGTAAACAGAGGGACCCCACGAGGAGGAGTTTTGTCCCAACTAATTTGAAACCTAACGGTGAATGAAATCCTACTATTATTTTTGTACGTTGTTCGATTCATAATTAATTCCCCAAGTCTCCTTCACAAAATTCTGAAAAAAAACAAAGAAAGAATAATAATTAAAAAAGTTATAAAAAATTCAAAACATATAGCTTATTCTGCGCCATCCTATACGATGAAAAAGGTCCCACATGGGAACCTTTCTCAGATCTAGCCTTTTCTAAAAGTTCAAAATTTCTAGAAATAATTCTATAAGTAAAACTGTTATTCAGACTTAACGTGCGTGTTTATGAGGCCAATGTCGCCTTATATTCCTGCAGAAAGGCCGTAGGGTCGCGGTGGGGCCTCTCTCCTAAAATCGCCCATTGGATATATATAGCAGTTGATTGTCCAATACTGCTGTATTGTGGTGGACGGCAACTGATTAACTATCCATCACTTATCTAGGGATATCCCGGGGAAGTCTATGTATTTTCTAGGAAAGGAACGACATTACAAATTCTCGAAGTGTGCCACTATTCACATGCAAGCTTTGACAAGAGGCAATCAGACAGTCCAACGAAAGATGGACAGAAATCGGCAACTGTAGGGTAGCTAGACAAATCAGGCCAAGATATGACCTAAGATTGTCAAAATATCTTCTCGCACTAGAGAGGTTAATGTCAGTTCTGACGTGACGCTTTCTGACCGGTGTATACGCCAGTAGGTTGGGTGCTGACTGATGACTTCTACAAAAGCTGCGGAGATGAGAAAAAAGTGGAGAGCTTTGGTCACTGCTATGCTATTGTCCCGCTTTGAGTAAACGACGACTGGAGATACTGGGGTCGGACTTTCTAAGTAGTTTAACAGATTTTCCGGTGCCGAGTTTCGTACTATCGATAATTTTGTATATCAAACAGGTTGGTTTCGATGAGGGGCATTTCAGCCCGTGGTAGCACTACGGACCCTCACTGGTCTATGTGAGCTGGTAAAAACGTCTACCACCATAGGCTAAACCTAAAAACTTTAAAGTTAGATCGATAGACTAAGCTCTACGCTGTGTGCTCCATCATATTGAAAGGGCCCTGGCCTTTAAGGAGTTCACTATAGTACACTATACGTACGGTTCGTTCATAGAACGCAAATTCTTTTTTATAGCCACACGCAAACAGAATACCCTAAACTAAGATTTTGAGATGACGATCGCAAACACTATGATACGTACGGTTCTTTGAACGCAAACGCTACCTCGTAGTGGTTGTATTTTATGAAGATAACGCAAACATAATACACTACGTTTAGCGTTCTGTTCTTTTTATACGCCACACCACAGGTGGCAAATATGAAGCGATCTTTATGAAAATTGGTACAGAATCATCTATTAGACTATGGACGACCCCTATTGAAAATGGGGTACATCGGTTTATGTTTTGATATAGCCCCCATATAAAATTCCCCACCGATTTCGCTCAGGAGAACTCATTTTCCAATTGATCTGACTGACATTTAAAAATTTTACTTTATATTGGACCTAACCGTCCCTAGTAAAAATTTAGATCATCGGTTTATGTTTTGGAATATCCCCCATATAAAGGACCCCACCAACGCTCTTTTAGTGTACGCTATTCTGTTTGCGTACACATACACAATCACTAACAATGTACATGTTTAGCGTATTCTGTATTTCTTGTACTCGTACTGGGGAAAACAAGTACAAAAGGAGTTATTGTTAATTGGTTTATGATCATGTTAAATTTTAGAGATATTACGGCTTGTTTCGCGACAACTTCAGTGGCGAAGAGAGCGACTAGTAGAACCCCTCAAGGATGAGTTATTTCCACAGTATTGTGGATTCTAGTAGTAAATAAAATCGTATCTAGATTGGAATTATCAGGAGTTAAGGTGTGCGCATTCGCTGACGATATTGTAATACTCTGTATAAATAAAGTCTTATCATCGATCTCGGTCATTTTGGATAATTCCCTATTGACGTATTAACCCTACTAAGACCGAAATGGTACAGTTTGCTAGCACATATTAAATACCACGCTTTAGATTCCGGCGCTACAAGGAACTACTAATGAATTTGCACACATTTGAAGTGTGAATCGGAATCATAAGTTAAATTGGACAGTAAATAAAAAAGCGCATATTAAGAAAGCTTTCGCGGCCTTATGTCAGAAGTTTTGAAACCCTTAACTAATCCACTGGCTTTACTCTGCAGTAGCAATGTCAGTTCTGACCTACCGTTGTCCTACACGGTGGTCTATAACAGGTAAAAACCCTGAGCAATGTGAATAAAATCGCACTCAGTTACCTAACAGAAGCACTGCAATCTACAGCTACAAGATCCCGGGTACTCAATCTATTGATTTAGTTACAAAATAATCTGCGGAATTTACTTCAACTCGGCTAGATCAGCAAATCCTTTTGTTACGCTCTCAACTCTATAACGGGTTTTCCAATAGGGACGATATGATTTTGAAGTGCGCTAAGTCCATTTTTTTAAATCCAAATCCATACTTTCCAGTCGACATACGAGCTTGACATTCCTGAGCAATATTTTAGCTCTCGTTAAAAGCTATTTTTTTGCCATTGACGGGTTCCCGATCCGGAGTACCGTTAAGGAGCTAGAGCAAAAATAAACTTTCTTAGTCAATTTTTTTTAATTCAAAATAAAAAAACCGCTTTCCAGTCGACCTACGAACTTGACACCCATGAGCAATATTTTAGCTCTCGTTAAGAGCTGCCTTTTTGCCTTTGACCGATTGTAGCTACGTGCAACACAGCAAATTGGTCATTCGAAATAAACCAGACTCTCTTTAAGCTTTACAAGTCAATACTGAACGTGCCATTCATGACATACGACTTGATTTAGTGGAAAAATGCTCGAAAATTGGCTTCATAGAATTCGTTCCTGCAGAAGAAGTCGTGGAAGCCATTTGAATGAACTTTTATTTAGAACTTAATTGTATCATTGTACTTCACATTAAATAAAGAACTATTGAATTTCCTTAACTCATATGACTCTTATTGGAAAACCCAGTATATAGAAACGACATAAGTTTTTCACCGATAGTCAAGCCGCTTTAACAAATCTACTGAGTATGACAATCGGGTTGAATCTAAAAATGTTTGCTTTAGTTCCAAATAATTTACTCCTCCCTAATGTAAACTCACATGTCTGTGTGAGTCGACAAGAAAACAAGTAATGACACGTGAACAGTATTTTTTGTAAAAATTCCATAAATTTCATTTTTCCATGAAGGCACATTTGAAGTAATGAAAACTTGGAGTGTTATTAAAAAAATCACTCCTCTTATATATATTGTGCAAAACAGTGGTTGCTAATCTCAGATAATCAGAAATTTCAAATTTGTAATTGATGGTTATATTAGTTTTCATTTGAATTAGTAAATTTTTTTTGGGTGGGGTGCCAGGAAGGGCTTTGCATAACGCGAGTTTTCACTGAACAGTGGACACTTTAAAAGTCTTCAAGCTGGTGCTATTATAAATATTTCCCTATATGAAAGCTATGAAACGAAGTCTAAAAAGGCAGTCTGAGTGCTTTTGGTCATTATTAAAATAAGCCATGATAATAATAAGTTTGTTGTTGTTGTTTCTATTTTTTCTATAATTTGTTTGTCGTTTTACCAATTTTTATTTTGCCATTAGACCGTGAAGACTATCGATCAAAAGATCTTATAAAATATTCACATTACTGTAATTTTGTTTACTTTAATTAGCCCACTGTAAACAAGAGTGTATTGTAAGCGACTACAATGGATGTAAAGGATCCTTTTAGCATTAACCACAGTAACATAACATATTCACATTTTTCAATTTCCACTTTTGACTTCAAGGAGTCTTGTCGTTTTGCACATCAGTGAAGCTTCGATTCAAATGCCTCAAACCCCAGTTAACATGTGTTGGTGTGTGTATATGTTATTGTTTTACTCATATGTATGAATGTCTCCTGATGCCGCTGACAAATTTTTAACGACCTACTATCAAAAATAGCGAATTTATTAACGAAATTCAAAAGAGCCTAACAACAAATTATTTCTTTTTTCATAGTTATTAATTCCTATTCCAAGCATTTTTCACAAACCATTAATAAATCACGTTTGTGTGAATTTATATACACACAGAATACAGTTTGGTTGTCTCAACCAAATTATTTGCCAACCGAAGTTTGGTAGTTCTATCTACTATCATGCGATTCCATCAGGACAACCAATATTTTGCTTATGGTATACTTCTGCTTCCATGTTCACAACAATCATATTTGGTTGCGCCAACTACGAAAATGGTGGCTGAAATTATCTGTTGCAATTGCCACAACCAACTGTTTTAAAAAATTGGTTGTTCTGACAATTTGTCAGTCATATACTACCGACAATTAATAAAAACGATTTTTAATTATTTTTTATTTTACTTATTGAACAAAAAACTATTCATAACAAAATTAAAAATCCCATATTACAAATTCATCACTATTATGAGATGTGTAAATATTTGACACACATTTTAGTACACGATAAAAAAACACTAAACCTTTATGCAAATATCGCTCAATCCTGTGCTTTCAATTTCATGATTGTTGCTTTTATTTTGTATTTATGTAAAACGGCGGAATTAAATTGGGCCCCAGGAAAATACACCCCACTATTTTTATGAATATGGGCCCCAAAAAATTACATATCAAACAACAAAAATTTTATTTGGGGCTTAATTTCATTTTTTGACTGCTTTTTGGGGTATACTTTCATTTCTTGTCTGCTTTTTGGGTCTTATTTTCATCTATTAATTTAGAAACAGGAGAGGCTATCCATAAAAGATTTGCTCCGCGTTGCCAACTTTGGATCCTGTCCATAGTAGAAAGTCTTAAACAGAGGCCGAAGGCCGCAGGCCGTAGGCCGACCGCACAGGAATAGATTTATAATTAAAAAATATGTGTGTATACGTGTATTAATGCGTACTCCCCAGATTAAGGAAGAGAAAATTTCTTATTTTTTTGGGGTTTAGTGTCATTTCATGTTGTTTTCTTGATTGGGGCGTAATTTACAAAATCAGTTTTTGTAACGAAAATAGGCCTCAAATTTGGGGCGCACTTTCATTTTCAATTTGGGGTGCATTTTCTTGGGGTCCAAATTCCGGCCGCCATGTAAAACATTTTGCACACATATGTTGCATTCCACACATTATTATCCAAACGAGATTATTTTTGATTAGCTATACCGTTCTTGAACATAATGTTGAACATTTATTTATGCCGAGTAATTTTATTTTTTGTTTGTTATGTATCAGCAAAAGAACAGCAACCAATCTTTCGGTTGTATTTCCCAAAATACATATAATTATTCTAAATTTGGGAAATTGTTGGGATACCCAAAAAAAGATTATTTATTAATAACCAATAACAAATTATTCGTTGCAATAATAATCTTTGGTCTATTGATACAATTTCTATTGTCAAG
The DNA here is from genome assembly GCA_963930755.1 of Eudasyphora cyanicolor. Classification (NCBI taxonomy): domain Eukaryota; kingdom Metazoa; phylum Arthropoda; class Insecta; order Diptera; family Muscidae; genus Eudasyphora; species Eudasyphora cyanicolor. The sequence continues at coordinate 197,460,693 of OZ005737.1, read as the reverse complement.
AATAAAACATTGGTTGTCACAACCAAAAATCGATCATATGGTACTATAATGAAAATTTAAAATTGGTTACCACAACTAAACGAGTGTCAATGAAAAAAACAATCTTAATTCGATTGATACAACCATCGATTTGGTTGCAAGCATTTTCATTTGATCGTATTCATGTTATTATTGTTGTTTCAACCATTTATTTATAAATACAACCGACAGACGGTGTAGACAATATACTTTTTGTTGCTAGTACTATTTTTTTATTGTTACAATCGAATTCCAACCAATTATTTTCCTGGGTGTATGCATCATTATGTTTAGGTATTTTCCTGAAAACCCCGTTTTTCTAACGACAACATTCTTCATTTTATTTAGTTGTTTTTGCTTCTTCTGTAAAATTTTCAAATATGATGATACGCCCTTCCACATTTCTGATGACGATAAATACGTGGTCGATTCTAAATATGAAACCATTTTCTCAAAATTTTGAAAGTTTCTTTCTTCGATTTGAGAAACTGCCAAATTTCATAACGATAGTATGTTAAATAAAGCTTCTATAGCACATTGATACCAAATCGGAACTAATACATATATGGGGGCTATATATAAATCTCAACAGATTTTTATCAAACTTCATTTATCAATAAACTTCTCTCTGACAAAGTTTATAATGATCGGATGAAAAATAGAGGTTTTGTAGTACCTTGATGCCTAATCGGAGGGAACGTATATAGGAAGGCTATATCTAGGTTAAGAGTGACAGCATGTAAAACAGACTCACTTAGACTATACAATCCATTGAGTTACCGCAGGGACGTTAGGGAACTCATAAGCCATACCTATCATCTCCCATTGAACCAATTAGATTGCTTTGAAGAGCTCAAAAGTTGGCGGATTCCAACATCAAACATAACTATGTATCTCTCAAATGAAATTATAGCCTAAGGCTGCGTGTCGCCTTCTAGAGAGAGCGGGACGCAGAAACAGGAGGTGTTCTATTGATTCCTTCTCCTCTTCATCGCTACAGCTTCTGCAAGACTCATTATAACAGACCTTCAACCTCTCTGTGGTTTTCTGGAATAACTGGACATCTCAAACAATCAAAATGTTCAGGAAACCCAAAATACTTTTTCTCTCGCAGAACATTCGATACTAAATGTGCGTAGTTAAGTGTTTGAAAAAGTCTTCTCAAATATGACATACCTAAAAGTATTATACTACATCTATCGTTAGATAAAAGATTAGCTGAATATATTTATGCTAAAATCTCGAAAACGAACATTTCTGACATAGGCGGTTATTCCAGAAAACCACAGATATATGGTGTCTGTGCATAACGCACAACTTAAGATGGACAGACTGACGGACAGACATGGTTCAATCGACTCAGTTAACGATTCTGAGTCGATCGCTATACTTAAAGGTGGGCCTACCTGTAGTATTTCTAGATGTTACAAACATCTGCCAAAAAACAAACTTATAATACCCTGTAGCATAGTGTGGTGTAGGGAATAAAAATAAACTGCTAGGACAGGGTCCAAATGCAGTTTTCTTGGGAACTGTATGAGACAGCTCTCAGATTTAAAAGGCTTCTTTGTAGACCACTGTTAGTGGAATGAACACAAATTAAATAGATGAAGACCACTGTGGTCGACTCTATTATATAGAGGAAGACCACAGTACAGCTAGAGTCATCTAGCTGGAAAGTCACCTAGGAGTTACAATTATCTTGGCCACAAAAGTATAATATCCTGTATAAATTAGTATACAGGTATAATGATATACATAACTCCTAAAAACAATGAAATTATTCAAACTTATTTCCGGTTTTTTTTATTTTAACTAATGCAGTTTAAATTTAGATTTTGAGCACTATGGCGTTTCCTAAAGACAATAACGAACAAGAATTTTAAAAATTGCATGACATACACATATCTTTAACCCCTCACCTTACAGGGAGGAGGGTACGTATATATCATTTGCTACGAGCCTAAAGTGTAGCATATCAAAGTACTGACCTAAGACCATAAGTATGTTCGGCGTAAATCTGTTTTAGAACATTTTAAGTCATTTCAGCAATGTCCGTCCGTCTGTCAGTCTGGCTGGAGCGCACGGTAACTCTCGAAAGGAGTAACAGAATGACTTCAATTTAGGTACGTGATAATATTTTTTTCCATCTCAGGCTAAGTTGAAAAATGGGTCATATTGGTCCACTCCTTCTAGTACCTCCCTCACAAAGGGTTAAAATGTAGTTAAATATTGATTCTGTAATAACTTCAATACTACTTATCCGAATCGTCTAAGTTCCTCACATAGTACTAGTTTATCCGTCGCGAACGCCTTGAGAAAAAATGGGCGAAGAGCCGCCAACCTTTTTGGTACCTCCCACACAAAGTCACCAATTTTGTACAAAAATTTAACTACTTATATATTTAATACCAGTACACACAAATTCTTGAAATTTTGTACAGTGCAATGCTTTTACAGTACCAAGAGTCCAGTGAAAAGTGGACGTTAATGACACGCCCCTTTTGGTACCTAAAAGTTAACTGCTTATAACTTTAAAACCAGTGCACACAAATACCTGAAATTGTTCAGTGTTATGCTTTTATAGGACATTCAGTCCAGTGAAAAATGGACGCCATTGGCACGCCCCTTTTGGCACCACCCGCACAAGCGGACTATTTAACACCACAAGTTAACAGTTTATAACTTTAATACCAGTGCAGACTTTAAAGTTTACATTCCATTTAAAATGATAATAATTTAATTAAAACAAAATAAATTTACGAATATTTTGTGGGACTGAAGGTGAGGGGTTTCGTAAGTCGGTTTACTCGACTGAACATTCTTACTTGTTTTAAATGAATATTCCTTTCTCCGCCTTGCAGACTTTAGACGCCTGATTAAAAGCCGATCGATGAGCCGAATTTATGCAAATACGAATGTCACCTTATCTACTAAAAAAAACTTGTAAATTTAGTTAGGGATATGCATCCGGGAGTAGTGATTCTTCTTCGCCTAAGATAGCAGGACATATTTTAAGATAACCAATCGCTCCTTTCTGAACTTATCAGGCGAACCATCCTGGGAGACCGAAGGAATGACACACATAACATAAACGATTTCCGTCAAACATACATACATACATAGATTCTTAAATAACTCCTTCCATGTCTTACACCTTTGGCCCGTAGCAAAAGATATATTCTACACGTATACCCTTTTTCGCTAAGGAGAGGGTATAACCGAGCCAAAAGTGTAACTCATCGAAGGAGTGACCTAAGACTGAAATTATGTTTGGCTGGTGCGCACCATAACTCTAAAGAATTAACCGATTGACTTCAAATTTGGTATGCGGTAATATGGACCATTTTACACCAAAAGTTAACAGCTTATAACTTTAATACCAGAACATACGTTAAAGTTATTAAATGCAATTTAAATTGATAATAATCTAGTTAAAACAAAAAAAAAAATAAATTAAATAAATTCTTACCAGTTCTTGACCCACTTTAATACACATATCATCAACAGTTTTATGTTGACTTATATGCCAACGTCGATCATTGAACTTTTTCGCCAACGAGAAATTATGCTTTGGTTTTAAGTAAAAATGACCCCTCAACCGAGTTGCGGTTGTTAAATCAAAGGTTGGATGGAGTATTTATGCTAATGTTGAAAACACTCTTTTTATTCCACCTGTACACAGACATAGCTTTATGACGATGGCATTGGTTTCTTTCCCGGGGTAGAGTAAGAAGCTTTACGTCAAAGGATGTGATTTTCGCGTTTTTCACACTATTGTAAATTTATATTTGCCTTGGCATAATTATGTTAACGCATTTTGTATTGCTTTACGCCTTTGTATTTGGATTTGAAAATAATAATCAAAGGAAATTTGTTTACACTCAATTCAGTACGAGTAGAAACTACGTAGTACAGAGAATTATATGCGTACATTTTAATAATGTTTGTTTGTTTAATTATGCTAACATAATGTTTTATTCGAAAGACTAGCTATTCATATCAGATTTAGAGAAGAAATTAAAAATTGAGGTCAGATTTTAAAATACACTTACAAAGGAAATGGAAAAACTGTATTTTATAGGAAATGATGAACAAGTTCAGTTTATTTTAATTGGCAACTTCAAGTGTATTTACAATGATACAGATAAGTGGTCCAGTTATCTTATTTGAGGGAAATTTTTTTTATATTTTTTCTCATTTATTTATTACTCAAAATAAAAATTGTGTACTCCCTACATGAATCTAGCCGTAGCGTTTATTAAAAGTATAAAACTATAGTATAGTATATAACAGGGCTGTGGAGTCGGAGTCGGTGAAATTTGCCCGGAGTCGGTGAAATTTGCCCGGAGTCGAAAAATTATGGTCGACTCCGAGAAATGCACCATTTATGTGATAGACATTTTGCACTCAAAAAATGTTGGGAAAACAATTTTGGTACAAAAGATGGATAAAATATTCGAAGCTTTTAACTAAATATTATCGTATGCCAAAAATACCTATAAAGTTAACCAAACTATCGAGTTTTTATGTAAACAGTTTTAGGAAAGCTCTAATTATATTTATCTAACAAAATAAATATTTTTGCTAGACTTTACACTACTCCTAATCGAGTACAAAACAAGTAAGGAAAGGCCGTGCGAAGCCAACTATAGGATACCATACAACACCTTGTTAGAGCCGAATAAGCTCAGATATTGAAAATATAAATATGAACTAACCACCTTATAAATCTAATTCCAAACAGAATTTTAGAAAAATTTCAAAATGATTAAATGTAAAATACAGTTTCCATGGCGTTACAAGGCCAAATCTAAAGAAACATTTATATCTGGGGGCAATATCGATCTGAACCGATTTTCACCAATTCCAATAAGTTTCCTCCCTAGTGTGAAAGAGTTCTTATTGCCAAATTTTAGTGAAATTTCGACCAGTGCTTAACGAACAACTTGAGATGGACAGTTAGTGATTCTGAGTAGAACGGTATATTTTAAGGTGTGTTAAGCTGTAGTATTTTTTACAAATCTGCCAAAAAAAACAAATTTATTACCCGGTCGGAATGAAGCAAATATTTAAGAGAATATTTATTAAAAATGAAAAACACGAATTAACTCAAATTTTCAGTCCGTTTGATCATCGTGTTAAATAAGATATGTTTTGGCCTTATTTGAATAAGATTTAAGTATTTTTTTACTTATACAATCCAGAAAGATTAATAATAAAATGGACAAACAATCACTGAAACAAACGAAATATATTTTTAGAGGACATTAAAAGGAACGAAACGTTTATATCGAATTCTGAGCAAAGTTAAATGTTGATCGAACTTAAATAGCCGAAATGGTGAGTATGATGAGAAGCAGTATTGGGAATAAGATCAGGAGCGAAACGTTTTTTTACCCCGTATATCAAAATTAGGACCAAAGAAGCCCATCCTTTAAATGAATCTGGGTAAAATGTGTACAAATAAAATCAATCGGTCAAACGGTTTGGAAATGATTCTAGTTCAGTCGTCGAATCTAAAATTCTATAAAACAAGTTAAAAAGTTCAGTCGGGTAGACCGAATTATGAATCCCCTCACCTTGAGTCCCAAAAAAATATTAGTAAATTTAATTTTTATTGTTTTAATTAAATTATTATCAATTTAAATTGAATTTAATAACTTTAAATTATAAGCTATTAACTTTTGGTGTAAAATTATATATTGTTTGGGGGGGGGTACCAAAAGGGCGTGTGATAACTGTAACTTTTCTCTAGACTCAAGGTACTATAATAGCATTGTACTGTACAAAATTTCAAGCATTTGTATGCACTGGTATTAAAGTCAAAGTTGTTAACTTTTGGTACAAAAATATCCATTTATGTGGGAGGTACCAAAAGGAGCGTGGCAAAAATGCCCATTTTTCACTGTATTGTAGGTACTATTGAACCATTACACTGTACAAAATGTCAAGACGGATACAACACATATAAAAAAATGAGCTTGGACTAAAGCCATTGAAGTTCCAAAAAGTGCAAGAGCTCACCGATGCACAAAAAAAAGTTAGACTGGAAAGAGCCAAGTAGTTGCTTCGCTTGCACGAAAGTGGCCAGTTACCGAATTTGGTTTTCTCCGATGAGAAGCCATTCAAAATTGAGCAGTTTGTGAACAAACAAAATGATCGGGTTTACTTGCCAAAGAGGTCAGCTGAAAATTTACAACTTCGATTGGCCACCAGAACTCAAGCGCCGCCGATGGTAATGGTGTGGGCCGCCGTAACGGCCGATGGTCGCTCCCCGCTCGTATTCATCGACCATGGGGTCAAAATAAATGCGGAATATTATCGGGAAAATGTCCTAAATACAGTATTGAAGCCCTGGGCAGACAAACATTTCGGCCGCAGACCACGGACAACAGGACTCAGCACCATCGCACTCAGCACGCGTCAACCAAGAATGGCTTAAAAAGGAGGATCCTCGCTTCATTTCTACCGCACAATGGCCACCAAGATCTCCGGATCTCAATCCGTTGGACTCTTGCGCCTGGGGCATTTTAGAGAGTAAGGTTCGCACTAAAAAATACCAAAGTATCGATCATCTCAAGACGGCGCTTCGCCGGGAATGGGCTAAAATACCGCAGAGCCACTTTCGTGCAGCGTGTGATGGCTTTGTCGGCCGTTTGAAGGCCATAATTCGTGCCAAAGGTGGCAAATTCGAACAAATCTAAACTGTTTCTAAAATTTTATGTTATTTCCGACATTTTTTGCTTTTGAACAATAAAATTTAAAAAAAAATTAAAAAAATAGCGCTTTACTTTGTTGCATTACATATCAGCCACCCTGTAGTGACTAATAAACTAATACTATGTGTAGAATTTCAGAGGATTCAAATAAGTAGCATATAAGTTATGAAATAATCAATATTTCACAAAATGTTAACCCTTTGTGGGGGAGGTACTAGAAGGAGTGGGCCAATATGGCCCATCTGCGAACTTAGCCGGAGATAGAAGAAAATATTGTCACATACCAAATTTGAAGTCAACCGGTTACTCCTTTCGAGAGTTATCGTGCGCACCAGCCAGCAGACAGACAGACGGACGGACATAATAAACTAATACTATGTGTAGAATTTCAGAGGATTCAAAAACGTAGACAACCAACATTTTGGTTGTGGTATACTTCTGCTTCCATATTGACAACAGTCATATTTGGTTGCGCCAACTATGCAAATGGTGGCTAAAATTATCTGTTGCATGTTGCCACAACCACCTGTTTTTAAAAATTGGTTGTTCTGACAATTTGTGAGTCATATACTACCGATAATTAATTTAAACAAGTTTTCATTAATTTTTATTTTATATATTGAACAAAAAACCAAAAAATTCATAACAAAATTAAAAATCCCATGTTACAAATTCATCACTATTATGAGATGTGGAATTATGTGACACAAATTTTAGTACACGAAAAAAAAACAAAACTTTAATGCAAATATTGCTTAACCCTGTGCTTTCAATTTCATTATTGTTGCTTTTATTTTTTATTTATGTAAAACATTTTGCACAACATATTCTGCATTCCACACATAATTATCCACACGAGATTATTTTTGACTACATATACCGTTATTGAACAAAATGTTGAAGATTTATTTATGTCGAGTAAGTTTATTTTTGGTTTGTCATGTATCAGCAAAAGAACAGCAACCAATCTTTCGGTTGTATTTCCCAAACTACAGTTAATTATTCTAAATTTGGGAAATTATTGGGATACCCAAAATACCTGTTGTAGTAGCCAATTATACGTTGCAATAATAATCTTTGGTCTATTGATACAATTTCTGTTGTCAAGAATAAAACATTGGTTATCACAACCAAAAATCTATCATATGGTACTATAATGAAAATTTAAAAGTAGTTACCACAACTAACCGTCAATGAAAAAACAATCTTAAAATGATTGATACAACCATCGATTTAGTTGCAAGCAGTTTCATTTGATCGTATCCATGTTATTATTGTTGTTTCAACTATTTATCTATATATATAAAGAAGAATGTGTGTTTGTTGGTTTGTTTGTACCGTATAGACGTCTAAACGGCTGCACCGATCTTCTTGAAATTTTCACAGAATGTGCATGTGTGGGGCGTGGTGAAAATAGGGTACTTAAATTTTCGATATATCAAGTGGGCGTGGCCCCGCCCACATAAGACAAATTTTAAAATTTAGATATCTTGCACAATTTGTTAGCGAGAGTGCTGAAATTTTGTACATATGTATCTGGTGGCACATATGTACGTGATTGGTCTAAAAATTGGCGGGATCGGACCAATGGGTGTGGCACCGCCCATATAAGCCAAATTTACAAAATGTGATATCTTGCACAATTTGTTAGCGAGAGTGCCTGAATTTTGTGTATATGTGTCTGGTGGCATTCTACGTGACTGGTCCAAAAATGGGCGGAATCGGTCCAATGGGCGTGGCACCGCCCATATAAGCCAAATTTTGAAATTGACTTATCTTGCACATTTTATTAGCGAGAGTGCTGTAATTTTGTGCATATGTATCTGGTGTTAGTCTATGTGATTGGTCCAAAAATGGGCGGGATCGGACTAATGGGCGTGGCACCGCCCATATAAGCCAAATTTACAAAATGTGATATCTTGCACAATTTGTTAGCGAGAGTGCTGGAATTTTGTGTATATGTGTCTCGTGGCATTTTACGTGACTGGTCCAAAAATGGGCGGAGTCGGTCCAAAGGGCGTGGCACCGCCCATATAAGCCAAATTTTGAAATTGACTTATCTTGCACATTGTGTTAGCGAGAGTGCTGTAATTTTGTGCATATGTATCTGATGATAGTCTACGTGATTGGTCCAAAAATGGGCGGGATCGGACTAATGGGCGTGGCCCCGCCCATAAAAGTCAAATTTTGAAATTGAGATATCTTGAAAATTTTGTTAGCGAGAGTGCTGTAACTTTGTACATATATATCTGGTGGTAGTCTACGTGATTGTTCCAAATAGCTGGGACCAGACCAATGGGCGTGGCACCGCCCATATAAGCCAAATTTTGAAATTGACTTATCTTGCACATTGTGTTAGCGAGAGTGCTGTAATTTTGTGCATATGTATCTGATGATAGTCTACGTGGTTGGTCCAAAAATGGGCGGGATCAGACTAATCGGCGTGGCCCCGCCCATAAAAGTCAAATTTTGAAATTGAGATATCTTGAAAATTTTGTTAGCTAGAGTGCTGTAATTTTGTACATATATATCTGGTGGTAGTCTACGTGATTGTTCCAAATAGCTGGGACCGGACCAAAGGGCGTGGCCCCGCCCATATAAGCCAAATTTTGAAATTGAGATATCTTGCACAATTTGTTATCGAGAGTGCTGTAATTTTGTGCCTATGTATCTGGTGGTAGTCTACATGATTGGTCCAAAAATGGGCGGAATCGGACTAATGGGAGTGGCCAAGCCCATATAAGCCAAATCTTGAAATTAGGATATCTTGCACAATCTCTTCTCGTCCGATAACAAGGCAAGATATCGTTAAATGTCCATTAATTGTTCATCTTATTTTGAGGTGCTCGATACAAATATGGCATCAAATCGAGGATTCTGGTGGTCGCCCTTTATAGTTCTTGAAAAATAGTGTTGATTTTTACATAAATTGATGTAATTTTAAAATAATGTTTTTTTGTCGAGTTTTTCAAATTTTATTGTACGACAAATCGATAACTAAGAAAGTTATCGATCAAATACCCATTAATTGTTCTTCTTCTTTTGAGGTGTTCTATCCAAATACGACATCAGATCCTGTTGGTGGCCCCTTATAGCTCCCTTGTTAAACGTCATTCCCTTGTCAGTTTTTTGACAGGGGAATGACGACAAAAGTCTCTTTAATTTCGGTCTAAATACTTGCATTCCAAAAATTTGCATGGATCGGAACTTGGTTTTCATAATGAAGTTAAGAAGCACAGCAAAAGTTATACAAATTATTGAACTTTAAAAATTCAGTTCAGTGAAAAATGGGCGTTATTGCCACGCCTCTTTTGGTACCTCCCACACACACGTACCATGTTGTAGACAAATTTAAAAGCCTATAGCGTGAGTACCAACGCTCGAAAATACTACAAAATTTTGCACAGTGTAACGCTTTTGAAGTAGCTAAAGTCCAATGAAAAATGGGTGTTACCACGACGCCCCTTTTTGTACCTCCCACACAAAATGGTCATATTATACAAAAAAGGGAATAGCTGATAACGTTAATATATTAGTGCACATAAACGCCTACAAATAGTTCGACACGGTGCAGTGTATTTAAAGTATCTACTGTTCAGCGAAAAATAAGTGTATTTTATAAAACCCTTCTGGTACCTCTCACACAGATTGACACATTAATTCATGTAATATTCATATTACATTACTCACAAAGTGAGGGTGTACATTAGTCGGTTTACCCGACTGAAACTTTTTTACGTGTTTTAAATTAATATTTACTAAATATTTATACCCTACACCACACTGTGGTACAGGGTATTATAAGTTTGTTTCACGGCAGATGTTTGTAACACCTGAAAATAACACAGATAGACCCACTTTAAAGTCCGTCCGTCTGTCCATGTAAAGTTGTTCGTCGACTACAGGTCGCAATTTCACTCCGATCGTTCTGAAATTTTCCAGTTTAGAGTATTTCGCGGCTGTTAAGATCGCTATATATATAGCTCCCATATATATCTTTCGTCCGATTTGGCCCTTTAGTCCTATAGAAGCTGTATTTTACATCCAATCGTTTTGAAATTTAGAATAGTAGAGTTTCTTGATCCATGAACCAACATTGCCGAATTTGAAGAAAATCCGTTAAGATTTAGCTATAGCTCCCATATATATGTTTCGTCCGATTTGACCCTTTAGTCCTATAGAAGCTGTATTTTACATCCGACGTTTTTGAAATTTAGAATGGTAGAGTTTATTGATCCAAGAACCAACACTACGAATTTGAAGAAAATCGGTTAAGATTTACCTATTGCTCCCATATACATGTTTCGTCCGATTTGGCCCTTTAGTCCTGTAGAAGCTGTATTTTACATCCAATCATTTTGAAATTAAAATGGTAGAGTTTCTTGATCCATGAACCAACACTGCCGAATTTGAAGAAAATCGGTTAGGATTTAGCTATAGCTCCCATATATATGTTTCGTCCGATTTGGCCCTTTAGTCCTATAAAAGCTGTATTTTACATCCAATCGTTTTGAAATTTAGAATGGTAGAGTTTCTTGATCCATGAACCAACACTACCGAATTTGAAGAAAATCGGTTAAGATTTAGCTATAGCTCCCATATATATGTTTCGTCCGATTTGGCCCTTTAGTCCTATAAAAGCTGTATTTTACATCCAATCGTTTTGAAATTTAGAATGGTAGAGTTTCTTGATTCATGAACCAACATTGCCGAATTTGAAGAAAATCGGTAAAGATTTAGCTATAGCTCCCATATATATGTTTCATCCGATTTGGCTCTTTAGATCCAATCGTTTTTATACCCTACACCACACTGTGGTACAGGGTATTATTTAAGTATAAAATGTCCCAAAAGTAAATTTATGTAAACAATTTATACATGAATTACAAAATTTTTATATCAGAGTTATTCAATATAACGAGAGTAGTGTAGGGTATTATATAGTCGGCACCGCCCGACTTTAGCCTTTCCTTACTGGTTTTTACTAAAAATATATTAGTGACTGCAAAGGATCTATAAAGCTATGTAATGAAGTAAATACTAAAGTGGAATATATTTTATTTTTCCTAATTTAACTGCAAAAAGACAGCAAATTATCCGTTAATTTCGAAATCACCCCAGTATATCTATGGTCGGAAAAGCTGTGAAAGTCTAAAACTTACGAATCAAAAATTCTTTCGCTTAAATTCTCAGAGGCAAGTGGGACATCGAGCACCTCTTGTCTGTTTCGAGTAATGAAGGTAGACTCATGCCATACTATTACTAATTACAAGGTTACTACTTATAATATAGCTTAAATGCAAGTATACTAAACTACATGAAAGCCGGTACTATGTGCAATGTTTTTGAAGTACTTAGTGTGGAAGTGTTTGTCTGGTACACCCACTCGAATTGACAATCATCTAAATATCTTCAAATTTTCCAGTTTCCATTGCATTTGCAATGGTCATAGTCTTACAAAAAATGACAAAATGTTGGCACCTGTTGTGGAATCTCTCCACAAAGATTAAACGTATATTTCAGTAAATTTTTTTATTTGTTTTTGTTTGACTTGCTACGAGTAAAACCATAAAAAACTAAAATTTCACTAAGACATTTCTCCCTCAGCATAATCTTTCTTCCTGTGCTGAATTTCTTATGAAGAAAATATAGCAACAAACATCTATCTATCTGAATGCATATGATTTATGATTGCCAGATAATTTTATAAGTTGTTGATATGAATAGCCATCATTAGGGACAATTTAATGAAAATTGTTTACAGCCCATTTTCATGTTTTTCCATAAAATTTTGATGCTTAGTAGTTGGTCGCTTTGATCTTCCACTGGAAGAGGCAAATCAATCAAATTCATAGTCGCGCAAACATCAGCAATGATGTCTCAGAGACAGACAGACGGACAAATTGATTTATATACAAACTCAAAGAATATGGCAACAGTAGTTCATTTGTACGAATTGATGATTTTATAAGGAATTTGGTCGTATCTGTTTAGACAATTAGGTCATATGTTCATGTTCCACAATATATACTCGTAGATACATTTTGACCTAAAGCACTGCAAAATTTAAAATTTCCCATAATCTATACCATTCGTAATTGAGATCGTGAATGTAAAAAATGTAATTTATAAAGTAATCATCAATTTGAATATTTTTCGATAATTTTTTGTTTACCAAATCATGTGTTGCGAACCGAAAAATATGTATATTTTGGAATAACACTTTTCATTACGAAAGTTCGTGAAACTCAGTATTTTGCAGACACTCAAATATTATTTTGTTTTGTGTTTTTGTGTGTCATATGAATTTATATACTACGAATTTATTAGGGTGTGTAGTAGTCTAAAACGCTTTCAATTATATGCGTCCAACTGTTTTTATTCATTGTCGATATTGAGACCTACACTAGAAAAAACGTCAACAATGTACTTTTCTTAGTTTTCCAACCAACAACTCATTTCATTGGTTCGATGTAGAATTGAAAAATATATTTAATAAATGCGACAAAATTTCGATTCTACTACCAAAGGGTGGTATAACCCTATACTCGGTTTGCGAAATTGGTGAACAATTTTTTTAAGGGCCTCAAAAGTTTCTGAAAATCCGTGGGCCCCTCGAACAAGGTGCCATCAGCTTTTGCCCAACAACTAATTCAGATTTGGTTATACCGCTTAACTATAGTTGGCAATAATGTAGCTAAGAATATGCTGAACAAAGTTAGTTAACATTTTATGCGAAAACCATTTTTTTCCCGCACTTTTTTTGAAAAAGTGAAGGAGAAAAAATTGTATTATTATCAAAATACAATAAAATGTATTTTGAACGCATATGTTAATAAAAAACAACATATATTTGCGAACTAATTTTTTAAAATAAAATTAAAATATATAAAACAAATTTCAAAACTTTGCTGAATTTTTTTAACTTTAGTTTTAATTTTTTCCTTATTTTCGAATTATGCATTCTAGTTAAAAATGACATACACAGCATTAATTTCTATTTAAAAGCACTTATTCTAAATTTCTAACTATTCCAAGCATCATTTGTCGTCAATCCTTCAAGCAATTTATTTATTTTTATAAAAAAAATGCAATTAAAAAGAAATTTCACAAACATTAAAAATTTCTAAAAACTAATGGCGAATTCTTTTCTGCAAAAAAGTGCAACATGTTCATTGCCCTTTTTCCGAAAACGACACATTTGTGATACTTTTTTGAAATTTGGTAATTAAGTTACTCAAATTTAGCACAACTAAAATTTCAAAATTTCAAAAAAGCGATGTAATAGTGCTGTTTTCGGAAAAAGGGCAATGCAAGTGTTGCACTTTTTTGCAGAAAAGAATTCACCATAACTTTCAATTGCTGAAAACTATTAAAGTTTCGAGATATTGTTTGCGGTGTTTTTTACGATTTGTTAAAATATGGCCACTAATTACAGTTATGTGGGGGAGCTAGAAGGTTCATATGTTCCACAAAAATATTGGCCTTAATATTTGTCTATAAAGTTGCTGAACATTAGATGTAGGTTTAGGTTAGGGTGGCATTCGTTTTTTTTTATACAAGCTCACATAGACCAGTTTAGGTGCCTAGTGTTACCGAGGGCTGAAATGCCCTTCATCGAAACCAACCTGTTTGATATACAAATTTATCGATAGTACGAATATCGGTACTGGAAAGATCTGTTAGGCTGCCTAGAAATGCCGACCCCAGTATGTCCAGTCGTCATTTAATCAGAGCGGGGCAGTCGCATAGCAAGTGCTGAACGCTCTCCACTTCTTCCTCATCTGCACAGCTTCTGCAGAAGTCATTAGAGTCAATACCCAATCTTTTGGCGTGTTAGCCGATCAAGCAGTGTCCCGTCAGAACTGATACTAACGTAGACAATTTATGCCTCTCTAGTGCGAGGAGATATTTTCATCTTTCGGGTCATACCTTTGCTAGATTCGTCTAGCTACCCTGCAGGTGCCGATTTCTGTCCATCTTTCGTTGGACTGCCTGATTGCCTCTTGCCTAAGCCAAAGCTTGCACGTGGATAGTGGCGCACCAATATATGTAAATTCTTCGAGAATTTGTAATGTCGTCCCTTTCCTAGCAAGTTCATTGGCTTTGTAGCTCCCCGGGATATCCCTATGCCCAGGCACCCATATGAGGTGTATACAAGAAAATTTTATTAAAATAAGTTAGAAATAAGTTAGAATGGAATGAAACTATTTTTATGTATGGAAGGTATACTGAACTGATTTTCAACGTTAAACAGAATTAGGCCTTAAGACTTTGAATTGAACATAAATTAATTTAAAACAAATCAACAAAAAAAAATTATACTATATATAGTATATTAATATAAGTAATATATTTATTATATTATAGTATAAATATTGTATTTATAGTACATTAAAAAATGGGCGTTATTGCCACGTCCTTTTTGGTACCTCCCAAACAAAATTGCCAAAATAAAAAATATGAAACATTAGTTTTTTGAATTTCCCCATTTTTATACACTACACCACACTGTGGTACAGGGTATTATAACTTTGTGCATTTGTTTGTAACACCCAAAGGAGAAGAAATAGGCCCATCGTTTATTATACCGATCGACTTAGAATCACTTTCTGAGTTGATTTAGCTATGTCCGTCTGTCTGTCTGTCCGTCTGTCTGTCCGTCTGTGCATGTATTCTTGTAATCAAAGTACAGGTCGCAATTATGGTCCGATCTCGACGAAACTTTACACATATCTTTTTTTTGGCCCAAGGACGATCCCTATTGAATTTGGTTAAAATCGGTTCAGATTTAGATATAGCCCCCATATATATGTTAGCCCCGATTTGACATGTAAACGCTGTAAAAACTTTATTTTATGTCCGATCAGTATGAAATTCGGCAGAAAGACGTTTCTTCTTATATGGATGAACACTGTTAAATTTGGAAGAAATCGGTTCAGATTTAGATATAGCTCCCATATATATGTTACCGATTTCACATGCAAGCGCTGTAAAAACTGTATTTTATATCCGATCAGTATGAAATTCGTCAGAAAGAGGTTTCCTATTATATGAATGAACACTTTTAAATTTGGAAGAAATCTGTTCAGATTTAGATATAGCCCCCATATATACATTACCCCCGATTTGACATGTGAGCGCTGTAAAAATGTTATTTTATATCCGATCAATGCGAAAGTCGGCAAAAAGAGGTTTCTTTCTACATGAAGGAATACTGCCAAATTCGGAGAAAATTGGTTTAGATTAAGATATAGCTCCCATATATATGTTACCCCCGATTTGACATGTAAGCGCTGTAGAGACTGTATTTTATATCCGATCAGTACGAAATTCGACAGAAGGAGGTTTTTTTACATGAATAAGTATTCAGGGAAGATCGGTTCAGATTTATATTAAAGCTCCATATATGTATATGTTCCTCCTGATTTGGTATCAAACCGCTATATAAGTTGTATTTACTTCCGATCATTAAAATTCTCCAGAAAGATGTTTCTCAATTTAGGAACGAATATTGCTTAATTTAGCGATTATCGCTTCAGAATTAGATAATATGTTTCTACCCATTTACCAATTATTCCAAATTATTATGGCAATGACCCTCATCGCATTGTTAGGGAGGTGTAGGGTATTATATAGTCGGCCCCGCCCGACTTTCTGCCTTTCCTTACTGGTTATAATATGGGTCATAATTTATACATTCATCTATAGATATGTTGCAAATAGGCATTGTTTTCTTCGCTAGGATGATAGCTTTCGAAAAATGGATCAAACTATTTTTATGTATTTTTTCGTGCTATCAAATAACATTTTTTTCAAAAAAATTAATTTTTTCTATTTGTTTTAACGGCAGTTGCTAAACTTCCGCTCCTACGTGAAACTAATGTTTTCTGCATTTCTACCCCTTATAATTTCCTTTAATTTTATACCGGCTTTATCGAGCTTATATGGTCTAAATACTAAAGGTAACTTCCATGAAAACTGGAATTGTAGAAAAAAACTTTACCTTAAAAAAAAAATTGTTTTGGCTTTAGGTCTCGGAAACAAAACAACATTTTTTTGTTGCGTAGTTTTATGAATATTTATAAGCAAACCTATTAGAAAGATATGTGGTTATAACTAAAGGATCCGAAAATTCTTTGGTCCATACTTTCATAGATCATAGATCACCGTAAGCTTTATTTACCATCATGGATATATGTTGTCGAAAACTTAAGCATTGAAGGAACAATACACCAAAGTCCAGGAAGGATTCTGCAGTTTCCAGTTCGACAAAAAATAATGGATCCCAAATAAATATATATTGAAATAAGCCCTAACACATTATTTAGGACAAAAATACATTGAATAAACTGTCTAACACTATTTGTTTCCTATAGTCAGGATACTGCTTTCGTGAAATGTTAGCCATTGGTGACTAGAAGAACTTCTTCACATATAAAATGCCGCCTCACACTAATATAGAATGAACTAGACATATTTTGAAATTCATACGTGGTGAAATGTCGCTCTAGAATAATGCAATTATTAATATTGACAAATATTAACGTAATCTTCAAATGTTAATCACAGTTCGCGTGTAGTAATGCCGCTGTCCGTTCTATACTCCTACAGCTCATCAACAACTTTTTCATTGGATACGGTTCAAACTGTCATTTCACTTTGTGCAGTCTTCGCATTGACATTCAAGCGGAAATTTGGTTATATTTTAAAATAAAAAATAAATAAATAAAATGTTATTGGACAGCTGGACAATGCGAGTCAATGTGTTTTCGGTATTCTGGATGTTAGGTCTAGATGATGTCATAGTTGGTGGCAGTTATTTGGAGAAAACATATCCAAAAAGTGTCATTGAAGATGCAAATTTAGATACGGTGAGTTCATAAATTAAACTAAATGTATTTTTATGAAAAGAGCAAATTGTTCAGTATGTACAAACAAAATTTGTCCAAAGGTTGTGATCAAAAAGCTTGATAGTAATATTCGTAACCAGTAAAAGCGGCGTTCATTTCCGAATCTTACAAACCCTCCACATGGATCGCATGTGAATGGTTTCCGGTAGAAATATACTTATATTAAAAAATGTTAGCGAATTTCGTTGAAATTTGTGATTTTTGTTGCTTTAAGGCAAATCTAGAGGAACCTTTGTATGAAGGCTATATCAAAACATGGACCTATGACTAAAAATTTGTGATCTTAACGGCATTAATAAGTCAAATCGGGGAGATGCTATATAAAAAAATCTACCGATATTGCACATTTTCAATCCCAAGATACTATAAGCTATAATAAGTATCTGTACCAAATTCCAGTCATCATCATCAATTACACTATGCAAAAAATAAAATGTTTTTATGTCCGAGACCTAAAAACTTTATTTTGTGGATTGAGGCATACTATTTTATGAAGCTAAAACAAACAAATTTATTATGGTCAAGTTTTTTTTTAAATTTTAATGGAAGATATCTTTAGTATTTAGACTATTTTTTGAGAGGTGATACGCTTTAAATGAAAGAAAATAATGAGGGCAACAAATGTTGGCAATATCACTTTCACAAAAAAATACTGGTTTATTCGGTGCGCGGAACACGCAAAGAAAATATTCATTACTCCCAAACGAAAAATTAGACAAACGAATTTGGTTTACTATCTATGTTTGACGCAAACGATTTATGTTTATCCCAAAACCTAAAGAAACGTTTATAGTAAACGGTTAATGTACTTATCGTTATTGATTTTTATTTATTACAAATCCTGTGAAACATTTGGTGCAAACGGTTATTGTGTTTGTCACAAGCAAAGTCTGTTTATCCCAAACCCTGTGAAACCTTTGTTGCAAACGGTTATTGCGTTTGTCACAAGCAATGCCAGTTTATCAATAAATGAGAAAACTTTTGTCGCTAAAGAATAACTTGTTTGAATTATGATATTTAATATGTTTTATAAAATTATGGTTATAATCAAAAATGTCACAATTTTTAGTAAAATGTAACCGGGAGCTCCCCGACAAAATCCTCTGCTATTAATTGGCTAGTATCTTCTAATTGATAATTAAACATTTAGGGCCTTATTCATAAAAAGTTAAAGAACGCTCTAACAATGCTAAAGCGTTCCTCAAACCTTCATTAAATTTTTATGAATAAGGGCCTTAGGATGCAATTGTACTCGTATGGATCTAAGCGAGATGTAATCTTACCATTTATCAAACTTTTTAGTCAAAAGTGAACTTTATAGGTCAATACTAACTGTGAATAGAATACCAAACTATAACAGAAAATAAAACTTCGGGTAAAAAATCGTGATCCATTGGAAAGGTTGAACTTTATCATTTAATAATAAAACACAATATCATTCATATGACCAATCAAATCAATATCAACCCAATTTTTAAATACATTTTCGATTGTTTCGGGTCGAATCGCTTCAATTGCAACTTCGATTTCATGTTTCAACGCTTCAATTGTCTCTGGATGCTTAATCCAAAGGGCTCAAATCACAAGTCAAAGTAATCGGTAGTTCAAATTTAAAATGGCACGCCCTTTAGTTTCAAGAAGAAAATAAAGCATGTTTCGCTTTAAAGCCAAAATAACGAGGACACCATTTTCCTTATAAATACTCATTACATATTTTTTCCAATTTTTATTTTCTTCCAGGCCCAACTTATTAAAAAGTACAACTATCCCGTGGAAAAACACTTTGTGACCACCAAAGACAAATATATTCTGGGATTGCATCGTATTCCTAAACCGGATGCTCCACCGGTATTCTTGATGCACGGTCTGATGGACAGTTCCGGAACATGGGTAATAATGGGCCCCGAAAATGCTCTTGGTAATTTTTGGTGCACTCATCTAGCATAGATAACAATAAAAATTAAACTTTGTCCCAACAGGTTATTATCTCTCCGACAATGGTTATGATGTATGGATGGGCAATGCTCGGGGCAACCGTTATTCCCGCAATCACACCGATTTGGACCCTGATAAAGATCCTGCATTCTGGACTTTCAGTTGGCATGAGATTGGATTCTATGATCTGCCCGCCATGATCGATTATGTCTTGCAACAGACGGGCTTTAAGAAGACCGGCTACTTTGGTCATTCCCAGGGCACTACTTCATTCTGGGTCCTATGCTCGATGCATCCCGAGTATAATGCAAAGATAACAATGATGCATGCCCTGGCACCGGTGGCTTTCATGAAACATATTAAAGCACCACTGCTGTCGCATGCCAAAAGTATTTTTGAAGTATCGGCAGATCGAATAAGTGAATTTATGCCAAGAACTGATGTCTTATGGAAGACCTGCTTCACCTCTATTATCACGCAGAGTACATGTCTTGAGGTCTTCTATCAACTAGTAGGAAAAGATGTCGATGGCACTAATATGGTAAGGTGAATAAATCTAAATTTAATCCCAGTTATTGAAGACAATACATTTTGCAGACCATGTTGCCAGTTGTATTTGGTCATGTACCTGCCGGTTGTAATCTCAAGCAATTCAAACACTATATACAATTGGTGGATAATGATCGCTTTTGTCAATTCGATTATGGACCTAAAGAGAATATGGAACATTATGGTTTAGCATCACCGCCCGACTATCCCTTGGAACAGGTTACTGCACCTGTGGGTCTTTATTACACTTATAACGATTATCTATCGAGTGAAGTGGATGTCCAACGTTTGGCAAAAATTCTACCCAATGTTGTGGAGGACTGTCTGTATCCAAATAAGAAATGGAATCATATGACTATGATGTGGGGTATTAATGCTCGAGAACTGGCTCACAAGGGGATGTTGGAGCTAATGAGGAATTATACATATGAATGAATAAATATATGTACATTTTGTTTCCGCATTGGTGAAACATTATAAATTAAAATTTGTTTATTGATAACGCTGTAGAACAAAATAAAAAGATTCTGGCAAGGGATTCTGATAGAGGGGGTAAAAAAAAGAATATACGTGTATTGGCGTTTTGAACGTTTACGTACTATGAAGGTCATTTTGAGGGGTCTTAATATTTCCCCCTTTTTCATATTCTTATAATGAATCGGCATAGGAAACCTTGAGATCTTTACGTTATATGTATAGGATATGTTCAGCATTATTATATAATGAATCGGCATAGGAAACCTTGAGATCTTTACGTTTTATGTATAGGATATGTCCAGCATTATTTCTAAAACACTATGAGGAAAATTGTTGTGAAACATTTTAAGCCTCTAGCTCCCCACATAAAGGTAATTTTTGGACCTATTTCAATAAATCTCGTAGCTAACTTGGAAGATGTTGGAATCCACCAACTTCTAAACTTTTTAAATCAATTAAATTCATTCAACGTTAGAGCCTACGTATGACTTATTTTTCCTTGCGTCCCTGTGGTAACACAACTGTATAGTCGAAGTGAGTCTGTTATACAGGCAGCCAGTCTTTACCTAACCTAGACCCATAGTTTATTAAACCGATCGGGATAGAATCTTTTTTGAGTATGTTTAGGTATGTCCATCTGCCTGTACATAGTATATATTATTTGTAGGTCTCAAATTTTAACCTATCTATACGAAAATTGACACAGATACATTTTTGGACTATGGACGAAGCCTTTTGGGCACATCGGTCCATATTTTGACATAGCCCTTGTATAACGGACCCTCCTGATTAGAATTCTTGACGCTATCCAGGACACGTTTTCGAGCCAATCATGCTGGAATACTTTATATTGCACTTAACCGTCCCTAATAAAAATTAAGCATATAGGTCCATGTTAGTATTGAGTCCAATGATTTCTGCAGGAGCTGTGGTGATGAGAAAGATGGATAAATTGAGCGCCTGCTTTGCTACTGTCCCCCATTAAGTAATCTACATTTGAATATTCTGGGTTGGGCCATTCTAGAAAGTCTAGCAGATGTTTCCGGTACAGATATTCGTACTATTGATAACTTTGTTTATCAAACAGGTTGGATTCGATGGGGGGCATCTGAGCCATCAGATTGTATCACTAGGACCCTAAATATATTGGTCTATGTGAGCTGGCTGTCACCCTAACATATACCTAAAACAACTCAACTGGGTAGATGACACTTCTCACAAGTGTTCACTACATAACCCCTCCTCCTCCTGCATACGAATGACAAATAGCACTTATTCTTTAATGCAATTATTCAGAGCTCCTACAACAAAGCACCTCTAATCAAATGTCATCAAAAGCATTCAAACAATTTTTCAAAAAAAAATATTCCTCCCATTTGAAATTGTGAAATTCTCTACAAAAGAATCTACTAAATCCTAATAATAGAGTTTTTCTTTTGCGTTCAATGCAAATCGCAAATCAATGAATGAATCCATGACTGAGTGAGTGACGGATTGGCAGGGCAGTCTGGATATGTCTGCATTTGTTTGGAACATTTTTATACAGCCATGTCGAGCAGACCAAGGCAGAGAAAATGTGAAAAAAGCCAATTTGATTTTTGTCAAATCACAGACTATTGGTGACAGCCACCAATAAAACTTAATATCTGTCCATCCTCCATTCGTCCGCCCGCCGGCACGCTTGTCTGGAAATCGGTCGATCGTTGGGTTTATTTGGGAACAGCCGCCGCCGCTGCCATCCCACCCAATTACAGGCAGCAGCAAGGAGTGAATGACTGATGATGTATCTGAGGCTGTATGCGACGGAACAGTTGGCGTCCAAATAGTATCTCAATAGATCACAGTCGGGGATATTGTCGTATTTAAAGTAATTTAATTTATTGTCCAAATATAACATAGAAACAAGCGGGTTAATGTATAGGTAAAAACTTTCAATCTCCCCATAAACGCTTTTCAAATCAGTTTATTTACTCTCTATCTGAAGTCACTCCTATCGGTCTTTATGTTTGTGATGTTTTAAAACGATTTATATCAAGATTAGATCAACATAATAATATGGTCATTAAATCAATTTTAAATGAACAGAAAAATTTTAGTTGGTCAAATACTAACTATATTTCTCCTATTGGTTTTATTAATGAACCCGCGCCAAATTTTAATGTTAATGATTGTGTACGGCATCCTTTTTATGACAAAGTTCTATCAGGAACTCATAGGGGATAAATCCAATTTCACGCCATTAATTTTATAAACACTTCCTACTATAAAAATTTTGTAATTTAAAATTATTTGTTATTTTCTTTTAATATCCTTATTTTGATTATTTTGTTTTGAGAACTTACTCTCTAATTTTTGTCCAGCCCCGGGAGCAAGGGCGCCAACACAGTCCATTTTTATACACAGTATTCAATCCATTTCATGAAAAAGCAAGGTGCTTATAACTATTATGTTAATTATAATAACACATTATAATCTTAAGTTATTTTCTAAAATTATTAATGTAGTTACTCCAATAAAAAATTTTATAAAAGGCTCAATAAATTAAACTAAACTAAACTAAGAAAAATCAAATAATGCTCACTATGCAGAAGAACAATAGTCTCAAAATGTGTAATATAAAACACTGGCCCTAAAAAAAGCATGAATATACATATACAATACTGTGGCTAAGAAGTGTAACGTAAAAATACTACAGAAGGTTCAAACAATGTGGCGACTAGCGAGAACTTATGTTTTCCCTTACGTCCCTGCGGACACAATGGACTGTATAGTCTAAGTGAGTCTGTACAGGCTGTCTGTCCACACACACATTTCATATGGTTGAAGATTTCTGTTGTTTGGATTTGACCTGTCAGTGATTCTTGTATCTTCTGATAGTACGACTTGTGGCTTTGATTTATGGTTTTGCCCATCATATATCTTCATACTTATTCGGGTTTCTATTTGTTGAATGTATAGTAGTGTTGGTGCGGTTCTAATTGTCCCGCTTATTCTTAAGTTTACTCGTAGTTTTTTTAATAGTTTTTACCGTTGATGCCGACTACGGCTCAATCAGGCTTATACTTTTTCAAGAATAAGCCTGATTAAGCCGTGTTATGCCTCAAATTAATGGGAATTATGAGGGCTACATATGCTGCAAATATCGCTTTCACATATAATCTTTTGTTTAGTAACAGTCGCAAAAATATAAGAAAAAAATAATTCTTTTTTAAAAACACTTTCCTGATACAAAAAAACCATAAAAAATAGAAAAAAAATGGAAACATTATTTTATCACATTTTTAAAAAGCCAGCATGGATAGATGTAAAATTTAGAACCATTTCGGAAATTCAAAAAAACCTTGTTTCATATTTTTTTCGTTTTTAAATGATGTTTCGCTATATGTGAGAGAGACATATAAGAGACATTCCACTTGCATTTTATTTTATGATGATTGATGTCAGACATTATAAAATTATAGAGAGGACGAGGTTTTATGGCCGTTCGTAACCCTCCATAAAACATGATATGCAATGTGTGAGATCCGCTCTGATAGAGGGTCATTCAACAATATTTGTGGTTGAAATATTGGGTGTCTACTTTCGAAGCAAACTATATGTCAGCTACAGGTACTGCAACTTATGAACCTTAAACCCGGAATTTATGAATGAAATTTCTTATTAATAAATAAGTGTAATTCAGCGCCTTAAAGAGATAAGTCGATTTTCTAAAAAATATTACAAAGTTATATTTTGAAGTATGAGTAAAAGGCAAAGAACTTTTCAATGTGTAAATGATCCCGACAATTTCTGCTACATCTGCGGAAAATATGTAATTAAAAAAATCGACGTGCGTTTAGTAAAATAATAGAAGAAATATATGTGTAATATATTGGTATACGAGTTAAAAATATGAACGAACCGTGGACACCTAGTATTTTGCGTAATTCGTGCCATGTAAATCTTACTCGATGGACTAGGGGAAGAATACGGCAAGTACTTTAAAATTAATGTATTACAATGTTTTGTGGAATAAAACGTTTTAATTTTATACTTCTCGTGCAATTTGGAATACCAATGATTTGGAGAAAACCATTCATTCACAATACGGACTGCTATTTTTGTCTAAGTTAATAGATTGGATTAGGAAGTGTCCAAGTATAGCTAACAGCCTAATAACGGAAACATCATCAAGTTCAACTGAGTACTCAACTCTGAGCGATTCAAGTTTGAGTCAGAAGTCATCGTATTTAACTCAGTTTCAACTCATTGATCTAGCGAGAGATTTGGAACTGACCAAAGATAAGGCAGAACTACTTGCATCTGGGATGAAACAGTACAATATTTTGACCCCAGATGTTAACCAATCATATTATAGAGTCCGTGATATACCTTACAAACAATTTTATACAACTGTGGATAACAGATTATAGAGTCCGTGATATACCTTACAAACAATTTTATACAACTGTGGATAACAGATGCTTTTGCAAGGACATTCCCGGATTGTTCGAGGAACTTAATCAAACATACAATGCAAAGGAATGGCGGTTACTTGTTGACAGCAGTAAAGAAAGTTTGAAAGCAGTACTTTTACACAACGGAAATCAGAAACCGTCGATTTGTTAGAAACATATTTTTTTATATTTATGTATATAACACATATGTATGTATTCTTCCAACTTATTTTTCGCTTTATGTATTCCAACAGGTGTAAATATGTCCCTCAAAATTTCTTGCATTCTCATTTAAACTTTTTCCCCGAGAATCTTGGCGACGTAAGTGACGAACATGGCGAAAGATTTCACCAAGAATTAAAGTCCATCGAGCGGCGTTACCAAGGGCATTGGAATAAAATAATGATGGGTGATTATATTTGATTCCAATCAACTCACAATTACTTCTAATGAAACTTTTTCATGTAAATAAACTCAAATTTACATAATATAAATAAAAGTAATAAATAAAATCGGTATTTAAACAGAAATTTAAAAAAAAAAGATTTTTTGAAATTCTCTTACTTCTACCAAAAGGGCTATACTTTCTACATTTATCCATAGATTTTTTTTCTATTTTTTATGTTTTTTTTTTTGTCTCAGGATTTTTTTTTTTGAAAAAAATCGACTTTTTCCAATTTGTTTAATGACTGTTACTAAACCACTGTTTCTAAGTGAAAGAGATATTTCCGACATTGGTAGCCCACATTAATAGCTTCAATATAAGTCGACTTGATCGGGCATATACTCCAAAAATTATAGTGCAAATACTATGGGTACCTTCGACGATAATAGTATTTTTAACACAATTTTTTTTAAAAAGTTTTGGTTTTGATTTTATACGAGTATAACAGTATGCCACAATCTATACAAAAAAAAATAATTTTTAAGTCTAGGACACAAAAAAAAAATTTTTTGTTGCGTAGTATTATTGGTCTCATGACGCTCATGTGAAGCTAGTGTGCCACGCTTGAGATAAGTCCCAATTTCGATAAACCTCCTGCGTATCGAAAGGTCAACATATGTGACCTTTGACAGCTTTGTCTTCTATGTGGTCCTTCCAGCTAAGTTCCTTACCTAAGATAACTCCTAAGGAATTTACCTTATTAAATAAAGCAGTGTAGTTGCTTTATTGTGGAACAGAGTTTCGTCAAATTGGGCGTTTTCGCCGTGGATAGACGAATCTACTTATGTTTTATCTGGGTTTAACTCTCTCAGTTGTGTCCAGTGTCATATTAAGTAGCTTCGCAGACCCTCGACCTTCGGTTGGAAGTACTACCCCATAGAAGGTATTGCCTGTTGGGCGTTTAGCGTCGTTGGCATAAACCATTGTGTACCATCGCACAGTAAAAGCGACTGCCAGCGCCCCCAAGAGCGCCCCCTTTGGAAATGGTAGCTTTCAACAAGGATTCCAAGGTCTATTCCGCAGGTACAGCTTCGAAAGCAAAGTTATATTAGAGTACACTTTACGGGCCTGTTTCTGTAACTTATTTTCGTTCGTCTACGGCGAACGATCAAAATTCTCTCAGCTATTACTTGAATTCTATAAAACGCAGGTTAGAAATATTTTACGAACAAGCTTTTTACATGATTTCCTACAGACACAACGAATTATAAACTTCTGCGATTTATAGATTTCTCGGAATAATTGAATGATTTTTGATCGTTCGCAGTAGACGAACGAAAAAAAGTTACAGAAACAGGCCCTACCTCTTTGTAGTAGTACCTAAAACATCTGCTATTCTAAGGGTCACAAAGCCCAGTTTGTTGGGCAACTCCACCTGGAACAAGTGATCTAAATAAAAATGAAAATAATCTCCCTTCAATGGAAACTTATCAAAAATTTAAAACTTTGTACATATATAATAACCTAACCCGCCACTGTGCCACACTACATTCGAGTACAGGTCCATTTAACAACTTACCAATATTTTCAATATTGACATAATATTTTTTTTATTTTTCCTTTGTGAACATTTCAAAATGTTCGTTTTCCAAAGTGAATACAAATAAATCGTCGGGAATATGAATATGTACAACAAACATGCAAACGTACTCAGTCGTACATTTGAAAATTGACGACATCCTCGATTCCTTTGTGGGAAGTTTTTGTGGGAGTAATGCCGCCATGAAAGACCAAAAAACTAAAGATTTTTGAGGGGTCTTGTGGAATATTCTCTCGTTTGACAAACTGTGAAAAATGCATAAAGTTCCGAAACATTGAATACGATTTCAGTTGTTTGCCCCCAGTGATGATTTGGAGGGAGAGGACCAGAGGACAGACCGCCTCAAGTTCTTGGATGGCAAAGGATGTAGAGGAAGCCAATGGAAACGTTTGGCTGGCCTGTACGAGGATAAAGTTAAATGAAATGAAACGTTTTACAAATGATTGGTAAAATTGAATTTAACATTGGTGAATTGGTTGAAAGTTTTCGCTCGTTTTCTCTTTTAAAAGTCTCGTATACTGCAATTTGTATTCACATTTCGATGGAAGGGAAATTTGACATGCAATTTGTAACACAAAAAAAGTCGAAATTGTTGGTACATCAGTGGAATGCCCGTATCATTGATAGGTAACACTAGTTTACAGTCATATTGCACTAACTTTGTGATCTGCTAACAAATTCACATTCTAGAAGTGTAGAAAGTCTGGAGAATATTAACCAAAAGAAGCAATTCTCTGGACGAGTCGACAGTTGAGGTCTTCCTCTAATCTACAGGCGTTGTTATATACCAAATACGACCAATGTGTTATTCTTCAAAACTTAAGTCGATCACTGAGCTCTTCAATACCATAACCATCTAAATCAGAGTCGATCAATGAGTTTTTCTTAAATACTAAAGTCGACCAATGAGGTCCTCCTCTGTAATAGATCGGACCACTGAGACCATTCTCTGTCCTACATGATTCGGCCTTCCAGCTTCACGCTATTGTAGCACCCCTCGTTTTCATTGAATAGGGAGAAAAGGTAATTCAACAGATTTACCACGAAAATATTTCGAACGATGCTCTGTTACATCGGCAGAACCCATTGGTGGTTTCAACCTGGCAACATCCTTTATTTTTCTTTTTTCCAATTGATTTTTTGATATGGTTCAACTTAGTCATTGTTTTTTGCAGAGAATGGGAAAATACAATCAGGCCTCCTTCGTGCCTCACCTACCCGGACAGAATCAATTATATTATCCACGACAAAGGTGGCTTCATTGCATGCAAACATTTTTATCTTAAAATTTAGAACATTACAGCAGTTTTAGTTGCTAAAAATTCGAGGCCGAAAACTGTAGAGTCGAACTCTCCATCTGTACTACTTTCAAATACTGACGGATTTTTTTATAAATGCCGAAAACTGGTATTTCCTTTATACTGAGTTCTTCAGCATACTGAGCTTAATGAGATCATTTTCTATACTTCTAGAGTCGACGCACGAAGTCATTTTGTATAATCTAGTCGGCCATCGAGGCCTTCTTCTATACAACAGTCGCCGAATGAGGTCTTTTTATTTTCTACAATATGCGCATCAGGTCTTCCTTTATACTCGAGTCGACCAATGAGATCTTTATATGGTCTTAATATGTATACACTAGAGTCGCGAATCAGATTTTTCCTCGACTCGACAACTGAGGTCATGGTCTACACCAGAGTCGAGGAATGAGGACGTTCGCTACACTTAAGTCGACCACTGAGGTCTTCCTCTATACAAGAGTCCACCTCAGCGGTCTTCCTCTATTCAAGAGTGGACGACTGAGACCATCATCTATACTAGAGTCGACGACTGAGACCTTCATATATACTAGAATGAGTTCTATAGCAGAATCGACTAATGCGGTGTGCTTCTATACTAGACGGACGAAGTAATTTTGTATAATCTAGTCGACCATCGAGGTCTTTCTATTTACTACAGTCGACGCATCAGGTCTCCCTTTTTTACTCGAGTCGACGACTTTTTTACCCGAGATCTTTATTTATACTCGAGCCGAACACTGAGGGATTATTCTACACTAGAGTCGACGAATGAGGTCTTCCTCTATATCAGAGCGGGTTTCCTCTCGACTCTAGGTCTTAATCTACACTAGAGCCGACGAATGAGATTTTTCTCTCGACTCGACCACTGAGATCATTATTTACACCAGAGTCGAGGAATGAGGACGTTTTGTATAATCTAGTCGACCATAGAGGTCTTCTTTACACTACAGTTGCCGAATGAGGTCTTCCTATTTTCTACAGTCGACGCATCAGGTCTTGCTTTATACTCGAATCGACGACTGAGATCTTTATTTGTACTCGAGCCCAACACTGAGGGATTATTCTACACTCGAGTCGACGAATAAGGTCTTCCTCTATAACAGAGTCGATGAATGTGACTTTCTTCTATACTAGAGTCGACGAATGTGGGTTTCCTCTCGACTCGTCCACTGAGGTCGTCATCTACACAAGAGTCGACGAATGAGATTTTCCTCTCGACTCGACAACTGAGGTCTTCATCTATACCAGAGTCGAGGAATGAGAACGTTCGCTATACTTATGTCGACCGCAGAGGTCTTCCTCTGTACGAGAGTCCACACTTATCCTTTATACACGAGTCGACACCAGAGGACTTCCTCTGTACTAGAGTCGACGAGTGAGACCTTCACCTATACTAGAGTCTACGAATCAGTTCTATAGCAGAATCGACGGATGTTGTGTCTTTCTGTACTATAGTCGACGAATGAGGTCTTCCTATTTAAAAGAGTCGGCGCATCAGAACTTCCTATATTTATTTATACTCGAGCCGTACACTGATGTCTTCATATATGCTAGAGTCGATGAATGAGGTCTTCATCTAGACGAGAGTGACCGAATGAGATCTTCCACTATATTCGACCACTGGGGTCTTAAGATACAACCATAATCTTCCTCTATACTAGAGTTGACAATTGTAGTCGATGAATTGTTTCATTCTATGCTTTGGTCGACCACTGATACCTTCATCTGATGTGTTCATCTATGTGTTCATCTATACCAACTTCAGTGGTAGGGCCGAGAGGTCTTCATCTGTACTAGAGTCGACGAATGAAGTTTTCCTCTCGTCTAGACTACTGAGTACATCATCTACACTGGAGTCGACCAATAATGAGAGATTTCTCTCCGATCACTGATATCTTCCTCTCCGACCATTGAGATCATCCTCTGAGGTTTTCATCTACACTAGAGTCGACGAATGAGGGTTTCTTCTCGAACCGACCGCTGAGCTTGTCATCTGTACTAGAGTCGACGAATGACGTCGTCATCTCGTGTCGACCACATAGGTCTTTCTGTATATTAGAGTCAAAGGATGACGTCTTTCTTTATACTGGAGTATACTACTGCACCCTTTATCTATAAGTAAGTCGACGAATGAGGTATTCCCCTATACTAAATATAGTCGACGAATAAGGTGTTCTTATATATTAGAGTCGAAGAATGAGGACTCCTCTAATTTCAAACCGATCAATGGGGTCTCCATCTAGAATCTTTATCTATACCAGAGTCGATAAATGAAATGTTCTACATTAGAGTCGACGAATAATGAATGGACATTATTCTACACTTTGTTCGACCACTGAAGTTTTCCTCTTTTCATGTGTCGATCACTACGATCTTCATTTTCTTCCTCTGAAGTCATCATCTCTACTAGCCTTAGCATGCCCAAGACCCACCTGGGTGGGATTTTCGTTCTTCAAACTTTGATAAGTGTGCAAGTTTGGTATTTTATATCGGTAAATTAGCATAGGCGTAGGATATAGGGGAGAAGTAGGAGGCACAAGTGGACACAAAATATGCGGTTAAATATAAGACCCACCCAGGTGGGTCTTGGACTACCACGTTCATTACTACCTTTGGACGTGCGAAGGCTAGAGTCTATTTTGTGTCTGAAGCAACGTTGTAGATATTGAATAGAAGAAAACATGCGGAACAAACCTACCCGAAAAAAGTACATACAGTGCCTTAAAAATCGCAGGAATGTCAATTTTTTACCACTTTTCCCCCATTTAGCTCCTTTTTTGCCCAATGACTGGATTACAAATCCGATTTTTTGGGCGCTCGATGCACTTTTATTTGGGTAGGTTTGTTCCGCATTTTTTTTCTCCTATTCAATATCTATTTGCTTCAGACACAAAAGAGATATTCCGTACCGTATACCGAGAAAGTGCCGTACCGTATAGAAAAAGTGCTACAAATCCACCTTGAGCAAAAAAATGGCCTTTATATTATTAATTGAGCCAACTTGACTAAACGAATGATGCAGAAGTTCTCATTTTTGGGGCTACTTTCACGTCCAATTCTCAGAATAGAGTCCCAAAACCTTTTTTTTACTGTGTTATAGTCGCCGAATCTGGGTTTTTTCTAATATCAAATCGACCACTGGGATCTTTATTTAGAATCTTTATCTATACCAGAGTTGACGAATGAAATTTTCTTCTACATCATAGTCAAAGATTGGGGTCAATGAATGGACATTATTCTATACTTTATTCGATTACTGAAGTTTTTCTCTGTACTAGGGCCGGTCACTGAGATCTTCCTCTGAAGTCATCATCTATACCATAGTCGATGAATGAGGCTTTCCTCTCGACCACAGAGGCCTTTACTACTTATACGAGTATACTAACGTCGACGAATGATGTGGTTCTATATATACTCGTGGCGACCATTGACGTCTTCTTCATAAACAACACCATTTAGTGTTGTTTATGAAGTTGAGTAGGTTCTTTAGAGAAACCTATTCTAGGTCTGTCATGATATTGAATGGCTTGTTCCCTAGATAGGACAACCTTAGCCCTTCCAGTCCTAGGCAATGAATAGTATAGCAGGTACTCAATAGTTTCCTTTTCGTCCACATTTTGGCAGTTCCTCCAGAAATCCTCATGTGGGATTTCCAAGCGTTCGGCCATCACGCCTGTGGCATAATGTCCCATGATAATTGCTGTAAGCTTTCTCAAGCATTCCCTAGAAAATTTTTAGAGTTGACTAGACCTTACTTGTGTTTTATCTTTGGGCAGAGTTTTATTATGAGTCTGATGTGCTCCCATCTGGACCCTGCTTCTATGCTGGACAGTTCGTCTGTGTGATATCCACGAACGGCAAAGACACATTCTCAGTCTCAGTACCACTCATTGTCTAAGAGCCTTTCCGGACATATACGTCCGCTTGTTCAGGGAGTTCAGGGAGAATTTAATAGGCATCGCGAGGCATTTTCTCAGATGTTGAGTTCTAAGGTGCTAGAGTGAACTCTCAACCCTTTTCTGGTATCCATCTTGGAACTGCATGTAAGATTGAGATCTCATTCTCTGTAATGACAGAGTCTAATGACCATTCCTCTCTGCTGTGTATTTTGTACATTTAAAGTTCAGGTATGGTTTATCAAGAAAACCGCTTTGGTCTAGCATTTGAGAGCCTCCCACATAGATTCTGATAATTGAGGAGGTTAGGTCTTTCATCGAATCTTATTTGTGTCGAGGAGTATGGCGCATATTTCTGCTTGGAAGACAGTACAGTAACTTGATAGTTTTTTTGAGATGCTAAGTTCTAAGGTACTACTTAAAGTGAACCTGGCTTTTTATCAACGAGGCTAGATAATCAGAGGCTTGCTCAAGAAACCCTTTTTGGTCTAGCTCCATAAGAATGGAACTATGTCCGTGTGTGCTATCAGGCCGATTTTGCCGCCCTGCTTCTGATTTGGGTGTCTAGTGGTTTAATATTGTGTAGAGTTTGTGGTGTTGATCTCTGGCCTTCCCCATTTCTTACCGAACATTTTGCTACAACTATTAAAAAATTACAGCACTTGGTGCTTGGAGCTTCTTGAAATATCGAATGGATATTCAAATTCGAGAAGGGGATTCATACATAAGTATGTATATCTGACACTCTTTAGGGAACTTCTGTTTCACATACACCAATGAAATTCGCTATTAACTGCAATCGCAGTGAAGCGAAAGTTTCATTTCTCCAACGGCAGAGGGGGCCGACAGTCGTTTCTATTGGTTATTTTTGTGACAGTGACAAGTGACAGAGTTTCTCCCACACACTCACACCCTCTCACACCAGCACCTGAGCAAATATATAAAGAAATATCAACAAATTCTGTCCGATGAAATGTTTTCATATAAACTCGTCGTCGTCGTACATTGGACATGTGGCAGAGGTTCAATATGACAGCCCTCCGATATGTAAGTTTTGTGGTAGGTTTCCTCGTGTTTCGAACACCCTCACCCTACCCGTTTGGATGGTGGGGGCGGTGCGCGATGTTGGTGGTGTGGGGTAAACGAAACGGCAAACAAACGTTAACAAAAAGAAAATGTTGTTAAAAAAGGACATTGACAAATAACTTAATTCGCTGTTGTCACCACATGTTGGAAATTGTGCATCAATTTTTCACAGCAATCCGGCACATTGGGACAGAATATCAAACAAATTGGATAAAAATTTAATTTAATTAAAGATATGTACATACGTGTGGTACATATACATAAGTGTAGAGATTGACACGAAAAATTAATTAATGGCCTAATTGTTTATCATATTGTATTGCAAAAAATTTATATAGATAGTGTCAAAAGCAACAACGCGAACGCCAACATTATGTATATATTTTAAGCATATTTCTGTTGTTTTCTGGAATAACAGAACATCTCAAAAAATCAAAATGTTCAGGAGGGCCAATTACTTTTTCTCTAGCCAAATGAAAGAATGCACAGAATAGGAGAAATTTCCGAAATCGAAAATTTCTGGCACAGGCGGTTATTGAGTAACCCAGCAAAGAAATATATAAGTATATGGAAGTTCTTGAAGAATCACATTTGAAAATTTCGCAAGGAAGAGATTTGAGCACTTTTTTTACATGGGCATTTCCAAGAGTCAGAACTTGGCAACATTTTGTAAGTTAATTTAACAAATAAGAAAGTTTCAGTCGGGTAAGCCGACTAAGGTATACCCTCACGTTGTGAGTAATGTAATATGGAATATTAAACGAATTATTCTTTCAATTTGTGTGGGAGGTACCAGAAGGTTGTTAACAAATACACCTATTTTTCGCTGAATAGTAGATACTTTAAATACATTGCACTGCGCCGAATTATAAGCGTTTATTTGCACTGGTATATTAAATTTTGGCCGTTTTTGTGGGTAAAAATGGCCGTTATGACCACGATAACGGCCATTTTTTACAGTTCTATAGACTCTATAAAAGCATTACACTGTAAAAAATTTCTAGTATTTTTATACACTGGTATTAATGCTATAAGCTGTCAACTTTTGGTGCAAAATGGTACCTTTGTGTGGGAGGTACCAAAAAGGGCGTGAATATAACACCCATTTTTCTCTGGACTGTAGGTACTATAAAAGCATTATACTGTACAAAATGTCAAGTATTTTTATACACTGATATTAATGTTATAAGCTGTTAACTTTTAACCGGAGATAGAAAAAAATATTAACACGTACCAAATTTTAAGTCAATCGGTTACTCCTTTCGAGAGTTATCGTGCGCACCAGCCAGCAGACAGACAGACGGACGGACATTTCTCATTCGACTTAAAATGAGCCGAATATCCGCCGCACATACTTAGGGTCTTAGATTACTCCTTCGATGTGTTACACATTTTTTTGGTAGCAAATGATATATACCCTCGTCACACTAAAGTGAGGGTATAAAAACTACATAGAATTCGAATTCCTTCATCATGAGCAGAATTTTAGAGGTTAAAAAGATCTATAAGAATATTTGTATCCAATCTTGTTCCAAACATTAATACGAGAAATATAAGAAACCAAATCTTATTCGGACGTAACAAAATATCCCCAAAATGTGTAGCGTCCGAACAAGGTGTGATTTGTTTAAATAATGCTTACTAATGATTGAAACAAGATCGCATAAAAGCTATTTTATAAGTCTCTTCAAGATCTACAATTTTACACGATAAAAAAATCGCTTCTGTTGTATACTGTCCCAAACATAGTCAGCATGAAATACACATACATATTATATGTTAGGGAGGATATTGTTCTAAACAAAACCAAGTTCCCATCCTAATATTTATACCCTACACCACACTGTGGTACATGGTATTATAACTTTGTGCATTTGTTTGTAACACCCAAAAGAAGAAGAAATAGACCCATCGTTTATTATACCGATCGACTTAGAATCACTTTCTGAGTTGATTTAGCTATGTCCGTCTGTCCGTCTGTCTGTCTGTCCGTCCGTCCGTCTGTCCGTCTGTATGTCTGTGCATGTATTCTTGTAATCAAAGTACAGGTCGCAATTATGGTCCGATCTCGACGAAACTTTACACATATCTTTATATGAATGAACAATGTTAAATTTGGAAGAAATCGGTTCAGATTTAGATATAGCCCCCAAATATATGTTAGCCCCGATTTGACATGTAAGCGCTGTAAAAACTTTATTTTATATCCGATCAGTGTGAAATTCGGCAGAAAGAGGTTTCTTATTACATGAAGGAATACTGCTAAATTTGGAGAAAATCGTTTTGGATTTAGATATAGCCCCCATATATATGTTACCCCCGATTAGACCTGTAAGCGCTGTAGAAATTGTATTTTATATCCGATCAGTGCAAAATTCGGCAGAAAAAGGTTTCTTATTACTCGAAGGAATTCTGCCAAATTTGGAGAAAATCGGTTCAGATTTAGATATAACTCCCATATATATGTTACCCCCAGATTTGAAATTCAAGCGCTGTAGAAACTGTATTTTATATCCGATCACAGCGAAATTCGGCAGAATAAGGTTTCTTATTATATGAAGGAATACTGCCAAATTCGGAGAAAATCGGTTCAGATTTAGATATAGCCCCCATATATATGTTACCCCCGATTTGACATCTAAGCGCTGTAGAGACTGTATTTTATATCCGATCAGTACGAAATTCGACAGAAAGAGGTTTCTATTTTAAATGAATGAGTATTCATGGAAAATCAATTCAGATTTATATATAACCTCCATATATATGTTCCTCTTGATTTGGTTACAAAGCGCTATAGAAGTTGTACTTTACTTCCGATCATTACAAAAGTCTCCAGAAAGATGTTTCTCAATTTAGGAATGAAAATTGATTAATTTAGCGATTATCGGTTCAGAATTAGGTATATCCACATATATATGTTCTTATCCATTTACCAATTATTCCAAATTATTATCGCAATCACCCTTATCGCATTGTTAGGGGGGTGTAGGGTATTATATAGTCGGCCCCGCCCGACTTTCTGCCTTTCCTTACTGGTTTTTATTTTAAACTAATATTTCCGAAACAAAAAATAATTTATATTTAAGAATTTTAGGAATGTATCAACGCCTTAATATAAAGGCACGTTTTCTGTTTTACAAGTCGACGACGAGTTTATATGAAGTAGAAACTGATTTTTTTTAGAAATTTTATATGTTTCTAAAATTAAATAAAAAATTTAATCGTAGAACCCCTTGTAACTATAGACTGGTCTGATGGATTGACAATTTATAAAAAAGATGGAATTGAAATATTTATAAAAAAAATTCGTGCTGTAAAACAAAGCTAATGCTGCTAATAAAGGGGTTTCCAACAAGAGGTGTTATTTTGGTATTCAAAGAAAAATGCCGTTTTTTGAGATAAATGATCGGATGTTTATTTCATAATAAAGAGGAAGGTATGCCGCTAATAATGAAAAACAACATCAGCCAAATGTCCACCACGACCACGCATACAGGACCATATCTTTTTCATGAAATTTTCCATAACCAAATCGCAAAGTGGCTGCCCTATGTCCTCACGAATTCTATCTTTGAGGTCTTGAATCGACGTTGGGCTGTTGGCGTAGACCTTATCTTTCACGTGGCCCCAAAGGAAGAAGTCGCAAGGTGTTAAATCACAAGATCTCGGTGGCCAATTGTGATCACCTCTTCGGGAGATAACACGGTCCGGAAACTTTTCCCGTAACAGAGCAATGGTTTCGTAGCTTGTGTCTTGTTGAAAGTACACGTTGTCCGGATCAATACAATCCAACTACGACCATAAAATATCATTAATCACCTCTCGATAGCGCAATCCATTCACCATAACTGTTGATCCAACCTCATTTTCGAAAAAGTAAGGTCCAATGACCCCGCCGGACCATAAACCGCACCAAACAGTCACACGTCGAGGATGGAGAGGTTTCTCAACAATAACTGTTGGGTTTTCCGAGCCCCAGATGCGACAATTTGCTTGTTGTAGTACCCACCGAGGTGGAAATGGGCCTCATTAGTCAAGATGATTTTTCGATGGATTTCCGTATCATTTTCATGCATTTCAAGAACGCAATCAGCAAAGACACGAAGTTGTTGATGATCGGCCGGCTTGAGTTATTGTGTTAACTGAACATTATGCAAGATACGGTGTAATAACGTTTGTGGAATGCCCAATTCCAAAGAACGGCGAGGAATGGACCATCCTGTTTTCTTCAACACTTTGGGTTACAGCAGCAATATTCTCCGATGTTCTTGAGCGACGTGAACGGGTTTTATTCTTCACATCACTAACTTGTCCCAACAGCTCGAATTTTTCCCCCAATTTCTGTATTGCGGTTCGACAAGGTGCTTCACGACGACCCAGAAATGCTTTAGTTTTGCGAACTGTGACTGTACTAGAATAACGAAATCCATGAAAGTTACTAGAGAATATAACTATAAATTGGTCTGATGGATTGACAAAAAGTGATAAATTGGAATATTTATAAAAAAATTCGTGATGTAAAACAAAAGCTAATACTGCTTAATGCTAAATTTTTAGCCATAAATTATAACACGAAGTCTAGTAAAAGCTAAATAAAATTTGAAAAATTTAGCAAAGTTGTAAAAATGTTTTCAAATAAAATATATCTCGTTATATAAAGTTGGAATATCTCAGAATGTGTAGATCGTAGAATAACAAAAATTTGGATCACATGTTAGCAGAGTTGCTATCTAAAACTTCAACAAAGATTGGCAGGATCGGATTAGAGGGTGTGGCAGAAGTGGGCTTAGTATTAGTTAAACATTTATTAGCTCAGATACTATTGAACGTAAAAGGAGGAATTTTGGATTGTAAGTTATTGAAGGCAATATTTGTACTTGTACTGGGCGGGGTAGAATAAGTGGGCGTGGCATTTTATAAAATTCGGATATCTCAGAATGTGTTGATCGTAGAATAACGGCATTCACGAAACACGTCTGTGGAGCTATTCGTGGCCGAACAGAAAATTGGGGATATCGTTAACGTGGCCATGACACCGCTCACATGCTTCCCTTACTGAAAATGAGATATCTGAAGAACCATTGCACTAATCGTCCTGAAATTTGGTTTGGGTGCGTTTCACATCACAGTGCGTGATTCTAGAGAGAATTGGCAATTTTAGAAAGGGGGGTGTGCGTGGCTCCATCTATACCACTCTATTATTGAGAACGAAAT
Source organism: Eudasyphora cyanicolor (assembly GCA_963930755.1). NCBI lineage: Eukaryota > Metazoa > Arthropoda > Insecta > Diptera > Muscidae > Eudasyphora > Eudasyphora cyanicolor. The sequence continues at coordinate 197,422,161 of OZ005737.1, read as the reverse complement.
ATGTCGAGAATACGCACTTAAGAGCAATATAGTGGAAATTACCATAACACATCAGCGGGCGAGACAACGCTACGACGCCTCTATTATTAAAAAAAGCATGTGAACCACTGCAGGAATCAGCTTGAAATTTGGCATGTATGCATTTGGGGCCGTTCAAGTATTACGTAAGCAGATTTATTGCAATTATTTACCCCCCTCCCCCTTGTCATCAAAAGTAAGCAAAGCTCTTATCCCCCCCCCCCCATGCTTACGTAAACATTGTTATATGCATTTTTCATTTAATGTATTCTATTTTTGTTATTCATTCATGAGCAGCAGTTAAAATTCTAGAAATAAGAAAATAGGCTTAGGATAGAGGACTTTAACGCACATAATATTCATTTAAACAAACTTTATTGATACGGTATTCAACATAGAGTAAAGTACAAATATTATAATCTTATTAAGTAATATTACGAACTAAACAAAATTCTTTTAAATTTTTGGTGTACATATTAATTCCAATTAACAGTCTTCAGTCCATGACACCCGAATCCATGATTCTAAGTTTTCGATGACATTGGATGTTTGCTGCTCAATGTTGTGTGTCTGCTCACTTTCATTCGATTTTGGAATGTCTACGTCGTTTTCATCGAGCCATTCAACATCTTGGTGCTCTAAATTTTGAATAATGCACATCAGTTCATTAGCACGACGAGCAGCCACTCTTAAAGGCCTAACTTTCATATCAGTGTGCGTGTTTACTTTTTTATGGATCTTCTCGATGTGACGATTTAGTGACTTGACGGAAGTATGATAAAGACCACACGTTTTGCATGTTCGACTTAATAGCTTCAATTTTACCGTCGGATAAAAATAATCGTATGGCATTTGTAGGAAATCTTTGAGTGAAGAATTTAAGCGTAGAGCTAAATTAACTGGAAGATTGAGAAATTGCCCTCCATCATCCAAAACCAAGTCATCAACTGTTTGTTTTACTTTTACTGGTGGTGGAAGAAACCTGTTGTCTAGTAATCTAAATAGGCCACTTCTTGGACGACAGCATTCTATGTTTCTACATTTTACAATTTGAAGTAAGTATTGGCTTTCACGCACATGTTCTGAATACCATTCAATATCTGGCAAATCAGGCAGATCATGTTCGCCCGGCCCAACATATTGTGCAGTAACATGATAGCCATCAATTTCCATTGAACTCCATATCTCAGCTAACACATTTCCTGCAAACTCGAAATTGGATCTTTCTAAATGTTCATTAATTGTAACACCACGTGCATCCAAATGTGACCCAAAATGGTCATGAGGCAATATCAAACCAGCCAGTTCCCGACTAAGAGGAGCCATTCTGCGCTCTACTCTGTTATACGCACTTCTGCCAGGAGCATTGGTAGCTAAAAACAATGCATCGAGATCATGTCGCTTTAAGTGTTTAATAGCAAACCCTATAACTTTTGTATAACGCGGATTTTCATCTGGCCCTCCATCAACCGTCATGATTACTACTGGTTTTACCAACCCATGGTCAGTTTTAGCTAATGCTTGAAACTCTTCAAGTTCGAGAAGCGTCTCGAAATCATGAGCATGAGTATTTGCAGTAGATGAACTATGCTTTCCACTTCGAATAGCGATGTATGTTGGTCCAGAATATCCAACGGCTTGCGGTTGTCCTAGCATACTGGAAGTGATTTTGATACCAGCATAAACTGATGGTATTAATTTATGCCGCTCAGCGATTACCCAGTCGTGATCAGGCAATTTGATTCTATATTCCATGTGCATTAGAAGAGGTGCTTGCTTATTTGCCGCAGTTACACCAATAGGGACCCGAGCTTTATCATCTTGAGATATGAAAAATACTTGATCAATACTTGTCATATGTGGAAAAAAGTAAAGAACTACTGCTGACGTAATCACCATCTCCAACACCCCTCCCCCCAATGTCATCAAAAATAAGCAAAGCAAAGACCCCCCACCCCCCTATAGTGCTTACGTAATACTTGAACGGCCCCTTTGAGGTCATGACTGGATCAGTGTTTAAGTATGTATGTAAACATTTAGTTCTTTTTAAGCGAGAATATCCATACGTTGAGAAAGTTAATTCGCATGAAAAAAGTAGTAGTCTTCTAATTTATCTACAACTATATGTCGAGATTATTATACGAGACACATCGCTTTTTTCTATTTCACTGATATGGAATTTGAGGCCTTCAAAATGCACCGGGTATTCGCTAAGATATAATACAGGGTTTTCCAACAAGAGGTGTTATTTTGAATCACCCGGTATTTCAGTAGCTGTCACTTTTGAAGCTTTTATTCTTTGACATTTGACAAGTAGAAACTACGCCATTACTAACCAGTAAGGAAAGGCAGAAAGTCGGGCGGGGCCGACTATATAATACCCTACACCTCCCTAACAATGCGATAAGGGTCATTGCGATAATAATTTGGAATAATTGGTAAATGGGTAAGAACATATATATATTGCTTAATTTAGCGATTATCCGATAATCCGATAATCGCGAAATTAAGCAATATTCGTTCCTAAATTGAGAAACATCTTTCTGGAGAATTTTGTAATGGTCGGAAGTAAAGTACAACTTCTATAGCGCTTTGTAACCAAATCAGGTGGAACCTATATATAGAGGTTATATGTACATCTGAATCGATTTTCCCCAAATACTCATTCATGTAAAATAGAAACCTCTTTCTGTCCAATTTCATAGTGATCGGATATAAAATACAGTCTCTACAGCGCTTAGATGTCAAATCGGGGCTAACATATATATGGGGGCTATATCTAAATCTGAACCGATTTTCGAATTTCGCTGTGATCGGATATAAAATACAGTTTCTACAGCGCTTGAATTTCAAATCGGGGTTAACATATATATGGGGGCCATATCTAAATCTGAACCGATTTTCTCCGAATTTGGCAGTATTCCTTCATGTAATAAGAAACCTCTTTCTGCCGAATTTCGTACTGATCGGATATAAAATACAGTTTCTACAGCGCTTACATGTCAAATCGGGGGTAACATATATATGGGGGCTATATCTAAATCTGAACCGATTTCCCCCAAATTTTGTATTGTCTCTAAGTGTATCACGAGACTACTCTCTGTCAATTAGTGTACAAATCGGTTCAAAAATGTTGCTAATACAGTGCATATATGCCAAATCGGAGGTACATATATACGGGAGCTATATGTAAATCTGAACCGATTTTAACCAAATTCAATAGGGATCGTCCTTGGGCCTAAAGAAAGATATGTGCCAAGTTTCGTTGAGATCGGACCATAATTGCGACCTTTACTTTGATTACAAGAATACATCTACAAACAGACGGACAGACAGACGGACATAGCTAAATCGACTCAGAAAGTGATTACAAGTCGATCGGTATAATAAACAATGGGTCTATCTCTTCTCCTTTTGGGTGTTACAAACAAATGCACAAATTCATAATACCCTGTACCACAGTGTGGTGTAGGGTATAAATATGTAAAAATATTGGTAACAACTCTAAAGGACCCTTGTAACATGAATTATTAAATAAAGAATACTACATATTAGTTATACTAATACTTTTTAAAATCGAATCTTGATGGTTTAAATATGTAAACATAAAAAATTTAACAAGTAAGAATATTTCAGTCGAGCAAAGCGACAAAGATGTAACCTTATTTTGTGAGTAATGTAATATGGAATGTTTTCAACGCAATAGCGACAGATAAACTATTACTAGGTTTGGAGTTGCAGAAGATTAGGATAAGTAGTGTATAAATTTTAAATAATTAATATTTCACTCAATTTTAATCATTTGTGCGGGAGGTACTAGAAGGAGTGGACCAATATTATCCATCCTTGAACTTTCCTGACAGAGGCGGTCCCAAAATGAGCCGAACTGACAATTAGATGGCGGTAATAGTTTAAAAAAAATTAATTTCGGAAAAGTCGTAACCTTCCAAGACACATGTTTTAATTTTCAAGGCGCCACGTTGTTTAGTTTTTGATCACTCAAAAGTAAACAATCTCAGCGAATTTGAAAACATGAAAACAATTGAGCACCGATATGTAATACAATAGTTTTAATTGAAAGGTTTCAGTCCAACCAATATTAAAACCGAGCTAGATTCTACTTTGGGGGCTCCTGCTCCTTCATTTACAACTGTAAATTATTGGGGGCAGAGTTTAAACGGGCCGTACGAGCTGCCAAGTCGAAAACTGTAGTGGTCTACTAATTTAGGTGTCCACGCCAGAAATGGTTGTCAAATCCTCATAATAGTATTGGATGACCGTCGGTTGAAGCTTCGTGAGCTGGCTGAAGTCATAGGCATTTCAAAAAGTGCTATACATCGCATACTAAAGGAAAATGATGATGAGAAAACTGTGCGCAAGATGGGTGCCGCGTTTGCTCACAATCAAGACAAATTCACTATTGCTTGGCCTCACAATCAAGACAGTGCAGGAGCTAGATAGTTCATAGTATAAACAAGATATCGAAGCAATTGAAAATTGCTGGAAAAGGAGCTGGGCAATTGAGCCGTGTTTCGCCTCAAATTAAAGGGAATTATTAGGGCTACATATGCTGCAAATATCGCTTTCACGTAGAATCTTTTGTTTAGTAACAGTCGTCAAAAATATGAGAAAACCAGTAAGGAAAGGCAGAAAGTCGGGCGGGGCCGACTATATAATACCCTACACCTCCCTTATAATGCGACAATAATAATTTGGAATAATTGGTAAATGGGTAGGAACATTTTATCTAATTCTGAACCGATAATCGCTAAATTAAGCAATATTCGTTCCTAAATTGAGAAACATATTTCTGGAAAATTTTAATGATCGGAAGTAAAGTACAACTTCTATAACGCTTTGATACTAAATTAGGAGGAACATATATGCGGATTTTATATATAAATCTGAACCGATTTTTCCTGAATACTCATTCATGTAAAAAGACATCTTTCTGTCGAATTTCGTACTGATCGGATATATAATACAATCTCTACAGCGCTTACATGTCGAATCGGGGGTAACATATATATGGGGCTATATCTAAATCTGAACCGATTTTCTCCGAATTTGGCAGTATTTCTTCATGTAGAAGGAAACCTCTTTTTGCCAAAGTTCGCACTGATCGGATATAAAATAACATTTTTACAGCGCTTACATGTGAAATCGGGGGTAACGTTTATATGGGGGCTATATCTAAATCTGAACCGATTTCTTCCAAATTTAACAGTGTTCATTCAAATAATAGGAAACCTCTTTCTGCCGAATTTCATACTGATCGGATATAAAATAACATTTTTACAGCGCTTACACTTCAAATCGGGGGTAACGTATATATGGGGCTATATCTAAATCTGAACCGATTTCCTCCAAATTTAACAGTGTTCATTCATATTATAAGCAACCTTTTCTGCCGAATTTCATACTGATCGGATATAAAATAACATTTTTACAGCGCTTACACTTCAAATCGGGGGTAACGTATATATGGGGGCTATATCTAAATCTGAACCGATTCCTTCCAAATTTAGCAGTGTTTATTCATATGATAAGAAACCTCTTTCTGCCGAATTTCAGACTGATCGGATATAAAATAAAGTTTTTACAGCGCTTACATGTCAAATCTGGGGTAACATATATATGGGGGCTATATCTAAATCTGAACCGATTTCAACCAAATTCAATAGGGATCGTCCTTGGGCCAAAGAAAACATATGTGTAAAGTTTCGTCGAGATCGGACCATAATTGCGACCTGTACTTTGATTACAAGAATACACGCACAGACAGACGGACAGACAGACAGACGGACAGACGGACATAGCTAAATCAACTCAGAAAGTAATTCTAAGTCGATCGGTATAATAAACGATGGGTCTATTTCTTCTCCTTTTGGGTGTTACAAACAAATGCACAAAGTTATAATACCTGTACCACAGTGTGGTGTAAGGTATAAAAATGGAACGATACACGATTCAACAACGCACTGAAATTATTAAAATTCGAAAAATCTAAAAATCATCGTAAAATCATCTTGACTGATGAGGCTCATTTCCAACTAGGTGGCTACGTCAACAATCAAAATTGTCGCGTCTGGGGCTCGGAAACCCCAAGAGTTATTGTTTAGAAGCCTCTTCATCCTCAACGTGTGACTGTTTGGTGCGGTTTATGGTGCGGCGGGGTCATTGGACCTTACTTTTTCGAAAATGAGGTTGGATCAACAGTTACGGTGAATGGATTGCGCTATCGAGGGATGATTAATGATTTTTTATGGTCAGAGTTGGATGGTATTGATCTGGACAACGTTTACTTTCAACAAGACGGCGCTACGTGCCACACAAGCTACGAAACCATTGCTCTGTTGCGGGAAAAGTTTCCGGACCGTGTTATCTCTCGAAGAGATGATCCCAATTGGCCACCGAGATCTTGTGATTTAACACCTTGCGACTTCTTCCTTTGGGGCCACGTGAAAGATAAGGTCTACGCCAACAGCCCAGCGTCGATTCTAGACCTCAAAGATAGAATTTGTTAGGCTATCGAGGACATAGGCAGCCACTTTGCGATTTGGAAAATTTCATGAAAAGGATATGGTCCTGTAAGCGTGGTCGTGGTGGCCATTTGGCTGACGTGTTTTTTATACCCTCACTTGAGTGTGATATATCATTTGCTACGGAAAAAAGTGTAACACATCGAAGGAGTGATCTAAGACCCTAAGTATGTTCGGAGGAAATCCGTTTTGGGTCATTTTAAGTCGAATGAGCAATGTCCGTCCGTCTGTCTGTCTGTCTGTCTGTCTGTCTGTCTGTCTGTCTGTCTGTGTGTCTGTCTGTCTGCTGGCTGGTGCGCACGATAACTCTCGAAAGGAGTAACCGATTGACTTCAAATTTGGTATGTGGTAATATTTTTTTCTATATCCGGCTTAGTTCGAAGATGGGCCATATTGGTCCATTCCTTCTAGTACCTCCCCCACAAAGGGTTAAAATGTTGTGAAATATTGATTCTTTAATAACTACTATACTACTTATTCTAATCTTCTGAAATTCCACACATAGTATTAGTTTATTAGTCGCTATCAACTCGAGAAAAATGGGCGAAGTTGCCACGTCCCTTTAGGTACCTCCCACACAAATGCACCGTTTTGCACCAAAAATTAACAGCTTATAACATTAATAACGGTGTATAAAAATACTTGAAATTTTGCACAGTGTTATGCTTTTATATTGCCTACAGTCCAGAGAAAAATGGGCGTTGTTCCCACGCCCCTTTTGGTACCTCCCATACAAAGGTACCATTTTGCACCAAAAGTTAACAGCTTATAACATTAATACAAGTGTATAATAATACTTGAAATTTTGTACAGTGTAATGTTTTTATAGTGCCTATAGTCCTGTGAAAAATGGGCGTTATCGCCAAGCCCCTTTTTATACCTCCCACACAAAATGGCCAAATCATACCACAATTTAATATCTCATAACGTTTATACCAGTGTACATTAACGCTTATAATTCGGCGCAGTGCAATGAATTTAAAGTATCTACTGTTCAGCGAAAAATAGGTGTATTTGTTAAACCACTTCTGGTAGCTCCCACACAAATTGACAGAATAATTCGTGTAATATTCTATATTACATTACTCACAAAGTGACACAAATTGACAGAATAATTCGTGTAATATTCAATATTACATTACTCACAAAGTGAGGGTATACCTTAGTCGGTTTACCCGACTGAAACTTTCTTACTTGTTATTATTAACGGCATACCATCCTCTTCATTATGAAATAAATATCCGATAATTTATCTCAAAAAACCTTTTATATGTCGAGATTATTATACGAAACACATCGCATATTTCTAAAGGGTCCGCCAAATAACTTTTTTTTGAAAATGCTATAAAAAAACTACTGACAACGCATTGGATGGTCAGTTGCTTCAACTCCTGAACCAATTGGACTTTGTATGGCGTCATACCAAGGTCTTTATGCAAAATTCGTCTCAATGATGTCTCCGAAATGTTCAATTGTTGAGAACGACGGTGAATTGATGTTGATGGCGCTTCACACACACTTTCTGCCACAACAGCAATATTCTCGGGTGTACGCACTGTTTTTATACCCTACACCGCACTGTGGTACAGGGTATTATGACTTTGTGCATTTGTTTGAAACACCCAAAAGGAGAAGAGATAGACCCATTGTTTATTACACCGATCGACTCAGAATCACTTTCTGAGTCGATTTTTTTGGCCCAAGGACGATCCCTATTGAAATTGGTTAAAATCGGTTCAGATTTGGATATAGTCCCCATATATATGTTTCACCCGATTTGACATGTTAGCGCTGTAGAAACCACATTTTACATCCGATCTTTATGAAATTCGGCAGAGAGAGTTTTATTATTACGTGAATAAACACTACCAAATTCGGAGAAAATCCGTTCAGATTTAGATATAGCCCCCTATATATGTTTCACCCGATTTGACATGTAAGCGCTGTAGGAACTGTATTTTAAATCAGATCAGTACGAAATTTGGCAGAGAGAGTTTTCTTATTACATGAATAAACACTGCCAAATTCGGGGAAAATCGGTTCAGATTTAGATATAGCCCCCATATATATGTTTCACCCGATTTAACATTTAAGCGCTGTAGAAATCGTGTTTTATATCCGATCAGTACGAAATTTAACAGAGAGAGTTTTCTTATTACATGAACAAATACTGCCAAATTCGGGGAAAATCGGTTCAGATTTAGATATAGCCCCATATATATGTTTCACCCGATTTGACATGTAAGCGCTGTAGAAATCGTGTTTTATATCCGATCAGTACGAAAATCGGCAGAGAGAGTTTGCTTATTACATGTATGAACACTGCCAAATACTTATCGCAATGCCCATTTTCTCCGCCCGCCCGACTTTCTCTCGTTCCTTACTGGTTTCCTTTTTACGCTTTGGTTTATCGATGAGGATGCCAGTTGCTTTCACTTTTTTCACAAGATAACGAACATACGAAACTGACGGTGCTTCTCTTCTTCCAAAATCCGTACACAATTTTCGCACACATTCTGCAACATTACCATGATTTTCAAAGTAATGTTGCAATATAAACATATTCGTTCAGCGGAAGGATAAAACTAATTATCTGTCCAATCAGACATGAGCTAAGTGTTACCATTCACGAAATAAGCACTAGGTGAAAAAAACGTTAAATTGCGGACCCTTTATTTCACTGAAATGATACTTGGGGGCTACTACAAACTGCACTTTAGATTGAAAAAAATAACCTTCGTGAAATGTGGCAACCTTCTAAAGCATATGTTTTAAGTCTCAAGGCGCCACTTTGTTTAGTTTTTCTTTTTGATCACTCAAAAGAAAACGAATTTGAAAATATGAAAAAAATTAATCACCGATATGTAATACAATACATTCAATTAAAAGGTCGCAGTCCAACGAATATTAAAACCGAGCTAGATTCTACTTTGAGGGAGTCTGCTCCTTCGTTTACAACTATAAAATATTGGGTGGCAGAGTTTAAACGGGGCCATACGAGCTGCCAAGACGAACACCGTAGTGGTCAACCAATTGAGGTGTACGCGCCAGAAACGGTTAAAAAATCCACAAAATGGTATTGAATGACCGTCGGTTGAAGGTTCGTGAGCTAGCTGAAGTCATATGCATTTCAAAAAGAGCATATTGACGAAAAATTTGATGATGACAAAGCTGTGCGCAAGATGGGTGCCGCGTTTGCTCACAATCGAGACAATGAACCAGTTCACACATCCACTATTGCAAAGGCCAAAATCAATGAATTAAAGATGGAATTGCTTCAGCACGCACCTTATTCGCCAGATTTAGTTCCCTCAGATTATTTTTTTTTCCAAACTTGAAAAATAGCTCGGCGGAAAAAAAATTGCCAGCAATGAAGAAAGTGGTGGAGGTTGCGGTGGATAGCTATTTTCACGAGCAAGACAGTTCTTACTATAAAAAGTGTATCGAGCTAAAAGAAGATTATGTTGAGAAATTCAAAAAAATTTCGCAAAATTGTTGTGTTTTCTTTTTTAGGTCGGCTAGTTTTGGGACCGTTCTCGTACAACAGATATAAGTGTACATATTTCGCCAAAAAAAATACAAAAAATCTAATTTGTTTGAAAATATAACTTTAAATGGTCATAACCTTTGTCTTAGTAGGTATATTGTCATATTGATGCAGAAAAGTGTAAGTGAAAGAAATTGGTATAAATACTGCTCTGATATTAACAAATACTAGGGCAGGGTCTGGGAAGAAAAAAGAAAAATTAAATTTTCATTTGCCGACATCTCGGGAACAAAAAGAAATTCTACGAAATGGAAGAAAAAACCAAAAGTTATAAGTGCTTGCACATTTTATGGCCCGCTTTGAGGCCCTTTATCTCTGCCCCTTAATATCATAGAGGGTCTAAATTTAATACATAAATCCTCTAATACCTCTTCTACAAGCTTGCCGAGTTTTGTCGCAATCGCTTGTGCCTACCTATTATCCCAATGTGCAAAGTTTTTGTCGCCTCATTTTTTTTTGGGGGGGGGGCACTCAATGGTTTCTCTGGTTGTTGTTTGGTTTCATGTCAATATGTCAATTCGTTATGTGTCCACAGCGGTATGGCCAGGAAGGACAATTAAAGTCAGAGAAATACACTGCAACGCTCAACGATGGCCAGAGCGACGACAGCGGCAAAGAGCATGACGAGGAGGCAATCGACCAGTCCGCATATGCACGTTTATTTGATGTCTCAACACACAACATATCTTTAAATATTTAAATTTATTATTGTGGTTTAATGAGGAATTCCTTCATGAACCGATATTTTATGCAAATTTGCTAAAGAATTTTCCTATGGTTTAATTGTAATTTATGGCACAAATAATTATAAACACAAATACACATACGCAATTTCATTACAATGTCCATAGAAACAATGTACAATTATATGTGTGTGTGTACATGTGCCCATGTGGCAATCTACTCTTGTTATTTGTGGTAACTCACATTTGACCTGGCATAATCGTAATATTCCGTCCAACAAATATACATACATTGTTACAGTGGTGTGTGTGTTTGTGATTGTATGTCTGTCCATGGTTTATTTTTCTTTTCGGGATGTTTGAGTAAATATTAGATCCTTGACAACAACTTTGCCAGGATAACAACCGGCATTTGGTTGCAGAACAATGCCAGTCTCATTACATTAAATATCCACTTAAGTTAATGTATACTCTAGCATTAACTACTCATGCCACAGATAATATTTTATTAGTACAGTTGCGAGACGTTTCGAATAAGAGCAAGAGAAGAAAAAGAGGTTTATTTAGGAGCGACCTCTACATGGGGATTTTATGAAAAGATAAACCGATACGGTCTGTAGCAACACAACACAAATCAGTAAAAAAAAAAATTAATGTCGGGCGGGGCCGACTATACAATACTTTCCGCCATTGTTTTCAAAGAAATATACGGAGAATAATTATTACTATGAACAATAGCAGGAGTATAATACATTTCTAAATTCCAGGTTTTTAAACAGGATGTGGCATTAATATTTTTTTGCGAAAAAAATTTAGATCTTTACAATTTTTTTCCGATGAAATAAAATATAAATTGTTGTGATTTTTCGACATAAAAACAACATATTAGAAGGAATTTTCTCAAAAATTTTTTAAAATACGATTTTTTATACCCTACACCACACTGTGGTACAGGGTATTATGACTTTGTGCATTTGTTTGTAACACCCAAAAGGAGAAGAGATAGATCGATTGTTTATTATACCGATCGACTTGTAATCACTTTCTTAGTCGATTTACTACACGCTGAAAAAAAATCGCTTCTGTAGTATATTGTCCCAAACATATTCGGCTTGAAATATACATATGTTTAGAGTACACTCCAAATATATAATATTTGACACACATAAATATTATATGTTTGGGAGAATATTGTTCTAAACAAAAATATGTTCCCATTCTAATATTTCTTTATTTGGAACTAGTATTTCCGAAACAATGATTAATTTGTATTTAATTATTTTGGCAATGCCTTGATTTAAAGACAAGTTTTCTGTTTTTCAGGTGCTCAAAGATAATTTTTTTTATAAATTTTAAATGTTTTTAAAATTTAATTAAAACTTAAATCGTATAATCTTTCGTGAATATAAATTGCATTGATGGATTGACAAAAAGTGATGAATTGGAATATTTATAAATTAAAAGAAATTTTTAGCTATAAAGTTTAAAACGAAAACTAGGAAAAACTAACTAAAATTCGAAAAAATCAGCAAAGTTTTAAAAATTTTTTGTAAATAAAATATGTTTGGAAAACTTCTTAAACAATAACTTTGTTTGTGGGTACAAACATATTTTATTTGTGAAAGTCAGTTAGCAAATATAATATGTTCTAATATATTAATATATGCGTTCCAAACAAGATTTCTTGATTCTCAAATAAAATTTATTTGTTAACAAATATATACAAATATATAACAAATAGTATTTGAAAAAATCGCTTCCAAATATATTTTCTTTCAATTCAAACATATCAAAAATGACGATTTTCCCCCGCGTAGCTATGTTCGTCTGTCTGTCCGACTGTCTGTCCGTCTGTCTGTAGATGTATTCTTGTAATCAAAGTACAGGTCGCAATTATGGCCCGATCTTGACGAAACTTTACATATATATTTTTTTTTTGACCCAAGGACGATCCCTATTTAATTTGGTTAAAATTGGTTCAGATTTGGATATAGCCCCCATATATATGTTAGCCCCGATTTGACATGTAAGCGCTGTAAAAACTTTATTTTATATCCGATCAGTATGAAATTCAGCAGAAAGAGGTCTCTTATTATATGAATGAACACTGTTAAATTTGGAAGAAATCGGTTCAGATTTAGATATAGCCCCCATATATACGTTACCCCCGATTTCACATGTAAGGTTTCTTATTACACGAAGGAATACTGCCAAATTCGGAGAAAATCGGTTCAGATTTAGATATAGCCCCCATATATATGTTACCCCCGATTTTACATGTAAGCGCTGTAAAAAGTGTATTTTTAATCCGATCAGTACGAAATTCGGCTGAAAGAGGTTTCTTATTACATGAATTAATACAGCCAAATTTGAGGGAAATTGGTTGAGATTTAGATATAGCCCACATATATATGTTACCCCTCATTTTAACATGTAAGCGCTGTAGAACTGTATTTTAAATCCGATCAGTATAAAAAATTGTCAGAAGAGGTTTCTCATTACATGAATTAACACTGCCAAATTTGAGGGCAATCAGTTCAGATTTAGATATAGCCCCCATATATGTTACCCCCGATTTGACATGTAAGTGCTGTAGAGACTGTATTTTATATCCGGTCAGTACGAAATTTGACAGAAAGAAGTTTCTTTTTCAACGAATGAGTATTCAAGGAAAATCCGTTCAGATTTATATATAACCTCCATATACAGGGTCTCCCATATTGCCTGCGGACAAGCCTCGTCGATTGGAATGGGCCCAAAAAAAACATGGGTCCGTCGAATATGGGCAACCCTGTATATGTTCCTCCTGATTTGGTACCAAAGCGCTATATAAGTTGTACTTTACTTCCGGTCAAAATTTTCCAGAAAGATGTTCCTAATTTTTTTATATAAGCGCTATTTTAGAGACCTGAAAGGCTTCAGCGGAAATGAAAATTAAAACATTACTTAAACCAACTATTCCAATGTAGTACCAATTATTCCAAGGTAGTACCTACCTAACATACCCTGCATATATTACATATATTGTGTACGACCAAAAATCGGACTATTTATTGTGTTAAGGCTAATAATAACCACAGTAAATGCAAATATGTGGAATATTATTATTAGTTCAATTTCTAATTCCACACATTATATTAAACTCCTCTTTGGAATAAGCCTTGACGTGGCGGGGGAGCTAAGTACTTTCGTAAAAGAAAGGAAACTAATTATTCCAACTATTCAAAAAGAAATTCTTAATGTACATTGCAGAGGTGGTGTAGGGTATTATATAGTCGGTCCCGCCCGACTTTAACCTTTCCTTACTGGTTTATTTTTAAGAATTATGTCAACTATCAGGCGCAAAAAAAGTATGGGTTTGTTCTACAAGTTAAATGAGATGGTTTTTGGAATAACACCTAAAAAACGTTTAAACCTAATAATTTGAACTTACATAACGGGTGATCTAAGTAGAGATACTTTTTCAATAGCATTTTTTGACAGATCACGTGTGAGTCGTGTCATGTTTTAGCCCTCGTTAAGAGCTATCTTTTTGCCATTGACCGATTCCCGATCCGACGTACCAGAATCATCGGTCCATATTTCTTCACAAATGATGCCGGCGAGAACGTAACGTTATCGTACCATGACCGGTTGACTATTTGATGCCTGAAATTGAAGCTCGTGATCTCAGCGACATTTGGTTTCAACAATGACGGCGTCACTTCCCACACATCGCATCAATCAATGGATTTATTGAGAGAACAGTGAGCAGATAATTTCACGTTTTGGGCCGGTCGATTGGCCACCAAGATCGTGTGATATCACACCGTTAGACTTTTTCCTGTGGGCCTTGGAGCAAAACATCACGCGTGTCATTCGCCAGTTACCAGTCGAAATTCTCGAACGAGTCATCGAAAATTGGACTCAACGGATGGACCATCTGAGACGTAGCCGTGGCCAACATTTGATAGACATAATCTTTCAAATGATAATAAACATTCCCCATTCAATTTTAATTTTCTAGATACGACATAAGAAGATGCAAATTATTGTCAGTTCTGACGGGACATTGCCTGATCGGCGAACACGCCAAGAGAAGCTGTGGAGATGAGGATGAAGTGAATAGCATTAAGCGTCTGCTTTGTTACTGTCCCGCATTGAGTTAATGGCGTCTGGATATACTAGCGTCTGACAGATCTGCCGATACCGTTATTCGTATAATTTATAAATTTGTGTATCAAAAATCCTAAAAATTAAAAAATCCTAAAAATTGATGGAATTTGAAATTTAAATATGCAATTTTGGTTTTTACGGAAATAACAATACCTCTTGAGCGGCCGAACCAATTTTTACAAAGTCTACGTCGTTTTAAAGAGAACAAAACAGGCACTATGTCATTTACAATAAATTCTCTTTCAAAACAAAGACTAATAAGTAGAGATTTATTGAACCGATTTACACCAAAAATTACACCGACATTACACCAAAAATTCCATAACTTTTCTTGTTTGTGTCTAATTGCAAATATCTGAAAGGGCCATCTTTGTCTGAGAATGTCATTCGTGGAACTTTATCGGCTAAGCCAATTGTTGAAATTTGATCGGCACAGTCGATCAACCGCCGCCGCCTATAATTTTGGTCGGCTTCATTGCCTCCTGCGAGTGCTCTTATTTAAATTTCTCGCACTGTTCTTTAAAGCATTAATAACATTTACAAGGGCTTAAGTTTGAGTTTAAACCCTCTCCTGGTTGCCATATAAACATAAGAATGGTCCAACAGTTGAGAGGATGAAGCTGCTGTTGTTGCTGCTGATGATGATGTTGATGTACTATTTAGTGTATGCCTTTGCCACTCTCGGTGCGTATTTATATTTACAAATGTCCTCCACTCTATGAATATGCTCAATGATTGCCACAAAGTCTTGCAACATTTTAAAGATGCGAGACGAGTCCCTATGTTTACACATTAAAATAAATTTCATCCACTTTAAAGCTATAATAAAGGATTCGAATGTAAAATATAGTCACTTCATTCTATGTACGAGAATATGTAATCGACGGGTTGTGCGACGAGTGGCAACTATTACGACGATTGGGGCAGGCAGGCAGGATTGCAACACAAATGATCAACGTTGTCCATGGCAATGGAAAAGGCTCTGTCGTATTTACTTAAGTGTGGCTTATTTGAGGTGAATGTGTGTGTGTGTTCGAAATGTGTACGTGTGTGTGTGAACTCTCTGTCCCAGAGGCGGAATGCATGAGCTATAAGGCCTTATATCAGGCCTTCTTAGACATGACGGAGGCCTTCCCGACACATTACCTGTTCCTTTCCATTTAACGTTGCGTGAGATTGGGAGGCAAGGCCTTCCTTTCCATTTCCCTACAAGAATGCCTCCAGAAGGCCTTCATAGATAAGGGATAACGCATGACAGAAAAAATCAGGCCTTCCGGAAGGACTATAAAAGAAGGTCTGCTGAAGGCTAATTTAAATAATGCATACATCATGTCTGAAAAAATCAGGCCAGAATTAAAAAAATGATATTAATATTAATTTTTTTAGTAACTATTATTTTTTATTTTGATATTTCTTTTATTTGCATAACACACAAAAAAATAATTTAATTGAACTTAAAAAGTATAAACCAAAAAAAAACAACAAAATAATTCAATTCAATAAATAACCTAAAATCTTTTATTATTTAAAACCTTTAAAACACCCGAACCGATGAATGCAAGATCAGAAACTGATAACAACTGATAGCGTTTTATGAAAACTGTTTTTGGTTTTGTTTTTTCTTGCTTTTTTCATCCCCCTCTCTAAGCACAAGTTCTTGTTGTTGTGTGTACGAAACTAAAGTGATAGAATTTAACAAGATGATTCGTCCCGCGGCGATTGTTTTTTTTTTGCTTGTTTTAAGACAGATTTGTTTGTAATTATGTATCACAATTAAAAAATTAATATTGATTGATAAGTGCAAAAAAGTAAAAAAAAACTATTTCCGCGTTTGCAAAATCATTTCTCCTCGTTCGTAACTCAAGAAAATTTAAACAAGCGCGACGAACCGCCTTGTTAATTTGCATTACCTTCACATTACGTTGGAATTTGTATAACGGCATACTTCGTTTTGTTGTTGCTGCTCTTTCATTTGTGGTATTTAAGCACGATGGACTACGAACCACTCGCTTTTGCATTCCCTCTGCCTTCGTTTTAGAAGGCCTTCTTCAGGCTATCAAAAAGGAAGATTATAGGTATGTTGAGATTTACATAGCGTTTATTGTTTTTGCTCTTTCATTTGATAAGGACGATCGACGATGAACCACTCTCTCTTACATTCCCTCTGTCTTCGCTTTAGAAGGCATTCTTCAGGCTATCCAAAAGGAAGATTCTTTGGGATTTGGATAACGTTTTTTTGTTGTTTTTCCATTTGTTGTATTTGTTATGAACGCTGGACTACGAACCACACGCTCTCACATTCCCTCTCCATTCTTTTAGAAGTCCTGTATCATGCTTGATATTGGCATGCCTTCAACTGATCAATAATCATGCATTTGGCAGGCCTTACATAGGGAAGTCCTTGCCGAATAAGGCCTTCCGCATGTCTTATATATGGAAGGCCTCGCAATTTCCGCCGCTGGGGTCCTTCCCGCCTTTTGACACAGTTGGTTATGTGATTCAAGATGTTTTGTGAAAATATGTCTCTACAGTACGCTTTTGATGTGTACTTACGCTGTACACACTTATTCAAATATTCACTTTGTTATTTGTTTGTATCTTTATGTCTATATTGAGGTGTGTCTGTGTGTGTATACGTTTGTGTGTGTTGGTGGTATCTGATGAGGCTTAGCTTTGCGTTATGAAGACGGTATGAGAATAATGTCACATTTTTTCTTATTTGTTCTTTAAAACGAGAAAGAAGTTCTTCAGTTTTAAGAAATGTATCGTTGTTTTTAACAAAATATATTTTTCTTTAAAACAAGGACAAGTTGTTTATACCATTCACCACTTGTGGTACAGGGCATTATACGAGAAAGTTTTTTTAGGGGCCAGATTTGTGTAGCACTTAAAAATAATAAAGTATATAGACCGAATCAGAATCAATAGCAGATTCGATTTCTGCCAGTCCATGTTTAGTTCATGGCAAAATGCAGTTCACATTTTCACTCCAATATGTATGAAATCTCTTGCTTGCATTTGGGACGAAGCCTAATGAAATTTTTCAAAATCGGTATACAACTATATACAGAGTTTTCCAACAAGAGGTGTTATTTTGAATCACCCGGTATTTCGGTAGCTGTCACTTTTGAAGCTTTTATTCTTTGACATTTGACAAGTAGAAACTACGCCATTACTAAAAATGGAACGACACACTATTCAACAACGCATTGAAATTATTAAAAATCGAAAATCATCGAAAAATCATTTTGACTGATGAGGCCCATTTCCACCTCGGTGGTTACGTCAACAAGCAAAATTGTCGCATCTGGGGCTCCGAAAACCCAAGAGTTATTGTTGAGAAGCCTCTCCATCCTCAATGTGTGACTGTTTGGTGCGGTTTATGATCCGGCGGGGTCATTGGACCTGAAAATGAGGTTGGATCAACAGTTACGGTGAATGGATTGCGCTATGGAGAGATGATTAATGATTTTTTATGGTCGGAGTTGATCTGGACAACGTTTACTTTCAGCATTGCTCTGTTACGGGAAAAGTTTCCGGACCGTGTTATCTCTCGAAGAGGTGATCACAATTTGCCACCGAGATCTTGTGATTTAACACCTTGGGACTTCTTCCTTTGGGGCCACGTGAAAGATAAGGTCTACGCCAACAGCCCAGCGTCGATTCAAGACCTCAAAGATACAATTCGTGAGGCTATCGAGGACATAGGGCAGCCACTTTGCAATTTGGTTATGGACAATTTCATGAAAAGGATGCGGTCCTGTAAGCGTGGTCGTGGTGGCCATTTGGCTGATGTTGTTTTTCATTAATAACGGCATACCTTCCTCTTTATTATTAAATAAACATCCGATCATTAATCTCAAAAATGGCATCATTCTTCTTTTAATACCAAAATAACACCTCTTGTTGGAAAACCCTTTACAAGCATAAGTTTTCAGCAGAACTTTTATATCAAAAAAAAAGTTTTTTGACATTGCAACCCAATATACATACCAAATATCATAAAAATGTCCAGATTTAGCCCTTATATAAGTATTGCCTAAGAAACTATCCAAAATTAACATCAGCAATTTGACAAAGCGTTTAACAAAGTATCCAAAATCCTAAATAGTTTCCAAAACCCAGTGAGGAAAGAATAAAATCGGGCGGGGTCAACTGTTTAATAAAAGACGAAAGGATTTTTTTATTATTCTGAAATGTAGAAAAAAGAGACATTCTTTTTTCAGCATTTTAGGATGTTGCTGTAGGATGTCTTTAAGAGTACTCGGAAACTTCCTTCTAATAGCTATTGCCTCGTCACCTGCATAGCCCATAACATTCATACTCATCGGCTCCACAAAAATCAGAATATTGTTCATCGAAAGATTGCATATCAGAGAAGAAATAATACAATCTTGGTTCGTTCCCCTGTTGACAAATCTATGATGGTCTGCTGATCCTAATGAACCTACGAATACTACTATCAACCCCAGGGTTGCTTGAACTATAATAACGACTTGATTTGTGCTATTGAAGGCTCCCTAATAATGTTACCATAGTATATTCCTTAACAGACAGATCCTTCACTAAAGCTGACTATATCTAACAGGGCGGTTTCGGTGGACTTGCCCATGCTGTCGGATTGCTGTTGATAGGCCTGTGATCAAGTGTACTCGTAAGGTAACTACCTAGTAATCTCTCCAGGGTTTTCAGGAGAAATATAAATACTTACATTTCAGCATGATCGGTTAAAAACTGAATCCACATAAAG
Source organism: Eudasyphora cyanicolor (assembly GCA_963930755.1). Lineage (NCBI taxonomy): Eukaryota > Metazoa > Arthropoda > Insecta > Diptera > Muscidae > Eudasyphora > Eudasyphora cyanicolor. The sequence continues at coordinate 197,402,466 of OZ005737.1, read as the reverse complement.
TGCCAAGAAGTCTAATCGGAAGCTACCTTTACATGGGGGCTATATCAAAACATGGATCCATCGCTCTAGTCCATGAAATGCTTCTGTAAAAATTTTCCAAAAGATCGCTTCACATATGAAGCATTATTTGTCAGGAAGCCAGCTTTTTTTGGTAATGTTTTCCGATTTGAATGAAATTTGGTGGACATGTTGGCGTATGCCTAAATAGTATTAATCTAAAATATGACGACATTCTGGTGACCTCAACTGCAGTTGTATGCATTTTAATTTTGTCGATTTTAATAAATATGCCCCTATTCTTTGCCTTTGGTGAACCACGTGCGGTATGTAAAAAATGTTTCTTAAGGATTTGTTTATGGGCATTTCAATGGTGGTAATCATTTCTTGCAGAGACGTTATTTTGACATTGAAATTCAAGGTCAAACTTTTCATTTGCGAATATCAAAAAAGCATGGTCAAGCGATTTTACTCAAAATTTTTCAGAAGAATGCTATTATAGCATACTAACGTTGGACAAACTTTTGGAGAGGGGTTTTTCCTAATTTCCGCGATATTCCAATTTTAACAGAAACACCTTAAAATTGTTCTGTAATAAAACGAGGAGAGTGATCGATTACAACGTGTAAATGTATTTTTAATATATTTTATTATAATAGTTTGATATGCATAAACAGCAACAGTATTGTGCCTCAAGTCATCAGATATTATGACCATGCTCTTATGCTTTACCTTTTCATCTTTCCGATACTACATAACAATCGTGAATACTGTCGCATGATTGTATTTCCAATGGAATGATTGTATTGACTTTTGTTTTTTGAAAGCAAAATCGAACGTTAACAAATTTTCCCTCAGATAACTCTTCTTTCAATTTATTAAAGAAATGTGATTGCTGTCTTGAAATAAAATCATGTACTTTTAATTTATCCAATCTTTCACAAAAATCTGCAACAAAGGAATCAACATCGTATACAACCGTTTCCAGTGTGCACCTGTTTGTTTGTTGCCATAAATCGAACTTCACTTCCGATACACAATTTTTATCAAAAATATTTATTAAATATTCCTTTATTTCCATCATATCTGGGCAAGTGTTACATCTCCTTAGATAACATTCTATTTTGGGTTCTTTGCACATAGTCACATTTAAGCAATCTTTATAATTTGATAATGATATTTTTTCGGAGTTTGTTATCTTTATAATATTTGCACCGTGAATCGTTAGGTTTATATTTTCGTGATTTAAAAAAATACACACGGTATGAGTTCGGCTACTGCCTGCTAAGACGCAGTGTTTAGGTCGAAGTTGTGCAAATTTTGAGAAGCCGATTTTCATATTCTTATTTTCTTCTTTAAACTGTGTGTACAACTCGTTCAAATTACAAAGTAGAAGTATATTTGAAAAATGTTTTCTCCCTCCATGAATCTGTTTGACTGAGACATAATCTTGAATTCCGGGCATCAGTCGGCTTATGTCATCTTGTTCATAAAAATTTTGGACAGCTGATTCAATATCTGAACTTAGGGTTTTACCTCTTTTCTTATCAGGAAACGAAAGGATTCCTTTTTCGGAAACAAATTTAATGGCCTGTTTAGCTTCACTGTCAGTAGCTCCAAATTCTCTTTTCAGTTGTATCCGACCCCATGATTTTGGCGAAAGAGTAAGTATCATAACTTTCTCGTTGAAATTTTTAGAATTTCGGAATTTATCTTTTAATTTTTCAATTACTTCAAAGCCAGCTTCGTGGTAACGGTTGTTGCACTCATTGCTGCAGCTTTCGTCGTCTGAGCTTACCGAAGGACACTCAGATGACATATTTTCTCCTTCGTCGCTACTGTTGATATCACGCGAAGCTTGCCTTTTCTGGCGATCAGCACGATCACAAAGATAGAAGCTTCCCTTACATAGTTGCATTCTACACCCAAAGCAAATCTTAGCGTTTTCTGAAATATTTGGGAATACGGAACGGTATTTAGGTGGAACTTTACGCAAACCCATATCGTGTGATTTCCTTGGAAACGGCTCAAAATATTTACAACTGTTTAATAGTTTAACCTTTCTTTTCACAGAACGTTGTGGCATTTTTGCACAATTCTTATACGTAATTTATTATACGAACAATTAAACAACCCTTCTGTTTTAGCTGAAGAACCGGGTGCTGAAAATTACTTTAATTTCGGCATGTCAAACAACGTAAATGTAAAACTAGCGATCACTATTCTCGTTTTATTACAGAACAAATTCAATGTGATTCTGTTGAAATTAGAATACTGCGGAAACTAGGAAAAACTCCTCTCCAAAAGTTTGTCCAACTTTAGTATGCTATAATAGCATTCTTCTGGAAAATTTTGAGTAAAGTCGCTTGACCACGCTTTTTTGATATTCGCAAATGAATAGTTTAACCTTGAATTTCAATGTCAAAGTAATGTCTCTGCAAAAAATGATTACCACTATTGAAAAGCCCATAAACAAATCCTTAAGAAACATTTATTACATACCGCACGTGGTTCACCAAATTTGACATAAAAGGCAAAGAATAGGGGCATATTTATTAAAATCGACAAAATTAAAATGCATACAACTGCAGTTGCGGTCACCAGAATGCCGCCAAATTTTAGATTAATACTATTTAGGTATACGCCAACATGTCCACCAAATTTCATTCGAATCGGAAAACATTACCAAAAAAACTGGCTTCCTGACAAATAATGCTTCACATGAGTCATTCCATGCCAATCGGGACGATTTTTGACATCACTGTGTTTCATTTCTTCGAAATTTTGTGTATGCATTATTTACCTAAAAATATCTTATACGTAGTTCAAGAAAAAATTTTAAAAAAATGTCTTTAAGAGTTATGAGCAATTTAAAGTTGACAAAATTACGCATTTTTCTAAAAGGTGTGTTCATTCTTCAGCGTGTGTCTCCTGAAATACTTGACCGATTTTAATGTGCTATACCTTGTTTTGAAGGTAATTTCAACTACTACAACAAACTTAGAGTAAGCACAGCAACAAATATACACATTTTTAATCTTTTATACTTTCTATTGCGGTTTTCAAAATGATTACACCCTTCGATTTGTTTGAAATTTTAATGTCGTGTTCTTAGATGTCTTTATTAGATACTGTATGAATTTGGAAGTGGTGAATTTATGGGAACTATTTTTTATGATTTTTTATAAAATAAACATTTGCATAATTTCTGGGAATATGCTTTAAATAATTAACAGAATGATAGTTTTAAGCCGTTTGTTTATTAATATAACAATAACAACAACAAATATTATTAATTTAGCAAAATTATTTGCAGAATCAGCGATGGCTTAATATTTAAACAACAAAACTCATTAAACAATAGCCAGAGTCAAAAGATAAGAAAGTTGTTAAATTATACTCTGAGATGAATTTTTTTTTAAAATCACAGGTTGCTGTGATATATCACTTTTTGATATAGAAAAAAATGCAATAACTTTGTTAGTCCGTTTTTCACATTCAATTCGACAATCCAACAAAAAAAGAACAAAGCAATAATAAAGCAAAAGTAATTTCTTGAACTCAAAACTACCACGCATACATTCCATTGTCCGATAAAAAAATTAGAGTTCAGACAACATCAACTTCCGAAAAGTACTGTGTTAAGACGGTGTACATTGATTAATATTTTTATACCCATTTTCTTCATTTTTACTATATATAGGTTGATTCGAATCTTTCTCATACATTTTTTATTTTTGTTTTTACATAAGTACACAGATTATTAATCATTGTCATTCTTTTCTTAAAAATAATCATTCTGTTAATTTTTTAAAGCACATTCACAGAAATTATGCAAATTGTTTTTTTTTATAAAAAATCGTAAAAAATAGTTCCCATCAATTCACCACTTCCCAATTCATACAGTATCTAACAAACACATCTAGGAACACGACATTAAAATTTCAAAAAATCTAAGGGTGTAATCATTTTGAAAATCGCAATAGAAAGTATAAAAGGGCAAAAAGATTAAAAATGTGTATATTTGTTGCAGTGCTTACAAGGTATAGCACATTAAAATCGGTCACGTATTTCAGGAAATACAAGCTAAAGAATGAACACACCTTTTAGAAAAAAAGGAAATTTCATCAGCTTTAAATTGCTCATAACTCTAAAAGAAATTTTTGTAAAATTTTTTCTTGAACTACGTTTAAGATATTTTTAGGTAAATAATACATAAACAAAATTTCGAAGCAATCAAAAATAGTGATGTCAAAAATCGTCCCGTTTGGCATGGAATGACTCATATATGGAAAAATCGGCTCAATAAATTTTTCTGTGATTATCGGTATAATAAACTATTACGGCCTGTTTCTGTATCTCTAGCGAAAGTCTCTGCGAACGAAAACCAGTCACTCACTTTCGTCAGGAATTTGGTTTCTCTAAGGTTCGTTCGCCTAGCCATACGTCAATGACGTTAGCAATTTACCAATAAGAAAATAATGTAATTGCCAGATCAATAATTTCACAACCTCCGGTCTGAAAAAGCACATACACCTCTGTATCCTTTACCCTAGCGGTGGCCAAAAATCAACTCTGGCTTGTTCAGCTGAGCTGATCCAATACTCTCATTTCTTTCTCTCTCTCTCGCGTCTCTCTCATTGTGCACTAATGAATTTTTTCCATCTTAGCGAGCTGCCAATGTTGACATATTTATGCTTAAATATGTAAACATATGTATACAATTTTATTATTATTTAATTGTTTTTACCATAATTATATTAATATCTACTTATTTTTTGCTTTTAATAACGTTTTTTGTCATTGTTCCTATCAGTCAACAAATAAAATAAAGTGACTCGATCAGACATTTGTGTTCGCCCAGATGACAACAAAGAGAGATAGAGAAACCAAAATTTACACTGAAATGATTACGTTTTCGTGCGACTTGTCGTTGTGATTGTAGTTAGTGAAACCCAAATCAGCTGTTTGTCGTCTGGCAGGCGAACGAAAGCAAAATTTTAAGTTACAGAAACAGGCTGTGAGTCTATATCTTCCCCTTAATGGGTCTTTGGTGTTCCAGTTCAGCAAAATATAGACTTTGATGATAGCCTCCCTTTTAAGGTTGAATCAATGCTTCCAGATCGTACGAGGAATGCCAACATATTCTAGTTTCCCTGCATGTAAGGTAGTTAGTTGCTAGTATTTCAAGCCTATCTGCACTACAATTCCCAGGCATATTATTGTGACCTGGCACCCATATCTGGTGGACTTTAACCTGCTCAGCTACTTCGTTAGCAGATCTGCGGCAGTTGAGGGCTCTTCTTAAATACAGGAATACAAAACTCATGGATTTGATGGTAATCTGGCCATTGCAGAATGTATTTATTCCATCCTTTGCAAGAACTTTTTATTTCAGCCATTCTGATACCTCCCTAATACACTTCGGTTTGGTAAACTTTGCCGTGATCAGGCAGTGCCATATATTGCCCTAGGCCTTTCCAATATGCCTCGACGTCCATCAGTTTAGAAATCCGCACATCTCATACAGCCTGGAATGCGCCCCTTACTTGTTCCTGTCTGGTACGAATGTGTACGAGTAATACTGATAAGGAGACAGTTGTTAAAGCATAGAGTAAGGTAAACAATATAGCCCTGGTTGCCTGACGGGGCCGATGAAGTCAAGTGATATTTCCCCCAATTTATTAGAGAGACTCCCGAATGCAAATTGGTTCAATTTACTCAACAACTCCTTCTGCTAGATACAAAACCTCGGCACTTTGGTAAAGAAGACGTATATCAAGATTTAGTAGAAATAAATGCCCACAGAAGAATCCCTACTTTGGAGGGAAGGCAGAAAGGACAGGTTAGGTTTTCCCATTATAATTTATTTACAGATATCTCCAAGAATATAGGCTGGAACTCATCCGGAGGCTGCGAGGAAACTAAGAAACCCTAGGAGGAAAATACACATCGGAGGAAACATAGATGGATTGCTAAGACTGGATAAATTTGACATACATATATCTAATTGTCAGGTCTTATCACGAGAAGAAAGACCCTCGGTTAACATTTCATTAGAATAGAAATGTGGAATGACAATGTATGTCGCTGGTAAAAAAAATTACTGGTTTTTTATATGTAACTGTCTCCCCAGAAATACTTCCAGTTTCGATTGCCAAGATTTGATTAAGCAATGCTATTTGCATTTTATTGAAGTAGCTGTAGAACTGGCGTCAAGGCATTAATTCTTTATTGTATTTTTTCCTTCCGAAATATAATGTGCTATATTTTTTCTAGATTTTTTAATGGAAAACTTAATTCCAAAAATCCGCAATAATAAGCGAGTCTAAAAACAGAACTGCCAAATTGACATCTAAATTCCAAAAATCTTAAAAAGAAAGCGAGGCTACTGAAAAAATCTCGACCCCTTAAATATTTAGTAGAATTTAGAGTTGATGAGTGTGAGGCCGTTGGTGGTGCAGAGCGCTACCATGCAGTTTTGAAGCATGTACGAGTTAGTAACCCGAGTTCAAATCCTTGTCGGATCGAAATAAAAAATAATTCAAATAATAAAACAATTTTAGGTCCAACCCATAGATAGATTAGATATGAAGCGGCCCTCACAGCAATGAGACTTAAAGTGATAGGCGAATGGTCCGAAAGCGTCACAAATCATATCATCAAAGAATAATTGAGGTAACGATGGGGAACCTAACTGACATAGTATTATTATCCGATTGGCTGGATCTACCTGTTATACAGATGGCTCGATGCTAGGGAAAAAACGTCGTTGGGACTTTACAACGAAGAACGGGATACCGAATTGTATTCCGCCTACCAGGCCATAAAACGGTCCTAAAAGCGGAAGTCCGAACAATTACAGAGTCTATCAGCTGGCTCAGAGCTAACACAAGGTCAACAGAAGTAAACATTTTCACAGATAGCCAAATGACTATCAAAGCCATAACGAATAGAACCGTAAATTCAAGTACCGTTTTAGATTGTAAAATGGCGATTAACGCTTACTCTGAACTGGGCATATGCTATGGAATAGTGAAACCGATGGGAAACTAACAAAAGCTATGTGGGGTGACCCAAACGAGGATAACACTTAAATATTGTAGAAAATTACAAAAAAGATCCTAGCGCATCTATATAAAATAAGTATAATAGGCACATGCGTGTGAAGTGCATGCGGGGAGGATGACGAAACGTTAGAGCACTACTTTTGTCACTGCCCAGCTTTCGCAAATATTAGATCCCGAAATTAGGGGTATAGAAAGGAAACACACAAGGACTATGTACAGAGTTACTAAAATAATCTCTGAAGTCTAAACCACAACAAGCCGACTACAGGCGTAGGTGTACATATATCCAACGACACGAGGCATATTAAATCTGCCTCATTTTTTCAATGGGTTGCAGGTTGCGTTTCTACGAAGCCAACCACAGGATTGAATTTGTTTACCATGAATAATGAGAAAGTTTTCTCTTTTGATTAATCAAATACTACGCCGAAATAAATCTTTTTTTAATTTTTAAAAATAAACTTAAATTTGGACCATTATTTATGATCCCAGTTGATGCTGGCCATCTGGAACTTGGTTAAATAAAGTGACACAAGATTAACTATCGACTTGATGAAATCAATTAAAGTAAAGGGAATTGAATGCTTCATTCGAGATATCACAGTATCTTAATTGATTCGACTCAGCTTTCCGTACACTATGCACAAGGGACCTATCTCAAGTTTTTACCGAAAGATATAAAGTTTTTAGTCACTATTTCGTAGAAAGTTGTGTTCATGTGAGAAATTACAGGTATTAATATATTTCACATGGCTCCAAGATACATAGAAAAGGGTACAGGGATGGCATATTCTGCAGTGAACTTGGTCTGTAGATTTCTCGTTGATTACGCAAAGAACAAGTATATTTCAGGCGGAAATATTTACGATATACAAGACTGTTTAACTTATCTTGTTGAGGAAATATACAAAATCGATATCTCATATTTCACCGTTATTCAGATTGCTTTAAAGTTTCTTAAGAAATCCTCCAAATATGGAAGATTTCTAAACCGAAAATATTGTAATTTTCTAAAAGTTTTTTTGTTTGGATTTAGTTCCCTCAATTGATGAATCTAAACATTCACATACTTTTTAAGTACCTTTAATATTTTTGAGCAACGTTCTGGAATTTTTCCAACCATTTGCTAAATCGACTGAAATATTGTAGATTCCCCAGGTCCTAACATACCACCCTCCCACAGTATTTGAATTACACTTTTTATATTTACTCGTATGCGTACATGCAATTGAGTTACTAACGCATACTTGCTTCTCATATTGACTTACCAATGTTCCTGGTTTTCCAGTGCAAATACTTTTCAAGTAGACCCTTAAGGCGGCAGTTAGACAGCTCCGATGTCATGGCAGCGTCTTTCGTTTAGTTTTGTTTTATGGCTTCGAGGGGGCGTTTTATAGACCCCATAATTTCGTTTCTTTATGTTTGCCTTCTCATTGTTCCGAGTCGGGGATTGGGATGGATTATGGTGGCTTAAAATGTGCGTGTATGCCAAGTTTAGTTTTATTTGTCATTAATTTCCTTTAGTTAGTGCTTCCTCGCCTCCCACTCGGTTTTAATGGACATTAGAATATGTATTTGCTTCTTTTAATGTCCTTTGTTTTCTGGGGACTTCCATCTCTACATGCACCTCTGCCCATGTCCCACTACTACAGCCAGAGTAATGCCAGCTATGTCCACTGTAATGGTTATCATTAAGAGTTAATCACTTAAGCAACACGTGCGTAATGAGCACTCTTTCATTTCCTGGATGTGTGGACAAACATTCGGCCTTCCATTTGCGTTGGAAAAATACATATTTGCTATGGAATGAATGAATGGGGGAGTGTTAGTGTTTGATGGTCAGTGGTAGTGACGCTGTTCAGTAGTAGGTAACGAGTTGCAAACGTGTCCACATGGTATATTAATTTTAATACCCTTTTCTGGCCGGAATTAAAATCCTGGAAATAATTAAGCAATTTAGTTAAATTCTCTTCAGAGGAATTATCGTTTAATTGGGATTTTCCTGCAAAATATGGAACCGAAATTATTTTATAGCTACATTTATGACAATCTTTATTATTTTATATATAAGTACAAATTACATAAAAGTCCTATGTAGGAAGAATAATACCATATAAATCATATGACGAATTTGACACGCAATTTCCTATATGTCCAGAATAATGTCAAAAATAATTGTGAAAATCAACGAGATATATGAAATTTTTGTACGCGTCCCAATTCGTATGACTCGTGGCCTATGGGATACAGCAAACAGTGTAAAAATCTGTAGTTCCTTAAATATGCCTCCAAGAGCGAGAAAAGACTGAAGATCAGCAGTTTATAACTAGCAAAAATTTTAAATTCCCTTAAAATGGCTATAACTCTTTAAATATGCCTTCAAGAGTAATATAATAAAGAATTTTTTAATAAAAATTGTGAATTTCTTTACTAAACTTTAAAATGGTTATAACTCCTTAAATTAACATTCTAGAGCGAAAAGGACACATTTGAGAACAATTTTGTTGGTCAAAATTTTACATTTTCTTAGCAATATTAAAAATGAAAGTTTAAGATCAGTAGTTTATAGCAGTTTTTAAAAATTTTAAATTTTGTTATTGTTATTAATTGTTGGTCTCTGCTTTTGTTATTCAGTCAGAATTTATTTTGGTTTCAGACCATATGTTTCATTTACTTTCTGTCTATTGCAAAAGAGTAATAGAAACAAATACAAAAATTGGTAGAGAGTTTTAATTGCTTGGTAGAATTGACTGCAGTTTCGATAGACACCACTCTATCATCTTCAGAATTCAGTAGCAATAGTGTATGTCTTTAATGAATTTCACAAGAACTGCTGTTTTGTCAACGTTTGTTTTCGTGGTTCGCGAAGCGAACCCAAGCAAAAAACAAAAATGTATTGGTATGAGAGTTTTTATACCCTACACCACACTGTCATACAGGGTATTATGACTTTGTGCATTTGTTTGTAACACCCAAAAAGAGAAGAGATAGGTCCATTGTTTATTATACCGATCGACTTGTAATCACTTTCTGAGTCGATTAAGCTATGTCCGTCTGTCTGTCTGTAGATGTATTCTTGTAATCAAAGTACAGGTCGCAATTATGGCCCGATCTTGACGAAACTTTACACATATCTTTTTTTTGGCTCAAGGACGATCCCTATTTAATTTGGTTCAAATCGGTTCAGATTTGGATATAGCCCCCATATATATGTTAGCCCCGATTTGACATGTAAGCGCTGTAAAAACTTCATTTTATATCCGATCAGTATGAAATTCAGCAGAAAGAGGTCCCTTATTATATGAATGAATACTGTTAAATTTGGAAGAAATCGGTTCAGATTTAGATATTGCCCCCATATATATACGTTTCCCCCGATTTCACATGTAAGCGCCGTAAAAAAATTATTTTATAACCGATCAGTGCGAAATTCGGCAGAAAGAGGTTTCTTATTACATGAAGGAATACTGCCAAATTCTGAGAAAATCGGTTCAGATTTAGATATAGCCCCCATATATATGTTACCCCTGATTTTACATGTAAGCGCTGTAAAAAGTGTATTTTTTATCCGATCAGTACAAAATTCGGCAGAAAGAGGTTTCTTATTACATGAATTAATACTGCCAAAAGTGAGGGAAATCGGTTCAGATTTAGATATAGCCCCCATATATATGTTACCCCCGATTTAACATGTAAGCGCTGCACAATCTGTATTTTATATCCGATCAGTAAACAAATCTACACAAAGAGGTTTCTTATTATATGAAGGGATACTTCCAAATTCAGAGAAAATCGGTTCAGATTTAGATATAGCCCCCATATATATGTTACCCCCGAGTTGACATGTAAGTGCTGTAGAGACAGTAGTTTATATCCGGTCAGTACGAAATTTGACAGAAAGAAGTTACTTTTTACATGAATGAGTATACAAGGATAATCCGTTCAGATTTATATATAACCTCCATATAGTATATGTTCCTCCTGATTTGGTATCAAAGCGCTATAGAAGTTGTACTTTACTTCCGATCATTAATATTTTCTGGAAAGATGTTTCTCAATTTAGGAACGAATATTGCTTAATTTAGCGATTATCGGCTCAGAATTAGATAATATTGTAGGGTATTATATAGTCGGCCCCGCCCGACTTTCTGCCTTTCCGTTGACTTAGTTCGGCAAAATACGGGTTTTGTTAGCAGTTCTTGTTAAATTCAATTTACTGCTTCCATAAGTATTTCAGCTGATTTAAGTTAAAGACTTACTACACTATTGCTACTGAATTCTGAAGATGATAGAGTGGTGTATATCGAAGCTGCAGTCAATTCTACCAAGCAATTAAAACTCTCTACCAATTTTTGTATTTGTTTCTATTACTTTGTTTGCAATAGACAGAAAGTAAATGAAACATATGGTCTCAAACCGAAATAAATTGTGACTGAATTTAAAATTTCCTTAAAATGGCTATAGGTCTTAATATATGCGATCAAGACCAATAAAATAATGAATTAATCAGTAAAAATTGTGAACTTCTTTACCAAACTTCAAAATGGTTGTAACTCCTTAAATTAACATTCTAGAGGGAAAAGGAAAAAATTTAGATCAATTTTGTTGGTCGAAATTTTAAATTTTCTTAGCAATATTAAAAATAACTGTACTTCCATATAAAGATAAAGAAAATTTTAAATTTCTCAGCAAGACAAGATTATAACAACTCTTTAAATAAGCAAAAACATAAGCCATTTTGTTTTTAATTTGTTTGTTGAATATAAAAACCAAAACTTAAAATGACTATAACTCCTCAAACAGTACTCCTGGATCGAAAAGTGCGAAATTTTGATGTCACCATTTCAAGTTGTCCCTCTTTGTTGTCGAATATGATGCCTAGAGCAAAAAAAAAACAATTTTTATTATAAATGCAGAATTTTAAAGTTATTTCTCCCTAGCTTTGTTCTCGACTCCCCGCAAACCAAAGACACTGTTTTAGCTATTATATTATAGCGCTGGATGACTCTTTCCTAAGCATTCTAACAGCTAAATTTGGCAATTTTTCTTTAAAATATTATATTTATATTTAACTTTTGTAATACCAAACTCAAGGCTATCTGCGGACTTTCAACGCTGACTATTTATGTATATGAGTATGGTAGAGCTGGATGTCCCTTTCTACACTGGATCTACTCGTCCCATATGACGGATCGAGCAAAAATTTCATATATTTACAATATATTTTGTAAATATTTATATGCAGGATTGCCAATACAAATATTTTATAGACAGTGTTGCCAATAAAATGTTTCTATTACAATGGCGCCATGCATAAACTTCGCACATCTTACAATGTCTTACAGTTTATTGACGTTAACTTTTCTGCCAACGTTGCAGGACAAGTATTTTAAGTTCACAAGGTTACATTTTTTAGTGATTTTCCTGGCAATATTGTAAGATAGGACAACCGTGTGCACATAGCTTTAAAAAAATTGATATTTGTCAATCTTGAAACAAGGCTTGCCAGTGTTTTTAGTGCCGAATCCCCAAATTTTTATTGTTTATCCCCTAAATCCCCAGAAAATATTTTGACTTATCGTCGGTGCGCCGACGAAAACTTCTATGTGTTTATACCCTCATTTTAGTGTGACGAGGGTATATATCATTTGCTACGGAAAAAAGTGTAACACATCGAAGGAGTGACCTAAGACCCCAAGTATGTTCGGAGGAAAACCGTTTTGGGTCATTTTAAGTCGAATGAGCAATGTCCGTCCGTCTGTCTGTCTGTCTGTCTGTCTGTCTGTCTGTCTGTCTGTCTGTCTGTCTGTCTGTCTGTCTGTGTGTCTGTCTGTCTGTCTGTCTGTCTGTCTGTCTGTCTGTCTGTCTGCTGGCTGGTGCGCACGATAACTCTCGAAAGGAGTAACCGATTGAACTCAAATTTCGTATGTGGTAATATTTTTTTCTATCTCCGGCTAAGTTCGAAGATGGACCATATTGGTCCACTCCTTCTAGTACCTCCCCCACAAAGGGTTAAAATGTTGTGAAAAATTTATTCTTTAACAACTGCTATACTGCTTATTTGAATCTTCTGAAATTCCACATATAGTATTAGCTTATTAGTCGCTATCAACTCGAGAAAAATGGGCGAAGTTGCCACGTCCCTTTTGGTACCTCCCACACAAATGCACCGTTTTGCACCAAAAGTTAACAGCTTATAACATTAATAACAGTGTATAAAAAAACTTGAAATTTTGTACAGTATTATGCTTTTATATTGCCTACAGTCAAGGGAAAAATTGGCGTTGTTGCCACGCCCTTTTTGGTACCTCCCACACAAAGGTACCTTTTTGCACCAAAAGTTAACAGCTTATAACATTAAAACCAGTGTATAAAAATACTTGAAATTTTGTACAGTGTAATGTTTTTATAGTGTCTATAGCCCTGTGAAAAATGGGCGTTATCGCCACGCCCCTTTTTGTACCTCCCACACAAAATGCCCAAATCATGCCACAATTTAATATCTCATAACGTTTTTACCAGTGCACATCAATGCTTATAATTCGGCACAGTGCAATGAATTTTAAGTATCTAATGTACAGCGAAAAATAGATGTATTTGATAAACCTCTACTGGTACCTCCCACACAAAATTGACAGAATAATTCGAGTAATATTCAATATTACATTACTCACAAAGTGAGGGTATACCTTAGTCGGTTTACCCGACTGAAACTTTCTTACTTGTTGTAGGAACTTTTGACACAATTTTTACGGACGCAATTTCTAAAAAAATAGATCTAACAGAAAATAAAAATTTTAACATAAGTAAAGACATGTTATTATAAAAAATTACAATCCCCTCCAAATCCCCGAATCCCCAAACCACAAAATATATCCCCATTCGCGAAGAAAAATCCCCAAATTGGGGATAGATCCCCTAAACTGGCAGCGCTGCGAAACACGACAACGGCAGCGACGACGACGACACAGAAGCAAAAACAAATGATGTAGTAGTAAAAATTGTAAACGCAGGAATATAAATGCTTTTTTCAACGTTTGGTTCGAAAAAAAATATATGTGCGAACAGAATTTTAACACAAAATTAATTGTTGTGAAATATGATATGAAGAATATGAATAACGACACATTTGAAAATATATTTGGGACACTTACAATAATGATACAACATAGACAAAAATTTTTTACAGCGACACAGTTGTTTATTTCAGTAGGCCCACTCAGTGAAATGCTCAATGAAAATCGTATTCTAGGGATCAAAATAAGAAACTTTGCCGAAGGAACCATACCTCTAAAACGAATTCTGATGTCCCGGAATTTGGGTCGAACTTTTGGGTAGGGGCAAATTTTGAAAAATCTCACTTTGACCCATTTAGAGTGCTCCAATCGAGTCCAAATGTATGACCGACCCCCACTAACTTTGGAGGCCCGACCCACCCATGCCAGTGGCACACCCCATGGAACCCCCTGGGGGTCAAAGTGGGATTTTTTCCGGGACATCAGAATTCGTTTTAGAGGTATGGTTCCTTCGGCAAAGTTTCTTATTTTGATCCCTAGAATACGATTTTCATTGAGCACTTCACTGAGTGGGGGTCGGTCATACATTTGGACTCGATTGGAGCACTCCAAATGGGTCAAAGTGGGATTTTTTCCGGGACATCAGAATTCGTTTTAAAGGTATGGTTCCTTCGGCAAAGTTTCTTATTTTGATCCCTAGAATACGATTTTCACTGAGCAATGGGCGATTTTTAAATCGACCCGCCCTAGTATACATATATCATTTGCTACGAGCGAAAAGTGTAACATATCGAAGGAGTGACCTAGAGCAGAATAAGCTCAGATATTGTAAAAATAAGTATGAGATAATTACCTTATAAATCTAAATCTTAACAGAATTTGTTAAAATTCGATAATATGTGTTCTTGGATAAATAAATTCTAACCTACTAAATTTCAAAATGTTTGAACGTGAAATACAGCTTCCATAGCGTTACAAGGCCAAATCTAAAGAAACATTTATATCTGGCGGCAATATCGATCTGACCCGATTTTCACCCATTTCAACTGGTGTGAAAGAGTTCTTATCGCCAAATTTTAGAAGGATCGTAGTGAAATTTCGAGCTGTACTTAACGAACAACTTAAGATGTATTGCTAGTGATTCTGAGTAGAACGGTATATTTTTAGGCGTATCTAGCTGTAGTATTTTTAACAAATCTGCCAAAAAACAAATTTATAACCCCATGTACCATAGTGTGGTGTAGGGTATAATAACTAACTAATGAACAGGTTGCCTGAAGCGAACATAACTTCCCAAAATTGCGTTATATTAAAACAGAGGCAGTGATTGATGAACTTTTTTTCTGATTTCATGTTGAAAGAATTGTCATATTAGTTGCAACTTGCAAGTCAAGCGTCGATGATAAATATTACAATTTTATTTAATTACTGGTATTGAATACATACTTTTTTGTTTTTTTAACAAAGCTATATCTTATTTTCAACAATATGAACTCACATCTTAGTAGATATATAATTTCAGAAACTTCAGTTTTTTTTAACTGCCGGAGTCGGAGTCGAATGATTTTAAAATTCGACTCCGGGAGTCAGAGTCGATGTCGAGTAGTTTTGGCTCGACTCCACAGCCCTGCCTCCCACACAAATGGACCATTTTGTACCAAAAATAAACAGCTTTTAACTTTTATATTTACATACAAACTTAAAAGTTATTATATGCGATTTTAAATTGATAATAATTTAATTAAAACACAAAAATAAATAAATTTACGAATAATTTTTTTGACTCAAGGTAAGGCGATTCATTAGTCGGTTTAACCGACAGAACTTACTTACTTGTTTATTAAACTCTTCCTATATTTAAATTTAAATAAAACAAAGCAGTTCACACAGCATGGGAATATTTTGGCGTTTTTAGTTTTCCAAAATTCGTTGTAGTTTTTGCAGTACAGACAGAGCACCAAATTTACCTATCTCAGGGAATTTTCTCAAAATTACTAGTTCTAAAAATTGTCATATCTTCTTAACCGCCACACGTACATCCATACCTAATGAAGATATTATTACCTATGGACTGCTCTGCTACTCCTCTCCAAAGCAGTGGAATAAAATACGAAGACATGTGGTAACTGGAGGACAAAATATTAAAAAACTTAATCCTTGAATATCTTTTAAAAGTATAAATGCATGTACTTAATTTTGTTGGTGCTAAATGGTCAAACTATTATGAACTGAACATGAAATATTTTTCTACAGTAATTTTATTAGGTCAAGGTGGCGCAGTGTTAAAGTTGTTAACAAATTCCTAGTTTTTGGATCAATATCATTCATATTCGCGGTATAGGTTATCTTAGTGTGAGGAAAGAGAATAAGAACACTTGGACCAGATAGGCTGAGCGTTATATAAATGTAGACTGATGGTGTGTTGCAATTGAAAAATATTCAATACTAGCTGAGCCCGGTGCGCTTCGCTGCCCGTGTCAAAATTCGCGCTGTAGAAACTGTATTTTATATCCGATCAGTACGAAATTCGGCAGAAAGAGGTTTGTTATTACATGAAGGAATACTGCCAAATTCGGAGAAAATCGGTTCAGATTTAGATATAGTCCCCATATATATGTTACCCCCGATTTGAAATTCAAGCGCTGTAGAAACTGTATTTTATATCCGATCAGTAAGAAATTCGGCAGAAAGAGGTTTCTTATTACATGAAGGAATGCCGCAAAATTCGGAGAAAATCAGTTCAGATTTAGATATAGCCCCCATATATATATGTTACCCCCAATTTGACATGTAAGCGCTGTAGAGACTGTGTTTTATATCCGATCAGTACGAAATTCGACAGAAACAGGTTTCTATTTTACATGAATGAGTATTCTAGGAAAATCGATTCAGATTTAAATATAACCTCCATATATATGTTCCTCCAGATTTGGTTACAAAGCGCTATAGAAGTTGTACTTTACTTCCGATCATTACAAAGTTCTCCAGAAAGATTTTTCTCAATTTAGGAACGAATATTGCTTAATTTTGCGATTATCGGTTCAAAATACATTTACCAATTATTCCAAATTATTATCGCAATGACCCTTATCGCATTGTTAGGGAGGTGTAGGGTATTATATAGTCGGCCCCGCCCGACTTTCTGCCTTTCCTTACTGGTATTAGTAATAAATTCACTGAATGAAAAAATACCGAATTCAGTGGAAAGTCCAGAAAATAGAAATGTATACTTATAAAATTTCCAAATTCTTGTTTCATTGATATTGCATCACATTATCATATTGCGATTGTATTGGAGTGAGCAGCTGCAATTATCGCATACCGAGCATTTTTGTTCATGTATTTCCTATATAATACTTGCAAGATATATCAAAATATGGGCTGGGCCACGCCCACTGGTCCTATTCCGCCCATTTGAAAGCCAATCACGTAGACTGCTACTAGATACATATACGCAAAATTTCAACACTCTCGCTAACAAAATGAGCAAGATAATTCAATTTCAAAATTTGGCTTATATGGGCGGTGGTCCGCCCATTGGTCAGATCCCGCCAATTTTTGGACCAATCACGTGGACTGTCACCAGATACATATCTACAACATGACAGCACTCTAGATAAAAAATTGTGCAAGTTATATCAATTTCAAAATTTGGCTTATAAGGGCGGGGCCACGCCCATTGGTCCGATCCCGCCCATTTTCTGACCAATTACGTAGAATGCCACCAGATACATATACACAACATTGCAGCACTCCCGATAGCAAATTGTGCAAGATATAAAAATTTCGAAATTTGGTCATTGTGGGCGGGGCCACGCCTATTGGTCCGAACCCGCCCATTTTTGGACCAATCACGTAGATCGCCAACGGATATATATACACAAAATTCCAGGTCTCTCGCTAACAAATTGTGCAAGATATCACATTTTTTAAATTTGGCTTATATGGGCGGTGCCACGCCCATTGGTTCGATCCCGCCCGTTTTTGGATCAATCACGTAGACTGCCACCGTTTACATATACACAAAATTCCAGCACTCTCGCTAACAAATTGTGCAAAATATCTCAATTTCAAAATTTGGCTTATATGGGCGGGGCCACGCCCATTGGTCCGGTCCCGCCCATTTTTTCACCAATTACGTAGAATGCCACCAGATACATATACGCAACATTGCAGCAGTCCCGCTAGCAAATTGTGCAAGATATCAAAATTTTGTCTATGTGGGCGGGGCCACGCCCATTGGTCCGATCCCGCCCATTTTTGGACCAATCACGTAGACTGCCACCGTTTACATATACACAAAATTCCAGCACTCTCGCTAACAAATTGTGCAAAATATCTCAATTTCAAAATTTGGCTTATATGGGCGGGGCCACGCCCATTGGTCCGATTCCGCCCATTTTTGGAAAATTCACATAATCTGCCATTAAATGCATACAAACAAAATTTCAGCACAATACCTATAATAGGAGCAGAAATATCGGATTTTTAACCTGCGATTTGTATGGGAGGTACCACGCCCCTTTGTCCAATTATTTTTTTTTTCTATATAAACCATCTCGTGAAAATTTAGAATCGAATAAAAAAAAAATCATCCAAATCGCTCCAGCCGTTCTGACGTGATGCCATTACACAGATGGACCGTTTCATTTTTATATATATAGATTTTGCTGATTGCGCCACCAATTGAATATACGGGTCTGTTCTGAAATCACGCGATTTGATATCACGGTGATTTAGTATTATCAACGATTTTAAAATCACTCTGGGAGGGTTCGAAAATCGTCCAATTTTGGTATAGTTGGTTTTAATTGATTGTTGTTTACTTTAAACAATAAATCGTACCATTTCCGAGCACCAATAATGATTTTAAAATCGATGGTGTTTTGAAATCACCGTGATATCAAATCGCGTGATTACAGAACAGGCCCGATAAATTTGGTGATCCTCTTTCTTCGAAGTAGTTTAAATATACCGCGGAAAAGAGTAATTTTGGTCCATAAATGCGGATTTTTTTAATAACACAAATATTTTATTCCACATCCAAACCAAAAACGAATATCCGCCGAACATACTGAGGCTCTTAGATCACTCCTTCGAAAAGTTACACTTTTGGTTCGTAGCAAATGATATATCGATACCTCCATTCTAAAACATGCTAAGTCGACTTAGCATAGTATAATAATGATGCCACGCCACAACATAAACATTATGAAATTGTCACACTCTTTATGCTAACTTAGTAATTTGCAATAATAACAAAAATATAAATTGTTAAGAAAATATAAATTGGAAGAAAAATTGCAAGAGAACTGTGTAAATTAAGAAAAACGAACGCGCGAAATACAATAGCGGCAGCGACGACGATGACGACACAGATGGAGAGACAGATTAGAGGTCATAACAAACGATGAATGAACACAAACAAAAAACTATCATTTCTGAAATAAAGTAACAAAAAACACAAAATTCTAATGGAAATTTGGATTTTAATTATCTTCATTGATATAGTTCACTTGTTAGTTACACGAAATCACTACACTTTAATATTAAATAGAGACATCGCGAGAACGAGAAACCGATTGAAAACATCCGAACACGGCGAAAAGATGAACTCAAGTGATCTCGGTGCCGAATACAGCAAAGAGGCGAACTCTTTTAAGTGAACTGAGAGAGTAATTGGTTGGTGATTTACCATATCGTTCATACATACATATTATCACATGTTAAGGAGTGCAGTAATTGTCGCTTTTACGCACACCGCTTATAGCTTATGCTTTTCAAGCTTAAGCAGTTTAGGTGCAGTAAGTAATAGTATTTTTGGCTTGTTTGGCAAGGGTTTTCCAAAAGGGAATTCTGAACTTGAAGCTACATCTGTCAAATTGGATGTCATTTATTCAGTCTATTATGGCAAATAATCATGGACGGACATAGAGTTTAACAACACTTGCAGAAATGATAAAATTGTTTTATCAAAATGATCTTTCTGTTCGGGCTACGTCCTCGCGCTTGAAATGAATCACATTTCAAAATGATTGGGTATGTTAACAAATAAAATTGTCGAATTTTTGATGATACGATGAGAAAAAAGAAAGAGTCACATTTTGTTGTGAATTGTGGCGATGTGTGCTGGCCACCTAGATCCTGCGATTTAAGTCCGCTAGATTTTTGTGGGGGTTTCTTAAGTCGCAGGTGGTCGGTGGTCTATCATAATAAATAAGTACAAGTATAAGTATAAGTGTGGGATTGCAATTGGCCCAATGCGAAACTATTCTGGGAGTACGAGTATTAATACTCTCAGTACAGTTTAATCTATTTTCTGCTCACTTGTATTTACTTACCTTAGTAATCCCTTTATGTCATTTAATTAAAAACAGTTTTCATTATTTTATTTTTTTTTATTCTTTATTTGATTTTTGGAATAATATGTGTTGGTTTGTTGTTTTCACGGTTTGTTTGTTTTGCTTCTTATTTACTTTAATTTAATTTAATCATTTCATTACATTTAATTCATTACATTCGTATGTCACTGCAATTGAATACTGCATTAAATTGAATTGCATGCTATATACGGGGATATATATTTCTATTTTTTTTTTTCATTATTTTATCTTTCTAGCATGTATTGGTTTTATGCATACATACTCGTATCTATGTATGTATATGGAGTTAATTAATTAAATATTTGCACTTAATTTAATTAATTTTAATTCAATTTCGTATGTTGTATATATAATGCGGTATACTATAATAATATATATAAAAAATAATAATACATTTCTGATGTATTCCTATTTATATAAATATTTATAATATATAACTATAAAATATAAAAAATGTCTTGAATTACTTTCAGTTAATAATTCTTGTATTTTTTCATATATTAAAATTTATAAATAATATATGAATGGGACTTAAGGGAAATTATTTATGCTTAGTTCAAATTTGCTTTTAAACTTAAAAATATATTTGTATATACAACAAAGTGTTAACACTTAATTCATAGTAATTGCAAAAAATACTTATTTATATATATATATAAAAAACCTCATACAGTATAAATTCAGTTTATTTTTCTAAATGGGTTTGTTTGTTTTGCTTTGGGTTCGAATTGGGAAATAATCTAAAAGTTTTTTTTTGTTATAAAGAAATTATTAATAAAAATTCCATAGAAACATTTATATAGAAAAGTAATTATATTAGAAATTGAAATTTGTTTACAAAATTATTTTTTATAATTATGATTTTTTAGAAAAGTATAGAAAAGTGTTTTTTTGTGAATTTTGAACTTTTTGGCTTAGTGAAAAAGTTAATGTTTTTTAAGTTAAAATTTCATTACTTTTGTTGGTTAAGCTTAAGAAAGTGAACTTTTTGTGTTTTTCTTTTTGTTTTCTTCTTCTGATAAATCTTTTCCTCTTTTGTTGGTAGTATTTATGATTTCCAAAGAACACATCGAGATTTTTGTGAAAAATTTTTATTTGTTTTTCATGATTGGTTTTTCAAAAGTAGTCAAAGTAATAAATAAGTTGAAATAAATTTATATAAAATTTTGTTATTTACAGTGAAATTTGTGTTAATTGAGTTTGTCAAAAGTGCCTTCGTTGGTTGCGATTTTAAGCATTTTGATTTTTTTTCGTTTTCTATTTTTTTATTGTGAATGGGTACACAGAAAAAAATTAATAGTCAAAAAATTCAGTTAAAAAGTGATAAAAATGTTTTAATAAATAATGAAATAAAAAATTTCTATGCATCAATTTAATCACTAATTGAATTAAAAAAAAGTTAATTAAAACAAAAAAACCAATTAGAAAATTATTTGATTTTATTAAAATATTAATTGATTCAATTAACAAATTATTAGATTCAATCACAAATTTATTGATTCATACAAAAAATAATTGAGTTGATTAATGTTTTTATAATAAATAAATAACGATTTTTTTGATTTGAATTAATTGAATTTAATGAAAAATAACTAAATTAAAATATAATTTGAATCAATTAAAAAAATTAATTGAATCAATTAAAAAAATGTAATCAATTAAAAAAAATAATTGAATCCATTAAACAACTAATTAAATCAATTGATTTTTTTTTGATTCCAATTTATTGAATAAATTTAAAGATTTATTGAATAAATTAAAAAAATAATTGATTCAATCATTAAAATAATTTAATCGACCAATGTATTTATGAAAAAATTTGTATCAATTACACAACTAATTGAGTAAATTAAAAATTAGTTGAATCAATTAAAAAAATAATTGAATAAATTAAAAAATTAATTGAATCAATTAAACAATTAATTGAATCAATTAAAAAATTAATTAAATCTACTAAAAACCTATTAGCATCAATTAAAATATTTATTGAATCGATTAAAAAATAAATTGAATCAATTAAAAAATTAATTGAATCAATTAAAAAACTATTAGAATCAATTACAATTTAATTGATTCAATCTCTAAATTAATTGATTTAATTAAAGTACGAGTATTTATGAAAAATTGAAAATTTGAATTTTTTAAACAATTTAAAGTTAATTGAATAATTTAAAAAATTAATTGAATCAATTAAAAAAATTGAATCAATTACGAAACTCTGCGAATAAATTAAAAAATTAATCAATTAAAAAAGTAATTCATTTAATTAATAAACTTATTTATGAAAAAAAATAAAAAAAAATAATTTTTTAAACAAATTTAAATATAATTGAATCATTTAAAAAATTGATTGGTTAAATCTCTAAATTAATTGAATCAATTAATGAACGAGTATTTATGAAAAAAATAAAAAATTTTAATTTTTTAAACAAATCTAAAACTTAATTATTTAAAAAAAAATATTGAATCAAGTAAACAATTTATTAAAGCCATTAAAATATTAATTGATTCAATTAATGTATTTATGTAATAAAAATTTTAAATTTTTATTTATTAAACAAATCTAAAATTAATTAAATCAATCAAAAAATTAATTGAATCAATTAAAAAATTAATTGAATCAATTAAAAATTAATTGAATTCTTAAAATCAATTGAATCACTTTAAAAACTATTAGAGCCAACTAAAAAATTGTAGAATCAAATAAAAAGTAATTGATTCAATCAACAAAATTACTGAATCAATCAATAAGTTAATTGTATCAATTAATGTTTTTATGAAAAAAATTAAACAAATAACAGTAAGTAATTTATCAAAATAAAATAAATTACCAAAAAATTTATTTATTGAACAAATAAAAATAATTAAATCAATAAAAAATTTAATCAATTAATAAATTAATTCAATCAATTAATAAATTAATTAAATCTATCAATAATTGGGATAATCAAAACAATTATTGCTTCAAATAATATTTGAATCAATTAAAAATTTTTTTAAATCAATTACAAAAGTAATCGAATCAATTAAAAAAATAATTGATCCAATCAACAAATTTATTGAATTTATTAATAAATTAATATCATCAATTAATGTATCTATGACAAAAATTTAATTAATTAAATCAAAAATTAATTCAATCAATTAAAAAATTATTTAATCAATTTAAAAATTAATTGAAATAACAAAAAAACATTAATTGAATCAATTAATAAACAAATTTATAAAAAATTAATTGAATTTTTCAACAATTAATAATTAAAATATTCAAATATTGATTGCTTCAGTTAATTTTTGTAATGAAGTTCGGCAAAATTATATATTATTATAAAAATAATTACCCTATTACATTGAATCCATTTTTTTCTGTGTACTAAATGCTTCAATTTTACCTTTTAATTTAAATGCATTGTGATACTTGTTAATTGTTTTGCGTGATGTTTATGAGTCGTTTTTTTTGCTTGTTTTCTGTTTAATAATTTTATTTACATTTGGAATTATTTTTATTTGTTAATGATTTGGTGTTTTTTCTCTATGTCTCATTTTTTTTTTGCTCTATATATATTTATAATATATCTCTTTTAATTGGATTGGATTTTATTTGGCTTAAGTGCAATGGTTTTCATTAATCGTGTTTCTTTTTTGTTCTATACATTTTTTTATTTATTTTTTGTTTAAATATAAATTCAAGCGCTCCTTTTTTCTATTAAGCAATTACACATTTATAATTATAATTAGTGACTATTTAGCGGATTTCAAGAAAGTAAGACAAATCTACACCAGTTTTTTTTGCGAAAAGGAAACGTTTCAAAATTCGGAAAGAATTTGGAGAAATTAGAGTGAAAAATAAAAAGACTAATCGTCAAAAAAAAATCATATATAAATAAACACAATAATCTCAGAATCAATATTATCAATAAGAGATGTTCATAATTTCTAATGAAAATATCAATGACTAAAATCACTTTTACGAGTATATCAATTCTTTTAATATTTACCTTTTTTCATAATTGTAAAAACGCTTCATATATTTGAAAAGTTAATTTATTATCGGAGATTCTGGAAAAAAATCGAGTCCAATTGTAATAGGTCATTCTCAGCAATTTGAATGTGATTAAGTTGCATTTGCATACGACATGTATTGAGAGCTTTGTGGTTATATTGACAGCAATGCCCCATAAGATGGCTATGATTTCAGTTGTCTTTGCTAATAAAGGGAACTTTTGAGTTGAATTATTAGCAAAAGGTTCAGATTAGAAGCACATATGATAGTAATAATCTTGTCATTTTGTTTTGAAGCAAAAGCTGTAGCGAATCCGAAAAACAACTATAATATAAAAACCAAATACAATTGAAGGTATATTCAGCTTATCAAAATAACCGGAAAAGCTCTCCGTATATGGCATTCGACAATAATTTATGGTTTTTGCCACTTGTGAAAGCTTGGGCAAATGACTTAGGCTGTCTCTACCTCAATTCTCTTTGATAAAAAGTGTTTTAAAGACCAGTAAAGCTTTTATGAGATTATGATTAAAGCTCGTTAAGTTTATAAAAGCTTTTGGTTTTGAAAACCAATTGAGATTGGCAAAACGCTAATATAAAATTGTGTAAAATAATTTTTACTTCGAAATTTTAATCAAAAAGCTTTCAAATAAAAAGTAAAACAAAAACAATAATACAAAGCGTTTGGTTTGAAGAAATAATTAAGGTTGCTAATATTACTGATATAAAGTAATAATAAAAAAAGCTTTTTAAATTGAAGCTATCTAAAGTCATATTAAGAAACACGTTTTCAGGAAACGCGTTTATTCATGAAAATATAAAAATGGTTATATATCAGTTAATATAATAGTTTTAACAAAATAAATGTTTTATCTCGACTTTATGTCTTTATTAGAAGATTGTAGACAAATTAGAAAGTACATCTCATTAGTTGCTAAACGCAAAAGCTTTTTAAGCTTTGAGAATCAGTTTAATTGAAATGAGTGGTTTAAAAAACCACAGTAATTTTTTTAAAAAAAATAGCAACATTAAAGTTTGAAATTTGATTGAATTGGACGCAAAAGCTTTTACAATTATTAGGAGTATGTTTATGTCTAGCATTAAAACTTTAAGAATCAATTGAACACAAAAGCTTTGTTGTACTTTTTCTGGTGAGTTTTGACCCTATTTCCTTTAATTCGAAAAGGTTTATCATTGAAATAATTTTTTGAAGATATTTAAAGAAATTTCCCGTTAAAAATCTTGGTAAAAAAGCTTATCAACATATAATCAGCTTATTAAAATTAAAAAAAAAACTTAAAAATTTTATCACTTCTTCATGAAAATATAAAAATTATTATATATCAGTTAATTTAAATGTTTAACCAAAATAAAAGCTTTATCTTGACATTATTTCTTTATTAGGAGATCGTAGACAAATTTGAAATACATCTCATTAGTTACTAAACGCATAAGCTTTTTAGCTTTGAGAATCAGTTGAATTAAAATGAGTAGTTTAAAAAACCATAGTATGTTTTTAAAAAGATGTTTTTAGGAACATTAAAGAATAAAATTTGATTCAAATGGACGCAAAAGCTTTTACTATTATTTGGAGTATATGTCTAGCATTAAAACTTTAAGAATCGAGTGAGTTTTGACCATATTTCTTTTAATTTGAAAAGGTTTATTATTCAAATAATTTTTTTTTAAATTTTTTAAAATGCTTTGAGCTTTATTCTGTAGCATAGAAACTTTTAAAAGAAATTGAATAATTTGTGACAAAAAATAATTTAAAAATTTTTTTCGTTAAAAGATTTGGTAAAATTAAAAAGCTTAACAAAATATAATTAGCTTATTAAAATTAAAATAAAAACTTAGTAAAACCAAATTCTCTGAACTTTAATGTGTTTACCATAGAATCTGTTTTTAAAAATTCTCATTTTGAACTTCTGTTTAGTTTAGAAAATTTTTATCAGTATAAACTCTATTGTGAAAAAAAATAACAAAAAAAAATTTTAATAACTTTAATTATTTTACGATAAATTAATTCAAAAATGCGTAATGTCTGTTTACGTTTCCAAGTCACGCAAAAAAAAACCGTTATAATATTTGCTCCCAATTTTTGAAACCCTCTCTTTCTCTCTCTCTCTTCGCCTTTCACTCTAAGACATCTTAAAGAAAGTGACGTTTATAACGTCAAACTCGCTCTTGTTTTCGGCTAAAACTAAATTTATACTAAACTTTGATTTTCGTTTCTAGTTCTGTTCATCATTGCATGAATTTTCTCATATATATGTATATATTTATATACATATTCAAATCGTCTCAGTTATTTTAAATCCTTAAGACATACTACTCCTCTACACACAATTTCACGATATTTTTCCGCACATATATATTCAAATACATATGTAGGTATTTTATATAAATTAGATATGTAACTACTACAACTATAGTAATAATAATAATAATAAACATTTATATATATATATATTTTCTCAATTATATAGAATATAAACACAAAACTCAATATACAAACCTTAAACTACTAAAATTATTTACATTTTTTTATTTTCTTTTCTCTTTGTTTTTTTCCAAATCTCCTTAAAAATAGTCCATTTGTGGCGCATCCAAGGCCGTGTGCAGTGTTAAGGTGACGCCGCGATTAATACTCACTGCCGGATAGAAGACTCCGTATAAGTCACGGAAGGCAATGGAACCCTGCGGCATGCCATTGACCAAAAAGCTCAAGGTATGCCGCTCCAAATTGAGCAGTACGCCAATGGTACTGCCGGTACTAATGCCGCCCTCCACACGTCTCTCGTGCACCGAATTGTGCTGGAACCACGAACGTTGACGATCAATGTACATGGCAAAGGATTTTTCGTCTTTACCTGTAATGAGAGAAACGACAACCACAAAAAAATAATAGTATAATTATTTTTTTTTTTGTATCAGTTTGCAACTTTAATGTATGTTATAAAAGCTTTTTTTGCAGGGCTCTGGCGGAAAAACAATGTTTGGGTGACAAAAAGCTTTTAAAAAGTTTTTAATTTGCTGCAAGTATGTCTTATCGGGAAAAAGAGGGACGACAGCGAAACACCTTCAGGTTTTCACTTCATTGTTAATGGATTTTCAATAAAACTAACAATGAAAGAATAAACTTCTTGTTTTTTTTATTTTTCGTTCAGTAGGGTGTTTCTTTCTTTTTTTTGCACTTTGTGCCCTTTTTTAGGTGTTTGAATTGCTTTAGAACTTTACTTTGAGGAGCTTAAAGATGTGCGTCCTTAAGGGCATCCTTTTCAGTTTATATATACTTTTGTCTTTGGCATAGTTGAAAGAGTGAGAAAATTGTTTGAAAACAAATATCACTACTTAGTGTCACTTTGGTCCGACCAACCTTATGCAAAACCAGGGGGCCAAAATGAAGTCAAGTGGTAAGTATGTGTATAGTTCTCTTATTAAATGGTAATGCTGTCCTAACTCTCCCATGTAAGTTGGATCAACGTGAAAGTATTCTTGACATTAGACCACGACATACAGTGAGTTTCTGTGAGCTAGTTTGGCAAAAGCTTGTGCATTATCTTCACTCCAAATGCGACAATTTTGCTTATCTACGTACCCATTCAACCAAAAATGCGCTTCGTCGGTAAATACTGAAGTCTGAAAAACAGAACCATTATTTTGTTTTTTCCACAATTTGCAAGCGTTGCTCTCGTGTAAGTATATCCTTGATGAAATGGTAAACTAAACAAAATAAAAAATAACTAACGAGAAATTTATAAAATCTTTATTTGAGTCGATAGAACGGTCTATATAATTCAATATCTCACGAATAAATTCTTCCATATTGGCTTCCAGCGCGTCAACCGTTGCGGGCTTGTCCCTGTAGACATGCGCCTTAACTTAACCCCACAAAAAAATAATCGAAAGGCGTTAAATCGCACGATATAGGCGGCCATATGACCGGCCTCAAACGTGAAATAAACTGCTCACCGAACTCAAAATTCAATAAAAATAAATAAAATTCAATAATCTGCAGCCGTAGTTCGTTTATAAGTCGATTCATGGTTACACGAAAACAGCTGAGCTGCCAAAAACAGTGTTGCCAACAAGAAAGGTGCCAAAAAATCACCTATTATAAGCTCAAAAGTTTGCGGATTCCAACATCAGCCGAGTTAGCTAACTCCCAAAATATGTAAGAGCCCTCGGTTGTATGCCGCCTTTTAGAGAGAGCGGGGCACAGGCACAAAAGGTGTTATATTGATTCCTCCTCCTCTTCGTCTGCACAGCTTCTGCAAAAGTCATTATACAGTAATGCGTGCCGTCTAATGAGGCAGTGACCCGTCAGGACAGACACGATAAGTGAGACGTTCGGTCTCGACAATGACATCAGTGCGTTGATGCGTTTTGAGTTTAGGCCAGGCCACATCAGTCAGGAATGTATGAAGTTCCTGACAAGTGACCACCTGTCATTTATGCTGTAACGGCACTATCTCCTATGAAGATTTTGCAGGTCGCTAGAGGCGTGCCCACATATTCCAGTTCCCCTGGAGGCTGCAAGTTAGTTTCTAGTCTGGCAAGTTAATCTGCTTAGCAGTTCCTGTGGCCCGGTACCCATATCAGGTGAATGTTGCACTGTTCAGCCACTTCGTTAAGAAGTCTGCCTTAGTCGAGGACTGTTTTTGAATTCACGAATAGTGTAATCAACAGTGCCCGAAAGATAAGGGCGACCTTTTATTAATAACTAAACTTCTGACCTATAAATGGACCCTGTCGAAAAGTTAATTGGGTTTTGAGTTCAGGGAACTCCGAGAGCCATTCTAACGAAGTTGCTGTTTTTGCAGGACTACGTCCATTGCGTTTGTTTTCAATACAACCAGTATCATTGTAAAGTGTAATGGTCCGATAAACAAACATTATGTTGACACGTAGCTGTAGCTCATTAACAACGGCTGGTTGTGATTTTCCAGCTAAATTCAGAGAAATGACACACTTGACTTTGAATTTCATGTCATTAGCTGTTTTAACTACGTCGAAAAACAATATACAACACAAGAAATTGATGCTTGTTAAGCAATTAGCGCGTTGCCATTAACCGTTTGGTTCCTAAAGCAGCGTGAAGTTGGCAACACTTCGAGCGCTGACTACAGTATTTATCATAAAGTTAGGTTATATTTGAATCTATTTACTGAACTAACATTTCTAGCACTTCTCTTTATTACATTTCACACTTAGAGCGCCGAATCTAGTATTTATCTAAAAGTTGGGTTATATTTGAATCGATTCAATCAACTGACTTGTCTAGCTCTTCTCTTCATACCATTTCTCCCTTAATTTTTAAATTGGTGCCCAAAACTTGCACATCTCTGTGTCAGATATATCGATGAAAAAATTAACGCAAAACTTTCTATTTATTGGCAAACTTAATTTTGCCATTTTTGTTTCTTTGGGAGTGTAGATGACAATAAATGCCGCCTCTACACTCTGGAGAGATAACATCGTTGAAGCACTCACTCAGTTCGGGGAACGCAATAAAAGAACGTGAAATAAAAGGCGTGACAATAATCGAAAACACTTTGGAAACAAAAGAAGCCAAAGTTGCAACAACGACAACTCCAACAACGCCAATTCGGAAAGAAAACAAACACCGCCACAGCACAGGCTCCAGCATCGCTTCGCATCGCATGAAGGAAGGAAGGAGGCAAACCAAAGACAGCAAAAGAATCCTTAAGTTTGGCAACTAATCAGGGTATTGTTTTCAAAAGGAAAATTGCAAAACAACACCCTAGCCCAGAAAAAACGCCAAATAAAGCAAGTAGATAAAAGACGAGCAACAACAACAAACGACGCTGTAGACAAGAAATTGCCAATTTCGTCGATACAATTTCAACAGCAAAGCATTGAAATGAAAGAGCTGAAGCTGAGCTGCGCCGCACTTCCATTCCCCACACCAACTCTCAGCTGTTTTGCGTTGCCAACCGAACTGAAAATATAGATTGCCGTTGCTATGTCATGGTTTGTGTTATTGTTTCCACTTTTCCAAATGAGCGCGCCGCGGCAAAAACACAGAGCAGCAGCAAAAACAACACGTGTACGCAAACACAACCTTCAATCGAAAAGGAGAAATAGGCAACTTTCGAATAATACTCAATGATGTTGCCACAGAGGCCGAAAGAAATACCATCACCGATATAAACCGGCAATGACAGAGCGTAATAAAAAGTTGATTAAAGCTTAAGTGTTTATTTCAAGACAACGCTTTACAGAGGCCAACAGGAAAAAGAGAGGACAAAATAAAATGAAACGAAAAAAATCGAATACTTAACAATTGAAATGATGACAAAGGATAGTGGTATGGAGAGAGAGACAGAGAAAGAAAAAACTCCTTCAAAACAATTTCAATTAGCGTAAAATCCTTCAGAGTGAATGCGGAAATAAATTAAATTGGAAAAAAGAATCTGTCACCTAGATAAAGTAGAAAGTTGGGAAATTTTTCAGATGATTGCCACACAATACCTTTACAATGAGTAAGGAATTATTATTGGGAATCAGAGAATAAAAGTGCTCCACAAATATTTTAAAAACGAGTTTTTACAAAATATTTAATACAAAAAAGTCTATAAAAATTTAAAGCAAAAGAACAAAATCTATAGAAAATTTAAAGCAGTATTTTTTTCTATAGAAAAAGTACTGAATACTTTGTATACATGTTTGCCAGATCGGACAATGTTGTCAGAAAAATGCAACCCTGTGAACGTACAACCGTGGGAACATACAATTTTTGTCTTGTATCCTTGGCAGAAAAGTCAAAGAGAGATAATTTGCAGATTGTTAGATGTGACATGACGCCATATGCATGTGACAATGACGCCATTGTCAGAGGAACATTTTATTGGCAACACAGTCTATAAAATATTTTTATTGGCAATATAAATATTTACAAAATAAATTGTAAATATATGAAGTTGTAATGTTTTTTTTTGCAATCGTCTGAACTGTTAATTCACCTTTGCCTAACAATGTGTCATTGTCCCCACATTTGAAGTACTTTAGCAGGGTTGATAACGTTGTCCGATCTGGCAATCGTCTATACATAGCTTTACCAACTTCACAAACATATGGTTAATATCAACGCGACCTAATTTCTTCGATAAATAAATCAATGACGGGGTTGTGAATGGTTAGACGACAAGTTTAAAATTTTTGTTAGGAAAATTTTTAATTGCATTTTTATAGGAAAATTTTTATAGGGAAATTTTTCGTCTATACATAGTTTTACCAACTTCACAAACAAATGGTTAATATCAACGCGAGTTAATCTCTTCGATAAATAAATCTGTGCCGGGGTTATGAATGATTAGATGACAAGTTTAAAATTTTTAACTGCAATTTTTATAGGAACATTTTTAAGAAAATTTGTAAAGGAAAATTTTTGTATTTTATAGGAAAATTTGTATAAAACATTTTTATAGGAACATTTTTGTAGAAAATTTTTATAAAAAATGTTTATAGTTAAATTGTTATAGTTTTTATAGGAAAATTTTTAAGGAAAATTTGTATAGGAACATTTTTATAGGAAAATTTTTACAGAAAATTTTTATAGAAAATTTTTACAGAAAATTTTTATAGGAATTTTTAAAGGAATTTTTATAGGAAATTTTATAGAACATTTTTATAGAAAATTTTTATAGAAAATTTTTATAGAAAATTTTTATAGAAAATTTTTATAGAAAATTTTTATAGAAATTTTTTATAGAAAATTTTTATAGAAATTTTTTATAGAACATTTTTATAAAAATTTTTATAATTCTATAAAAATTTTCTATAAAAATTTTCTATAAAAATTTTCTATAAAAATGTTCTATAAAATTTCCTATAAAAATTCCTATAAAAAAAACAGAAAATTTTTATAGAAAATTTTTACAGAAAATTTTTATAGGAATTTTTATAGGAAATTTTATAGAACATTTTTATAGAAAATTTTTATGGAAAATTTTTATAGAAAATTTTTATAGAAATTTTTTATAGAACATTTTTATAGAAATTTTTTATAGAAAATTTTTATAATTCTATAAAAATTTTCTATAAAAATGTTCTATAAAAATTTTCTATAAAAATTTTCTATAAAAATGTTCTATAAAATTTCCTATAAAAATAACAGACAATTTTTATAGAAAATTTTTACAGAAAATTTTTATAGGAATTTTTATAGGAAATTTTATAGAACATTTTTATAGAAAATTTTTATAGAAATTTTTTATAGAAAATTTTTATAGAAAATTTTTATAGAAAATTTTTATAGAAAATTTTTATAGAAATTTTTATAGAAAATTTTCATTTTTTACCGAAAATTTTTATAGAAATTTTTATAGAAAATTTTTATTAAAATGTTTATAGAAAATTTTATAAGAAACTTATATAAGAAAATTTTTATAGAAAATTTTTATAGAAATTTTGTAAGGACAATTTTTATAGAAATTTTTATAAAAATTTTCTATAAAAATGTTCTATAGCAAAAATGTTGTATAGCAAAATTTTATAGACAACTCTTATCGCAAAATTTTATAGAAAATTTTTATCGCAAACTTTATAGAAAATTTTTATCGCAAAATTTTATAGAAAATTTTTATCGCAAAATTTTAAAGACAATTTTTAACATATTGGAAAATTTTATAGAATTGTTTTGTTGAAAAACTTAATAGACATTTTTTTTGGGAAAATTTTAAAATAATTTTTATTACAGAATTTTATAGAAATCTTTTTATTGAAAAGGCCGAACTCTACGAAAATCAAATAAAATTCTACAGGTCTACAATAACATAATATCAACTTTATTGGAAAATTTTATAAACATTTTTTTATAGGATAATTGTATAGACATTTTTTAAAGGAAGATATTATAAAAATTTTTTATAGGAAGTTTTAAAGAATTTTTTTGTAGGAAACTTTTATAGAAATTTATTATAGTAAAATTTTATAGAAATCATTATAGGAAAATTTTCATAGAAAATGTATTTATTACTTGTTTATTTTTTTATAAATAATTTTTGTAGAGGTTTTTTTTTCGAAAAAAAGTTTATGGTAATTTTTTATATAAACTTTTAATATAGAAACAGTTTTATACATAAAATTCTATACTATTTTTTTTAGAAAATATTTGTATAGAAAACTGTTTATAGAAAATTTTTACTGACAAATTTGTAATAGAAAATTGTTATGGGAAAATGTTTAAAGGAAAATTTTTATAACGATTCTTAAAGGACATTTTTTAAAGAAAAAATTTGTTAGGTAAATTTTTATAGAAAAAATGTTTATACGAAAATTTTTATAGAACATTTTACAGAAACCTTTTATTGAAAATTTTTATACATTATTTGTTTATTTTTTATAATTAATTTTTGTAGAGGGTTTCCTCGAGAAAAAGGTTTAGGTTTTTATAGAAAAAATGTTTATACGGAAATTTTTATAGAACATTTTACAGAAACTTTTTATTGAAAATTTTTATAGATTTGTTTATTTTTTTATAATTAATTTTTGTAGAGGTTTTTCTCGAGAAAAAAGGTATGCTAATTTTTTTTAATAAAAAAAATGTAGACTTCTATTAAGCTATCAATCCAATACAGCGAAACACTATCAGTTAAAATCTTCAGTTAAAACTAAGCAGCAACACCAAAAAAATTTATAGAAATGTTAACTATGCAGCCAAAAATTTTATAAACAGGGTGCTTTTACAGGTTCACAAATTTGAGTTGGTAACTCTGCTGTAATTGACAACCAATTTAAAAGCTGATAGTTGCTTTTTGTTTACTTTGGTTTGTCATTTAATCATGAATAGACTTAAACGAGGACAACGCTTGAAAATTGTTGACATTTTCGATCAAAATAATGGTTCTGTTCGCCAAAATGCAGCATTTCCAGCAGCATTTAAAAACGTCCTACATATCATCAGAAACGAAAATGGGTGTAACAACAAGAAAAATGGATATTCAGTTTTCGATGGAAAACAAATTTTTAGCGACCTACTATCAAAAATGGCGAATTTATTAACGAAATTCGAAATGGCGTAACAATAAATTATTTCTCGTTTCATAGTTAAAAATTCCTATTTCACGCAGTTTTCATAAACCATTTATAAATCATGTTTGTGTGAATATATATATGCGTCATAATGTTCAGGTATTATACTGAAAATCCCGTTTTTCATTTTATTTAGTTTTTTGATTCTCCTGTAAAATTTTTAAAAATGATGAGGCCCTTTCTCGTTTCTGATGACGATATATTTTAAATGCACCAGTCTTTGCTGTCTATACAAAATTTTCATTGTAAATGTATGTCACATATTATTTTATAAGCTTCTTATCGTAAAGGTAAATTTTTAATTTTTTGATTCTGTAACATTTGATCTCAGGTTTAATCCTGCTCAGTTGTGAATGTTTCTGATACTTCTCTAGTAACTCGACTGCTGTTGTTGTATGTTCTACACTCCATTTTACACGTGTTAACGTTTGCTTCTCATCTCACACAAGTTTTCAAATTAAAATTTCATAAGACACTGCAGTAAAAATCGGAACTTTGTTATTATTACTACTCTGTTTTGTTGCAGTGGCGATGGTGGCGCCCCCACATCACTGACACTAAATCCAAAAGCCGAAAAATTCGTTGTCTTCTTTAACTGACTACATGGTTGAAATGTTGAGATGGGGATTCAGTGCAGGAGAAAATCTTATATGTACTCGTATATACTGGCTTTTTCGAGGTTGGTATAAAAGGATATGAATAACTAGGAAATTTTAATATTAATTAGAGAATAATTTAAAGATATGAATATTGGCAAAATATGCCTGAATTGTTTAACATAATTTATTTTTTACCCGGCTAGGCTTAAACACCATTCAATATGTAATTGAGAAATAAAATATA
Source organism: Eudasyphora cyanicolor (assembly GCA_963930755.1). Lineage (NCBI taxonomy): Eukaryota > Metazoa > Arthropoda > Insecta > Diptera > Muscidae > Eudasyphora > Eudasyphora cyanicolor. The sequence goes on along the minus strand of OZ005737.1, from coordinate 197,367,096 downwards.
ATACTTTTAAGCTGAAGGTAATGCAGAGAGTAAGCAAGAATGTATATATATCGTAATCTACGAGTATGAATATCAGATTTAATTCCGTTGAAACCGGCAGAAACAATAAAACTCCTTACCAACACGCATAGGAGAACCACAATATGTTCATTGCAATAACCGTCGTGATCATAAAATGGTCATGGTTATGGTTATTACTAAGTTAATAGTATAATTATGGTTTTATATAACCCTTACATTGCTCTGCTAATAAGATTGTGAGTCTGAAATTTGTCTCTGCAATAAAATATAGTTATCACAACAATGATTATGATTACAGTAATAATGTCATGAATGCTTTTAACAATCAGTTATCTTCTGATCTGGAAATATGATATCATTGCTCCTTCTCAGAGCCAAAGATCGAAGTAATGTCGATTTTTTTAATTGACACTTCCACTTCCAAAACCTTTCATACCATTATTCGGGCTACAGCAAAAAAATCATGTTCTTCTTAATTTTATCACAATTTTCTTCAACAAGACATTGTGGACGTGCTGACTTTCAGCACAAAACTTCATTTCGGTAAAATTGAACGTGGCACAGCAAAGGTGTCATGGCCATGATACGTGCTCCGCGGAATTTCCACTCTCACGTATCCTTCCCTTCCTTCTTCTTTAGAGATACGAGTATATACAACCAAATAATTGTCTTACTATACTCCGACTCTGGGTGAAAACTTTTGCATTTACTTATGTCTTATGGCAATGTATCCTTCAAAAACTTGTCTAAGGATTGTTGTTCCTCTCCGCATTGTTTGTTTAACTTAAGAAGTATTACAACTTGAAATTCTGAAGTTCTGCAAAATCCCGTATTGTTGCTGTTATCCTTTTACGCAACATCCGCCCGCACCGCCCATAACTTTGTTGACTGATAATATTACGTTATCTTCGTTCAGAGAGTTACACAACTCAGAAGTTTAAATATAAACTTAATGATACTTTTTAGTTGGTTTACTCTGCCTTCGCACAGTTTTGTGTGTCATATTAAGTTTAGTTTGTAATAATTTTTTTTGGTTGCTGTTGCTGACATTCTGTCTGGCATATTTGTGGGCGCGAATATATACAGATTGCAAGGATATACAGAAGGGAAGGAAGGTTTTAAAAAATATGTAGTGTGAATATAAAATTTCTACAGATATTTTGTAATGGTGAATAAAGAAATTTTTGAAGCAGCCTAAAATTTTAATAGGAAATTTTAGATTTTTCTATTTCGTAGAAAATTTTGTGAATGCAAATTTTTGATAGAAAATTTTGTGAAAGTAAATTTTTATAGAACATTTTTCAAGGACAATTTGTGATAGAACATTTTTTATAGAAAATGTTTAAAGTAAATTTGTTGTTGTAATAAAATATTTTATAGAAGTTTTATCAAGGACAATTTGTGATAGGAAATGTTTGACAGAAAATTTATGGTAGAGACTTGTTTGTTAAAAACATTTTTATAGAAATTTTTTGATAGAAATATTTGTATAGAAACATTTTTTAGAACCTTTATTATTTATAGATAATTTCTAAACTTTAATACATTTTTTATAAGAACTGTAGATACTGTTAATTTTTTTCCGAAAAATTATTATAGTAAATTTATGTTAGAGCATATTTCATAAAAAGTTTTTGAAAGAATATTTGTGATTGTAAATTTTTTATAGAAAAATTATCAAGCCCTTTTTTTTGGTAGTTTTAAAGAGAAAACTTTTGAAAGAAAATTGTGAACGTAAATTTAGTGTAAGAAAATATTTTATAGTAAATTTTGTTTAAAAAAAATATTTTATAGAAAATTTATCAAGGACAATTTGTGATATGAAATGTTCGACAGAAAATATTTGGTAGAGACATATTTGGTAGAATCATTTTTATAGAACCTTGTTGAGAGACAATTTTTTATAGAAAATTTCTTAACTTCAATACAATTTTGATTAGAGCTGTAGAAGCTGTTTATAAAAACATTCCTAAACAAATATTCTCATAGAACAAATTTTATCGAAGATTTTTAATAGATATGTTTTCATATAAATTTTAGAAAAAAAAAAATTTTAAATAATTAAGAAATAATCTGAAAAAAATTTATTGAAGATCATTTACAAAATTTTTGTTATTGAAACATTTTTGAAGACAATTTTATATACAAGTTTTTTTATAGCATATCATTTACACAAAATAATTTTCAATATATTTGTTTTCCCTAAAGTAACTTCTATAAAAAAATATAAATTGTATGTGTTTTTATTAAATTTTTCAACAGACGGAATGTAATTGAAACATATGGCCTCGAAACAAAATAAATTCTGTCTGAATAAAAATAGTTTTTAGGAAAATGTTTGTAGAAAAGCTTTTATAGAAATTCTTTTTAGAAAATGTATTATCGAAAATATGTTATGTAAAAGATTTTCGATAATTTGTAGGAAGTTTTTTATAGCAAATTTTTTCATAAACATTTTTTAATGGAATGAATGATGTAGAAAATATATATAATAGAAAAAATATGTACATATTTAACAAATTTTCCATAAAAGATTTTTTATTAAAAGTTTCAAGTAAAACATGTTCAGTAAAAAATATATAAAATGTTTTATAAAGAAATTTCCTATATTATTTCAACAAGATGATTTTCTATGAAATTGTCGTATAAAAAATCTTACATAAAAATTGTTCTATAAGAATATTTTTTTCTATGAGAATCTTTCTATACAAAATTGTATAAAAAGATTTTCAATAAAAAACTTAAAAAACTTTCTACAGATGATTTTCCATTAACAGATTTCTATTTAAAAAAATACTGAAAACCTTTTCTAGAAGATATTTTACTGAACAAGTATATGAACTATTTTTAGCAAAGATTTCATGGAAAATCTTTTGTGAGACATTTTTATTGACGAAGGAAATATGTATGGGAGATATTTTATAAGAGAATTTAGTTTGCAAGAAAATCTTTAGGAAAAATGTTTCTCAAAGAAATTTTTTAATAGAAAAAATGTTGTAGAAAATCTTTTACGGAAATTTTTCTATTGACAACTATTATGGAGGTTCTTTTGTAGGAAAATTTTAGTGATCATTTATTTAAAAAATTGATTTTAGAAAATGTTTGTAGAAAATCTTTTACAGAAATTCTTTTTAGAAAATCTGTTATAGAAATTCTTTTCTATAAACAAATGTTCATTGGAATAAATCTACAAAAAAGGTTCTTTTAAGATATGTAAATAAACAATTATGCATAAAAGTTTTTCTGTTAAAAAATTTTCAATGGCAAAGTTTGGTTATTTTTTTATATTAAGTAATATAAAAAAATTCGTATAAAAATAATATAAACATTTTTCTATAAAATAATATATAAAATTTTCTGAGAAAATAATATACACAGTTTTCGATAACCGATTTTCTATATATTTTTTAATAAAGTTGTCTTATAAAGATCTCCCATAAAAACTATTCTATAAAAAGATTTTTTTCTCTGAGAATCTTTCCATAAACAATTGCCTATAAACGATTTTCATCAAAAGATTTTCTGTAAAAATTTTCCATAAAATAATTTATATTAAAAAAATAGAAAATCTGTTATAGAACATATTTTACTGAAAAAAGTATATAAATTATTTTATAGAAAATCTTTTGTGAATCATTTTTTATAGACAATGCAAATATGTGTGGAAGATGTTTTACAAACTAAAATTTTGATAGCAAATCTTTAGGAAATATAGACATATTTTTAAAGAACTTCTTTAATAAGAAATTTTGTAGAAAATCTTTTATAGACAATTTTGTATCGAAAACTTTTTATGGAGGATCTATAATAAGAAAATGTTAATGAACATTTAAGAAAAATAGCTTTCAAATTTTTTTAGAAAATCTTTTATACAAATTCTTTTTAGAAAATCTATTGTCAAAAATACTTACAGAATATTTTTATATAAAATCATTTGTAGGATGTTTTTTTAGAAAACAATTTTTATAAACAGTTTTTAATAGAATAAATGTTGTAGAAAATATTTTATAGAAAATTTGTTACAGATATTGTTATACACAATTTTTTATACCGCTTTTTTATGGACAATTTTTTATAGACACTCTTTTATCGCTATTCTTTCACTGAAAAACTTTTATAGAACTTTTTTTAACGAACATATTTAAAAAAAATCTATATAAAAACTTTTAATGCAAATTTTATATAGAAAGATTCTTATCTACAAATTTTTATAGAAGGTTTGTTATCAAAAATTATTTATAGACAATATTTGATGGAACATATTTTATAAAAAAATAAGAAAAAAATATATGTTTGTTTAAAAAATAGGTTTTAAGACTATTTTTTTGTAAAAATCTTTTACGAAAATGTTTTAAAACACATCTGAGCAGAAATTCATCTAAGAATATCTTTTAAACCAAATATTTTATAAAAAATGTATTATATAAATCTTTTAAATATATATATATATAATTTTTTAGAACTTTTTTATATAAAATCATTTTTTGGAGTTTCTTTTCTGGAGTTTTTTTTAAATATTTAAAATTTATATTATAGTATATACTGAGGAAAAATGTTCCTCAATAAAGTTTATAATAGAAAAAATATTGTAGAAAATCGTTTATTGAATTTTGTATTGAAAACTTTTTATGGGGGATCTTTTATAATAAAATTTTAGAAAACTTTTATATAAAAAATTGATTTTAGAAATTTTTTTTAGAAAATCTTTTACATATTTTTTTTAGAAAACCATTTATAAAACTTCTTTTCTATAAAAATTGGTTATTGAAATTAATCTACAAAAGTGTATCTATTAAGATTTTGCATAAAACTTTTTCTGTTAAAAGTTTCCTGTAAAAATTTTCAATGACAAATTTTTATTATTTTTATATATTAGGTAATATAAAAATAGTATAAAAAATTTTCTGTAAAAATAATATTAAGAAATATTTTATAAAAATAATATACAAAATTTTCTATAAATGATTTTCTACACACGAAAGTCTATAAATAAATTTTCTATATTTTTTTATAAAAGATTTTCTATATTGAATGATATGAATATTTGAATGATATGAATAATTGTTATACGCAATTTTTTATAAAAGCTCTTTTATAGAAAAAAATTTATAGAAAATCGTTTATCGATTTTTGTTATAGAAAATCTCTTAACAAATTTTGTATACAAAAACTTTTAAGACAAATCTGTTACAGAAAAGTATTCATAGACAATATTTTAATGAAAATATTTTATAAGAAAATTTAGAAAAAATATATAAATTTGTTTATAAAAATATTTTGTTAGAAATTTTTTTGTAAAAAATCATTTACGCAAAATATTTCATAGCAAATCTTAACACAAATTCTTCTAAGAATATCTTTTAAACAAAATCTTTCATAAAAATATACTATAAAATTTTTTTTAGCATTTATATAAAATATTTTCTAGAGAAAATTTTTATAAAAAATTTTAAAATTTTAGAAAATATTTTATAGAAAATTGTTTATATACATTTTTTTATTGAAAATTTGTTACACTTCTTTTTATAGAAAATGTTTTATAAAATTGTTTAATATAAAACATTTTTCTATTTTTATTACAAATATTTTACAAAGTTTTATATTGAAAATCTTTTATTGCAAATATTTTACAGAAAATCGTGTAAAAAATTCTTTATTGATTTTTTTAGAAAATATTATATACAACATTTTTATAGTAAATCTATAACACATTTTTTATAGAAAATCTTTCATAACTATTTTTTATATAAAATGTTTTATAGATAATTATTTTTCGATAATATTTTATGGAAAAGCCTTTAAAGGAAAGCTTTAATTGAAAATCGTTTATAGAAAATGTTGTAAAGAAAATTTTTTGTATTGAAAAGTTTTTATAGCAATATTTTTATAGAAAATTGTTTGCAGCATCTTAAAAGAGGATTACAAATGTCTTTAAAAATATTTTGCTAGAGCTTAGAATATTTTTTAGCAATTCTTTTGCTGCAGCATCAAAAATTGTTATAGACAATTGTTTGCTGATGTTAGAAAAATTCATAAAGAAATCAGTTTGTAGCGGCTTATTAATTTTTTTTTCAAATTATTTTACTACAGCATTTAACTTTCAATGTTTCGTAGTTTCTCCCATCCTGTTACCAAAAGTATATCTTAGGAATTACGACTTCCCCATGAATGTTCAACAATGTCGCCCATATTTTTCCTCTTCATTTTAGCGTTTTCTCACAACCAAAGCAAATAGTTTCAAGTGCTTAATATACCGATGGTGCACAATGTTTGTCGCTGGCAACAGATACTTTAGCAAATAACAACATAAAAATACTTGTCATTCCTAACACTCCTTCCAGCCTCCTCCAAAGACCGTCCATACACACACAAAAGCTGGACAATTGTTTGCGGTTTTCCAATTCAGTACTTACCCAACATTTTATTGCGATTAACATCAATGCGTGCCACACCGAATGCTGGATCTGTGTCCGCCGTGTAATTGTCGATGGTGAATTCCCAATAGTGAATGCCACGTGAGAAGCCCACCGAACCCAAGGCGACTCGATGCTCCCATCCCTCCACGGACACGGTGGAGTTATTATTGCTGAAGACGAGGCCAGAACCGGGACCACCGCTCAGGGCAGGATCGAATGTAAACCAGGCAACTGTAAAATAGAAAAACAAGAGATAATATTAGAAGTGGACGAAAAGATAAGCTGGAAAAAATAAAGCAGCAAAAAATTTATAGTTTATGAGAGAAAATAAATCGAGGAGCCACAAGTTGTACTCCACAGATAAGGAAGAGACGGACAAACGAACACAATAAGCTTTGTTCAGTCAATACACAGGAAATTCAATTTGATTGCATTTCCTTGGCATTGTCTGGCTGTGTGAGAGTGAAGGAGAATTTGTTGTTTTTCCGTTTCCGCTTTCCCAAACACTGTCGTTAATGTTCGTAACGCATACATAGTTGTTGCCCAGACCACAGTGTGTAAATGTACCGGAATGTGGGCAGCAATTCTGTTGAGTCTACACCACAATGCTTGTTGGCCCAATACCACAATCGCCAAAAGCATCCGACACGGAGACTCTCTGTTTAACAATGTTTGTTAGTTGTTCTTGGCTATTTTTGAATTCTTCTTTTTTCTGTTCAGTAATTCCAGGACCAAGATGCAATCTTGCTTGTTATAAATGTTATTGCTGCGGTTTTGTGCATTCATTCATTTTCCAGCTGAACATTTTCAGAGTTATTGAAGCATTATTATTAGCTGTCCAATGGTGGATAGACAACCAAGACTTGTTGTACAATATGACAGTAACTTTATGGAAAAAAGGAAATATAATAAAGGACCTTACAAAAAAAATGAAAATGCTATAAATCAGCAGCATTACAGTTTCTATAGAAAATGTAAGGCTGCAGCAAAAAGTAAAAGTAGAATATTCTGTAGAATTGTAACGTTTTTTAAAAAAAATGGTTGGTGCAGCCTTAGATTTATATAGACTATTTTGAATGCAGTCTAAGAATTAATTGCAATCTAACAATTTTGATAGTAAATGTTTGCGGCAAACAGTTCTAGAGAAAATGTTTGGAATATTTAAAGAATTTTTTGCTGAAGCCTAACTATTTTTACGGAAAATTATTGCTGCAGCCTAAATTTAAGAATATATACTTTTTGAAAGAACAAATTTTATAAAAATTTTGCAGAAATATTTTTATAAACATTTTTTTAGAGAACATTTTATGGCCAATTTTTTCCGAAAAATTTTTAAAGAAAAAATTGTTCAGACAAATTCAGACAAAAAACGTTTTAATAGACAATTTATAATAGACATTTTTTTATGTAAAACATTTGGCAACAATTTTGTATAGAAAATTTGTGATGAAACAATTTTTATATACATTTTTTTTTTGACAGAACAAATTTTATAAAATTGTTGCAGGCATATTTTTATAGCCATTTTTCAGAGAACTGGTTTTAGAAAACTTTTATAGTAAATTTTTTGTGAAAAATTTTTAAAGAAAAAATTGTTCACACAAATTTTTGCACACATTTTTTAAATAGGCAACTTTTAACAGAAACTAAAATTTTTAATGTAAAACTTTTGATAGTAATTTGTTATAGAAAATTTGCGATAAAATATTTAATAGAAAATATTTGATGGAACAATTCTTTAAACCTTCGATAGAAATTTTTTTTATACAATAGAAAAATTTAGTAGAACAATTTGAATAGGCATTTTTTCATAATAAAAAATAGTACATTTCTATAGAAAAAATTAAGCAGACATTTTTTATAAAATTATGTAACATTTTTGTAGTAGAATTTTAACAAAAAAAATTGATATACAAATTTTAGTAAGAAATATTTAATAGAATATGTTTTATACAAAAATTAATATTTTTTTTTGAAATACAGATTTTCGTAAAACATTTTTTATAGAGATAATTTTAAAGCCACTTTTTAACAGAAACATCTGTATAAAAAATTTATGCAGAACAGTTTTTATGGAAACAATTTTAGACAAGTTTTTATAGAAACATTTTAGAAAACGATCTTCTATTGAAATTTTTTATAAAAAAATGTTGATAGCAAATTTTTTATAAAAAAAATTTTGATAGCAAATTTTTTATAGAAAATCTTTAATAAAATATTTTTATAGAAAATTATGATGGTAGATTTTTGATAGAAATTTTTTTAGTATAAATTTGGACAACAATTTTCTTATAAAAAATTTGGTAAAACGTTTCTTATAAAAAATTGTAATAGACATTTTTTCATAAACAAATAGGAAATTTTTTACAAATAGAACATTTTTTATAGAAAAATTTAATAGACAAAGTTAATTTAATTTAATTTTAACAAATAGAAAAATTTTTTTTTAGAAAAAATGTAATAGTTAATTTAAATAGTCAACAAAATTTAAACAATAAATTTAGTCAAATTTTAATAATAAAAACTATATAAACATTTTAATAAAAAATATATGATGAAAAAAGTTTTATAGAAAAAATTAATACATATTTCTGGACGAAACATTTTTCCAAATAATTTCAAAAACATTTCTATGGAAACATTTGTTCCGATTAGTTTTTATAGAAAAATGTTAAAGGCATTTCGAACCGAAAATTAATTCTAAAAATTTACATAAAAATTTTTTTCTATAGAGATTTTTTTAAGAAACATTTTTTTACTAAAATTTTGTGATAACTTTTTATAAAAATGTTTTCAAAGAACAATTTAGTAGAGTCTTTATTAAAAATTAAAAAAATACTTTTCTCATAAAAACTAGAAAATTTTTGGTAAATATGTATATATAATTTTTTTTATGAAAAAAATAAAAGAAAAAAGTTAAGTAGAAATTTTTTTTATAAAATTATACAGAATTTTTTATATTCAAATTTAATTAAAAATTGATGTATAAATCTGAATAAGCAATAATTGATAGCAATTTTTTTTGGAAAGAAATTTTTTATATAAAATTTTTTATAGACATAATTTTTAGCCAATTTTTCAGAAAAATGTTTTAGAACATTTTTATAGTAATTTTTTCCAGAAAAATGGAAATAAAAAATTGGTTAGAAAATTTTAATAGACAATTTTTGAGGAAAATTTTTGATGAAACATGTTAAGAAAATTTTTTGTGAAAGATTTGTTACATAAATTTTATTATAATAGAAATTTTATAGAAAAATTTTTATAGAAAAATTTTGTAGAAAATTTGTTATAGAAAAGTTTTAAAATAAATTTTATCATATAAAATATACAATTTAAAAATATAAAATTTTTTATAGAAAAGAATTTATATAAATTGTGAAGTAGAAAATAAATGTAAAAAATTATATACAATTTTATAGCAAAATTTTAATAACAAAGAAATATTTGATAAAAAAATTAATATATTCTTTGTCTGAATGAACGATTTTTGTAAAACGTTTTCTTTAGAAATATTTTTATAGCCAATTGTCTACGTTTTTTCAGAAAAGATTTAATGAAAAAAATTGTTTAGACAGGCTTTTATAGAAAAATTTTAATAGACAATTTTAAACAGAGATTTTTTATATAAAATGTTTGATACCACATTTTGTAGAACATTTTTGATGAAACATTTTTATAGAAGATTTTTGATGGATAAAAAGTTTATTATCAAAAAAAATTTAATATAAGTTTTTTTTATTATTATAAATATTTTCTCTAAAATAATAAAAATTTTTCTATAAAACATTATCTAACATGTTTCTGTAAAAATAACAAAGAAAGAGATTTTTCATACCAAAAATGATCTATAAAAGAAATTTGACATATTTCCAAAAAAAAATTCTGCCAATTTTTTAAAATGAAATTTTAATGAAATACAAATTTTGTTAAAAAATAGAAAAATTTTTTAAAGAAAAAATGTAATAGAATTTATTTTTTTATTAAAATTTGAATGGTCAAATTTTAAAATAAAAAAATTAAATACAAATTTTAATAGGAAATATTTGATCAAAAATCTTTTATTGAAATATTAATATATTTTTCTTTAAAGAAACAATGTTTTAAAAATTTTTTATAGAAATAATTTATAGCAATTTCTTATAGAAAATTTCTTAATACAAAAAGACAAATTTTTATTAAAAAATTTTAAGGCTATTTTTAACAAAACTATTTTTTATAAAAATTGTGAAGTTCATTTTTTATAGAAACTTTTTGATGAAATATTTTTGCAGAACATTTGGATAAAAATGTTTTTATATAATTTTTTTTTATAAATACATTGTTATAGAACATTTTTCTTTATATAATTTAGTAGAATGTATTTTATGACAAGTTTTAATAGAATTTTTTTCATAATTATTTGAAAACAGAAAATTTTTTATAGAAAAAGATAAACTGATTTTTTTTATAAAGTTATATAAAATTTTTATAGCAAAATTTAGTTAAAAAAATTATATACAAAAGGAATATTTGATAGAAAATGTTTTATAAAAAAATATTTTTATTTTATTTGAAAAATTTTAAGAACACAAATTATAGACATATTTATTTATTATATTTATTCTTTTTTTTATAAAACTATTTTTAAAAAAATGTTTAGACAATTTGTTTATCAGCTTTTATTGACACATTTATATAAATACATTTTTAAACCTTTTTATATAAAAAAATTATTGTATAAAGTTTATTATCAAAAAAAAAACTGAATAAAGATTTTCTTTGTTATTGTTATATTTTCTCTAAAATAATAAAAAAATGTTTCTATCAAACATTTTCCACAGAAAAATTTCTATAAAACATCTTCGAAAATTTTTCTTCAAAAATAGCGAAGAAAGAGATTTTTCTTACCAAAAATGTTCTATAAAAGAAATCTGACAAACATATTTCTAAAAAAAAATTCTGCCAATTTTTTATAATAGACTTTTGATGAAAAATAAATTTTGTTCAAAAATAGAAAAATGTTTTAAAGAATAATGTAATGGAATTTGTTGAGCAGATTTTTTTTAATAAAACTTTAATATAAAAAAATTAAATACAAATTTTAATACGACATATTTGATAAAAAATCTTTTATAGAAAAATTAATATATTTTTCTTTAAAGAAACGATGTTTTAAAAATTTTTTGTAGAAATATTTTAATTTAATTTAATTTATTTAATATAAAAAGACAAGTTTTAATTAAAAAATTTTAAGACTAAACAAAAAAATTTTATATAAAATTTGTGAAGTTCATTTTTTATAGAAACTTTTTGATGAAAGATTTTTGCAGAACATTTGAATTAAAATGTTTTTATATAAATTTTGTTATAAATACATTGTTTAGAACATTTTTCTTTATAAAATTTAGTAGAAAGTTTCTTATAGACAATTTTTAATACACATTTTTTTCATAATTATTTGTAAACAGAAAATTATTTATAGAAAAAGATAAGCTGATTTTTTTTTCTAAAAATTATATAAAGTTTGTATAGTAAAATTTTTAGTTAAAAAAATTTCATACAGAAGGAATATTTGATAGAAAATGTTTTATAAAACATTTTTTATTTTATTGAAAATTTTTCAAGAACAAAAATTATAGACATAAATATTTATTTATTTTTTAGGTATATTTTTATAAAACTATTTTTAAAAAAATGTTCAGACAATGTGTTTATCAACACTTATCGAAATATTCTTATCAATACATTTTTACACACTTTTTATTGAAAAATTATTATTAAAAAAATTTAATAGAAGTCTTCTTTTATAAATATCTTTTTCTTATTGTAAATATTTTCTCTAAAATAAAAAAAAATCTATCAAACATTTTCCACAGAAAAGTTTCTATAAAACATTTTTCCGTAATAATAAAGAAGATGGAGATTTTTCTTACCAAAAATGTTCTATAAAAGAATTTTGACAATCATTTTTCCAAAAAAAAATTCTGCCAATTTTTTTAAAATAGATTTTCAATGAAGTATAAATTTTGTTCAATTAATAATTTAAATTTTTTTGCCTTTCACAAGCCTGTAATATCCGAAAATTTAATAAAATTCTACAAGTCTACAATAAAATTGTACCAATTTCTTAAAAAAAAAATTCTATAACATTTTCAATAAGAAATTTCTAAGAGAATCATTCTATAAAAGTGTGCACATAAATTTTTTTCGATAAAATATATTCTAAAAAATATCGCTAAAATAATTTTATGCAGATATTTTATAAATTGTTTCAATCAAAAGTTCCTTACGAGATTTTCCAAAAAAAATCTTTTTAAAAGATTTTCTATAAGAAACATTTTTCTATTATAATAAATCTATTAAACATTTTAAATAGATTTTCAATAAAAAAATTATATATAATATTTCCTACAAAAAAAATTGTGTAATTTTTTATAACAACTTTTCTGTAAAAATCCTTAATTTTTGAATAAAAAATGTTCTGTAAAATTCTTCCATAAAAGATTCTCTATAAAAGATTCTCTATAAAGTTTCTCATAACAGATATTACATTAACAAATCCATAAACATTTTTCTGTTAGAAACTTTCTATACGAAATAGTTGTGTTAAAAATTTTTCTACAAACATTTCTATAAAAAATGTCTATAAAAGATATTCTATGAAATGGTGCGAAAATTAAAATAATTTAATACAAATTTTTTATAAATCTTTCAATACAAAATTTTGTATAAATTTTGGTTTTCAGAAAAAGATACATTTTTGCTACGAAATAAACCATTTATTTAATATTTTATGTTAAAAAGTATAACAATTGTAAATATTTTCTTTAAAACAATTTCTATAAACAATTCTCTTCTCCCTTCTATCTCCCTTCTATCTTACTATCAACATTTTTCTGTAAGAAATTGTCTATAAAATTTTTCTATCAAACATTTTCCGTAGAAAAATGTCTATATAATATTTTCTACCAACTTTTTTCGGTAAAAATAACTTTTTAATAATATATTTTCTATACATTTTTTCAAAAAAAAGAGATCTTCCATTAAAATTCGTCTTTAAAAGATTTTCTATATGAATATTTCTAAGAATATTTTTTCTATGAGAATCTTTCTAGGAAATATATTTTTAATAATATTATTTATACTAGATTTGATATACAAAAATTCTATAACCTTTTTCAATAAAAAATAAAAGATTCCCTATAAATTTCTTCTAAACATTTTTTCAATAATCGATTCTGTTTATATTTTTATAACACATATATTTTCTATAAGAAAAATATTTGTGTATTTTTTATATGGAATTACTAGAAAAGACAACTTTTTATAGAAACATTTTTGAATATTTTTTTTAGGTTTCTTATAGAAAATTGTTTGTAGAAAATCTGCGTTATATAACTGCTTATATAAAAGTTTTACGGGAGATCTTTTATAAGAAAATTCTATAGAAAATATCTGTAAACATTTTAGAATAAAACTATATATTTATAGAATTGCACAATTTATAGAGCTTATAAATGTATAATTGATTTTTGCTGCAGTCTAAAATGTTTAAAGATTTATTTTGCTGCAGCCTAAAAGTTTTTATTTTTGCTCGAAATATTTATAGACAATATGTGCTAACATTTCTATAGAAAATTTTTTCCTGCAACATTTAAATTGAAAAATGCTTAACCCATTATAGAGAACGAATCAAATTAACTGTTACTCCTTTTTTACAACACAACATTTTCATTTATTCTCCTCCATTTGAATAATTAAACTTCTGACAAAAAAAAAACTAATCAATTACTTTCCTTTCAGCTGAAGTCTTTTAATTGAAAAGCTTTAAGGCTTTTATGACTAGAATCTTTTCTCTTAGTGCTGGAATATGGCTAAAGGCAATTTTCCAAATTAAATAGAATTACGCGTTTAATAAAATAAACACTCCTAAAACATAGACAGCCACCAAACACCACCCAACCACCCACCAGGCCACACTCCTTCATGACAAGTAAATTTGAAAGAGGTATTCCTTTTCAGAGGTAACGCATTCCGTCTAACGCAAAAGCAGCGGAAGACATCAATCAAAGCTGATGTAGAGGTAAATGTTTCGAGAGAGAGTAGGGAAAACTAAAAATGGCTCAGACATACGCAGACAATAAAACGAAAGGACGAGAGTGTCCGTCCGTCCGGATGTACAGACCGACAGAAAGCAATAGAAGAGTACTTGCAAAACGGATGAAAGTAACAAGATTACAAAGTAAAAACTTGGCGTAAAAGACAATTTACACGACTGACACTCACGCATGGCTGAATCAACAGCAGCAATCCTTTTTCCGCCTCTGCGTTTTGCAATTTCAGCCAAAGGAAAACCTGCAGAGGGACATGACTCGCCTTCGTCGTGCCTTTTGCCGAGATTACTTTCTTTGACATGCAAAAGACTTAACACTCGACTAGAAACGGCATTTGTAGAGACTTTCTTCGGAATCCAAAGTCTGAAGAATACGACTCGCCACTTAAATGGTCGTTAACTGGGCTGGTTCGCTGGTTAGTTGCCATAGACACTTTCAATGTAATACACTTAGCACAAAAAATGAAAACTAAATGCGAACAACAACAAAAAAAGATTAAACGACATTTAACGCTTGAAGTAACTAAGCCTATACAATGGTGGTTTTATATTTCCTCATAAACACGGAATAGTATTAGCTTCAGGTTTATTTAAGTAATTCTAGGAATGAGAGACAGACACAGTGGGCAGAACCGAAGAAATTTTCTATAAGAAACTTTTAAGAGAAATTTTCTATAATAAAAATTTCTTCTACGAGAAATTTTCTATTTAAAAACTTCTGCGAGAAATTTTCTATAAGAAAATTTCTGCGAGAAATTGTTTTTAAGAAAACTTCTGCGAGAAATTGTCCTTAAGAAAACTTCTGCAAGAAATTGTCTTTAAGAAAACTTCTGCGAGAAATTTTCTATACGGAAACTTCTGCGAGAAATTTTCTATAAGAAAACTTCTACGAGAAATGTTCTATAAGAAAACTCCTTAAACAATTTTTTATAAGAAAACTTTTGGAAAAAAAATTTTATTATAAACATCTCTAAAAGATTTTTTATAACAAAAATTCTCTATAAAAATAGTTCTCCAAAAGGTTTTCTGTAAAATAAAATACTCCAAAAGGTTTTCAATAAAAAAAATACTCCAAAAGATTTTCTATAAGAAATCTCCAAAAGATTTTCTATAAGAAATCTCCAAAAGATTTTCTATAAGAAATCTCCAAAAGATTTTCTATAAGAAATCTCCAAAAGATTTTCTATAAGAAAATCTCGAAAAGATTTTCTATAAGAAAATCTGCAAAAGATTTTCTATAAGAAAATCTCCACAAAGATTTGCTATAAGAAAATCTCCACAAAGATTTGATATAAATAAATCTCCACAAAGATTTTCTATAAGAAAATCTCCACAAAGATTTGCTATAAGAAAATCTCTGCAAAGATTTTCTATAAGCAAATCTCCGTAAAGATTTTCTATAAGCAAATCTCCACAAAGATTTTCTATAAGCAAATCTCCACAAAGATTTTCTATAAGAAAATCTCCACAAAAATTTTCTATAAGAAAATCTCCGCTAAGATTTTCTATAAGAAAATCTCCACAAAGATTTTCTATAAGAAAGTCTTCACAAAGATTTCCTATAAGAAAATCTTCACAAAGATTTGCTGTAAGAAAAACTCCACAAAGATTTGCTGTAAGAAAAACTCCACAAAGATTTTCTATAAGAAAATCTCCACAAAGATTTTCTATAAGAAAATATCCACAAAGATTTGCTATAAGAAAATCTCCACAAAGATTTGCTATAACAAAATCTCCACAAAGATTTTCTATAAGGAAATCTCCACAAAGATTTGCTATAAGAAAATCTTTAGAAAGGTCTTCTATAAGAAAATCTCCACAAAGATTTTCTATAAGAAAATCTCCACAAAGATTTTCTATAAGAAAATCTCCACAAAGATTTGCTATAAGTAAATCTCCACAAAGATTTTCTATAAGAAAATCTCCACAAAGATTTTTTATACGAAAATCTCCACAAAGATTTTCTATAAGCAAATCTCCGCAAAGATTTTCTATAAGCAAATCTCCACAAAGATTTTCTATAAGCAAATCTCCACAAAGATTTTCTATAAGAAAATCTCCACAAAGATTTTCTATAAGAAAATCTCCACAAAGATTTTCTATAAGAAAATCTCCACAACGATTTTCTATAAGAAAATCTCCACAAAGATTTGCTATAAGTAAATCTCCACAAAGATTTTCTATAAGAAAATCTCCACAAAAATTTTCTATAAGAAAATCTCCGCTAAGATTTTCTATAAGAAAATCTCCACAAAGATTTTCTATAAGAAAGTCTTCACAAAGATTTCCTATAAGAAAATCTTCACAAAGATTTGCTGTAAGAAAAACTCCACAAAGATTTGCTGTAAGAAAAACTCCACAAAGATTTTCTGTAAGAAAATCTCCACAAAGATTTTCTATAAGAAAATATCCACAAAGATTTGCTATAAGAAAATCTCCACAAAGATTTGCTATAAAAAAATCTCCACAAAGATTTTCTATAAGGAAATCTCCACAAAGATTTGCTATAAGAAAATCTTTAGAAAGGTTTTCTATAAGAAAATCTCCACAAAGATTTTCTATAAGAAAATCTCCACAAAGATTTTCTATAAGGAAATCTCCACAAAGATTTGCTATAAGAAAATCTTTAGAAAGGTTTTCTATAAGAAAATCTCCACAAAGATTTTCTATAAGAAAATCTCCACAAAGATTTTCTATAAGAAAATCTCCACAAAGATTTTTTATAAGAAGATCTCCACAAAGATTTTCTATAAGAAAATCTCCACAAAGATTTTTTATACGAAAATCTCCACAAAGATTTTCTGTAAAAAAATTTGCAAAAGATTTTATGTAAGAAAATCTCCAAAGAATTTTTTTTAAAATTTTTCAGAAATACTCGTATTCGTTGAGAATTGAATACATTTTCCGTTTTGTACACCCACCGTTGCTTCGTTTCCATTTCTGCGGAAGTTTGATAAGTTTAATTGAAAAGTCTAATGAAAAACTGTCCAACTGTTCTTTCTGTATGCGCCAAACAACACTCCACCTAAAGAGCTTTGAACTTTGAACTGATGGCAAACGGAATGGTTAACAGACATGAATGACTAACAACAACTGCTCCGTTAAAATAACTTTTACTATTCGCACTAACGCTTACCTTCAGCCGTTTGTAAACCAATAAGTTCCGAGTATTCGCCTTCTCCGGCACTATTGAAAGCCTTGACACGAGCATTGTACATCGAGTTAAAGTGTAGGCCATCAACGGTGCAAATGGTCTCCTTGCCGCAATAAACTTCCTATAGAAAAACAACAAAAAATCGTTGGAAGAGAATAGCAAAAGAGGCATTACGAAAAGCCGGCCACATTTAGAATTTTCCAATAAAATAAAAAGTAATTTCTTAAAGCTTCGCGTGAAAATCGCGAAAGTGGGAGAGACCTCCATTGGCACTTACCCTAAATTCTCCACCGCTGCCGTCGTCCAATTCCAGGACATAGCCCTCGACAAAGGAATGAGTTGGTACCTGCCACGCCACAGTAACGGAATTATTTTCCGCCGAACAATCTTGGGGTATAATTGCAGGTGGTTGAGGAGCTGTTGTTGTTGTCCGAGTGGTGAGAGCGGATGTTTAGATGGCCGAAAATATTTCACACGAAAACGGAAGTAAAGAAAAAATGTAGAAAAAACAATGTTGTTAGCGTAAATGCAAATTACTCTCGTACTTCACAAGTCAATGAAGGGAAAAACTCTTGCCATTGTTGTAGTTAGTTTGGTATGAAAGGAAAATGTAAGACTCAGAAAGGATAGGAGTAGAGTGTGAATGTGTATATTTGTCTAAGAAAATCAGAAAAAAAAACCGAGGAAGAGAGAGAGCGACAGAGCAATATAGCCAAACAGGACTACAATGATACAAAGGTTTAATTATTATGACCTAAGGGTATAATAAACAATAAATTATAATCTTTTTTTCCCGGGGCTGTTTGTTTAGCCCCGATAACCAAAACCAAATATAAAGAAAAACTTAAGATTCCAGATAGTATAAGAAACCGAACCCCGGCACTAACGGGCCAGAGGATGCATAACACAATAGAGCTATGCTATACGAGTGTATACCAAAAGAAAACGGAAGTTAGCGGAGGAAACCGGAAAGGAAAGCCACACCAACCTGAGTCCCCATCCACCCCTACTCCGTTTGCCATTTGTTGGCAAATAATAATTACTTATTGAGTGTAAATGTCATAAAATAAACAAATAAATTTAATAGGCAATAAACATAATAATTAGACAGAAACAGAAAGAGAGAGAAGGGACAAAATTCAAATGTGGATAGAGAAAAAGAACTAAAGAATTGAATTTAATGCGACAAAAAAATATAATAATAAGAAATAATTACGAACATTCTATGAGAAAAACATCTGGACAAATTTCCGTGATATTAATTTTTATTAGAAAATTTCGAAGAAAAATTGCCAAAAATAGTGTTTACAAAATTTAAATAGAAATTATTGTGAGAAATATTTTGAACGAAACTTCTCAAAAAAATTTTAATAATTAAAAGAAAAAAATATTGCGGAAATATTTTTTTCTGAGTGATTTTGTAACAAAAAGAATGATCCCGAAAGAATAATCAACAAGAAAATTCTTTACGAAAACTAAGAGAAGATTCTCTAAACGTTTTCTAAATGAATATTCTCTGAGAAGCCTTCTAAAAGAATATTCTCTGAGAAGTCATCTAAAAGAAAATTCTCTGAGCAGTCTAGTCTAACTAAAGATAATTATCTGAAAGGCTCCAAATACAAAATGATCTGCAAAATATTCTGTGAAAAATATTCTAAACGAAACTAAAGTGCTGAAAGAAATTTTTATAGACTTTTATTTAGAGATTGTGTAATAAAAATCGAGTTGAGAGAAATTTTAATAAAAACATTTCTCAACGGTATTTTTAAAAAAAATTCTTTGGAAACATTTGTTTCTGAGATTTTCTAACACAAAATAGTTTAATTAAATTTTCGAAATAATATTCAAGAAGTAAATTCTTTACGAAGACTAAGAGAAGATTCAATTAAGGTTTTCTAAAAGAATATTCTCTGAGAAGTCATTTAAAGAAAATTCTCTGAGCAGTCTAACTAAAGATAATTATTTGAAAGGCTTCAAATACAAAATGATCTGAGAGATTTTAAATAGAAAGTTCTCTTAAATATTCTAAACGAAAATTTTCTGAGATTTTGAAATAGATAATATTCTGACCTTTCTGGGAGAAATTCTCATAGAAAATTCTCAGAGAAGTTTTCAGCTACAAAACCCTCTGAGAGGTTTTTTTCTAAAAAAATACTCTCGAAGATGAATTCTATTCAAAAACGTTTTCAGATCTTTTATACTAAACTATACTACAATCTCTCTGAACGGAGAGAACATTTTCCAAAGGAAACTTCTCCGAAAATGTTCTAAAATATTTTCTTAAACAAAATTCTCTTAGAAATTTTTTAAAATAAATTTCTCTGAAAATATTTGATAAAGAAAACTCATTATCCTACAAAATATAATATCTGAGAAAATTTGTTATAGAAAATTCACAGAGAATTTTATATTTATTTATCTCCATAAAAATACAAAGTAAATTTATATTCTACTGGGGCGTTTCTGAGAAATTTTCTAATTGAAAATTCTCAAAGAAATGTAATAAATATAATATTTTTAAAAGCTGAGAAGTTTTTATTAAAAAATTACTGAGAAAAATCCTATTGTTGAGATCCAGTAGCTGAGAAATTTAGTTATCAATCTATCTCAAATATGTATATAAAGAAAAATTTATTTGACTTTGACTTATCTATTATAGAATCTTCCGTTTGAAAACCTATTGGAGTATTTTCTATTAGAAGATCTCATGAGTATTTTCTATTCACTAACAAGAAATTTCTATATATTAGAAAATATCTAAGAATATTTTCTAATTGAAAACAAAAAAAATTTCTCAAAAACATTGTTGAAAAATTTTTGTTAAAACGATTTTCCATGCATTTTTTTGAATAATTTTCTATAACAAATTAGTGAAAACATTTTCAACAAAAAAATTTTAACAAAAATTTGTCTCCAGAGTATTTTTTATTACAGATCTCGGACTATTTTAAAAGATCTCTAAGAGTATAAATACTCTTCTAAGACTATTTGCTAATCGAAAATACTTTGAAAGAATTTTCATTTAGAAAATATATATTTATATCAACAAGTTTCTCCAAAATTTGTCTATTCCGATTCTCTAATAAACATCTTCTCTAAAGAAACGCTGTTGAAAAAATGTTCAATCAATTTCTATAAAAATGCTTAAATAGTTTTCCATAAAAAATTCTTGTTGAAACCATAAAAAAATGAACAACTTTGCAAATATTTTCTATAAAAAATTTATTGAAAAAAAGCTTCTTTAAAAATCCTCGCATTTTTTCATTTTTTCTCTGAGATTATATACTCTTTTCAGAGAATTTTCTAAATTTTAAACTTTTTTTCTTTAGAGTATTTTTTATTAGAATCGTATTATTTTAAAAGATCTCTGAGAGTAGAAAATTGTCTTCTGAGAGTATTTACTAATCAATACAAACTCTGAAAGAACTTTCAATTAGAAAATAAATTTCTCCAAAATTGTTCTATTCTGTGTCTCTAATAAAAATCTTCTATAAAGAAACGCTGTTGAAACAATTTTCAATCAAAAAATAATTTCTATAACAATTGCTTAAATAGTTTTCCATTCAAAATTCTTGTTGAAACAATTAAAATAAAAAAAAAAATATTGAAAAAATATTTTTATTAAAAACTTATTGAATTTTATATAAAAGGCTTATTGAAAAAAATGTTCTGTAAAAAATTTAGTTAAAAAAATTGTAGAAAAATTCTATAAAAATTGTAGAAAAAATTCTATAAAATTGATTAAAAAATTTCTATAAAGATTTAATAAAAACAATTCTATAAAAAATATCTTGCATTATTTTCTATTAAGGGGTTTCTGAGAGTATATACTCTCAGATAATTTTCTAATAAAAAAAGTGATGAGACTTCTCTTTTAGAAAATCTCTGAGAAAACATTTTATTTGAAAGTATCAATGAAAATTATAAAAAGTAAATTACTATTTATTACAAGTTTTTTTCTAAATATATTTTAACAAAAAATTTAATGAAAAATTTTCTACAAAAAATTATTGAACAAAATTTCGCATTATTTTCTATTAATAAAGGGTTTCTTAGAGTATATATATATTCTCTGAGAAAACATTTTATTAAAAAATATCCGAGAGAATTTTTCGATTTAAAAATCCAGAATCTTTTATTTGAAAAATGTATCGTAAAAAATGTTCTATGAAATAATTGATTAAAAAAAAATCTATAAAAAAATTTTGTATTATTTTTTTTAAGTTTTCTGAGAATATATATCTTCTCAGAGAAAAGTATATACTCATTAGAAAATCGCTCAGAGAATTTTCTATTATAAAATCGGTCAGAGAATTTTCTATTAAAAAACCTCTCAGAGATGATTCTACGTATTATACAATCTCTCAGAGAATTTTCTATTTGAAAATCTCTTAGAGAATTTTCTATTTGGAAATCTCTAAAAGAATTTTTTTAAATCTACGAAAGAATTTTCTATAACAAAATCTCTGGGAGCATTATCAATTAAAAAATCGCTCAGAATATTTTCTTTATGAAAATCTCTAAGAGTATTGTCTATTATTAAGTCTTCAAGAGAGTTTTTGTTATAAAATCTCTCAGAGAATTTTCTATTAGAAAATCGCTCAGAGAATTTTTTATAATAAAATTGGTCAGATAATTTTCTATTAGAAAATCGCTCAGAAAATTTTCTATTATAAAATTGGTCAAATAATTTTCTATTAGGAAATGGCTCAGAGAATTTTCTATTATAAAATTACTCAGAGAATTTTCTATTATAAAATCTCTCATCGTATTTTCTATTATAAAATCTCTCAAAGAATTTTTTATTATAAAATCTCTAAAATAATTTTCTATTATAAAATCTCTCAGATAACTGTTTATTATAAAATCTCAGAAAATTTTTCATTTAGAAAATCTCTCAGAGAATTTTATATTGTCAAATCTCTCGGAGAATTATCTATTAACAAATCTTTAAGAGAATTATCTATTATCAAATCTCTCAGAGAATTTTCTATTATAAAATCTCTGAGAGTATTTTCTATAATAAAATCTTTAAAATAATTTTCTATTATAAAATCTCTCAGAGAATTTTATGTTATCAAATCTCTGAGAGAATTTTCTATTACCAAATCTCTCTAAGAATTTTCTATTCTCAAATCTCTCAGAGATTTTTTTATTATAAAATCTCTCGGAGATCTTTCGATTATAACATCTCTCAGAGAAAATCTGTCAGAGAATTTGCCCTCATAAAATCTCTCAGAGAATTTTCTGTTAAAAAATCTGTCAGAGAAATTTCTATTAAAAAATATGTCTGAGAATTTACTATTAGAAAATTTCTCAGAGAATTTTCGATTATAAAATACCTCAGAAAAATTGCTATTATAAAATCTCTCAGTGCGAATTTTCAATTATTAAATCTCTCAGCAAATTTTCTATAAAATTTATCAGAGAATTTTCTTTTAGAAAATCACTCCCTCTATTATAAAATATCTCAAAAAAAATATATATTGCAACATTTTTAGTGACATTTCTGTTCCAAGTCTCCAAGAGTATTTTCTATTAGAAATTCAGAAATATCTAAGACTGATTTATATTAAATTATGTATAAAATACTTTTCTATAAGAAAATATTCCATACTATTTTATTAGAATTTTCTGAGAGTATTTTCTCTCTAAAAAATGTCTAAGAGAATTTTGTATTTGAAACTCTCTAAGAACATTTTCTATTAAAAAAATCTCTGACAAAATGTTCTATTAGAAAAACATAAGAGACCATTTTTAGGTTTGAAAATCTCTCTGACAATTTTCTATTAGAAAAAAGGAACTTTTGTATTAGAACATCTCTAAGGGAATTTTCTATTCTAACACCTCGAAGGAATTTCTGCATAAGAAAATCTCTGAAATTCTCTTTATTTAAAAAACAAATAATGAAAATCTTTAAGGAAATTTGTATTAGAACATATCTTAGGGAATTTTCTATTTTAAAAACTATTCTATATAAGAAAATCTCTGAAATTTATTCGAAAAATAAATTAGAGAATTCCCCTTTTTCGAATCTCTGACAGAATTTTTATAAAAATCTCTAAGATCATTTTCTACTAGAATATAATTTAAAATTTTATAAATTTTTTTAAAAATTGTATAATCATAAAAAATTATATATATAAATTACAAAATTAAGAATAAGCCACAACCAAAAAGAAAATGCAAAACAAATCCATACAAATAAAAACCCATGAATACCATGTGAAAGATGATGATTGAATAAATAAAACAAGTGTATGTATTTTTAAGAGAGGGAAAAGGACGAATAGAGGCGATGAAAAAGAAAGGTGTGTGTATGACATGTATGTATCTGTTTGAGAGACTGAGTGTATGAGGAGAAATGACGCACAAAACACAACATATGTAAATATGAATTTGAATGAAATTTTGAAGAAAACAATTTTTTAGTTGTTGAAATTTTGTTATTTTAAAAGAAAAACAAAAATCAAATCAAATAAATCATAAGAAATCATACATACGAGAGGAAATGGGCAAACTATTATGCGTACATGATATCGATTCATCGTAGTTGATCAAATTTCTAAAGGCGTTCATTTTCAGGGAGAGTGTTGTTGAGGAGGATGATGAGAGTGATGATTTGTTGGATTTGGTGGAACGTAATGTTGAGGTCTTATTACAATCACTGATTGCCATTGCCGCCGTCAGGTTGGTGATGGATTGGTTGGTGGTGTTGTTGGTATTGTTGGTTGCAAGAGTGTCAAGTAATGAGGCATTGATGACAGTATTGGTGGACAGTATGGAGGTGGTAAATGATGACGTGTTGCTGATAAAGTGTTCATCAAGCATCTCACCTGCAGGCAATCGTTCATCTCCATCTTTGGCAGCTGATGATGGTAATTATACACACACATACACATACATTTACAAGCATAATTCGAATAATTGTCGTATATTTATATATATAGAATTATGATTATTGTACAAGATTTTTAGCAAAGTTTGTTTTATTGTTTTTCATTAGTGAGCATCGCATTTTATAAGCAGCATGAAAATGAATGAAGAATGAGAAGGATAAAAAAGATGAGAAAAAATGTTAAGATTAAATATCCTTAAATTGGGTTATTGTAAAATGCTATTTTATATTGTGTGTGTTTATGGTGTGATGTCATTCTGGAGAAATAACAGGGGGAGGATACCAATTGTTGTTAAAACAATTTTCTATAAAAAAATTGTTGTTGAAACCATTTTCTATAAAAGTTGCCGTTCAAAAAAATTTTTAAAAAAAAATTGTTGAAACAATTTTCTATAAAAAATTGTTGTTGAAACAATTTTCTATAAAAAATTGTTGAAACAATTCTCTATAAAAAATTGTTGTTAAAACAATTTTCTATAAAAAATTGTTGTTGGAACAATTTTCTATAAAAAATTGTTGTTGAAACAATTTTCTATAAAAAATTGTTGTTGAAACAATTTTCTATAAAAAATTGTTGTTGAAACAATTTTCTATAAAAAATTGTTGTTGAAACAATTTTCTATAAAAAATTGTTGTTGAAACAATTCTATAAAAAATTGTTGTTGAAACAATTTTCTATAAAAAATTGTTGTTGAAACAATTTTCTATAAAAAATTGTTGTTGAAACAATTTTCTATAAAAAATTGTTGTTGAAACAATTTTCTATAAAAAATTGTTGTTGAAACAATTTTCTATAAAAAATTGTGGTTGAAACAATTTTCTATAAAATATTGTTATTGAAATAATTTTCTATAAAAAAATGTTGAAATAATTTTCTATAAACAAATTTGGTTCAAATAATTTTCTATAAAAATTCGTTGAAATAATTTTCTATAAAAAATTTGGTTCAGATAATTTTCCATAAAAAATCGTTGTTGAAACTATTTTCTATAAAAAATTGTTGTTGAAACTATTTTCTATAAAAAAATGTTGTTGAAACTATTTTCTATAAAAAATTGTTGAAACAATTTTCTATAAAAAATTTTTGGTGAAACAATTTTCAATGAAAAATTGTAGTTGAAACAATTTTCAATGAAAAATTGTAGTTGAAACAATTTTCTATGAAAAATTGTTGTTGAAACAATTTTCAATGAAAAATTGTTGTTGAAACAATTTTCTATAAAAAATTGTTGTTGACACAATTTTCTATAAAAAATTGTTGTTGAAACAATTTTCTATAAAAAATTGTTGTTGAAACAATTTCCTTTAAAAAATTGTTGTTGAAACAATTTTCTATAAAAAATTGTTATTGAAATAGTTTTCTATAAAAAATTGTTGAAATAATTTTCTATAAAAAAATTTGGTTCAAATAATTTTCTATAAAAAATCGTTGTTGAAACTATTTTCTATAAAAAATTGTTGTTGAAACTATTTTCTATAAAAAATTGTTGAAACTATTTTCTATAAAAAAAATGTTGTTGAAACAATTTTCTATAAAAAAATGTTGAAACTATTTTCTATAAAAAATTTTTGCTGAAACAATTTTCTGTGAAAAATTGTTGTTGAAACAATTTTCGATGAAAAATTGTTGTTGAAACAATTTTCGATGAAAAATTGTGGTTAGAACAATTTTCGATGAAAAATTGTTGTTGAAACAATTTTCGATGAAAAATTGTTGTTGAAACAATTTTCGATGAAAAATTGTTGTTGAAAAAATTTTCGATGAAAAATTGTTGTTGAAACAATTTTCTATGAAAAATTGTTGTTGAAACAATTTTCGATGAAAAATGTTTGTTGTTCGATGATAAATTGTTGTTGAAAAAATTTTCTATAACAAATTTTTGTTGAAACAATTTTCTATAAAAAATTGTTGTTGAAACAATTTTCTATAAAAAATTGTTGTTGAAACAATTTTCTATAAAAAATTGTTGTTGAAACAATTTTCTATAAAAAATTGTTGTTGAAACAATTTCCTTTAAAAAATTGTTGTTGAAACAATTTTCTATAAAAAATTGTTATTGAAATAATTTTCTATAAAAAATTGTTGAAATAATTTTCTATAAAAAAATGTGGTTCAAATAATTTTCTATAAAAAATTGTTGTTGAAACTATTTTCTATAAAAAATTGTTGTTGAAACGATTTTATATAAAAAATTGTTGTTGAAACTATTTTCTATAAAAAATTGTTGTTGAAACTATTTTCTATAAAAAAATGTTGTTGAAACTATTTTCTATAAAAAATTGTTGTTGGAACAATTTTCTATAAAAAATTGTTGTTGAAACAATTTTCTATAAAAAATTGTTGTTGAAACAATTTTCTATAAAAAATTGTTGTTGAAACAATTCTATAAAAAATTGTTGTTGAAACAATTTTCTATAAAAAATTGTTGTTGAAACAATTTTCTATAAAAAAATGTTGTTGAAACAATTTTCTATAAAAAATTGTTGTTGAAACAATTTTCTATAAAAAATTGTTGTTGAAACAATTTTCTATAAAAAATTGTTATTGAAATAATTTTCTATAAAAAAATTTGGTTCAAATAATTTTCTATAAAAAATCGTTGTTGAAACTATTTTCTATAAAAAATTGTTGTTGAAACGATTTTATATAAAAAATTGTTGTTGAAACTATTTTCTATAAAAAATTGTTGTTGAAACTATTTTCTATAAAAAAAATGTTGAAACTATTTTCTATAAAAAATTGTTGTTGGAACAATTTTCTATAAAAAATTGTTGTTGAAACAATTTTCTATAAAAAATTGTTGTTGAAACAATTTCCTTTAAAAAATTGTTGAAACAATTTTCTATAAAAAATTGTTATTGAAATAATTTTCTATAAAAAATTGTTGAAATAATTTTCTATAAAAAAATTTGGTTCAAATAATTTTCTATAAAAAATCGTAGTTGAAACTATTTTCTATAAAAAATTGTTGTTGAAACGATTTTATATAAAAAATTGTTGTTGAAACTATTTTCTATAAAAAATTGTTGTTGAAACTATTTTCTATAAAAAAATGTTGTTGAAACTATTTTCTATAAAAAATTGTTGTTGGAACAATTTTCTATAAAAAATTGTTGTTGAAACAATTTTCTATAAAAAATTGTTGTTGAAACAATTTTCTATAAAAAATTGTTGTTGAAACTATTTTCTATAAAAAATTGTTGTTGAAACAATTCTATAAAAAATTGTTGTTGAAACAATTTTCTATAAAAAATTGTTGAAACAATTTTCTATAAAAAATTGTTGTTGAAACAATTTTCTATAAAAAATTGTTGTTGAAACAATTTTCTATAAAAAATTGTTATTGAAATAATTTTCTATAAAAAATTGTTGAAATAATTTTCTATAAAAAAATGTGGTTCAAATAATTTTCTATAAAAAAATCGTTGTTGAAACTATTTTCTATAAAAAATTTTTGTTGAAACGATTTTATATAAAAAATTGTTGTTGAAACTATTTTCTATAAAAAATTGTTGTTGAAACTATTTTCTATAAAAAAAATGTTGTTGAAACTATTTTCTATAAAAAATTGTTGTTGGAACAATTTTCTATAAAAAATTGTTGTTGAAACAATTTTCTATAAAAAATTGTTGTTGAAACAATTTTCTATAAAAAATTGTTGTTGAAACAATTTTCTATAAAAAATTGTTGTTGAAACAATTCTATAAAAAATTGTTGTTGAAAAATTTTCTATAAAAAATTGTTGTTGAAACAATTTTCTATAAAAAATTGTTGTTGAAACAATTTTCTATAAAAAATTGTTGTTGAAACAATTTTCTATAAAAAATTGTTGTTGAAACAATTTTCTATAAAAAATTGTTGTTGAAACAATTTCCTTTAAAAAATTGTTGTTGAAACAATTTTCTATAAAAAATTGTTATTGAAATAATTTTCTATAAAAAATTGTTGAAATAATTTTCTATAAAAAAATTTGGTTCAAATAATTTTCTATAAAAAATCGTTGTTGAAACTATTTTCTATAAAAAATTGTTGTTGAAACGATTTTATATAAAAAATTGTTGTTGAAACTATTTTCTATAAAAAATTGTTGTTGAAACTATTTTCTATAAAAAAAATGTTGTTGAAACTATTTTCTATAAAAAAATGTTGAAACTATTTTCTATAAAAAATTTTTGCTGAAACAATTTTCAATGAAAAATTGTATTTGAAACAATTTTCTGTGAAAAATTGTTGTTGAAACAATTTTCGATGAAAAATTGTTGTTGAAACAATTTTCGATGAAAAATTGTTGTTGAAACAATTTTCGATGAAAAATTGTGGTTGGAACAATTTTCGATGAAAAATTGTTGTTGAAACAATTTTCGATGAAAAATTGTTGTTGAAACAATTTTCGATGAAAAATTGTTGTTGAAACAATTTTCGATGAAAAATTGTTGTTGAAACAATTTTCGATGAAAAATTGTTGTTGAAACAATTTTCGATGAAAAATTGTTGTTGAAACAATTTTCGATGAAAAATGTTTGTTGTTCGATGATAAATTGTTGTTGAAAAAATTTTCTATAAAAAATTTTTGTTGAAACAATTTTCTATAAAAAATTGTTGTTGAAACAATTTTCTATAAAAAATTGTTGGTGAAACAATTTTCTATAAAAAACTGTTGTTGAAACAATTTTCTATAAAAAACTGTTGTTGAAACAATTTTCTATAAAAAATTGTTGTGGAATCAATTTTCTATGAAAAATTGTTGTTGAAAAATTATCTATAAAAATTCTTTTTGTTGTTTTTAAATTATAAAAATGTAAAATAATATTTGGTATCCTGCCCTTTGAATATTTCTGTTATTTTTTCAAAATCCGTTTATCACACAGATTTATTTCAGTATGTTGTGGGTTTTAATGCATTTTTAGGATAGACTGATTATGTGGTTGAGTTTTAATTTCTAGAGTTTTTTGAAACATGTGTGAATGTATTAGGTTGTAACGAAAAACTTGGTTTTGTGGAAATTATTGCAACAAAATATTATCTATTCCGATAAGTCGTTGTAAATGTAAATCCCCTAGATTTCGGGTAGATTTTTAGAAAACACATAGTTTACATAAGGAAATTGTCGGTAATCCCTTTTATGTTCGGTTCGGCATCAATACACACAATAGTCGTAAAGAAAATCACTCGGAAACAAGTATCGAATTTCCTAATAATTTTTTAGAAATAAAGTAAGTGTTGAGTCATTGTTGAAACCGCCGATTTTGGTATTTTATTTCAAGTAATTTGTTATGCCACAGATGTACTCGTATGTTGTTAAAGATCACAATTTAAAGGTAAATTTGTTTTATTTTTTGTGTGAAAAGTTATCTCAAATTATGGAAATGAAAGTGGGAGAAATGTTTTAGGGTTCGTTCGGTAACATCGAACCTAACCACAAGTGTTTTCAAAAAGTGAGAGTTACTAATGACCGCACATGATTAGATGTTAATGAGAAGTCATAAATTTTCCGGACTTTTGGGATTCATGTTATTTGAAAATATTCACAACGATCTCAGGTTCTCTGCTGTTTTATGTTGCTAGCGGTGGAAGCTACCTTTTTTTCCAAATTTGTGAGATTATGATTTTTTCTGTAAAACTGTGAGATTGGTAAGTGTGCCATTTTGTTCTAACTAATACTAGCTTTTGCCTAAATGATTAAGTGCTGAATGTTAGAGCGGGACCTTTTTGGGTTGCTTGTTATGATTGCATTATTGTTGGGGCCACTTTTGGGTTTACATCATTTGTGTTTAACTTACGTTTCATTTGAATAAAATTCAAATTATCAATTGATCTCAAGACAGAAGCGTCGTCCAGCGTCAAATCCACAATTGGCGATACCCGGGGTGCGGCATTGGTGACCTCTTGATGCCATGTCATGTCTGTGTTGGTGACGCGATTTATTAGCATGGAACCAACCTGAAAAAGAAATGAATAATTAAAATTAAAGATTTAACTAAATTAAATTTCATTCTTCAAATATAGAGAGCTTCATTATATCATAATTCTTTGGAAGAAAGAAACAAATATTTGAAATAAAGAAACATTTGTTTGCAATAAAATAATTAAATTTCATACATCAAATATAGAGAGCTTCATTATATCTTAATTCTTTGGGTCAAAGAAACAAATCTTTAAAATAAAGAAACATTTCTTTGAATTAAAGAAACATTTCTTTGAATTAAAGAAACATTTCTTTGAATTATAGAAACATTATCTTGAATTTAAGATATTTTTTTTAATTAAAGAAATTTTTTTGAATTTCGGAAATATTTTTTTGTATTACATAAATATTTCTTTGAAATTATGAAATGTTTCTTTAAATTATAAAATATTTCTTTGAAGTTATGAAATTTCCTTTGAATTAAAGAAATGTTTCTTAAAAACAGAAAATATGTTTATTTGGAATAAAGAAATATTTCTAAAATATAGTGAAATATCTCTACAGCGTTACCACGAAAATTATGTGCAGAAATAGTGTTCAAAATTTTAAAACGATCGGTGCAGTAGTTTTGTTTTTATGATGGACACCGACATTGAAAATGTGGGTTTTTTGGGAAAACGGTTTCAAGTTTTTCTAATGCTTTGAGTCATGAATGGGGCGCAGTTGCTTTGACGGCTATGTCTTCGTTAGTTTTGCTCCGATTCATCTCAAATTCTCATTCTTAAAAGGTTCTCCCATTCAGAAAAGAGAATAAAAAAAAAGAAAAATACAGAAATATTTCTTAGAATTAAAGAAACATTTCTTAAATTAAAGAAATATTTTTTAAATATAAAGTAATATTTCTTAAATATAATTTTTTTTAATTTGAAAAATATTTCATTGACTTAAGAAATATCATTTCGAATTTATAAAATATTTCTTTGATTAAAGAACTATTTTTTACTTTAACTGAAGAAATATTTCTTTGAAATATATGTATATTTCTTTCGAAAAAATGTTCTTTGAATTTAGAATGTTTTTGAATTAGGGAAAAGTTTCTTTAAAATAAGGAAATATTTCTTTGAAATAAAGAAATATTTCTTTGAATTAAAGAAATATTTATTTGGATTAAATAAACATAACTAGCTGATCTCAGCAGACGTTGTCCTGACCGTTCTTTTTGGGATGTATTGGTTTGTTATTCATTAATACTTCATTCCAAAATGCATATATTCAGAGTTTGAGGAAAAAATCATCAAAAAATTATTTTGGACATAAATCCACTACAGCGCTACTTGTTAGAATAATTCTAAAACACAGATAACCCCGAACTCAACCTAAAGTCCCATTTTTAGCCCATTTCCTCTTATAGTTTCGGAGATCATGCGTTACTAACAAACGTACAAAGGATTTTATATATAAAGAAGATGTATATATATTTTTTTTAGATATGAAAATAATTTTTGAAATAAAGAAATAATTATAATATATTTTTTTTGCAGTAGTCATATTATTTTAATTTAGGGAAATGTTTCTTTGAAAAAAAGAACTATTCCCTTGAAATATTCAAATATTTTTTAATAAAATTCATATTTCATTGGATTAAAAAAATTTATCCTTGAAATAAAGAAATATTCCTTTGGAATAAAGAAATATTTCGTTTAAATAAAGAAATATTTCTTTGAAATAAAGAAATATTTTTTTGAAATAAAGAAATTTTTTTCGAAATAAAGAAATATTTCTTTTGATTCAAGAAATATTTCTTTCATTTGAGAAATATTTCTTTGATGCAAAGAAATAACATTTAGAATTTAAAAATTATATCTTTGACTAAAGAAATATTTTTGATTGTAGTTTTCTAAAGAAATATATATTATTCTGATATTTTTATGAGATAAAGAACAATTTCTTTGAAGTAAAGAAATATTATATTTGATCACTTAAAGGACACTTTCATTCCATTTTCATTTAACTCTAATGAAGAACAAGAAGAAATTTATACTTTTTTGGATTGCCCATTACAAATGAGTCGCCCGATACGAAATTGAAGCCCTGAACACCAAGAAATTTCCCGGGTATGATAAAATCGATGCTAAGACAGTCAAGAAATTACCTCGAAAATGCATAATATTTCTATCGTTGATTTATAACTCCATACTCCGTCTTAATCACTTTCCGTCGCAGTGGAAATGTGCTGAAATCATAATGATTCATAAACAAAACAAGCCAGACAATTTAGCTTTTTCCTATAGACCTATAAGTCTTCTTGTAATAATCTCCAAAATATTTGAAAAAATATTTTTGCAACGATTATTATTATTATTCTGGACAACGAAAATATCATTCCTGAGCATCAGTTCGGTTTTCGACCTGGACACGGTACATCAGAACAAGTCGACAGAATAGTCAATCATATTTCTGATGCCCTAGAGAATAAATGATATTGCTCTGCAGTTTTCCTTGATGTCCAACAAGCTTTTGACAGGGTATGG
Organism: Eudasyphora cyanicolor; assembly: GCA_963930755.1. Lineage (NCBI taxonomy): Eukaryota > Metazoa > Arthropoda > Insecta > Diptera > Muscidae > Eudasyphora > Eudasyphora cyanicolor. Next base: position 197,334,075 of record OZ005737.1, on the reverse strand, counting down.
CATCAAGGACCACTTTACAAGATAAAACTGTTTTTATCTGCACCTTTTTATCTATTCTTCGTAAGTTATTTGGCGGAGAGGTATTTTTATGTAAGAGTGGACGACCAAAGATCAGAACTATACCCTATAAATGCTGGAATTCCTCAGGGGAGTGTGTTGGGTCGCATCCTTTATACGATTTTCACCGCAGACTTACCGACTTCAGAAAATGTTATGGTGGCAACATATCGTCGGCTTAATGCTATTTTGGTCCATACGCAATTTTTGTGTTTATGAGTTAGGAGTTGATAATATGGTTCCAAGCATGCTCTTTCAGAATCTGCAATCATTTTTTTCCTATCTCGCCTAGTTTTCGAGATATTGGTAGGGTAAATTTGTTTTACTCTGAATAACGGGAAATAATTTCGATATTTGTTATCTATGTCTCAATTTTTCTATAGCCCTATATTTTTCACTCAGTATTTTACGTTCTTTCGATCACAATATGTAAATTTGTGTCCTTCCATACCGACCCTTTTTGTGGTCCATGTAATACATATACGAAAAAATATTAAAATAAAAGTGGATATGGACCAAACTGCCAAGTACAAAAATTGTTATAACTTGCTTATTTTTGGATGTAATGGCATAGAAATGCATGAGAATCATACAAACACTGTTGGGAACCCTATGAAATAAAAAGTGTGTAACCCTTCAGTCCCGTTTTTACTCAAACAATAAATTTCTCCGATCATACAAAATGGCGTATGGAACAAAATAGCATTGAGCCGACGATATGCAGATGATACTGCGATTATTGACTCAAGTAGTTCCTCGACGGAAGCATCATCCAAGTTATTCTAAAGCCAATTTGGACCTATGGCATTCAACTTTGGGGAACCGCAAGCAAATCTAATATTGATATTTTAGAAAGGTACCAATCAACAACTCTTAGGCTTATTACGAATGATCTGTGGTACATTCGAAATATTGATACATTTAACGATTTATCAATACCGACTGTTCGAGAAGAAATTAATAAATTCAGCGAGAATTACTTGGAGAGACTCAGCCATCATATCAACCCCTCAGCTATCTGCTTATTAGATAGTTCAAATGAGACTAGAAGATTGAAGCGCCACCACATTTTAGACCTTCCATTTCGGATCTAATTTTTGTACATATGTAATAGTCATTAATTCATCAAATTAATTTTTTTACAAATTTGTCAATTAACTTCATATAACAATGTTTGTTTTTGTATGTTATGTATCACAGTGGAGATACATAACCTCTGTAATTTTTGTAAAATGTTGTAATCTAATTTGCTTATTGTCCTAGGATAGATTGTAAACAAAATCAATTGTTAAAAAAAAATTATGAGATAAAGAACTATTTCTTTGAAGTAAAGAAATATTACTTTGAAATAAAAAAATAATTCTTTGAAATAAAGAAATATGTCATTGAATTAAAAAATGTTTTTTCAAATAGAGAAATATTTCTTTGAAGTAAATAAATATTAACTTGGATAAAAGAATTATTATATAAATATTTCCTTAGTAAAAAATGTGAATGAAATATTTTCTGATCGTTTCTTAGATTTTTCCAGTTTCCCAGGTTTAGAGAAATTTTTCAATGTTTTTAGGCAAATTTTTATCAATTTAGGATATTATTCTTAGTATTAAAGAACAGAATTTTTGTTACTAAGTTTTCTTTGTTATTTGCGAATTTTAAAATTCTCAGTTTTATAATAAAATTTTATTATTTCCTTCTCCTAACTCACCTGTAAAAATGCAGCACTATCAGTCTCTTTTAAGGCCTCAATGCAAAATTGAATCAGGCCTGTAGTTTGTTGCAGTTTTCCCGTACAATTTGATTGTTGATCCTAAAAGTAGAAAGAAAAACATAAGAAAAATGCATCAGCAAAACGGGGGAGGTCGCCTCAACTCACCTTTAATATTCTTATCTTTGTTTCTTTATCCATGCGTATGGCCTCCAGGAGATATTCACGTCGATCATGTATGGCTTGAATAAGGGCTTCACATTGGGCGGTGACCAGTCTTTCGAATTCTATGCAGGATTCCTGAAAAAAGAACGAACAGACATTAAAAATGAATTAAATGGAAAGTGTAACTTCTATCTGAACGGATTTAATTAAAAAATATTGCATTTCTTCTGCAGACATTAAATGAGAAAAAACATGAAAAAAATTAAAGGAAAAAAGCTACCCCTCTTAACAAAACAAACGCAATTTCATGTAATGAAAAGAATGGAGGAAAAACGACGACTTGGTGTAAGAAAATCCCACTACTAGAGAAAAAAGGTTTAAGAAAATTACACGGAAACATAAACTTGGCGCCTTAATTTCTTCTTGTTGTTGACTTCAGTGCGTTTTCATTTCCATTTTGTTCTTCATCTCTCATGCTTTCCTCATTTAATGCAGGTAAAGTTAAGTATTCATCCTTTTGGCTGGCTAAAAGTTCATAAACCTGAAGAGTAATTTGTCTGGACCTATAGTGTACGAGTATAAGGAGAGGCCAACAAAGGTAACTATAACTATGGGGCAAAGCTATAGACCCACAGACGGAACGAAGGACTTAAAGATTTCTTACAAACAACAATTTGTTTTGTTGTTGGTTTATTTCTTTTTCAGCTTTATTCCCCCTCTCCGTAGAGGATTTGTAGAAACATTTTGTGGTGTTTTGATGTTAAAGAGGGCAGAAAATATTGTACTGTGGTTACGATAGGGGTTTTATTACAAATAATTGGACTAACACGATTAAATTGCAACGAATAGAATATTTATGTACATATTGATACCTTCATTCCAAAACCTGTTAAGATGAAACAGGTAGTTTTACAGGAGTTGCAATCAAAATTTTATACAGTTTTTAAATTTGTGTGGAATTCCTTTAAAATGCAAATCGAATGACCTGTGCGGTTTTATGAATAACTTTTGATTGCGTTGACGGATAAACACAAAATTTTGACTGAATATAATTTGGAATATTTAAAGTTAAAAATTAAAATGTATCATACTTTGGAATGAAGGTATCAATAAAAAGTTTACAGTGTTTGAAAATCAATTAGTTGTACCTTAAATTTTTTTTTAGTTTTTATTAAAAAGATCTACATTGGGCTTTGCTGAGATTGCACACATGAACAAGAGTGGTACGAATACATTGTGAAAGAAAGGGAAAATTACGTACAGGTTATGGTTTACCAAAATCAATTAGTTTTATCTTATGATTTTAATCAATTTTTTACCATTTTTTTAAACAATCATGGTTTACACTGTGCGTGACAGGGTTTGCACACATGAACACAGCTAGCTAAATTATATTGTGTAATAAAGTGAAAACTAGCTACTGGTTATAGTGTTCTAAAATCAATTAATTTTATCCGAAAAAATTTAAATTATTCTTTGTTTCTATTTAAAAAAAATCCCATTTGTACTCTGTCCTTTACACGGCTTGCACAAAATAACAAGACTGTGTCGAATAAATTGTTTAATTAAGAGAAAAGTACGTACAGGTTGCAGAGAAAAATCTACTCTGCACAATGTCGCGCATGCACACATGAACCGGACTAAGTCCATTAAATTTTTAAATAAAGGGAAAATTACATACATGATACAGTGTCTAAAAATCAATTCGTTTTATTTAAAAAAATTATATTTTTACACTTCGCTTTGCAGGGTTCTGCACACATGAACTAGACTAACTCCATTCAATTGTGGGATAAACAGAAAATTATATTTAGAATATGGCATTTGGAAATCAATTCTTTTTATCTTAAAAATTTTATTTTTTTTATTAATGAAACTTAGTTTATGAACTGTTCTTTTCGGAGTTTGCACACCTGAATAGATAAAATTGTACAATGAAGAGAAAAGTATATGTTACTAGCTGACCCCAGCAGAAGTTGTCCTGCCCGCCCAGTTTGGGATATATTAGTTTGTTATTCACTGATATTTCATTCAAAAATGCATACATCCTGAGTTTCAGGGTAAAATCATCAAAACACATGTATATTGACCATATGTCCACTACAACGCAATCTACCGGCGGTTAGAATCATACATACAAACTATTATCAAGACAAACCACACGTACATTTAAAATTTCAGTCAAATCGCTCTGGAAATACGAATTTAGCTAATAACTTGACCACTCTGCAATTTATCGCGGTGAAAATAATTCTAAAACACAAACGACCCCAAACTGAATAGATTGTTTAATTATCAGTCCAAACGCATTCGTGGTTTCAGAGATCTTGCGTTACTAACAAACGTACAAAGGACTTTATATATAAAGAAGATATAAAGATATTGTATGAAAATATTTTTTTTTTTTAAATTGAACTTGAATTTTTTTTTAGAAACCAAGTTTTTGCACTGTGCCTTGCACGGTCTGCACACATGATCGAGACTAACTCCATTGAATTGTATCCTTAGGTTATAGCGATTCAATATCAATTCGTTTTATCTAACAAAATTTGATTTATTGTTTAGGTTTTTATTAAGAAAATATGTTTACACTGTGTTTTATAAAAGCTTGCACACATTAAAAGTTTAACTAGATTATATTGTACAATGAAGGGAAAAGCACCTACAGGTCATAGCGTTGAGGGCTTGCACGCATCAATTAGACTAATTCGATTGAATTGTGCAAATAATGGGAGAAGTACCTAAAGGTTCTATTGTTTCAAAATCAATAAGTTTTAATATATTTTTTTTACAGAAATCGAATTTTTCCACTGTGCTTAGCAGGGTCTGCACACATGAACGAGACTAACTCCATTATATTATCTGATAATCGGAGAAGCATCCTCAGGTTACAGCGTTTGAATCAATCAATTCGCACTCTCTAAAAAAAATGTGATTATTTTTTTGTGCTTTTATTAAAAATAATAATTTTTACATTCTGCATTGCAGAGCTTGCACACATGAAGTTTAACTTGATTAAATTGTACAATGAAGAGAAAAGTACTTACAGGTTATAGTGTTTCAAAATCAAGTCGCGTTATATGAAAATTTTTAATTTTTCGTTTATTTTTAAAACAAAATTTTACAATGCGCTGTGCAGGATTTGCGCAAGTGAACAAAGCTAACTCAATTGAATTGTAAATGAAGAAAAAAGTAAGAAGTAAAGTTACCTAAAATATTTTTTAAAAATCCCATTTCTAACATGTAGGGATTGCACACATGAACTAGACTAATTCTATTAAATTGCTCAACAATGGGGGAATCATCTAAAGGTTATATGGTTTCTAAATCAATTAGTTGTAATATAAAAATTTTAATAAATATTTTGTTTTAAATTTTTACACTGTGCTATACCGCATCTGCAGACATGACGTGAAATCCTAGGAAATCAATTCTTAAAAAATTTGATTTGATTTGATTTTTAACGTTTTTATCAAAAAATTCCGTTTTACACTGCCTCTGCAGGGCTTGCACACACGAACAAGGCTAACTCCAATAAATTATGCAAGGAAGAAGAAAGTACCTACTTATTATATTGTTTGAAAATCAATTCGTTTTATCTTAAAAATTAAATATTTTGTAAAAAATCCCATTTCTGACATGCGGGGCTTGTACAAATGAACTATACAAACTCGAATAAATTCTGCAATAATGAGAAAAGTACCTAAAGGTAATAGTTATTCAAAATCAATTGGTTTTAACTTGAAAAATATTTTGTATTCTATGGTTTTTTAGGAAAAGTTAAATTTGTACACTGAGCTTTATAGGATCTGCAGACATGTGATAAAGTCTTTCAGAATCAATTCCTTAAAAATTTGGTTTTTATACCCTACACCACACTGTGGTACAGGGTATTATAAATTTGTGCATTTGTTTGTAACACCCAAAAGGTATCGTTTATTATACCGATCGACTTAGAATCACTTTCTGAGTTGATTTAGCTATGTCCGTCTGTCCGTCTGTCTTTCTGTCCGTCTGTCTGTCCGTCTGTCCGTCTGTGCATGTATTCTTGTAATCAAAGTACAGGTCGCAATTATGGTCCGATCTCGACGAAACTTTACACATATCTTTTTTTTTGGCCCAAGGACGATCCCTATTGAATTTGGTTAAAATCGGATTTAGATATAGCCCCCATATATATGTTAGTCCCGATTTGATATGTAAGCGCTGTAAAAACTTTATTTTATATCCGATCAGTATGAAATTCGGCAGAAAGAGGTTTCTTATTATATGGATGAACACTATTAAATTTGGAAGAAATGGGTTCAGATTTAGATATAGCCCCCATATATATGTTACCCCCGATTTGACCTGTAAGCGCTGTAAAAACTGTATTTTATATCCGATCAGTGCGAAATTCGGCAGAAAGAGGTTTCTTATTACATGAAGGAATACTGCCAAATTTGGAGAAAATCGGTTCAGATTTAGATATAGCTCCCATATATATGTTACCCCCGATTTGACATGTAAGCGCTGTAGAGACTGTATTTTATATCCGATCCGTACGAAATTCGACAGAAGGAGGTCTTTTTACATGAATAAGTATTCAGGGAATTTCTGTTCAGATTTACATAAAAGCTCCATATATACACGGAGAAAAAAATATGTTAAAAATATGTTTGGATGCAATCATATAAATGTTTGGGACGGGTACAATCATATATATGTTTGTGGGTAAACATATTATGTTTGCACACAATCATAATATGTTCGGGGCAAAATTCTAGCATATTAAAAAACGATATGATTGTGTCCTAACATATTTTTGGCAAAATAATATATTAGAACATATTTTTTAGAGTTTTAGGGAGTATTACTCTCTGAGAGCCCAATTATATGACTCATAATCTTGTGCAAAGAAGGGTAATATGTATATGGTAACCGTGTGTATGAGTAGGAATGGCACCGACACCAAAGGGTATTATTATTATTTGATGATGCTTACTCGCCCGGTCGAGCTTAAGGTCGGGTTTTTTATTGAATATGTGTGGTGAATGTCGAATTCAAAGAAATTAGTTGTAGTTTTAACACGTACAACAAATTCAAAATAAAAGAAAGAATATGATATCAAAGATGTATAGAGGTTATGTATTAAAAAACACAATTATTTTGGTGCAAAATTATTTTTTTTAAAAAGGAATGTATGTTACTTCAACACATTTTATTTACAAAACGTTCTATAATACTGACGCCGTTTTATTGCCCCATATAAATTATTTTGCCAACATACATATGTAAGTACGTATGTATGTGGGCTTATCAGAAGTTTTGCCTTGCTGTGCACATTGCACAAATTCTTTTAAAGAGACACAACTCAAAATTTAGTAATTTTCAGAAAACTCAAAAACTATTCTGCAGCTCATGAACTACTTTTCAGAAGCAAAGTGTGTATTACTGTTTGTTGTTATTGTATTTCTATATTTGACGTAGTGAGTGACGATTTACATTAGGTTACTTGTTGCTGTGAACCGTTATAGTTTCATGATGGAGCGAAAAGAGTTCTACTCATATATATGATTAAATACAATCATATACATGATTACATACAATCATATATATGATTACATACAATCATATAAATGTTTGCATATAATCATATATATGATTAAATACAATCATATATATGATTACATATAATCATATACATGCTTACATACAGTCATATATATGTTTGGACATAAGCATATATATGATTACATACAATCATATATATGTTTGCATACAATCATATAAATGTTTGGGAACATTACCGCTACCCCAAACATAATATGTTTGGGAGTTGCTCCAAACATATATATGTTACCTGCAAAATATGTTTGGGACAATATGTTACAGAGGCCGTTTTTTTCCTCCGTGTATGTTCCTCCTGATTTGGTATCAAACCGCTATAGAAGTTGTATTTTACTTCCGATCATTAAAGTTTTCCAGAAAGATGTTTCTCACTTTAGGAACGAATATTGCTTAATTTAGCGATTATCGTTTCAGAATTAGATAATACGTTTCTACCCATTTACCAATTATTCCAAATTATTATGGCAATGACGCTTATCGCATTGTTAGGGAGGTGTAGGGTATTATATAGTCGGCCCCGCCCGACTTTCTGCCTTTCCTTACTGGTTTATTAATGTTTTTATCAATTGCTTTGCCGTTTAGGAATGTGCTTTGTGGGGCTGCAATGTAGAAAAACGTCCCTACAATTATATTGTTTGAAAAACAGTTCGTTTTATCTTCAAAATAAAATATTTTTTGAAAATCTCATTTCTAATATGCAGGACTTGTACAAATAAACTAGACTAATTCAATTAAATAGTGAGAAAAGTACCTAACGGGTATATTGTTTCAAAATCTTTTTTGAATTTGAAAAATTAATTCATATTTTATGCTTTTTTTAGAAAAAACATATATTTACACAGTGCTTTACAGGATCTGCAGAAATGACGATAAAAGTACCTACAGTATATAGATTTTCAGAAAAAAGTCATAACAAATTTGATTCAGTTTTAACGTTTTTATCAAAAAATCTCGTTTTACACTGTGTACACATGAACAACAATTAAATTGTAAAAAGAAGAGAAAAATACCTACATTTGAAAATAAATCAATTTTATCTAAAAGAAAATATTTTTTCTAAGATTTCATTAAAAATTATCAATTTTATCACTGTTACGATGTTTTAAAATAATTTAATTTTATCTTAAATTTTTTATATTTTTAGGATTTGAAAACTCCCATTGTACACTGTGCGTGGCAACTTCCACCCTAGACACCTAACGACTCGACGAAAAAAATAACCCCTACAACCCATGTGCACAAAAAGGTTCAAAAAGAAATTAGACGTTAATGCCTTTTGAAAACTACTTCTTGGTTTCTAATGCTTTCCTGGGGCTCCTTCAGACCACTTTCATATTCACAGTCAACATTTACTTAATTAAGATATTAAGTTTTAAGAAACTTTATTATTTTAAGCTTAAAAAATTAAATAAGTTTTTTTAGGTGCTTTGCCGGCAGAAGGCAAAACAATATATGTAAAATGTTCCTTAACAAAAAACATAAAATGTTTTCAGTTTTCTTTACAGAAAAGTCACAGGAGACGCCTGCCTTTGTGGCATTTCGTTTTATTTTATTTTTTGGTTATAGCCTAGAGGGGCTTTCATTTTCTTTGACTTTTGAGAAACGCTTTCACAAGCTAACGCCAACATCAGACTTGCATCTGGAGCTGGCCCTTTGTACCCAAATGAAGATAAAGATGAACACCAAACAGAAATGCAAAAAAAAGAAGAGAAAATCCAACCAACTTACCGTTACTTTGTCACTCATCCCCTTTAGCCGCTGTATGAATTCTGTTGTTGAACGTGCCTTTTCTGACAATTGTTGCAGATTGTGTGAAAGTTCCGTCTGTAAAAGAAGATAAGAACCAGAGAAAATAAGTGCGACATTAGTGACAAATTACACATAAATGAAGAAGAAAGTTGTAAAAAAAGAACACACCACCAAAGAACACACCAAAAAGAAAAGAAATCATATAACATTTTTTTTGCTCCGAAAATAAAGAAATCCCAAGCTAAAAAGGTCCAGGAAGAGATAATGGTTCAGAGCATTTTTTATGAAGTGTAAAAATGGCATATAAATGGACAAGCAAAAAAAAAGAGGCAAAGAAAAAAATTTGCATTCCATTTTATGTGATTTTTGTTCCTGCGCTTCATATTCACATATTCCATGCTAAATTTCTTTTTCGCCCTATACTCGGGCGGTTTAACTGAGTCATGCGATGCTCTACTCGAAACATTGCCATAAAAGTAACCACAAAAGCCCCGAAGCTATTGCCACAATGAATACGGCAGTGGAGACGCATCTTCATACTGACTCTCATATACATATATCTCATATACAGGGTGGAGCAAAATTCGGGAAATATTTGAATTTGTTGCCAACCAAAAAAAAAAAATTTGATAGTTTGCAATTTTGAGTTAGAGTTGCCAACCACATAAAATTATTTTATAGTTTGCAATTTAGAGTTAGACTATTTTGTTTTTACACTGTCTCCAATTGTAATCCAAGAATTGAATGTGTCGCCATTTTGTAGTAAAGTGTTGCCAACCAAAAATATAAACAAATTTGTTAGTTTGCATTTAAGATTGAGAAAAATAGTAACACCTTACTGAAGGGAAGATTGAAAGTCGGCGATGATTGAGAGTCCGTCTAAAGAAGGCTCCTAATTAATACAAGATTTGAATTTGTCGACAGTTGTGTGCTTAATTGTTGCCAACCAAAAATCAAAAAGTTTAATAGCTGCCAGCGGTTAGTGAATTGCGAGTCCTTTAAAAGACAATATTTCATTTAATTTCTTTTTAAATTTCTAAAATTAATACAATATTTCAATTTGCCGAAAGTTCTGCGGCAACTAAATTCTAAATTAAATTAAATATTTGAATTTGGGCGGTAATGAGTTGCCAACCAAAAAGAACATTTTGACAATTTAATTTTTAAATTGAATTTTTCCATAAATTGTAGGCCCACCCTATGTTTGCAGATATCTATAGGGCGAGAGGATACCAAAAGGCGTAAAATGGAAACTTATTTCAGAGCTAAAGTTTTTTTCTGTCATTTTTGGTGGGTACCCAACGGAAACAAAATGTTGATGAATTACAGCAACAACAACAAATGCAACAAAAAACTGCCTTTGGCCACAAACTATAAAAATATAATCGAAATTATACAAATAAAGGAATATTAAACGAAAAATGTCAAATATAACAAACGACAGGCGCAGCAAACGGCGATAAAGGATGAATGGGCTTTAATTTAAAAGTTAAATAAAATACTAAAGACTATAAAAGTAAGAGAATTGCGATAGATTTTGGACCAAAATTATCAGTAAAGCATTTTTGTGATCAAAAATTGTACATCACCTTCAAAAGTATTTTGAAAAAAAAACTCAATTGAAATTCGAAGATTTTATTTAAATTAAAATAATAACATCAATTGAAATTCAAAATCTCCATTTGAACTTCAAATGGAAATTGAACCTCACCTAACATAGATAAGAGAGAGGAATATGATTAGTATTGTACTGCATTTTGACGATGGATGGACACACATGAAATGTAGAGTCCCAGCAAAAAACTTCCCAACAAAAAAATTCCACCTTTTCAGCAGGTTGGTAAGTGAGAAATTAACTGAACTAAATTTATTGCACATCGAAACCAAAAAAATACTGTACCATATTCTGCCGTGCACAGAAGTTTAAGGAAGACAAGGTGGCGCCCGTATGAGAGAAATTTAAAAAAATTCTTAATTTAAAACTTCTGTTCGAACCGAATGACAAAGTTGAATTTGATAATCTGGTCGACCACATCACTACATTCTTCTATAGTTCCCTTGAAGAAGCCTGTCCACAACCTGGGTTCAAGGGTAAACAAAAATGGTGGACTACTGAACTACAGGCTAGGAAAAAGACCTGCAACAAGCTACGCCTATAAAGAGAAACTCTAAATCTATAAGAAAAACCTTAGGAAAGCGCATAGACGTTCTTGGTATACCTTCACTGGGGATGCCGAAAAGATATCAGTCACTGCAAGGCTGAGGAAGACACTATCCACAACACCCTGCACAGTAGGCTATCTGTAGGGCGGAATAACAACTGGGCAGGTACTGCTCCACACACATTTCTCGGGGAACTCTTTGACACTCTCAAGCAGGACAAACAATAAAGCGATAACTTGTTCGCCGATAAATCCAGATATAGCTGGGAGGTTAACAGCTTTGAGCCGTTCAAATCACCTGGTACTGTGGCATTTCTTCAATAGAATTGCAGAAAATGGTGAAGTACATCATACCCTGGCTGGAGAAGATTTATAAAGGATGCATCAAGCTCTCGTATATACCCAATATTTAGAGGGATACCACAGTGGTATTCATTCCAAAAGCGGAAAAGATATCATACACTAGGGCAAAGGACTTCAGGCCAATTTGTCTATCATCGTTCCTATTAAAAGGTCTATGGGCACAAAGCTCTTAGATACCTTCATTATAGAAAACCTGGATACAAAACTCTTGTCGGGAATCCAACATACCCACCGCAAGGGCAACTCTGCAGATTAGACTCAACATGAACTCTAAAGAGTTTTTTAAAGATTCTAGAACGTTGTGGCATATGCGGTCGATGTTCCAATTGCAGTAACTGACAAAACCCCTTACGTCCTCAGAGCCATTATACAAGTGGCGCAGAAAAAATTGGCCAGAAGCAGTGGTTTGAGGTTTTACCCAAACAAGACAGAGTTAGTTCTCTTCACTAGGAAGTCTAAGGTTCCGCATGTGAACTAGAGTTGAACACTTTAGGTTTTTTAAATTATCGCTCATTTAAGTCCAGTTCAATTAAGTGAACTAGTTCGTTCATTTAGTTCACCTGTTCACTACTTATAGTTAACCACCTCGCTAGTTCACCAGCTCACTAGTTCACCAGCTCACTAGTTCAACAGCTCACCAGTTCGGTTTAGTTCACCAGCTCATCGGCGCATTTGTTCACCACCTCATTTGGTTCAGTAGATCATCAGTTTAATTGGCCGCAATGAAAGGTATCTGATTGAAACGTGATTATGCAGAATCCTACAATTTCCAATAGGGATGATATGATTTTGAAGTGACGTTTCGGCCATTTGTAATATGTCATGATCAGTCATTTGTCTTTCAGTAGTGTTTACAATTTCATCATGCAGAATTATACGCAAGAGCAACGTTTAAAAATTATTCAGTTTTATTATCAAAATAATCGTTCTCCAATTGCAACTTTTCGTGCTACTGAACTAAAATGAACGAGTAGAGAGTAGCCCTTTCCATTGAACAGAATGAATTGAATGTGGACACTCTTCGGCTACATGGAACTGAGCTAGTCTTCTCTGAAATTATAAAATGTCTAGGTACGATCCTAGATAGAAAATTGTCCTTCGGACTTAATGTATTCGAACGTGTAAAGAAGGGCAACTATCATTTTAAAGGTACAAAAACGACGGCTTCATGACGATATCGCGCTGTAGTAAAATGGTAACCAACTGTATGAACTACTTATATACCAAAGGTATAAATGTTCGAGAGAATCTTTACCACTAATATACCTGCCAGAGAAGAATAGCTTGACAGAATTTCGGAATATAGAAAGCATCTCCACTTCTACACAGATGGTTCGAAGCTTTGTTAGACGGTTGGCATCGGCATACAATGTAGAGAACTTAGTTTTGCTGTAGCTGTCAGACTACGAGATACCCGCAGTGTATATCAAGCAGAAATAATGAAAATAAGGGAAATCGCCAGGTGGGTAAGTCACAACATAGTGACCAACACTGGCGTCGGCACATGTAAGTTAGTGAGACAAATATGACAAAGATACGATCTGGAAAGTCCAAATATCTCCTCGAACCATAGAGAAAAACGACAGTCTACGTTATTGTCAATTCTGGCGGTACACTGCCTGATCAGCGAACACGCCGGGAAGTTAAGTAACGAGTCCAATGAATTCTGCGGAAGTTGTGAGGATGAGGAAGAAGTTGAGAGCATTGAATACCTGCTTCGCTACAGTCCCCCATTGAGTACGCGACGTCTGGATTTAATGGGGTCGGATTTTCTAGAACAGATGTTGCTATTACCTATATTCTTATTATTGATAACTTTGTGTATCAAACAGATTGATTTCGATGATGGGCATCTAAGCCAGTGGTTGCCCTAGGAACCTCAATTGGTCTATGTGAGCTGGTAACTGCAGCTGTCAGTTAATAGAGGCAGGAGAAAGAAATCGCGGTCTCTGGCTTACTCTACTGCATATAATTCATGTAGAGTGTCTGCAATATTAATAAGTTAGAACCTTGCTGTTCTAAGGTAGCAATGTAGTGCTCAAAGTACTCCTGAGGACTGATATTGCCCAAAGAATAATCACTTTTCTTAGTGCCTAGGGGAAGTTAAATAATCGTAGGTGATGCAGATGGGCGCTGTATCGGGACATTCCCCCCAAACCACAAGGCAGCCGAAGAAGAGGACAACCATCACAAACGTGGGCACAGCAAACCGAATTTGAACTGTCCCGCCTACGTCGACACTGGATCGAAGTAAAACATCCCGCATCCGATCGAGTGTACTGGAAAATCTTCTTGCGGTCCTATGCTGCTTACAGGAGTGAACGGGACCAATATTACTGACCTGTTGCAAAGGGTTCAGAGATGTTTAGCTGGGGTCTTAGATCACTATTACTCCATGTTCTACACTTTTATTTCGTAGCTCTCTCCGCAAGACGATGGTAAATATATCTGTTTTCATACATATTCCTCTTAGTGTTAATATTGCTATTTTTGTCATTATTTCTTAGTTAATGCCATTAAAAGTTATTATTTTTTAAATGAAAAAAAAAATGCAATTTGAAATGTCCACCAAACAGCAACTTTGTGACCACTTATAAAAAGCTTGGCCATAAAAGTTCTTGTTTCTTGTTTAATTCTTTCTCGTTATGAAGAAATCCTTGAAAGTTTTCTTATGATTTTTTTATATTCACATTTTCCCATTAATGTTACCGCCCTTTCTGTGAGATATATGTAATTCTGAAGAATTTTTTCTTCTTACCGCTTAATTTAACTTTGCAATTAAGAAATTAACTCCAGAAGAGCGAACGAATGAACAACAAAACTTCTATAAATTAATTTCATTCATGTTGGCTCTGTTTTTATTATTGTCATTCAACAACAATATCTGTAGCTAAAAGGGCGTATTTTATGTGCAGCAGCAGAAGTCTGTCTTTGTCTGGATGAGGCCATTCTATCGTTGTCGTAGTTGCAATACAGCAACGAAAAATTATAGCATCATTATAAACAATGACAATATCTCTTCATCAGCAGCAGTGGCAGTAGTTGGAGCAACAAAATTGTTTGCAACTAAAATTAAAACAATATGCTGCCATAAGTAAACTTTAAGTTGTTGTTGATAACAACACTAGCAGCAGCAACACCACCACGACCGCTACGTCATATATGTATGTGCAGTTCAGGAAGGAGGACCATTACAAGTGCTGGGTATAGTGGTGGCAACATAGAATGCGAATTAGACTTGTTGCTGATGTGTGGAGTGATAGGCAGCCATGCAGTGATATGCCAGACAGGCAGGGCAACCTTAACCTTAAAATAGAGGCTCAAGTATGTAGACCGTGCATGACATCCTTAAATATGAGACAATCTTTTGGAAACTGGTATAAGTCCTGTTTTTGAGGAAAGCATGACATTTTAATCGCTTTAAATATATTTGTGCACTTTTTTGGAGATAGGTTTTATGCTGATAGAAAGTTTGACGTTAATAAAGCGGATTAAAAATACGAAAAGTGTACCACAAAGTCAAGGTAGCAGTTTCAGCTAAAACGTCAAATTTTATCAAAAATGTTTGATGCCTTTCTGGATATATAGTATATGATTCTGCATATCATTGGCGATAGAACTTTACAGTGAAATACATTTTATTATAATCTAATAACACTAAAGAACCTAAAAGTGTACCACAAAATTCTATATAGCATCTTAACTATAACAATAAACTTCAAAATTCTAGTGGATTTACACGTATAAATTACAAAAAAATATAAACTTTATGCATTTTGCAAATCTTTGGAAAATAAGCCTTTTCCTGATATAAAGTTGGTTACTATTTGAGTGCATTAAAAATGCGAAAAGTGTACCACAACGTCAGGGCAGCAGTTTCAGCTCAAACTTTCAATATTATCAAAATATATATATATATCGTTTATGATTCTGCACATCTTTGGCGAAGGAGGTTTCCAGTAATTTGGATTTTAGTACAATTTGATGTAACTGAAGCCTATAAAAGTGTACCACAAAAATCATTATTACACTTTTATTATAATTAAGGCCTCAAAATTCAAGTGGATTTACACATTACACAAGTCTAATAGATTTATACATTCTGCACATTTGTGGGGAATAAGCTTTCTCCTAATATATAGTTTCTTACTATTTGAGCCTATTAAACCCCCAAAATGTGTACCACAAAGTAAGCATAGCATTTTCACTTGCAGCTTCAAATTATATAAAAAATGTTATACGTACTTCTGGATATGTGGTGTAGGATTCTGCATATCCTTGGCAAAAGAGTTCTATAATTATATATATTTTGTTTATAATTTGTTATCACTAAAGACTCTAAAAGTGTACCACAAAATATCATTATAGAATTTTGGTTATAAATAAGCGCTACAAATTCAAGTGGCTTTACACTTATAATTTGCAAAAAAATTATGAGCTTTATACATTCTGCACATCTTTGGAGAACAGGCTTTCTACTGATACACAGATTACTACCATTTGAGTGTACTAGAACCTCAAACAGTGTGCCACAATGCCAGGGCAGCAGTTGCAGCTTGAGTTTCCAATTTAAACAAAAATTTGCTTCGTATTTCTGTATATGTGTTATAGGACTCTGCACATCCTTGGCGAAAGAGCTTATCAGTAATATACATTTTATAATAATTTTTATTCACCAAAGACTATAAAGTGTACCACAAAAATCATTATAACAATTTGTTCATAAATAAGAGTTATAAATTTAAATGGATTAACACTTATAATTTACAAACAATCTATGAGCTTACACATTCTGCACATCTTTGGAGAATAAGCTTTTTACTGATACACAGGTTAGTGATACTTAAGTGTACTGAAACCCCAAAAAGTGTACCACAATATCAGCATTGCACTTTCAGTTGCAGCTTCTAATTAAGTCAACAATTTGACTTGCATTTCTGGATATGTGGCATAGGATTCTGCACAATCATGGCGAATGAGCTTTTTAGTGATGTACATTTTAGTAGAACTTGATATAATTAAAGCCTATAAAAGCGTACCACAAAAATCACTATAGCACTTTTATTACAACTAAGACCTCAAAATGCAATTGGGTTTACACTTTTAAATGCAATTAATAACAAAATCTATAAGCTTAATATATTCTGCACGTCTTTGAAGAAAAAGCTTTCCGCTGATATATGTTTGATAATATTTTATTGAATAGAAACGCAAAAAAGTGTACCACAAAGTCAGCGTAGAAGTTTCAGTTAAAGCTTGGAATTACATGAAAAATTTATTTTGCTTTTCTGGATATATACTTTATGATTCTGCACATCCTTGGTAAAAAATCTGTTCAGTGGTGAAGATGGTATTACAAGTTGATAAAACTAAAGACCCTAAAATTGTACCACAAAAATCATTATAACGCTTTTATTATAAATATGCCCTCAAAACTCAAGTGGATTTACACTTATAAATTACAAAAAAGTATAAGCTTTATAAATTCTGCACATGCAAAGAGAATAGGCTTTCTCCTGATATATAGTGTATTACGATTTGAAGGTACTGAAACCCCCAAAAGTGTACCACAAAGTCAGCATATCATTTTAAATTGCAGCTTCTAATTTAATAAAAAAAATATACTTTTACTTATTGCTATGTGGTATAGGTTTCAGCACATCTTTAGCGAAAGAACTTTTCAGTGATGTTAATTTTACTACAATTTGATAAAACTAAAGAGCCTAAAAGTGTACCACAAACATTTTTATAGCTATTTTACTATAACTAAACACACAATTTCCAGAGGGTTTTCACTTATAAGTTACAAAAAATCTATAAGCTTTATAGATTCAGCACATCTGTGGAATATAAGCTTTATACATATGTATAGACTAGTCTATGTGAGTACACCAAAAGCGGGTAAGGGGTACCACAAAGTCAGCGTCACACTTTTAGTTGGAAGTATGTTTCTATGTTTTCGAAATCGTAGTTCGGAAACAAAACACTAACGGATTTCGAGGTGTCAAATTATATTTAAATTGTTTATTTTTATTTAACGCACATTTAAAACATGTTTATGCATTTCAAATATATATCAGCCCCACAGATGGCGCTTTAGTGCAAATATTTAAATAGCCATATTTGTGATTCATTATTTCTAAAACTAGAAGTGTCTACTTTTTTTGAGGGACTCGAGAATTGTATTCACTTCATTATTTCCACAAAGTGTTCTTAGACCTTTCTCAAAAAAAACTTATCTTATGCATATGTACATGGCGGCTTCTTCATTGCCTTATGTTGTGTGCAAGGCTGAAAGGCATGAGGCATGCATATGCATGCATATTGTACGACAACTGGTGCCATTGTGTCTGCGATTATTATCTTATTATAGTTACTCATGAAAAACCGTCTGAGTTATATAGATACGCGCGTTTAGTTTCATTCCAAAGTACGTAGTAGCAGTTTGGACACTTTGTTGGGCTTTTTATGTATGTTCCCTTCTTTGCCTAACAGACACTTTAAGGATATTTAATTTATTCCAGATATATCAAATTCTATTAAGGAAAGTAAGAAAAAACGAAAAAAGAAATTCAAATCTAATGTAGTCTTTTCTTGTTGGCAACTGTGTGATTGTACGAGAATTTAAATAAAACGTATTCGAAATTTTAACAAAAGTGCAATACACGAACAAATTCTTCGAATTGGAATGTCTCCTGCGAATATGTCAGTATTTAAAATCTAATTCAAGGTAATTTATTAAATAAAAGTTTGTAAGAAGAAGAAGAGAAGAGAATGCAAATTGCTGTGTTAAATGCTTTATAAAATGATCTTTGCAAATTAATTGTTGAAAGTTAATTATTACATTATAAAGTAAGAAAATCTCAGTACAGTCAATCGACTAAACTAAAATTTATGTTATCGTGCACTTCAGTCAGCCAGACAGACATACACGGGGCAAAATCGCCTTTTTTGATATGTTTGAATCGAAAGAAAATATATTTGGAACACAAATTTTTAAATATTATATATTTCTTAGCAAATAAATTTTATTTGAAAATCAATAAAATATATTTGGAACGCATATATTTATATATTACAACAAATTATGTTTGCAAACTAATTTTCTCAAATAAAATATGTGTTTAAATACAAATAAAATAATTATTTAGGAATTTTTCCAAATATATATTATTTAAAAAGATTTCCAAAACTTTTGCTGACTTTTTCGAATTTCAGTTTTCATTTTTCCTTGGTTTCGAAATGTACCTCCCAGTTATGATACCATATGCAACATTAACTTCTGTTGTAAATCAATCATTTCAAATTTCTGAGTATTCCAAGCCATCATTAGTTGTCAATCCTCTAAGTACTTTATTACACGATTTCAATTATTATTATTTATTATTTTTACAAACATTAAAAATTTCTAAAAATTTAACTTTGAATTACTGATAAATTTAACACAATTTATGTATTTTATTAATACTTAAATGCAAATAAATATTTGTTTCGAAATAACTGTCTCATTGGGATGTTAACAAATATTTGTTCAGAAAAATATCTTCCCAAATCCACAACTTTTGTGTGTACCAAATATTATATATTTCGAGTGTACCCTAAACATATATATCTTTGAAGCCGAATATGTTTGGGACAATATACTACAGAAGCGAATTTTTTTCAGCGTGTAGATGTAATTAAATGATGTTCGCGTAAACATACAAAAGGTCTAAAGTCACTTCTTCAATGCATTGCTATTTTACCAAATGGTATCGATCATTTCGAGCACCTGCATGCACCTGCACTGGAAAAATTATGTTTACATAACTAAATCTAAACAGATTTTCATCAGCTTGGACCAAAAACATAATTTCTGACAAATTATATAAAGATATATAATTTGTCAGATATATATTTGTCAACAGAGTTTAAATACTTAATAGGCAGGAACATACTTATATATATTCCTATATCAAAATCTGAACCGACATTCCCAAAATTAAGCAGTATTCGATTCTAAATTAAGAAACCTCTTTATATATATGGTGGCTATATCTAAATCTGAACCGATTTTCTTAAAATTCGGCAATGTTTGTCCATGGATCGAGAAACTCTACCATGCTAAATTTCAAAACAATTGGACGTAAACTACAGCTCCTATAGAGCTAAAGGGTCAAATCGGACGTAACATATATATGGGAGCTATAACTAAATCTGAACCGATTTTCTTCAAATACGTCAATGATGGCCCATGAATTGAGAAACTCTACAATGCTAAACTTCAAAACAATTGGATGTAAACTATAGCTCCTATGGGAGTTATATCTAAATCTGAATTCTTCAAATTCAATAGGCTTCTTTTCAGACGTGGTTAAATCGACTCTGCTAGTGATTCGGAGTCGATCGGTACACTATCGGTATATATCAAATCGAAGAAGTGACCTAACCCCCTATGAATTTTCGCGAAAAACCTTTTTAGCACATTAAAAGACATATGAGAAATTTGGGTCCGTCCGTCTGGTTGGTGCGCACGATAACTCCCGAAAGGAATAACCGATTGACTTCAAATTTGGTATTGGATCATATTTATTTCTATCTCAGGCTAAATTCGCAGATGAGTCATATTGGTCCACTTCTTCTAGTATCTACCCCACAATGGATAACAAATTAGAGAAATATTGAATTAACTTCTGCACTACCTATCAGAATCGTCTGTAATTCCACACATAGTAATAGTATATCTGTCACTATCAGCATAAAAAATGGGCGAAGTGGCCACGCCCCTTTTGGTACCTATCAAGCAAAGAAACAATTTTGTACAAAAAGTTAACTGCTTATAACTTTAAAACAAGTGCAGATAAATATAAGTACTTGGAATTTTATGCAGTGTAATGCTTTTATAGTACTTATGCATCAAAGTGTTGGTCTCGACGAGTACAACATTTGCCTCAAAGAAGTCGTTGATGAACAATGCCATCTTCTAATTAAGACTACACTTACTGTATAAGTATTCAAATTTCAATCAAATTCAATAGGGCTTTTTCCAGTTGCGGAAGACTCCAAACTGAAAAATTTTAGAACGATCGGAGTGAAATTGCGACCTTTAGTCGACGAACAAGTAAAGATGGAAAGACGGACAGACAGACAGACAGTTAAATCGACTCAGATAGTGATTCTGAGTCGATCGGTATACTTTAAGGAGGGTCTAGCTATAGTATTTTCAGGTGTTACCAACTTCAGCCATGAAACAAACTTATAATACCCTGTACCATTGAATAATTTGCCCAAAATCGCTTTTTACTAGGGTATAAAAGCGATTTTGAGCAAATTCCGCGGGCTTGAAAAAATTGAAAAAAATGTTTTTGCAATTTTCTCGAGGTAACCTTTAATATTCCGCCTCGCATTTGGTATATTAAGGGTACCTTAGTCGGTATAGCAAACAATACATGCAGAGTTTCGATTCTAGCAGATGTTTTTTCTCTCGCTTACCCTATTACAGCTTAGTCGAGTAGAGATGTACACAAGCTTACGCTTGTGTATATGAGAATTAGTAAATTATTAAAATATTTTCTAAATATTATTATACTTATGTGTTCATAAAACACAAAAAAATCACAAGTCGTTTGTCACAAACATTTAACATGAGACTAAACGTGAGATTATGTCCACGAAAAGACGTTGCCTAGAACTTCTATCAAAAAATTAAATGTTAAGAAGAAAAACAAAGTATTTAAACACGTTGACAATTTTCTTATAATACTAAGACGAGTGATAAACAAATATATTAAGCCGGTTTCTTTGAGAATGTTAAACATTTTTTTAATATTTTTTTTTATTCTTCATGATGAGTTTTTTTTTTGTTTAACAGTTTTTGCTGTGTGTTTATTTTAGAAATTATCTTTGTATATATAAATTTAATTTTGAACATTATATTAAGCCATTGTTTGTCAACGCTCTGTTTAACAACTTCTTCCGGGCAAAGGAAATATAAATGACAAAGTTAACGATGTGATCTCGAGCATCTTGAAGCCTTGCCTTGTCTTGCAAAGGACGGCCAAAGAAGGCATATGTATGATTTTTTGCGACATTTTTTCCTTTTGCCTTTTTTTTAATTTATGACAAACCGCAGAAGAAGAAAAAGGATGTAAATCTTAAGTCATGTCTCTCTTGTTGTTATCCTCGCTGTGCATCAGCAAAATTATCATCATCTTCTTCGCCTTTTGTTGCATAAAATGGTTTATGTGTCTGGGCTCATAAAGATACAAATGACACAATAAAGTACTTAAATGTTGATTGCTGTTTGGTCTCTATCTAGTATCTTTAGCTGGGGAGTGGGGTATTTTTCACTCGTCCTTTGCATTGTTTCCCAAGTTAATTTGCTAACAATTTCAAAAGAATATTGCGTTTGTTTGTTTCCTCGTTGAGTTATAATGAAAATCCTTTTATTGGTTCGTGCCTTCCTTGCGCGCATACATCTAAACATATTCATACGAAATCATATTTCCCTCATTGTTATGGACCATTGGGGTGTCGGGGTTTTTCTATAGCGCAAGAGATTTATATACCCTTTTCAATAAAATCAAAAAAAAAAAACAGAAATGGAATCCGAAAAAACATAACTCAAAGGAACAGCCAAATAAAAGCTTACTTTAACTTTTGCCTTATCAATTCAAAACAGACGCTTGGCATTAACCACTTTGCCACGGGAGTATATGCCAAACAGACAGACCGATAGATGGACAGACGGACAAAAATAAAATCTAATGAAAGCCAATAGTAATTTGATAAATGCGTTAATATAACTCAGCGACTTTGCATTTTCCATTTGCTTTTGGTTTGAAAAGCATTGCCCGAAAGGACATCCCTTAAGGGATTAAATTTCACCGGGTTCTTGTTTCATTCTCATATTCATTCAATGGAGGCATTCATTAACTCTTCCCTCTTTTTTCGGTTTTTTTTTCGCAAAACCCCAAACATTTACTATTTAAAAAATATGTTGCTCAATTCCAGTGTTTTTTTCTTGCTGGCATTGAAAGAATGTTCTATTCAAAAACAAATTCACAAAAGGAATGTGTTTTTTGCTAATGAATGTAATCAACCGAAAAAATATATAACAAAGACAAAGAATTCTATTCCATTCATTTCATAAAAATAATAATAATTGGGTTCATTATTGTTGTTTACAATTAAAATTGAAGTAATTACCAAATAAAACATTAAAACAAATGATTATTTTTAAAACAAAGATAACGCAAAAAAATAAAACATAGAGATACTCGTTTGATATCTGAAGTACTCTCCAAATTCGAGGCCAATAAATAATAATAAAAATAATTAGATTGGTTTTCATATCTAGACATGATTAGCTAATCATTAATTCTAACAATTTAATATATATAAATAATCTTTCTAATTAACAGAAATAACTAAATATTGAAAATAAATATGAAAACAACATTCGAGGGAACCGACTTAGTTATAAGCTCTTCTGTACGTAGTAATGGAATATGGTAGATTGTGTGGGAGCCATTGTGTGGCAAAGTGGTCGCGGGCGGTTCGTCTCCTACCTGTTGAAATGGTTGGCAGCATTCCCATTAATTGCGGCAAAATATACTTTAATTATTACGTATTACTAAATAATATTTCTTCCACACACCAAAAAAAAAATGCAAAATATGAAAACATTTAGTCTAAGGCATCAGAAGATATGGGGAAGTTGAGTTCGAATGAATCTCTGGATTTGTGTGGGGTTTACCAGAAATGGTTTGACAAATTCACCTACATTTCGCTGCACAGAAGATACTTCAAAGGCATTGTACTTTACGCAATTCTATGTGTTTGAGTGTACTGCTATTGAAGTTATCAATGTTTGGTATGATTTGGTTATTTTGTGTGGGAGGTACCAGAAGAGGCGTGGCAATAGTGCCCATTGTTACCGGATTCTCAGGAAACTGCCTGACAATTGTGCCTGACGGACAGAACTGTTGTCTGTTGCAGCGCAGAAGAACTGTTAAGAGTGCTCTATGCGCTGATTTGGCTGACCTCCGATTACTGGAGGATAAAACCGCATCCTCTGATGTTTTGATAGCGACCACCTTCTTTTTACATTTTCTGGCCATACAGATCCTCAGCACAAATCAT
Source organism: Eudasyphora cyanicolor (assembly GCA_963930755.1). Lineage (NCBI taxonomy): Eukaryota > Metazoa > Arthropoda > Insecta > Diptera > Muscidae > Eudasyphora > Eudasyphora cyanicolor. The sequence continues at coordinate 197,310,141 of OZ005737.1, read as the reverse complement.
TCACAACATGGATCTTAAAAGTGTTATCTAACGTTATACTACCTGGTCGACCTCGAGGTTTCAAGGGGCGAACCATTTCGAAAGTTAAAGTGGAAATAGTGGATGCCTTAAGTATAACTAGAAATAAATAGTGTCTCTAAGAATACGCTTTGAATTTCGTTTTGAAAATGGTGCTTCAGTAATCTATATATGCAAAATGTTATAAAAAAAAAACACACTTATTGTTAAGGAAATTCAGAAGTTTTTTATTTAATGTGAAGTACTATCGATACAATTATGTTCTAAATAAAACGTCATTTAAATGGCCTCCACGATTTCTTCTGCAGGAACGAATTCGATGAACCCAATTTTGGAGCACCGTTTCCACTAAATCAAATCGTGTGTCATGAATGGCACGTTTCATATTGACTTGTAAAGCTTGAAGAGATTCTGGTTTATTTCGAAAGACCAATGATTCAAATTCGACAATTTTGGTCCATGGATCAAGAAAATCTACCACACAAAATTTCAAAACAATTGGACGTAAAATACAGCTTTTATATGTCCAAAGGGTAAAATGGAACGAAACTTATACACGCTGAAAAAAATCGCTTCTATAGTATACTGACTCAAACATATACTGCTTGAAATATACATATGTTTAGGGTACACTCCAAATATATAATATTTGACACACACAAATTGTATATGTTTGGGAGGATATTGTTCTAAACAAAAATATGTTCCCATGCTAATATTTTTTTATTTGGAAATAAAGATTATTTTGTATTTAAGTATATTGGGAATTCCTTAATTTAAAGACAAGTTTTCTATTTTTCAGAAGATCAAAGGAAAATTTTTTTTTATAAATTTTTTGTTTGTAAAATTCAGTTAAAAATTAAATCGCATAATCTTTCGTAACTGTAAATTGCATTGATGGATTGACAAAAAGTGATGAATTGGAATACTTATAAATTAAAATTTATTGGTATAAAACAAAACCTATTGCTGCTAAAGAAATTTTTAACTACAAAGTTCAACACGAAATCTAAAAAAACTAACTAAAATTCGAAAAATTTAGCAAAATTTAAAAAAAAAAATTAAATAAAATATATTTGGAAAACATCTTAAACAATAACTGTGTTTGTGGGTAAACACATATTTTATTTGTGAAGGTCAGTGCGCAAATATATTTCGTTTAAATATATAAATATATGCGTTCCAAACAAAATTTCATGATTTTCAAATAAAATTTATTTGCTAACAAATATATAATATTCAAAAAATTCGTTTCCAATTATATTTTCCTTCAATTCAAACATATCAAAAATTGCGATTTTCCTCCGTGTATATGGGAGCTATATCTAAGTGTGAACCGATTTTCTTCAAATTGAGCTATGTTGGTCCATGGACCAAGAAACTCTACCTGCTAAATTTTAAAACAATTGGATGTAAAATACAGCTTAAATAAGACTAACGGGTCAAATCGGAGAAAACATATATGGGGGCTATAACTAAATCTCAACCGATTTTCATCAAATTTAATAGGCTTCTTTCTAGATACGAAAGACTCCGAACTGCAAAATTTCAGCAGGATCTGAGTGAAATTGCGACTTGTACTCAACGGACAACTTAAGATGGACAGACAGACGGACAGACAGACATTGTTAAATCGACTCATCTAGTGATTCTGAGTCAATCGGTATACTTTAACAAACAAACATCTGCCATGAAATAAACTTATAATACCCTGTACCACAGTGTGGTATAAAAACGGTAGATACATACTCGTATATACATATAGGAAGTGAACCTATATTTTCTGATTATCTTCAAATTCGATAGAGTGTACTACTAATTCAATTCAAATGCTCTCAAATTTTATATTGATCGATTTAAAAGTAAGGCTTCTCTAAGCTCAAATGTTGGTAACTTTTGATGTCAAGATCAAATACAATATCAAGTACAAATTCGTTGTGGTGACGATTACTTGTCATTCAGTCCTTGTCCTCTGCATAAATTTTGGCTAGGTTGGGCGAACAACATCAAATTTTGACTGAATATAATTTGTGGTATATTGGGATATATGTTTTTTAGATGTCCCATTTCTCAACAATGATTAGAAGGTAACAAATTGGCCAGATCTGGAAACGCTTCTAAAACTAATTTTCTATTAATGGCAACTTTCTCTTCGATGTTTCTAAATCTCATTTTTATACCCTACACAACACTGTGGTACAGGGTATTATAAGTTTGTTTCACGGCAGATGTTTGTAACACCTGAAAATAACACAGCTAGACCCACCTTAAAGTATACCGATCGACTCAGAATCACTAGCTGAGTTGATTTAAGCATGTCTGTCCGTCCGTCCGTCTGTCCATGTAAAGTTGTTCGTCGACTACAGGTCGCAATTTCACTCCGATCGTTCTGAAATTTTGCAGTTTAGAGTATTTCGCGGCTGTTAAGATCGCTATTGAATTTAGTTGAAATCGGTTCAGATTTAGATATAGCTCCCATATATATCTTTCGACCGATTTGGCCCTTTAGTCCTATAGAAGCTGTATTTTACATCCAATCGTTTTGAAATTTAGAATGGTAGAGTTTCTTGATCCATGAACCAATATTGCCGAATTTGAAGAAAATCGGTTAAGATTTAGCTATAGCTCACATATATATGTTTCGTCCGATTTTGCTCTTTAGTCCTGTAGAAGCTGTATTTTACATCCAATCATTTTGAAATTTAGAATGGTAGAGTTTCTTGATCCATGAACCAACATTGCCGAATTTGAAGAAAATCGGTTAAGATTTAGCTATAGCTCACATATATATGTTTCGTCCGATTTTGCTCTTTAGTCCTGTAGAAGCTGTATTTTACATCCAATCATTTTGAAATTTAGAATGGTAGAGTTTCTTGATCCATGAACCAACACTACCGAATTTGAAGAAAATCGGTTAAGATTTAGCTATAGCTCCCATATATATGTTTCGTCCGATTTTGCTCTTTAGTCCTGAAGAAGCTGTATTTTACATCCAATCATTTTGAAATTTAGAATGGTAGAGTTTCTTGATCCATGAACCAACACTACCGAACTTGAAGAAAAACGGTTAAGATTTAGCTATAGCTCCCATATATATGTTTCGTCCGATTTGGCCCTTTAGTTCTATAGAAGCTGTATGTTACATCCAAGCGTTTTGAAATTTAGAATAAACAATTTATACATGAACTACAAAATTTATATTTCAGAGTTATTCAATATTATGAGAGTGGTGTAGGGTATTATATAGTCGGCCCCGCCCGACTTTAGCCTTTCCTTACTGGTTTTATTTCAACTTAAATTGATACACCTCTAAAGAGAACACCCTCTACCTCTAAATCAAATATTTTTTCATGACACTAAAGCTTCAACCTTTGAACAAACTGCATATTTATTAAACGAATTCATTAAAAAATCTAAGACGACGTCTAATTATGCTTTAATGCATTACCGTTGAAACTGATGTCATTCTATAAGTTGTTTTTTTCCCCGAACATCCTTCCCGGTGATGTACATACAACATTTTTAGTCACTTGTAGTCATTAGCTGAATAACATGTTTTTTTCTTCTTCTAAGGATTACCATCCTTAAGCAACAAGCCTTCACAATAGCAGTGAGGAAGCAGATGAGAACGAGAACAGGAGATTCCATTTTTCAATTACCATTATTCTAACATTAGACATCACATCGTTGTCGTTATTGTCCTGAGTATGATGTTGCTTCCAGTGTGTCCAACATGGAGTTGGCTAATACCTCTCTCTTTGCAGCGCCTGACTTCCTATCAAGCCAACGAGTGATTATGACCATTTAAATTATGTTGTTTGTTTGCTACTACAATCCCAACACAGCGGCAGCAGCAGTTTGCCACCGATGGCAAACAAACAACATCAACATCGGCCTCATCAGCAGCAGCAGGAGTAACAGCCACGGCAGCAATGGCCAGGGGCTAATATCATCCCGGGTGAGAAGAGTGTACGTGGGTACATCACTCTGGCTTTTACTCTTAAGGCCTCAAGTGCAATAACATCCTTTTGCTTTCTTCCTGCCTGTCTAACCTTAAACTTGAAGCCGAATGCAGAACAATGGCTCGTCCTGCCTACTCACCATCCGTAGCCTTCTCACAAGCTTGCAATGATGTAAGGTAATGTGTGAGGGCGTGTTTTTATCCTTAACAGGACAATGCCACAAGCTACATTGAGGGGGGGATGAGCCGAAGGAGGCTAACTGGGCAAACGACTGTTGTTGCACAGTCAGACAGACAGTGCCACAGAGAAAGCCAAGCTGACAGGCAGCAGTTAGTGAATGTAAAAGTGTTGCTAACAACATTGAATTGTATAATTATAATAATAATGTTGCCCCGCAGCATTTGTTGTCATGTCGTCTCTAAGTACTACTAAATCGCACATCATACAGTGGCGTGGAAAACGAGACAGAGGGCCCTCTGGCAATAAAATTTAATATAATAGAAAGTAAAATCAAATTAATTAATATGCTCGTATATATGAATAAAATAAAATATAATGTAAGCCGCTGTAGGTGAGTTGGTAGCGTGCTCGCCTGAGTTTGGGGGCCGTGGGTTCGATTCCCACCAGAGGCTCTGGTCTGTAGCTACGAAAGTATGAGAAGAAACATGGTCTTTGTCACCCGGCCGGGTTTTCAACGGACCTTTAAATTAGAATATAAATTTACTTTGTATTGTAATTCATATAAATGAAATGAAATAAAGTAAAATAAAATAAAATAAAATAAAATAAAATAAAATAAAATAAAATAAAATAAAATAAAATAAAATAAAATAAAATAAAATAAAATAAAATAAAATAAAATAAAATAAAATAAAATAAAATAAAATAAAATAAAATAAAATAAAATAAAATAAAATAAAATAAAATAAAATAAAATAAAATAAAATAAAATAAAATAAAATAAAATAAAATAAAATAAAATAAAATAAAATAAAATAAAATAAAATAAAATAAAATAAAATAAAATAAAATAAAATAAAATAAAATAAAATAAAATAAAATAAAATAAAATAAAATAAAATAAAATAAAATAAAATAAAATAAAATAAAATAAAATAAAATAAAATAAAATAAAATAAAATAAAATAAAATAAAATAAAATAAAATAAAATAAAATAAAATAAAATAAAATAAAATAAAATAAAATAAAATAAAATAAAATAAAATAAAATAAAATAAAATAAAATAAAATAAAATAAAATAAAATAAAATAAAATAAAATAAAATAAAATAAAATAAAATAAAATAAAATAAAATAAAATAAAATAAAATAAAATAAAATAAAATAAAATAAAATAAAATAAAATAAAATAAAATAAAATAAAATAAAATAAAATAAAATAAAATAAAATAAAATAAAATAAAATAAAATAAAATAAAATAAAATAAAATAAAATAAAATAAAATAAAATAAAATAAAATAAAATAAAATAAAATAAAATAAAATAAAATAAAATAAAATAAAATAAAATAAAATAAAATAAAATAAAATAAAATAAAATAAAATAAAATAAAATAAAATAAAATAAAATAAAATAAAATAAAATAAAATAAAATAAAATAAAATAAAATAAAATAAAATAAAATAAAATAAAATAAAATAAAATAAAATAAAATAAAATAAAATAAAATAAAATAAAATAAAATAAAATAAAATAAAATAAAATAAAATAAAATAAAATAAAATAAAATAAAATAAAATAAAATAAAATAAAATAAAATATTAATTTTTTGAAATTTTTATTTTCGATTGAATATTTTATTCAGAAGCAGGGTTTTTGGAAGGCCTGTCTGTGGCAGGCCTTGTCTGCAACACTGCTGTGCGAACATCTGTGTATCCGTTGTGCATCGTCTGTGAGTGTCTGAATTTAAGACCCATTTACTGCCACAATGTTGTCTATTTGTGTATGTATGATTACATTTCCTGTCATGTTCAATGTTAACATTTCCTCCTTTAATATTCCTCGGTACTTGTAATCTGCAGCCGGGTTTTTTCTCCTCACACACCCGCACTCACTCTTTTAAGTTCATGACTCAGAAATCCAAGGGGGTGATGCCATTCTTTCGAGCTTGATGAATTTATTTAATTTTTCATACAACCTAAAGCTCTGAAAATGTTTGCATGTTTTCGTCATTGGCAGCAACCAATGTTCTGTCTGTGTTTTTTACATTTGTTTATGCTAATCCTCAAGCAGTCCCAACACAGGAGTAAGAAAACAATGTGTTTATAAATTACCTCTGGGGGTTGATCTTCCCATCGAAAATAATTATTTTTCCTAGCAAGGACATTAAATTAAATAGCTTTGCTTTTAAGAAAATAATAGATTAATTAAGTAAAATGCATTTTTAATTTAAGGAAGCAAGGTCCTTATTCGTAATAATTGGAGTTGAAAATCAGTAGAACACAAAAATGCCTTAACATGAATTTAGACTTACCAAGTTATTAATATAATTGTAGTTTTAATCTAATATCAGATGAATTTAAGGATTATTGTTAGAAAAAAATTCTATATTCGGAAAAAGCATTTTTAAAAAATATGCTTTCTTCAGCAGTTTAAAAAAATTACTTCAATGTCAAGCCACTCACATATTCCTTTCTTGTAAGGTACCTGCCCTCTACAAAAAAAATCCTAACAAAGAAAAAAGTTGTGGTTCCCACCATATGTTATTTTTACCAATATTTCAAAATGTTCGCAGACATAAAGAAAATGTCTTCATCTACCAAGTATGTCTTCCTTCGTGCAAGGCTAACTCTTAACACCACAGAAACCATAAAAATATATTAATTTTGATAAATGTCTGAAAAAGAAGAAGACAACAAGTCGAAGTTACACACACAAAAAAATCCAATATTTATTTAAACGTTTCTTACGTGACGTCTTCATTCGACGTAAATACAACATATGAACATATTTCGTGGCAAGCCAAAGGCAGCAAAGGTGCCACGGACCGAGGGTACCATTTTTAAATGATACCAAAAACGAAAAAAGGAAGTCCAATGCAAGACTAAAAACCACAACCAAGACGGGCAGCCACCTGTTCCTAACAGCAAAAAATATGTTAACCAAAGACGGCGACAACAATGTCGCCATTATTTTCTATTCGATAGACAAATAACAATAAAGAAATAAATGTATAAATTATGTGAAACTTTGCTAAAGTGGCGTTTTGAGGCAAGAGAATATGGCGTTTTTGGGTGGCGTTAACAATGATCAACATCAATTTAAAAGAAATTAAATTCTGACGAAGGTTAAACATTAGGTAATTTTTTTCAGAAAGTCCAAAAAATGAATTGAAGCAGGAAAATTATGTGGCAAAAATTAATCTTTTAAATGCAATGAAATAAATAAAATTTTAAAAGATTTTTTAAAAGAAATTAATCTTTGAAATACAATGAAATAAATAAAATTTTAAAAGATTTTATAAAGTAAATAAAATAAATAAAAAAATAGATAAAATAAATAAATAAAATTCAATAGTGTAGTGTTTACTTTGTTCTTAAAAGATGTGTTCGTTTGTATATTGCTGTTTTTATTTGTTTTTTTTTGCAAAAAGTGAAACAGATATTTTGAATTTTAAACTACGAACCTTTTGTGAAACAAGTGCAATATGTGGTCCGTCCACTCACCACATACAAATACCGGTACAAATTGAAATTTGACACAAAATTTGCATTTGTTTCGTTATTATCGCTATTATAATTGTAATGTTTTTTTGGGTCCAATTGTAAACTACACTAAACGGATGGATATATAGTGTGGCACACATTGTTTGTGGCATGCAACACTGAAAAAATACATATATGTACATTACATATGTACGAGTATGTACTATGCCTCAATATCAATTTGAAACTAAAACTAATTTGTAACTACTGCCACAAGAACAACAACAACAAAAACGCTTGCAACAACAATTACAGCCACAACCCACAGGGCCTACATTTGATGGAAGGTAACTCACTCCGGTCATATTACATTTTGAAGGTCTAACTGGCTTGAGTGTCCAAAAATGTATAGTGGCATTTTACCAGTTTGGAGATCATATATCAAGTTACTCGACAGTTATAGAGACAAGCGAAGTGCATTTCGTACGAGGGATGGCATGCACAGTGAAGGATGGATGGTCTAATGTTTTTAATGGCTGGTCAACATATCTCCACCCAATGTAACTTATTAGGATATTTTGTTAATAGCGGGATATCACTCCTCCACCTAAACAAATTCAAATGGATATATTAATGTATATTCGCCAATATAATTGTATGTCTACATAACTTTATCCTCCTAGAGTTTTACATCACTTGCTGTAATTATAAATATATATATATCAGGGCGGGTTGATTTGTAAGGATGAAAAAAAAAATTAAAAATCGTTTAGCAAAAACGTAATCTACATTAAATTCTAAGAAAATTCTCCGAAGAAACTATGGGTCTAAAATCAAAAACTAATCCGCACCTCTCGACTTGAAAATTTGTTCCTCTTCTTTCGCTTAAATTATTTTCTTTTTTGAAATATATTATGTTTTATTATACACTCACTTTAGTGATACGAGGGTATATATAATTTGCTAAGGGCCAAAAGTGTAACACATCGAAGGAGTGACATACGATTTTAAGTATGTTTGGCGGATATCCGTTTTAGGTCGTTTTAAGTCGAATGAGCAATATCCGTCCGTCTGGGTGTCTGTCTGTCTGTCTGTCTGTGTGTCTGCTGGCTGGTGCGCACGATAACTCTCGCAAGAAGTAACCGATTGACTTCAAATTTGGTATGTGGTAATATTTTTTTCTATCTCCGGCTAAGTTCGAAGATGGGCCATATTAACCCACCCCTTCTAGTACCTCCCCCACAAAGTGTTAATATTAAGTGAATTATTGATTATTTAATAACTTCTATACTACTTATTTGAATCCTCTGAAATTCTACACATAATATTATTTTATTAGTCACTATCACATCAAGAAAAATGGGCCACGTTACCTCGCCCTATTTGGTACCTTCCACACAAATGGACCATTTTGCTCCAAAAGTTAACAGCTTATAACTTGAATACCTATGCACAAAAAGACTTGAAATTTTGTACAGTGTAATGGTTTCATAGTACCTACAATCCAGTGAAAAATGGGCGAAGTTGTAACGCCCCTTTTGGTACCTCCCACACAAAATGGACAAATCATTTTATCATTTTTTACTTGGGTGAATATTTTTTTTACGAAAAAAATGTTGGGTGTGGAAGATATATAAAGTGCAAAAGAACTACCTTACTAAACAATTTTATTCAGAAAATTCGATTTCTTTTTGGAAAAAGCTATTTTTTCTAACATTTTTTTTTTGGCAAAGGCGGGCGTATAAATTTTGAAGTCGAAAGGCGCGGATTAGGATTTTATTTTAGATACATGGTTTCTTCGGAGAATTTTCTTAGAATATTATGTAGTTTAAGTTTTTGCTATACGATTTAAAAAAAAAAAAATCAACCCGCCCTAATATATATGCTTCTCCATTTATCGGTATTTTGATTTTGTCCGTCCTTCTTGTATGCTTATGCATAAATCTGTCCATCATTTATTCCTATGAACGTTCATACATTCCTACTTGGTTTTTGGGCATGATTTAACATTATTGCCACAATTCCGCAAAAATCTTATACGCAAAATTTTTAAAAATAAATCGAGAAAATTTTACAAAAGCCATCCAATTTTTTTTTCATTTTTTTAACTGGAATATTCTTTTGGCTCGAGTCCAACCTGCTTTCATACAATGATAACAAGTAAGAGTATTTTTACATGGCAAAATGTGTTGCAAGTATGTTTTCCCATAACTTCCTTAACCTACCTCGTATCACACATTCATTTGATCACATGACTGCCTGCAACCTCTGGGCAAGTAAATGACACTTTTTCTGTGCAGATATTTTTCAAAACATTATAAATGTCCATGGGCGAATGTTTCATGTGATGCCTTTGGCCGAGAGGCCAAATAATGTGAATAAATGTGCTGCACTCTCATGTGGCATTTGTTACATTTTATATTAAAATAATATTTCGTTTGAAACCAACACCCTTCAAAGCCTCCATTATGTTGCGCTACAAATTGTTGGAGTTCACAAACAGTGGGACCAGTGATATGAGAAGAAGACTTACAATGCAATAAATTGTACAAGCTTCATTACAGCAACGAAGCTAATCTCTTCATCAATGTAACTTTTCATAAATACCATGACGATATTACATTGCAATAACAATCATTAGCAGTTTACATTATTTTCAGTTTATTGTAGCTTTGTACATTGAATTGTACATCATCGGCATACCAGTTTTTTATGTAGGATTTCATTGATGATATGTAGGTTTTTATCTCAGTGTAGGAATCCTCAAAACAATGACCGATCCAAGGTGTCGTATAAGTAGTTTTAATTAATTCTTAAAAATAGGCAACAAATTTTAGAAATTATTTAGAAAATTAGAACTCCATTTTTGAAATCTATTATTTAATTGTAAAAATAATTCTTAGTGCTACATATTTATTCGGGCTTCATTAAAATTACCTCAACGGTACATTGGATTGTTCTAGAAAACATGTTCCAAAAATTCAGACTGGCTGGATCAAATATTTCATTCCACAAATAAAGTCAAAATTGTCATCCACTCACCAAAAAAAAACTGCTTAAAAAAATAATTTATTATTTTCTTCCAGGTTAGGAATCAAAAATATAATAAAATACTGATGCCACCTTTAGAAATAAATGGTTATGGCATAGTGATACTAGGTTTAGGTTTAGGTTAGGGTGGCAGCCGTGTTTTTTTATACAAGCTCACATAGACCAGTTTTGGTATCTAGTGTTACCACGGGATGAAATGCCATTCATCGAAACCAACCTGTTTGATATACAAATTAATCGATAGTACAAATATCGGTACTGGAAAGATCTGTTAGGCTGCCTAGAAAAGCCGACCCCAGTACGAGGGCGGTTCGGAAACTTCTTAGCCTATTAATGAAAGAGAATAGTTAGTTTTTCAGAAATATTTTTATTTTTCAATATAATCTCCTGAAACTTCAATACACTTAGTCCAACGCTTATCTAGCAATTCTATCCCTTGATTAAAATAGTTTTCCTCAAGGTCTTCAAAATAGTGGTTTACAACTGTAATTGCATCTTCATTTGAGGTAAAACCAGCAAGGAATTTTTTTAGATTTGGGAACAGGTAAAAGTCACAGGGAGCTAAATCAGGAGAATAAGGTGGGTGGTCAAGCAACTCGTACTTTAATTCGTTGATTTTAGCCATTGTTAAAACACTCTTGTGCGCTGGTGCGTTGTCTTGATGAAAATTTATTTTTTTGTGTTGTAAGCCAGGACGTTTTTCTCGAATTTGTACATTTAATTGATCCAAAAGGTTGCAATAGTACTCTGAATTTATTGTTTTACCCTTTTGCAGATAGTGAATCAATAAAATACCTTTGAAGTCCCAAAAAACCGTTGCCATAACCTTACCAGCCGATTGAATTGTTTTTTGTTGTTCATTCTTATGCGTTTTTGGTCGACTGTTAACAAGTGCGGCACCCATCTTGCAGAAAGCTTTTTCATCTGTAGTTCTTCATGCAAAATTAAATGGACTTTATCATTTGAGATGCCCATGATATTAGCTATTTCACGCACTTTTATTCGTCGATCATTTAATACCATATCATGCACGTTGGCTTCAATTTCTGTTGTTGTTGCTGTTTTTGGACGTCCACTACGTGGTTCATCTTCAATGCTTGTACGACCACGTTTAAATTCAGCAACCCAATTTTTTACTGTTGCATATGAAGGAGCACTTTCACCTAACACATTTGCCATATCATTATGAATTTCTTGTCCCGATAAACCTTTTTTATGTAAATATTTAATGACACCACGCATTTCTAATTTTTCTATTGTAAAAAATCGCGGATGCGTCTTTTGTGAACACCTGTTTCTATATGAAGGAGTTGCCAGATCGAAACAAAATTTAACATGTGTTCATAGCAGAGATGGAAGTTTCCAAAACACTTAACTTTTTTCTGTTTATACCGCGCTTTTTGTGCTAGGCTAAGAAGTTTCCGAACCGCCCTCGTATGTCCAGTCGTCGTTTACTCAGAGCGGGGCAGTCGCATATCAAGTGCTCAATGCTCTCCACTTCTTCCTCATCTACACATCTTCTGCAGAAGTCATTAGAGTCAATACCCAATCTTTTGGCGTGTTCGCCGATCAAGCAGTGTCCCGTCAGAACTGATACTAACGTAGACAATCCTTGCCTCTCTAGTGCGATGAGACATTTTGATCGTCTCATGTCATACCTTGGCCAGATTTGTCTAGCTACCCTGCATGTGCCGATTTCTGTCCATCTTTCGTTGGACTGCCTGATTGCCTCTTGCCTAAGCCAAAGATTGCACGTGGATAGTGGCGCACCAATATCTGCAAATTCTTCGAGAATTTGTAATGTCGTCCCTTTTCTAGCAAGTTCACTGGCTTTGCAGTTCCCCGGGATATCCCTATGCCCAGGCACCCATATGAGGTGTATATTAAACTGCTCAGCCATCTCGTTAAGAGATCTGCGGCAGTCGAGGGTTGTTTGTGAATTTAGGGATGTTGCCTCCAGAGAATTGATGGCAGCCTGGCTATCCGAGTAAATGACAACGCCAGTGTTGGTTACTATGTTGCGACTCAGCCACTTGGCGACTTCCCATATTGTCATTATTTCGGCTTGATAGACACTGCAGGTATCTGGTAGTCTGTGAGCTATATCCAAACTAAGCTCTGCACAGTGTACTCCGAAGGCAACCTTTTCATCAAGCTTCGAACCATCCGTGTAAAAGTGGAGATGGTTTCTATTACCTGGTATTCTGCCGACCCATTCATCTCTGGCGGGAATCATAGTGATGTAATTTCTCTCGAAGGTGTACACAGATGTCCACAGATAGTCCACTCGGTCGGTTACCATAGCACTACACTTTGATATCCTCATGTGAGCATAGTTCTGGTACCTCCACATTGATAGGCAGTTTAATCTTATTGCCGCTTTGGTTGCAACTTCTCTCGCCACAATATTAATCGGCAGTATAGGGAGTAGGGCTTGCAGAGACTCGGTCGCTGTAGTTCTTAAGGCTCCGCTTATGCTCAGGCAGGCTGTTCTCTGAACCTTTGTTAGTAGATTGGTGATGGTTAGTTTGTCAGTTGCCGTCCACCATACCACAATTCCGTATATCAGTATAGGATGAACTACTGCTATATATATCTAGTGGACGATTTAAGGAGAGAGGCCCCACCGCGACCCTACAGCCATTTTGCAGGAATATAAGGCGACGTTGGCCTTCCTTACACGTTCCAATACGTTAAGTATAAATAACAGTTTTATATCTAGAATTATTCCTAAAAATTTTGCACTTTCAGAAAAGACTAGATCTGTTCCATTTATGCGAGGAGGAGGGTCCACATGTGGGACTTTATTCATCCTAGTAAAGCGAACCAATTCTGTCTTGTTTGGGTTAACGCCCAAACCGCTGCTTCCGGCCCATCTAGCCAATTTGTTCAGAGCCACCTGTAGAATGTCTCGGAGGACGTTTTCAAATTTGCCACTCACTGTGATTGCAACGTCGTCCGCATATGCCACGACCTTGCAGCCACAACGTTCTAGATCTAGCAGGATTTCATTCACCGCTAGGTTTCAAATTCGTGCAAATAAGGCACATTTTTATGATTTTTTGTGACGAAACGGTTAAAATTTTTTCATTATTGTGTAAAATTTTTATGGCCAACATTTTTGTAGAACATTTCATCCCCGCCCTCACCATTTTAAGGGGTGTTTTTTACGATTTGTTAAAATGGGGCCAAAAATTACAGTTATGTGGGGGAGCTAGAAGGTTAATATGTTCCACAAAAATATTGGCCTTAATATTTTCTATAAAGTTGCTGAACATACCCTATACCAGAAAAATATATTTTTGTTACATAACAGTGAAATACTTAAATTTTTGGGGTACAATGTGGTTTTTTGAGCTTTTTAGAGTGCCTAGACACGTTCAGATTGTAATGACATGTTCACAAAAGTTGTTCAGATTTACCGTGGCTACAATATTGCCAAATATTGTTAGTAAAAAATCAACGATCCCTTAAAGTTATGCCGAGAAAAGTGAAAAAAAAAATAAATTTAATCCTATGTTTTTCGAAAAAAAGTGCAGGAAAACAAAATTTTTTTGGCATGAAATGTTAACAGACTTTGTTCTACGTGTTCTTAGCTACATTATTGCCAAATATAGTTAAGCGCTATCACCAAGTCTGAAGCAGCTGTTGCTCAAAAACCTATGACACCTTTTTTCAGGGGTCCACTGATTTTCCGAATCTTTCGAGGCCCATAAAAAAAAATTGGTCACCAATCTCGCCAAACTGAGTATAGGGTTATACTACCATTTGGTAGTAGAATCGAACCTATACCATCAGATCCGTGTATTTTTTTCACTGTTGCACAGTGTAATTTATATTTTTAAATACCTTTGACAAATATGAAAATAATTAAATGTACAATTGAAGTTGCCTTTTTGGTAGAAAATTCTTGTTTTTCATTGTATTGCTTTTGCTCAATCTCGATATTGTCAATCCAAAAGGTATGCAATGTTTTCAATTGTATTTAGAGATGACTGAAAGCATACTTATGGTGTCTCTTTTGTGCCAAAAAAGCTACCCATTTTCTGCCTTTCACCCCCAAAAAATTTTTTTTTTTTTTTTTTTGTGAAAAAAATGCTGCACTGCGAAAGCGTTTCGTTTTTTTTCTGAAAAAATGCTACATTTTTAGCCCTGTATTAAATCAAAGGGGGAGCGCTACTCTAAAAAACAGATGTTTTTTAGCCTTAAGTGAATAGCCTAAATATCCGCGTGGTTTCAAAGGATTTCTTTTTAATGAAGTTTGGACATATATTTTATTTAGATGACGCCTTGAAGCATATATTGTTTATAGTGAGTTAAAAGCCTACATTTTTGTTTTCGATTCCGGCTATTAAACATGTTACAGTTCAAGGGACTGGGACTGTAAGGGACTGGTATCACAGAAAATTACGGATTGATTTTACGAATTTCCAAAAAAATTTCCATAGTTTTAGGGCTGTATACATTACTGTTAAATGTGGTGAACAGGACTTTCGATGAAATTTAATAGGATTAATGGTCAATTTCGCCAAGTCTGGTTATTATCCTACAGTTAGAGGTAACCTACAGCTGTCAGACTGAATGTTTTTTTTTTTAAATTAAAAAAAATATTGTCTTGGATTTTTTATTAAATAAATAAATAAAAGAATGAATGATTTTGAACTAAATTTGTAATGAAGTAAAAACTAAATGATTTTGAACTAAATTTGAAATAAACTAAAAATATATCCTGGTTTTGTAACTAACTAAATATATGTTATTAATAAAAATTGGATTTTCAGTTATGAAAAATATTCTCCAGTTCACTCCACTGTGGTTTAGGAAAAGATCATTTGTTTTCTTTTGTTGCTTTTATTGTGGCTGCCATAACAGTTGACATTTTACACAATATGTTCAAAGATTTCGAGGTCTGGGGGTTGACCTTTTTAGCTTAAAATTTAATTTAATGTTACAATTTTTTTTTCGATTTCCTTTTGATAAAGATTTTTTTTCGCTGATGCATTCAAAAATAATAATAAAATATATGTCAAGTTTTTCTAAATGTCAAATAAACAGCATGAAAACAATAAAGTTTACGACTGCGACGACACATCTGTGTGATGGAGGCAGGAACACACATACACAAAGTGATTCACAAATCACTGGGATGTGATTCATAAAATGAGGAAGTTTTTAAAGTAGGTTCGGTTCAGTTCAAATGAATCATGAGAAATTCTCATGAAAGTCATTTGCCAATGACGACAGGTATTATTTGATACTTGAAATGCTGGGGATCCATATAAAGTGTTTTTTTTTTTTTGAAAGAGTAAATGAGTTTTTGCTTTTCCAAATATTGTGAAAAGTCAATTATATCCCTTACCGTTTTTCATTATTATTTTGTTACAAAACTTTCCAATTAAACATTTTCTAAGGAGCAGTATTTGACACATTTCTTTGATGGCATCCTACAGAGCTGTGTTGGCTTAAAAGAATTCCTTTCATTTGAAAAAT
The DNA here is from genome assembly GCA_963930755.1 of Eudasyphora cyanicolor. Classification (NCBI taxonomy): domain Eukaryota; kingdom Metazoa; phylum Arthropoda; class Insecta; order Diptera; family Muscidae; genus Eudasyphora; species Eudasyphora cyanicolor. The sequence continues at coordinate 197,293,953 of OZ005737.1, read as the reverse complement.
TTTCCCACACTTAATTTTAAAGAAAGTCTTTGAAAACAAAAAAAATCCATCCTTCCACCTCCAGAACTTTCCATAAACACGTTGCCACTTTCGGTCCTCCTAAAGTCTTAAATCATTCTGGCTGACGCTGACGTGGATGATGATGATCTGAAGACAAGAATTGACACTATATGCTGCATATATGCTATATGCTGCACTGCGAAAGCGTTTCGTTTTTTTTCTGAAAAAATGCTACATTTTTAGCCCTGTATTAAATCAAAGGGGGAGCGCTACTCTAAAAAACAGATGTTTTTTAGCCTTAAGTGAATAGCCTAAATATCCGCGTGGTTTCAAAGGATTTCTTTTTAATGAAGTTTGGACATATATTTTATTTAGATGACGCCTTGAAGCATATATTGTTTATAGTGAGTTAAAAGCCTACATTTTTGTTTTCGATTCCGGCTATTAAACATGTTACAGTTCAAGGGACTGGGACTGTAAGGGACTGGTATCACAGAAAATTACGGATTGATTTTACGAATTTCCAAAAAAATTTCCATAGTTTTAGGGCTGTATACATTACTGTTAAATGTGGTGAACAGGACTTTCGATGAAATTTAATAGGATTAATGGTCAATTTCGCCAAGTCTGGTTATTATCCTACAGTTAGAGGTAACCTACAGCTGTCAGACTGAATGTTTTTTTTTTTAAATTAAAAAAAATATTGTCTTGGATTTTTTATTAAATAAATAAATAAAAGAATGAATGATTTTGAACTAAATTTGTAATGAAGTAAAAACTAAATGATTTTGAACTAAATTTGAAATAAACTAAAAATATATCCTGGTTTTGTAACTAACTAAATATATGTTATTAATAAAAATTGGATTTTCAGTTATGAAAAATATTCTCCAGTTCACTCCACTGTGGTTTAGGAAAAGATCATTTGTTTTCTTTTGTTGCTTTTATTGTGGCTGCCATAACAGTTGACATTTTACACAATATGTTCAAAGATTTCGAGGTCTGGGGGTTGACCTTTTTAGCTTAAAATTTAATTTAATGTTACAATTTTTTTTTCGATTTCCTTTTGATAAAGATTTTTTTTCGCTGATGCATTCAAAAATAATAATAAAATATATGTCAAGTTTTTCTAAATGTCAAATAAACAGCATGAAAACAATAAAGTTTACGACTGCGACGACACATCTGTGTGATGGAGGCAGGAACACACATACACAAAGTGATTCACAAATCACTGGGATGTGATTCATAAAATGAGGAAGTTTTTAAAGTAGGTTCGGTTCAGTTCAAATGAATCATGAGAAATTCTCATGAAAGTCATTTGCCAATGACGACAGGTATTATTTGATACTTGAAATGCTGGGGATCCATATAAAGTGTTTTTTTTTTTTTGAAAGAGTAAATGAGTTTTTGCTTTTCCAAATATTGTGAAAAGTCAATTATATCCCTTACCGTTTTTCATTATTATTTTGTTACAAAACTTTCCAATTAAACATTTTCTAAGGAGCAGTATTTGACACATTTCTTTGATGGCATCCTACAGAGCTGTGTTGGCTTAAAAGAATTCCTTTCATTTGAAAAATTTTCCCACACTTAATTTTAAAGAAAGTCTTTGAAAACAAAAAAAATCCATCCTTCCACCTCCAGAACTTTCCATAAACACGTTGCCACTTTCGGTCCTCCTAAAGTCTTAAATCATTCTGGCTGACGCTGACGTGGATGATGATGATCTGAAGACAAGAATTGACACTATACAATGTCTATGATTTGTGCCAAGTTTGCCACAAGAACACTTTGTGGCCGCACATCATAAGAAATTGCACACACGTCTTGACGACCCATGACGCTCGGCTCGACAGGAGGAGTAGTTGCAAACTGACAACTCCTTCGGCAATTGGACAAGACAGTCAAGTCTGTCTGTCTGTCTCTGGCAGTCAGTCCAATGGAAAAATAAAAAACAAATAAAAAAAACGAAGGAAACCGATTATGGCCAAGGAATACATCGCATCTAACTAACGATATGACAACGTATGAATTTAAAATGAATTTGTGTTTGTCTGATTTATGGCAATTCGAAGTGAAGGATGTGCGCGCGCATTGCCCACCATAGCCATCGCCTTCGCCACCACCACCAGCAGCGACCATCATTGATCGAGAAAACACGTAGTACGTTCAAACTTTTCGAGCTGCTGCTTCTGGACTTCAGGACCGGGACGAACTGACTGGGCTTATGCTTTACACCCTACAACATTTAGCAAATGAAAAAAGTCAGTCGGCCTCACAACTTGCAATTCACTCCAGCCAAGCAGCTCTCCATGGGGATATACTACATATTGGGATCCCAACTAAACAGGAGGCAAATGTACACATTATTTTCTCATATGATTTGGGCGCGAGCTGCACAACCACTACAAGACTAAACATCGAAATGATGATGAGCTGGTTTTATAAGCTTTAAGAGAAAAAAAAAATGGATAAACATAGGCGGCAATACGAAGAAGCAGCATAACCGAGGAGGTATAATAAGGAAGGGTACTTATTTTAGGAACTAACTAAATAACTGTAAACATCTATCAGTATTTTATTAAAAAATTGTTATCATAAATTAAAATTATTTTTTGTATAAAAAACCGAAAAATTGTTTTGATATTAAAATTTTAAAAATAATTTATTAAACTAGAGAACAAATTTAGAATTTATTTAGAGTAGAGTAGAGTAGAGTAGAGTAGAGTAGATTAGAGTAGAGTAGAGTAGAGTAGAGTAGAGTAGAGTAGAGTAGAGTAGAGTAGAGTAGAGTAGAGTAGAGTAGAGTAGAGTAGAGTAGAGTAGAGTAGAGTAGAGTAGAGTAGAGTAGAGTAGAGTAGAGTAGAGTAGAGTAGAGTAGAGTAGAGTAGAGTAGAGTAGAGTAGAGTAGAGTAGAGTAGAGTAGAGTAGAGTAGAGTAGAGTAGAGTAGAGTAGAGTAGAGTAGAGTAGAGTAGAGTAGAGTAGAGTAGAGTAGAGTAGAGTAGAGTAGAGTAGAGTAGAGTAGAGTAGAGTAGAGTAGAGTAGAGTAGAGTAGAGTAGAGTAGAGTAGAGTAGAGTAGAGTAGAGTAGAGTAGAGTAGAGTAGAGTAGAGTAGAGTAGAGTAGAGTAGAGTAGAGTAGAGTAGAGTAGAGTAGAGTAGAGTAGAGTAGAGTAGAGTAGAGTAGAGTAGAGTAGAGTAGAGTAGAGTAGAGTAGAGTAGAGTAGAGTAGAGTAGAGTAGAGTAGAGTAGAGTAGAGTAGAGTAGAGTAGAGTAGAGTAGAGTAGAGTAGAGTAGAGTAGAGTAGAGTAGAGTAGAGTAGAGTAGAGTAGAGTAGAGTAGAGTAGAGTAGAGTAGAGTAGAGTAGAGTAGAGTAGAGTAGAGTAGAGTAGAGTAGAGTAGAGTAGAGTAGAGTAGAGTAGAGTAGAGTAGAGTAGAGTAGAGTAGAGTAGAGTAGAGTAGAGTAGAGTAGAGTAGAGTAGAGTAGAGTAGAGTAGAGTAGAGTAGAGTAGAGTAGAGTAGAGTAGAGTAGAGTAGAGTAGAGTAGAGTAGAGTAGAGTAGAGTAGAGTAGAGTAGAGTAGAGTAGAGTAGAGTAGAGTGTATGGCAGCTCCAGAACAGCCTTTGGGGGCTCAAGAGTTAAATTTGGCAATTGTGTTTATTACCTTACAGATTGAGCAAACTTGCGTTAAAGAAACATAATGATTTGCAAGCTTTGTTCGATTGTAAGTCTAATCATTATGGACTGGCAAAGCAAAACCTGCGAAATCAGATGTGCAAGAGAGAGGGAGAAATGTGGTAGAGTTGGGACTTTCAATTCAGAAACAGCGGACGAAAGAGCCAAATTGGAAATGAAAATGATTTAGTTAAAGTGATTAATTATTTAAACTGATGTCGTGGAAGAGGTGAGACTCTGAACAAAACAACAAAATTAAACCAAGCAAGGAAAAAATAGATACCACCCTTCAGCAAAAGAGAGATCAGAGTTCTCACAGACGTCCTAATAGGATACCACCGCGATTGGAGTTGTGTCTACACCCAAATGATTCTCTTCAAACCATTTTTCAAGTTCATAGAGAAAATAAACTGGCTATTCAACTCTTTTCTATCTCTTATCATAGATATTGCTTCTTCTCTTTACTTTTTTCGCCAATTTCTCTAATTAGTAAGAGTATCTGTTCGCTATAAAGTGAGTAACATAATGAAATAATATGAGCTCCCAATAATGGCGAGCGAGCCATTAACACTATCTTAAGGCAATATTCATGGCTTTGTTACAGTGTGCATTTTTTCATACCCAACTTATTACTCCCCCCCCCTCGTAGCAGCGATGATTATTTGTTTTGTTAGGATGAGATGAAGGTATTATTATGATACTCATATGGAGGTTCGCCGCCGTTGAATGTCAGGCAGACGCCATGCATGATTATTTTAAATTGGATTATTTGTTTAAGGCGACAGCAGCGGCATCTCTTCCTTGTCATCTTTCTTTATTTCTCAGCCTTTAGTGCCGTTACATTGGTGGTGGCGGCGGCGTCGGCGGCAGTGCCAATACGATTCTGTCTTTTCTTTTGCTCCTCAACGTCTGGAGTGTCTTTAACTGTTTTTGATATGGGAGGGATGAGTAGTGCGTGGCTTTAAATTGGAGGTTGATGCTGGATGAATGGGCGGTAGAAGCATTTAAATATTTTGCCAGTTATGCATATCAATGAATGGGAATAATAATGATAAACACTTTAATGCCACTGTCAGGAATCTCATTTTTTCGGTGAATTATGCATTATTATTTCTTTGTAAAAAAGTAATTGAATTTTATTTCGCTGTCAGATTCGGAATGCGTTTTTTTCCTGGAGCCATCATCAATGACACACGTTACGGTGTCTGCAATTGAGAGGCTTATTATGTAGACAATAATTAATGTTTTAATTAAAACAAGAATCATTTGCGATTATGAGCCCAAACACACATACAAAAAAAATAAATTCCCATAATAATTACAGGTGTCAAAACAGCATAATCAGCGGCAGCTGCAAACAAATAATGTTCGAAAATTTTCGCCTCAAGATATGCAACTGAATAAGCGGTTATATGCTTCAATAGCTCATCGATAGTGCGTGCAAGCTGCGACAAGACATGTTTTCCAACAGAAAATTAATTAAAAACTGTCAATACAAAAAGCTATGTACATGCTTCCACATTCACATTTAATATCAATTTTCTGAAATTTTTTCCACTTAATATCACTTGACATTTTTCGTATTTTTTTGCCACTCACTAAAAAATCTATATTTACATTTGATTTTCTCTTAATTATTTTCTGTTATTTTAAATCTCAATAATCTCTGCTTTCTCATGTGGTCAACTCAATGCCGGATTTTTTCGAATATTTTTAGTAGAATAAACACAAGATTCACTCAAGTGTCATTTCAAACATTTTGGGTTTGTTAGAAAAGATAAACATAACCCAATTTGTTAGTTTCTTTGGGTTTTTTTATGGATTAGTAGAAGAGGAGTTTTTAATTTTGTTAAGAAAACAAAATAATATTTTCTTAAGAGATTTAACTAGAAAAATACTTGACATTTCTGTGGTTCCAGCAAACATGGTTCTGCTGCCGACTTGTGTTTGTTGTTTTTGTTTTCAAGTGGCATGTAGAATATATTTGAGAATTAGAGAAAAAATAGAAATTCTTTAAAAATATTTTCATTTACACATTTCACGAATGTGAGGGAAAATGTCTACATGAAAATGTTACACTTGGAAAAACAATAATTCCTAAAAAGTGGTGTGATTTTATCAAAGAACATAGTGGAATATCAAAAAATGTTATATTGCAATTGTATATTAAAATAACTTCAAAAATTATATTTCTTTATAGAAAAAAAATTATAGCGAAGCTTCCTATAGAAAATTGTTAAAACGAAAATTTCCTATTGAAAATTTTTAAAACGAAAATTTCCTATTGAACATTTTTAAAACAAAAATTTTGTATTGAAAATTTGATATCGAAAAATTTTGTATTGAACATTTTTGTATCGAAAATGTGAAACCGAACCTTTTCTATCAAAAATATATTGAAAATTTTTAAAGCGAATTTTGTCTACTGAAAAATTTAAAGCGAACATTTTCTATTGACAATTTTTAAACCGAAAATTATTGTCTTCCACATTTTTGGACATTTTTTATCGAAACTTTAAAAACGGAAACAATTTTTAAAACGAAAATCTTCTATTGACAATTTTAATTTTTTTCTATTGTAAATTTTTAAGGCTAAAAATTTTAAAATGAGAGGAAACGTAAAATTCCTTTTGAAAATTTTTAAAACAAATCTTTTCTATTGAAAATTTTTTATTAGAAATTTTTTGAAAGTTAAAATTTTCTATTGAAAATATATCAAAGCGAAAACTTTTTATTGGAAATTTTTCAAAGCGAAAACTTTCTATTGAAAATTTTTTAAATATTTTATTTAAATTTTTCTATAAAAAATTTCTTATTGCAATTTTTCTATAAATAATTTCTTATTGAAATTTTGCTATAAAAAATTTCAAATTGAAATTTTTATATAAAAATTTCTTATTGAATTTGTTCTATAAAAAATTTCTTATTGAAATTTTTCTATAAAAAATTTCTTATTGAAATTTTTCTATAAAAAATTTCTTATTGAAAATTTTTGATAAAAAATTTCTTATTGAAAATTTTTGATAAAAAATTTCTTATTGAAATTTTTCTATAAAAAATTTCGTATTGAAATTTTTCTAAAAAAATTTCAAATTGAAATTTTTCTATAAAAAATTTCTTATTGAAAATTTCTATAAAAAATTTCTTATTGAAATTTTTCTATAAAAAATGTCTTATTGAAAATTTTTGTAAAAAATTTCTTATTGAAAATTTTTGATAAAAAATTTCTTATTGAAATTTTTCTATAAAAAATTTCGTATTGAAATTTTTCTAAAAAAAATTCTTATTGAAATTTTTCTATAAATAATTTCTTATTGAAATTTTGCTATAAAAAATTTCAAATTGAAATTTTTATATAAAAATTTCTTATTGAAATTGTTTTATATAAAAATTTCTTATTGAAATTGTTCTATAAAAAATTTCTTATTGAAATTGTTCTATAAAAAAATTTTTCATTGAAATTTTTCTATAAAAAATTTCTTATTGAAATTTTTCTATAAAAAAGCCATTGAAATTTTTCTATAAAAAATTTCTTATTGAAAATTTCTATAAAAAATTTCTTATTGAAATTTTTCGATAAAAATTTTTTTATTGAAATTTTTCGATAAAAAATTTCTTATTGAAATTTTTCGATACAAAATTTCTTATTGAAATTTTTCGATAAAAAATTTCTTATTGAAATTTTTCGATAAAAAATTTCTTATTGAAATTTTTCTATAAAAAATTTCTTATTGAAATTTTTCTATAAAAAATTTCTTATTGAAATTTTTCTATAAAAAATTTCTTATTGAAATTTTTTATAAAAAATTTCTTATTGAATTTTTTAAATTTTTCTATAAAAAATTTCTTATTGAAATTTTTCTATAAAAAATTTCTTATTGAAATTTTTCCATAAAAAATTTCTTATTGAAATTTTTCTATAAAAAAGCCATTGAAATTTTTCTATAAAAAAGTCATTGAAATTTTTCGATAAAAAATTTCTTATTGAAATTTTTCTATAAAAAAGTTCTTATTGAAATTTTTCTATAAAAAATTACTTATTGAAATTTTTCTATAAAAAATTTCTTATTGAAATTTTTCTATAAAAAATTTCTTATTGAAATTTTTCTATAAAAAATTTCTTATTGAAATTTTTCTATAAAAAATTTCTTATTGAAATTTTTCTATAAAAAATTTTTAATTGAAATTTTTCTATAAAAAATTTCCTATTGAAATTTTTCTATAAAAAATTTCTTATTGAAATTTTTTCTATAAAAAATTTCTTATTGAAATTTTTCTATAAAAAATTCTTATTGAAATTTTTCTATAAAAAATTTCTTATTGAAATTTTTCTATAAAAAATATCTTATTGAAATTTTTCTATAAAAAATTTCTTATTGAAATTTTTCTATAAAAAATTTCTTATTGAAATTTTTCTATAAAAAATTTCTTATTGAAATTTTTCTATAAAAAATTTCTTATTTAAATATTTCTATAAAAAATTTCTTAGTGAAATTTTTCTATAAAAAATTTCTTAGCGAAATTTGTCTATTTTTCTATGAACAATTTTTTAGCGAAATTTTTCTATAAACAATTTTTTATTGCAATTTTTCTATTAAAAATTTCTTTTCATTGATTTTTTTTCATTTTTGCTTTGTGTACGATAATAAATTGTTTTTTTTTTCTAGAATCCAAATGTCATTTCCTCGTCTGAAAACATTTTAATTTGTTGCTGGTTTTTGCTTTTTAATGTCTTGTAAGTCCTATTGGAAATTGCCTTGTTACTCTTGTTTATGGAGTAAAAATCCGGGAACACATTCCCAGTCGAGTAATCGTTAAGAAGCTACTGTCGAAGAAAAATATTTTAAAAATTACCGTAAATTGTAATAAAATATTGAGGCGCCATTTAACAGAATATAAGAAAGACAAGCAAGAAAAAAAGGGGAAAATGGAGGAATACCAAGGAAAAACCATTAAGAAATATCTGCTCGAGAACGACAATAACAACATTCTGCAGAAATTGGCTGAGAAGCCCATCAGACAACAAGCCAATATAATAGAAAATAGTCTGTCTGGACGTCCGTCCCTCCCAGGCGAAGAAGAAAAGTGAACAAGAAAATATTATGTGTTGACTGACCAAACACCAAATCGCAGACAGGAGAAATCGCAGAAACTCCAGCCGAGGTCTTGGGAGGTCGGGAGGGATTCCAGCCACAAGTAGCTTCAAAAGTGACACATTAATGAGAATATATGAGAACATGCGAGGCGCGCACAACGAAACAAGCAGATGAATCGTCGGCGCTAAGGAGGTTTTGTACTCCTGGACAATGTTTTATAATGCAATAGGAGCCGTACTAATGATGCACATAGTCCAATGCAAACAATGGAGGCGACTGGGACGACGAACACGACAACGATAATGACAATAATGGTTATAATATGACTACTACTTTGGAGCAGCAGACAGGCCTATCTGCCTTCTCCAATGCCTCACAAAATGTTTTGCATTTTTAGAAGACATTATATTCTATTAAATATGATAGGGCTTTAAACAGATGGCAAGGCAATGGACTTGGTCTGGATGAAAAGCTGTTAAAATTCTCTAAGAATGCAAAAACATTTGGAGACAATTTGTTTGGCTTTCAATACAGTCGCAAGGAATTAACATTAATTATTATTGATGAACAAAACAAAAAATCCTGCCAAGAAAATTAAAATAATTATAGTTTCCTTTACAGGAATATCTTAGCGAAAATTTTCTATTAAAAATTTTCACTGTGAAATTTTTGTATTAAAAATTTTCATTGTGAAATTTGTGTATTAAAAATTTTCATTGTGAAATTTTTCTATTAAAAATTGTCATTGGAAATTTTTCTATTAAAAATTTTCATTGGAAATTTTTCTATTAAAAATTTTCATTGTAAAATTGTTCTATTAAAAATTTTCATCGTGAAATTTTTCTATTAAAAATGTTCATTGAGAAATTTACAAATTTCTTAACAAAATTTTTCTATTAAAACTTTCTTAGCAAAATTTTTCAATTACAAAATTTTTAGTGAAATTTTTCTATTCATTTTTATAGACAGTGGTGCCAATAATATGTTTTTCTGACAATGGCGTCGTTGGCACATGCATAAACTTCGCACATCTAACAATCTGCAAATTATATCGCAATGAATTTTCTGCTAACGTTGCAAGACAAAAATTATATGTTCACACGGTTGTAAAATCACAGGGTTGCATTTTTCCGCCATTTTTCTGGCAATATTGTCCGATCTGCAAATCGTGTGTACTTAGCTTTAGCGAAATTTTTCAATTAAAACTTTCTTAACGAAATTTTTTTTAAAAATCTTCAAAGCGAAATTTTTCTATCAAAAATTTTTATAGCGAAATTTGTCTATTAAAAATTTTCATAGCAAAATTTTTCTACTAAAAATTTTCATAGCGAAATTTTTCTATTAAAAATTTATATAGCGAAATTTTTCTGTTAAAAATTTATATAGCGAAATTTTGTTAAAAATTTATATAGCGAAATTTTTCTGTTAAAAATTTATATATTTTCTATTACAAATTTTCATAGCGAAATTTTTCTATTAAAAATTTCTTAGCGAAATTTTTCTATTAAAAATTTCTTAGCAAAATTTTTCTATTAAAAATTTTCATAGCGAAATTTTTCTATTAAAAATTGTGTTGTTGTTAATTATTGTTGGTCTGTGTGTTTGTTATTCAGTCAGAATTTGTTTTGGTTTAAGACCATATGTTTCATTTACTTTCTGTCTATTGCAAAAAAGTAATAGAAACAAATACAAAAATTGGTAGAGAGTTTTAATTGCTTGGTAGAATTGACTGCAGTTCCGATAGACAACACTCTATCATCTTCATAATTCAGTAGCAATAGTGTATGTCTTTAACTTAAATCAGCGATGCGAACCCAAGCAAAAAACAAAAATGTATTGGTATGAGAGTTGTAGTATGTTGACTTAGTTCGGCAAAGTAATTCTTGTTAAATTCAATTTACTGCTTCCATAAGTATTGCAACTGATTTATTTTGTTTTTCTATGAAAAATTTTTATAGCGAAATTTTTCTGTTAAAAATTTATATAGCGAAATTTTTCTGTTAAAAATTTATATAGAGTAATTTTTCTGTTAAAAATTTATATAGCGAAATTTTTCTGTTAAAAATTTATATAGCGAAATCTTTCTGTTAAAAATTTATATATTTTCTATTAAAAATTTTCATATCGAAATTTTTCTATTAAAAATTTCTTAGCGAAATTTTTTTATAAAAAATTTTCATAGCGAAATTTTTCTATTAAAAATTTCCGTAGCGAAATTTTTCAATTAAAAATTTCCATAGCGAAATTTTTCTATTAAAAATTTTTTAGCGAAATTTTTCTATTAAAAATTTTTTTAGCGAAATTTTTCTATTAAAAATTTTTTAGCGAAATTTTTCTATTAAAAATTTCTTATCGACATTTTTCTATTAAAAATTTCTTAGCAAAATTTTTCTATTAAAAATTTCTTAGCGAAATTTTTCTATTAAAAATTTTTTAACCAAATATTTTTATTAAAAATTTCCTAGCGAAATTTTTCTATTAAAAATTTCTTAGCGAAATTTTTCTATTAAAAATTTCTTAGCGAAATTTTTCTATTAAAAATTTCTTAGCGAAATTTTTCTATTAAAAATTTTTTAGCGAAATTTTTCTATTAAAAATTTCTTAGCCACATTTTTCTATTAAAAATTTTTTAGCCACATTTTTCTATTAAAAATTTCTTAGCGAAATTTTTCTATTAAAAATTTTTTAACGAAATTTTTCTATTAAAAATTTCTTAACGAAATTTTTCTATTAAAAATTTCTCAGCGAAATTTTTCTGTTAAAAAATTCTTAGCGAAATTTTTGTGTTAAAAATTTCTTTTCTATATAAATTTAGCTAAGAAATTTTTCTATTAAAAAATTTGTTACGAAAATCTCTCTAAATTTAATTTTTTTCTTTACTTTGTTTGCTTTCTAGTGTTGCTATTATCTGTGTATCATTTGTCCTCCTCTGCTTTGTTTTCATAACTCATAACTCAATTCCATTAGCAATTCATAAATAAAAATAAGTAATTTTTCTTGTCTTCGTGTTTCCGTTTCCTTAACGATCTTATTGAAGCAGAGTATACAGAGGCAACACAAAAGGCAAAAAACACTTATAAAAACAAGCGAAACAAAAGTTGACAGTTTAACATAAATGTGTGACATGAAAGTGTCAAATAAATTGTCGTCAATCATTGAAAGAACAATAAATTTTAATTACACATTTATTTCCTTTTCGTTAACAGAGAAAACAACAAAAACTTAAAGACAAAAAATAAATACCACAAAATTCCTTAAAATAATGATGCATTTAAAGTCATAATGTAAACATTTCCCATAAGAATTTTTACACTGCAGTGCAAAAAATCGAGAAAAAAACAATAATGTTGGAAAAAAGTCAAGGTAAAACCACCAGAGACTTGCAATTTCTGTTTGGTTTGGTTCTCTGTTTTGGTTGGTTCTACTGGTTACTACGTACTACTACTCCTGTTACTCATACCTTTAGCCTTATATGGCTGGCAATGCTGAAAAGTAAACTTAGACGTTCTGTAGAAGGATGGACAGACGGACGGACGGACATACTTTCAGACAGATTTCAAAGGAATTCTCTGACCAACGACACAAAAACTTTGTCATCAGTTTGAATGTTATGTTGTCCGCTGCTCATGTCCATGTCCAACTTCCATATCCGTATATCACAAAGGGAGTTTTGTTGGACAACGGACTCATTATGATTGACCAAAAAAGGGGGCATATAAACTGGGCGAAATAATTTTTTCCACAACAGTCATCGGTGGAGACATTTAAGCTCAACCGGATTTTTTTGTGTAATCCTAATTTATGCAGAAATAATGATCCATTTTGGAAAGGAATGATGAACAATATGTGTTGGTTTTCTTTCGCTTAGAGTTTGTCTTTCCACAGTCATTAAATTTATGACAATACTTCTTTAAACCCGCCAGGATTTGCTTAAAAGATTATAGTAAGTTGAAAGTCGGCATGTCACACAGTATGTGTCAAGGGGCAGAAGGAGGATTTATCAGATGGTGTGGGTGTTGCAAACATAATCGTGTTAAAGTCATATTTTAAGATTATTATGCTCAGACACTTAGCATACGAGAGGCTTAAGGCGACGAAGTTTCTTTCTTTAAGGCAAACTAAAAAAATAATGAAAATGAAAACGATAAAAAGGATGTATAAAATAATATCGCGACCTAAAAGTGTAAAGCCGCTAAGTCCAATATTTAGAATTTTACAGGAGAGGCAAAATACTTACTGTATATGAATGTCTTTATAAAGGGTATATGGACTTAGCGCTTTTACGATTCAGCTTTTAACGATGACAAAACATGTTTTATTTGCTTTTTGTTTTCAAATCGATGTATATCCAACTTATCTTACGTTCTGCTTCAAAATATACATTTTGGCAAAAAGTGGACTTAGCGCCATTTCACTCATAGGTCGCGATATCTTTAAAAAAATCACAGTTAATGTAAAAATAAAGCTCGATTCTGTCTTTTATTAAACTAAATGGTGCATGTCAAGAAGGAACATAAACGAACATAGACAATCATATTCGATTTTGGTGTCTTCATTACCGAATAACATTGCAAATATTCTTCAGGGAATTAAAACTACCTCGAAAAAATCCAGACGTTTTCATAGTCAACATCAATTTACATAATTACACTAAAAGCCAACCACACTTTATTTACATGAACAATTAACATGTATGCTAATTTTTTTCTGGTTAACTAAAAAAAGTTTTAAATCTTTTTCTGACACCAACAAAAAACGACAAACAAAACTTATGCACATCACAACATCTTCTGTAACAATATTATCCCGAAGATGTGAGAAAATGCATCCAAGGTGCTGCAGAGAAAATATCGAAAACAGTTTTACTTCATGTGGACGGACAGAAAGATTTTAACACCACAATCTTTGTCTGTCCCGTCTGTCTGTTTCAGTTCGCCTGCATGTGACAATTGTAGTGACAAGAAGACATCAACACTGGATGTAAAAACATCACCAAGAGTTATGCTTGTCTTCGGTTTACACTTCACATTCATTCGTATTTCATGTGCGCACAAAAAGACCAACTAGACTTGCATATTAGGGAGAGGAAAAATATAAATTAAGAAAAATAAAATAAAAATTAAAAACTGAATGAAAAAAAACTACTGAAAATTTTAATAGAAAAATTTCGATAAGAAATTTTTTAATAGAAAAATTTCGATGTTTTTTAATAGAAAAATTTGGATAAGAAATTTTTAATAGAAAAATTTAGACTTGCATATTAGGGAGAGGAAAAATATAAATTAAGAAAAATAAAATAAAAATTAAAAACTGAACTACTGAAATTTTTAATAGAAAAATTTCGATAAAAATTTTTTTAATAGAAAAATTTCGATAAGAAATTTTTTAATAGAAAAATAATAAAATAATAATAAATAATAAAATAAGAAATTTTTAATAGAAAAATTTCGATAAGAAATTTTTAATAGAAAAATTTCGATAAGAAATTTTTAATAGAAAAATTTCGATAAGACAAAAAATTTGTTAATAGAAAAATTTCGATAAGAAATTTTTTAATAGAAAATTTTTAATAGAAAAATAGATAAGAAATTTTTTAATAGAAAAATTTGGATAAGAAATTTTTAATAGAAAAATTTCGATACGAAATTTTTAATAGAAAAATTTCGATACGAAATTTTTAATAGAAAAATTTCGATACGAAATTTTTAATAGAAAAATTTCGATACGAAATTTTTAATAGAAAAATTTCGATACGAAATTTTTAATAGAAAAATTTCGATACGAAATTTTTAATAGAAAAATTTCGATACGAAATTTTTAATAGAAAAATTTCGATACGAAATTTTTAATAGAAAAATTTCGATACGAAATTTTTAATAGAAAAATTTCGATACGAAATTTTTAATAGAAAAATTTCGATACGAAATTTTTAATAGAAAAATTTCGATACGAAATTTTTAATAGAAAAATTTCGATAAGAAATTTTTAATAGAAAAATTTCGATAAGGTATTTTTAATAGACAAATTTCGATAAGAAATTTTGAATACACAAATTTCGATAAAAAATTTTGAATAGACAAATTTCGATAAGAAATTTTGAATAGACAAATTTCGATTAAAAATTTTGAATAGACAAATTTCGATAAGAAATTTTTAACAGAAAAATTTCGATAAGAAATTTTTAACAGAAAAATTTCGATAAGAAATTTTTAACAGAAAAATTTCGATAAGAAATTTTTAATAGAAAAAATTCGATAAGAAATTTTTAATAGAAAAATTTCGATAAGGTATTTTTAATAGACAAATTTCGATAAGAAATTTTGAATACACAAATTTCGATAAGAAATTTTGAATACACAAATTTCGATAAAAAATTTTGAATAGACAAATTTCGATAAGAAATTTTGAATAGACAAATTTCGATAAAAAATTTTGAATAGACAAATTTCGATAAGAAATTTTTAACAGAAAAATTTCGATAGGAAATTTTTAACAGAAAAATTTCGATAAGAAATTTTTAACAGAAAAATTTCGATAAGAAATTTTTAACAGAAAAATTTCGATAAGAAATTTTTAATAGAAAAATTTCGATAAGAATTTTTTAATAGAAAAATTTCGATAAGAATTTTTTAATAGAAAAATTTCGATAAGAAATTTTTAATAGAAAAATTTCGGTAAGAAATTTTTAATAGAAAAATTTCGATAAGAATTTTTTAATAGAAAAATTTCGAGAAGAATTTTTTAATTGAAAAATTTCGATAAGAATTTTTTAATAGAAAAATTTCGATAAGAAATTTTTAATAGAAAAATTTCGATGTTTTTTAATAGAAAAATTTGGATAAGAAATTTTTAATAGAAAAATTTAGACTTGCATATTAGGGAGAGGAAAAATATAAATTAAGAAAAATAAAATAAAAATTAAAAACTAAATGAAAAAAACTACTGAAATTTTTAATAGAAAAGTTTCGATAAGAAATTTTTAATAGAAAAGTTTCGATAAGAAATTTTTAATAGAAAAATTTCGATAAGAAATTTTTAATAGAAAAATTTCGATTAGAAATTTTTAATAGAAAAATTTCGATAAGAAATTTTTAATAGAAAAATTTCGATAAGAAATTTTTAATAGAAAAGTTTCGATAAGAAATTTTTAATAGAAAGGTTTCGATAAGAAATTTTTAATAGAAAAGTTTCGATAAGAAATTTTTAATAGAAAAGTTTCGATAAGAAATTTTTAATAGAAAAATTTCGATAAGAAATTTTTAATAGAAAAATTTCGATAAGAAATTTTTAATAGAAAAGTTTCGATAAGAAATTTTTAATAGAAAAATTCCGATAAGAAATTTTTAATAGAAAAATTTCGATAAGAAATTTTTAATAGCAAAATTTCGATAAGAAATTTTTGATAGCAAAATTTCGATAAGAAATTCTTAATAGCAAAATTTCGATAAGAAATTTTCTAATAGAAAATTTAGATAAGAAATTTTTTAATAGAAAAATGTCGATTAGAAATTTTTTAATAGAAAAATGTAGATAAGGAATTTTTTAATAGAAAAATGTCGATCAGAAATTTTTTAATAGAAAAATTTCGATAGAAATTTTTAATAGAAAAATTTCGATAAGAAATTTTTAATAGAAAAATTTCGATAAGAAATTTTTAATAGAAAAGTTGCGATAAGAAATTTTTAATAGAAAAGTTTCGATAAGAAATTTTTAATAGAAAAATTCCGACAAGAAATTTTTAATAGAAAAATTTCGATAAGAAATTTTTAATAGCAAAATTTCGATAAGAAATTTTTGATAGCAAAATTTCGATAAGAAATTCTTAATAGCAAAATTTCGATAAGAAATTCTTAATAGAAAAATTTCGATAAGAAATTTTTAATAGAAAAATTTCGATAAGAAATTTTTAATAGAAAAATTTCGATAAGAAATTTTTAATAGAAAAATTTCGATAAGAAATTTTTTAAAGAAAAATTTCGATAAGAAATTTTTTAAAGAAAAATTTTAATAAGAAATTTTTAATAGAAAAATTTCGATAAGAATTTTTTAATAGAAAAATTTCGATAAGAAAATTTTAATAGAAAAATTTCGATAAGAATTTTTTAATAGAAAAATTTCGATAAGAATTTTTTAATAGAAAAATTTCGATAAGAAATTTTTAATAGAAAAATTTCGATAAGAAATTTTTAATAGAAAAATTTCGATAAGAAATTTTTAATAGAAAAATTTCGATAAGAAATTTTTAATAGAAAAATTTCGATAAGAAATTTTTAATGGAAAAATTTCGATAAGAAATTTTTAATAGAAAAATTTCGATAAGAAAATTTTAATAGAAAAATTTCGATAAGAAAATGTTAATAGAAAAATTTCAATACGAAAATTTTAATAGAAAAATTTCGATAAGAAAATTTTAATAGAAAAATTTCGATAAGAAATTTTTAATAGAAAAATTTCGATAAGAAATTTTTAATAGAAAAATTTCGATAAGAAATTTTTAATAGAAAAATTTCGATAAGAAATTTTTAATAGAAAAATTTCAATAAGAAATTTTTAATAGAAAAATTTCGATAAGAAATTTTTAATAGAAAAATTTCGATAAGAAATTTTTAATAGAAAAATTTCGATAAGAATTTTGTAATAGAAAAATTTCGATAAGAATTTTTGAACAGAAACATTTCTAAAAGAAATTTTTAATGAAATTTTTTGTAGAAAAATATCGATAAGAAATATTTAATAAACAATTTTAATAAAAAAGTTTTCTGTGTCACTGCTCGGCTTTCACACATGCAAGATCCCAACATTTCGGGTCCGACATATTACCAGACTTGACTCATCTCAGAGGATATGACTGGAAGATATTGAGAAAATTCGTGTTGAAAAATTTCTGTAACTCGTGAGGTATAAAAAGATCATAAATAAGGAGCGCACAACAGGCCGAACCACTGGCTTAAGTGTATGTCCATGGACATGAGACGTTTAAACGTCTCCCCTCTTCAACCTATCTTAACCTAACCTAATAGAAAAGTTTCGATTGGAAATTTATAATATACAAATTTCGATAAGAAATTTTTAATAGAAAAATTTCGATAAGAAATTTTTAATAGAAAAATTTTGATAAGAAAATCTTAATAGAAAAATTTCAATACGATTTTTTTATAGAAATAAGAAAAACTCTCTTGGAAATTTTAGAAAATATATTTTATTTTATTTTTTCTATCAGGCCATTTACATGTTCATAGCCCTAATTTTTATCATTTGTTTGGAATTTTTCCTAGCATTTCCCTAGAGATTGCTGCAGCAAATTTTAACAGTAAAAGTTAGTTGTATGTTGATGTTTTTTTGGTTTGTTGTTAGCTTGTCTTAAGGTTTTGTGTGTGGGTTTACATTTCGTTGTACTTTTTGGGTGAGAAAAAATGCCAGAAATGTATGTACTTCTGGTATTTGGCAATGTTTATGCTAATAACTTAAACAAAACAAAAATTTTAATAAATGCAAACTAACTTTAACCAAAACAAGGAATATTTTCTCAGGCTGTGGAATTCTGAAATTCAAATATGGGTCATAAAGAAATTTATAACTGATTTTCTATTGCGAATGGATGGGTGGACAGATGAAATTGATCCGAAGGAAGAATGAATATACATATATCGCTCACTCACTTCAAGAGTGAAATAATTCAAAATTTAAAATTTTCAAGGTTGCCTTACAACAATGCGAATTATGCAAATGTGCATATATTAATTTCAGCGAAATGTAGTTTATAAATAAACAACCATATGTCGGATTATTCTAGTATTTTTAAACATCTTATTACATGTTAGATCTGTTTTTATACGGACTTAAAGTTACACATCTTGACAATTTTCAATTTTGAGTTATGTCACTCTTGAAGTGAGTGAGCGATATGTAAATGAATACGATTTTGAACCATATGGATGACATTATTTGAGATAAAATTATAATGACATCGTTTCTATTGGATATGAACATCTATTATACTATATTAATTCTTTGTTTTAAATTTAATTTTAAATTGCCAATATGACATAATTATGGGCAAATGCCTAGAGAATTGTGTTTGCGGACAGTCCGTTTGTAAGGTCATGTGTAAATTGTAATAAATATAATACAATTTACAACCGAAATCGTTTGTTGTTAGGTTTAGTGAATAAATTATTAATTAATGAAATTCTATGGCCATTTAATATCGAGAGCTTGTCGTACGTTCGTCTGTCTGTCCATTTATGAATACTTAGTATTGAAGTCAACACAGAAATTCGGAGAAATTTAATATTACTGGTTATTTGACAAGTGTTAATTATCTTAGGATCCAGGGTATTTATTATCTATTATTTAAAAACTCTGTAGAAATGCTTTGGAGTGATACATTTTCTTAATTGGAAATTTATAAATTCACTAGATATATATATTATTTTTTTTGCGAAGATATGTTTGATTTAATTTGTTGCCTAATATTTCAATCTTAAATTTCTCTAAGAATTTCTTTATTTCCTTGTAGATCTTATTCACTATCTTGTCTATGAAAATCCCTCATTCCTCCGTTGTCATTCGGGTCAACTACATATTTGCATACAATTTATTTTAATTCTTAATGAAATAAAATTGGATTTTACTTTGTCTGTGAAGCAAAAGTGTTTTGCTTGATAAATGATGTGATTATATGAATTTATTGTAGGATTATCAACAAAAGGTAATTAAATTTTAATTGTTTTTGTGGTCATAAGAACTTACAATTTATTGTGAAGTGGTGACTTTGTGAGACGACACAAAATTAAATGGAATTAAATTATTTATTGTGGTAAAGTGTGCAGAATATTATTCTGTGGCTTTAAAGATTACTGCTCCTGAATATGGAATGGGATTGTTTGAATGATTCAAGTGAGCACGATTCCATTAAAATTTCATAAATATAGCCATAATGCAATTTAATAGATAATATATACGTATCACTACTTAAACGAGAAATGCTGCACACATATAAGAATATATATATAATTAAAAATAATATAAAATGTTAGCTTACAAAAATGTTGCTATCAAAATTTATCAATAAACAATTTCTTATGGAAATATTGCTATTAAAAATTTCCGATCGCAACTTTTCTATAAAAATTTCCGATCGAAATTATTTTATTAAAAATTTCCGATCGAAATGTTTCTTTTAAATATTTTGGAGCGAAATTTTTCTCTTAAAAATTTTATTAACGAAATTTTTCTATTAAAATTTTTGCTGGAAATTTTTCTTTTAAACATTTCTCATCGAAATTTTTATATAAAAATTTCCTATCGAAAATTTTTCTACCAAAAATTTCCTATCGAAAATTTTTCTACCAAAAATGTTTTATCGAAATTTTTCTTTAAAAATATCTTATCGAAATTTTTTTTATTAAAAATGTCATCGAAATTTTTCTATTAAAAATGTTTTATCGAAATTTTTCTATTAAAAATATCATCGAAATTTGTCTATTAAAAACGTCATCGAAATTTTTCTAGAAAAATTTCTTATCGAAATTTTTCTATTAAAAATATCTTATCGAAATTTTTCTATTAAAAATGTCATCGAAATTTTTCTAGCAAACATTTCTTATCGAAATTTTTCTAGTAAAAATTTCTTATCGAAATTTTTCTAGTAAAAATTTCTTATCGACATTTTTCTATTGAAAATTTCTTATCGAAATTTTTCTATTGAAAATTTCTTATCGAAATTTTTCTATTAAAAATTTCTTATCGAAATTTTTCTATTGAAAATTTCTTATCGAAATGTTTCTATAGAAAATTTCCTATCGAAAATTGTCTATTAAAAATTTCTTATAAACAATTTTCTATTAATAATTCCTTATCGAAGTTTTGCTTTTAAAAATTTCTTATCGAAATTTTTCTACTCAAAATTTGCTATCGAAGTTTTACTAGGAAACATTTTTTATCGCAATTTTACTAGGAAAAAATTTTTTATCGAAATTTTTCTAGTCAAAATTTCTTATCGGAATTTTTCTGGTAAAAATTTCATATCGTAATTTTAATAGTAACAATTTCATATCGTAATTGTAATAGTAAAAATTTCTGATCGAAATTTTTATAGTAAAAATTTCTGATCGAAATTTTTATAGTAAAAATTTCTGATCGAAATTGTTCTTTTAAAAATTTCTGATCGAAATTTTTCTATTAAAAATTTCTGATCAAAATTTTTCTATTAAAAATATCTGATCAAAATTTTTCTATTAAAAATTTCTGATCGAAATTTTTCTATTAAAAATTTCTGATCGAAATGTTCCTATTAAAAATTTCTGATCGAAATTTTTCTATTATAAAATTCGGATCGAAATTTTTCTATTAAAAAATTCTGATCGAAATTTTTCTATAAAATTCTGATCGAAAAATTTCGGATCAAAATTTACCTACTAAAAATTTCTAATCGAAATTTTTCTATTAAAAATTTCTGATCGAAATTTTTCTATTAAAAATTTCTGATCGAAATTTTTCTATTAAAAATTTCTTATCGAAATTTTGCTATTAAAAATTTCTTATCGAAATTTTTCTATTAAAAATTTCTTATCGAAATTTTTCTATTAAAAATTTCTTATCGAAATTCTGATTCTTTTCTATTAAAAATTTCTGTTCGAAATTTTTCTATTAAAAATTTCTGTTCGAAATTTTTCTATTAAAAATTTCTGTTCGAAATTTTTCTATTAAAAATTTCTGTTCGAAATTTTTCTATTAAAAATTTCTGTTCGAAATTTTTCTACTAAAAATTTCTGATCGAAATTTCTCTACTAAAAATTTCTGATCGAAATTTCCCTACTAAAAATTTCTGATCGAAATTTCTCTACTAAAAATTTCTGATCGAAATTTTTCTACTAAAAATTTCTGATCAAAATTTTTCTACTAAAAATTTCGGATCGAAATTTTTCTATTAAAAATTTCAGATCGAAATTTTCAATAGAAAATTTTCAATTTAAAAATTTGTATAGAAATTTTCCAATTTCAAAATTTCTATATAAAATTTCGATGAGAAATTTTTAATAGAAAAATTTCGATAAGAAATTTTTAATAGAAAAATTTCGATAAGAAATTTTTAATAGAAAAATTTCGATAAGAAATTTTTAATAGAAAAATTTCGATCAGAAATTTTTAATAGAAATTTTGAAATTGGAAATTTTCTATAGAAATTTTTAAATTGAAAATTTTCTATTGAAAATTTCTTATAGAAATTTTTATATTGAAAATTTCTTATAGAAATTTTTATATTGAAAATTTCTTATAGAAATTTTTATATTGAAAATTTCTTATAGAAATTTTTATATTGCAAATTTCTTACAGAAATTTTTATATTGAAAATTTCTAATAGAAATTGTTATATTGATAATTTCGTATAGAAATTTTTATATTGAAAATTTCTAATAGAAATTTTTATATTGAAAATTTCTTATAGAAATTTTTATATTGAAAATTTTTGTGGATTGCGTAAAGAAATTTTTATATCGAAAAATTGTTATCGAAATATTCTTTTAGATATTTTTTATGGGCGATTTCTTATAGAAACTTATTACTGACGATTTTTATATATATTTTTTCGATCGACAATTTTTTTTAGAAATTTTTTCTTTCTGAACAGTTGTTTTGGATGTCTCGATAATGACAACTTTATGACTTTGGTTTTCCCTTTTCAAAAAACCTGTTCAACTGCAATTGGAATTTATTGTTTTTACTTGCAGCCCATAAAAATTTTATTGCTGAACAAATATACGAAATCATAAACCGCCCGTCGATAGTAAAAGAACAAATGCAATTTTCACACTATAATCCCAACTCCATGTGGTTCCATGTGCATTTTGCTTAAGTTCCATAAACCACATTCACATGCGATATTTCCCATGAACCTTTGTCCTGTATAGAGAGAGAAATGAATTCACTGAATTTTTGATTGTTTTAATGTGCATTAAAACCATACTAAGCCGTTTAAATCAATAAATCTACACGTGAATATGGCACAAGGATCTGATGGGAGGACAATCGCGTAGCACACAATTGCAGTGAACGGTAGTAGTTCAAGGATTTCCATTGTTTTTGGGAGGGGATTCCTTAGCCGGAGGACTATCAGTCAGTCGTTTTCGTCTCTTGAGCTCTTTCATTGTTGAAAAGAATAGCTAAATACGGATGTCTGCAATCAATGTCGCTTATTGTCAATTGTTATCAGTCGACGCGAGACAAAATATGACATACACTCAGAAAAAATACAGTGAGGCGAAAATTAAACAAAAAGTACCTTTCGATCGAAATGCATCACATTTTCAAACTTTGAAAAACTCAAAATTTGGATTTGGATCAAAAGTTTAATCAAATAAAAATAAGTTTAAACTTTGAAAAAAAATCTAAAGTCTTTAATTAGATTAACGTTTCTAAATGAATTTTATTTCGGATTTTTGTATATGTAGAATTGAGTTTTTACTAAACTCATTGTATGACTCCAATTTTTCCAAGTGCTCTAGTTTCTAAATTAATTTTTATTTCAGATTTTTGTATATCTAAAATTAAGTTTTTCCTAAACTCTTTTACTACTAAAATTTTTCTAAGTGTCCTAGTGCATCAAACAAAGCACACTATACCATTGTCCATCACAATCAATAGCAACACAGAGGTCGTCATATAAACATCTGTCCCTTCTAAGGACGCACTAATGATAATCGTTAACATCACAGCTCTGTGTGTCAATGAAAGGTATAGGATAACACTTTGCAGGCGCCCTTACGCACCATAATCAGTCCCCGGATGAAAGGTTATGGGGGTTAGTTTTTCCCTTAAACATTGTTCTTTTTTTCGGTTTCACCACATGCTGCTGCGCTGCAGCATATATAATGCACTTCCACAATCCTGCCGGGACACTGTGGCATATGTCTGTCTGTACCGTCTGTCTAGGGTAGTCTTTGGAACAATGCAGCTCAAAGGTATGCCTGATATGTTTCTGCCCTATTTGAGAATAAATTCCTTGTAAGGGGGATGCAATTTTTCATTCCATAAAATTATGTATGAAAATATTATTCCGCATAATTAGTCACATGTTGGGTGTGTGTGTGTGCATCTGTGGCACAGTTTGCATTATCCATATCCTTCGTCGCAATCCTCAACGGTGGTTTGTTGATTGCAGCGGATATTATGAAAGGAAATTTCTTGTTATCATGATATGCTTAAAGTGTTTCGTTAACACTTCAAAATACTATTTAGGGACAGGCTTCCCTACAGGAAGAGGGACAAGACATTCCCGCGTTTGTCAAAAAAGGAGTCTCATGTGTAGAAGGATCAGATCAGAAAAGGTAGTAGGTGTGAGGTTTTTTAATTCAAGTTCTGAATACTAAATATATGTATATACAGTATGCCAGGAAAGTGTTTTTACATCGCAAAAAATATACCTTTGTATTAACGGGTTTTCCAATAGGGACGATATGATTTTGAAGTGACGATTCGGCCATTTGTAATATATCATGATCTGTCATTTGTTTTTCATTGTATTCAGTAGTGTTTACAATTTCATCATGGAGAGATATACGCAAGAACAACGTTTACAAATTATTCAGTTTTATTATCAAAATAATAGTTCTCCAATTGCAACTTTTCGTGCGCTAAGTCCATTTTTTTTTAATCCAAAAAAAACACTTTCCAGTCGACCTACGATCTTGACACCCATGAGCAATATTTTAGCTCTCATTAAGAGCTATCTGTTTGCCATTGACCGATTGTGGTTACGTGCCACACAGCAAATGAAACAATAAAATTGTTACGAAAAAAGTTTGGAGATTCGATTATTTCAAGAAATTGTGATATTGAATGGCCTCCAAGAAGTTGTGATTTATCACTATTAGACTATTTCTTGTGGGGTTATTTGAAGTCATTGGTCTTTCGAAATAAACTGGACTTTCTTCAAGCTTTACAAGTCAATATTCATGACATACGACTTGATTTAGTGGAAAAAGTGCTCGAATACGTTCCTGCAGAAGTAGTCGTGGAGGCCATTTGAATGACGTTTTATTTAGAAGTTAATTGTATCGATTATACTTCGCATTAAATAAAAAAACCTTTCAATTTCCTTAACAATAAGTGTGGTTTTTAAAGAAATCTTATCACTCTTATTGGAAACCCCATTATTTATAAAATAATTTTCTTTCGCTATCTGTAAAAAATTAACTTTTTTCTATCAATAAGTTTCCTAAAAAGAAAAACGTATTTCCTCACAAAAGTTGGTGTCTAGAAAGTCTTTTTACACTTTTTTGACGGACCCATACTCCGATCTGGAGTATATTTATAGAAAAATGTTGATGCTATTCTACTGTCTAACTTGTGGACTACAATGCTATTTTGTTCCATATGCCATTTTGTATGATCGGAGAAAATCGCAATTTATTGTTTGAGTAAACACGGAACTGAAAAGTTACACACCTTTTATTTCATAGGGCTCCCAACAGTGTTTGTATGATTCTCATGCATTTCTATGCCATTACATTCAAAAATAAGCAAGTTATAACAATTTTTGTACTTGGCATTTTGGTCCATATCCACTTTTATTTTAATATTTTTTCGTATTTGTATTACATGGACCACAAAAAGGGTCGGTATGGAAGGACAGTAATTTACATATTGTGATCGAAATAACGTAAAATACTGAGTCAAAAATATAGGGCGATATAAAAATGGAGACATAGAACAAAAATATCAAAATTATTTCCCGTTATTCAGAGTTAAATAAATTCACCCTACCGATATCTCGAAAACTAGGCGAGATAGGAAAAAAATGATTGCAGATTCTGAAAGAGCATGCTTGAAACCCAAACTGTCAACTCCTAACTCAAAAAACACAAAAATGGCGTATGGACCAAAATAGCATTAAGCCGACGATAATGCAATTTCAAAATTCAAATTAACCGGCCCATACTCCGATCTGGAGAGCACTTATGGAAACTTTTTGGTGCTATTCTGCTGTCAAACATGTGGACTACATAATGCAATTTAAAAAATTTAAATAAAATTAAAACAACGGATAGTTTTTAACCAGAAAAAATCGAATGTCAAAACGCTTTCTTGACACTAAACGTCTCAGTTTTGAATATTCCATTAAATGACACCTATAACAGATATACACATTCATATCTATAAGTATTTCTAATTAATTTTTGAACATCTGTTTCCCTACACCTATACGAGTACTTTAAACTGCGCTCAGCTCTATTGTAATATTCTCACAACGTTCTTGGAAAAAGGCAAGAAAACAAAAACAAATCCTTACCATAAGAAGGAATGAGGACTCTCAGGGATTTTCGTTTTTAAGTACTCCTGTCGTTCGAAGGTAAACAAACAATTTGGAGACGATTTACATGTCCTCTTCTCCTGGTGTTAACGAAGACACGTGCTTGTACACATACATGCATTCGCTCTCATTACACTGGTGCTGCTGCTTGCCTCACTGCAATACTCTATACCAGTGGTCGGCGTAAAGAGAACGTGCCAAAATTGTGTCTGTATTGGTGTGTTTGCACTGAACAAAATTGTTGGTTTTGTTATTATGTGCTGTGTTATACAGAGTGGAAAATTATTTTTTTACTGACTAAGTATAATGTGCATTGGTGTGAACGTTTTAATAACGCAAATGTTGCAAATTCGAATCAAAGTTTTTATTTAAAAGAATTGAAAAATATATTTTAATTAAATAAAAACAATTTTCATTCCAGTTGATTACTACCAATGATTTCGACCAACAAAATTTTATTGATTAAAATGAAAAATTTTACTAATATTATTAATGTACAAGTTTTTTTTTTTTTAAAAACTTAGAATACCAAATTAAACTAGAACATGTTATATACCTCCCTTCGACAAAAAAATAAACTAGTGTTATTACCATCACGTATTCTAAAGTGTCCAACTTTTTTTGATTACGGCAAATCAGTCGTATGTCAATTTCGTTGGTCATATACTCATTTTATTTTGATCTTCATATACTAAATATTTTTACTGATATATGTATGTCTTCCTACATAATACATATACAAATCATAATACATTTTTTTTGGAAATATGTATAATTTCTCAGTGTACCAACTTTCCGATAAAAAGCGACATGAACCTGCTTTGTTGAACGCTGATGAGCGACTGACACATTTTTTTCTTACTTTTGTGCTCTTTGTTATGCTGTTCGTGTTGTGTACGTGTGAAAACCCGATTGCGTTCGGGGCTCGGCCTAACCAGCCGCCGACCACTGCTCTATACCTTTATATGTTCTCTTTGAGGTAACGGCGACTCACATCTCACAAACCATCCATCATTTAACATCATCTGTTGTATGCATTGTATTGCTTTTGTTGTTGGTCCATGTGCTCATCATCACTCTTTTTTCGGGGGGCCCGGAGTATAAAAACAAAGCATTTAAAAGATGACACTCTCACTCACATGAGAATGGAGGGACAAACAACGACATAATGCAACAAACAAAGCAAAACAAAGCCCCGACAGTGAAGTGACAAAGAAAGGTATGTGAAGAGCGGCGTATGTCGCCGCCGTGTGTTGTGAAATGAAATGAATTGCATTGAATAAACCAAAATTGTAATTATGCTTTATCACTGTCACTGATGCATCTGTGAGTACTCGTAGTGGGTGAGAGGAGAGAGAGACAGCGAAGCCGGAATTGCATTTGCTTGGGAATTGTTATTTTAATAATTTTTTCTGCGGGTTTTTTTTCTGTTCGGATGTTCCAACATTCTTTAGGGAGTTGCGCTTAAATGTCGTTGCCTTATTGTTCCATTGAGGTAACAAAAAAGGTACATACATATACATATACATATACATATACATATACATATACATATTCGTATATGTGTGTGTGCAGCAACGTGTTGTCATAAAATCTCGTGGTGGGTGGAGTAATCATATTGTTTTTCGGTTACCAGATTTCTGAGAAAAACAAGTGATTGGGTGATTTCTTCCGGTATTCCCGAAAAAATGGACAGATGTTTCTTGTGATTTATCACTATTAAAAACATTGAGATTTTGAATCATAGACAATTAAACTATACGGTGAAAAAGAATCGGGACTATTATTTCAGAAACAACGATTTATTTGCATTTAAGTATTCAGACAATATACCGATGCACTAATTGAACAAGTAAGAAAGTTCTGCCGGGTAAACCGACTTACGAATCCCCTCACCATCAATCCAAAAAATATTAGTAAATTTATTTATTTTTCCGTTTTAATTAAATTATTATCAATTTAAATTGATTTTAATGACTAAAGTATGCACTGATATTAAAGTTAAAAGCTGCTAACTTTTGCTGCAAAATAGTCCATTTGTGTGGGAGGTACCAAAAGGGGCGGGCCAATGACGCCCATTATTCACTGGACTATAAAAGCATTACACTATACAAAATTTCAAGTATTTGCACTGATTAAAGCTGAAAGAAGATAACTTTTGGTACAAAATGGTCGATTTGTGTGGGAGGTACGAAAAGCCGCTTGGCAACTTCGCTCATTTTTCGCTTGAAGTGATATCGACTAATATCCCAGCGGTAAATGAAACGAAGTACCTACGCTCTAAGCGAGCGATTCAAGTACTTAGAATGTTATACGTGTGTAATGTAATAAATATCGTCCACTAATTATAAGTCCGATTACAATGTAAACGGAGAGTTCAAAAAATGAAAAGAAATACAAAATTCCGTTATAGTTGCTTTGGAAAAAAGAAGAAATACTTATCGCTATTATTGGTGTTAGTTCAAAGTCGATCGTGCAACAAAAAGGTTGTTGACATTTGTGAAAAGTTGGTAAATAAAATAATCATTACAACTTAGTAATAAGTTTTATTTCGGTAAGGTTAGTTTCAACATTTTATATTTGTATTTATACCGATAAATTTCATTTTGTTTGTTTGCAGATGCTGCCTAAACCTTTTGTTTTTGAAGTAAAGTAAATTTATTTATTTATTTTTATTTAATTAATATATCAATATAAATCGTATTTATTAAATAAAAAAATGACACATTTAAAAGCATTTTTATTAGATTTTCAATTACAAAATCATCAGGATTAGTGTACCACATCATATCATTGCCTTAAAAGGGCAAATCGGACTTTAATCGACGTGCATTACATTCTAATTTGCCTGCATTTATAGACGTGTCATCAGGCTCGCTTCGAACTCTACTTAAAACGTAGTGCAGGGCACTTACTGACATCTCTCCTTACTTTTTAAGCGAGAGCGCACCGATTAAGCAGCCTATGACACTCGTGTGTAAGTGTAAGCAGAAGTATAAGCGATAGAATCATCACTGATTGCTACTAAATATTGCTGACATCAGCGATTAAATAATAGGTATTTTTACCGCTGGGATACTAATACTGTGAGAAGAGTTTCAGAAGATTCGAACAAGCAGTATAGAAGTTATTAAAGATATAAATGTTAATCCCTTTTGGGGGAGGTACTAGAAGAAGTGGACCAATTTGGCCCATCATAAATATAACCGCATACAAAATTTGAATTCAATCGTTTACTCATCGTTTCCAGAGTTATCGAGCGCACCAGCCAGCAGACAGAGAGAGAGGGACAGACAGAGAGACGGGTAGACAGACGGACGGAACGATATTGCTCAAATGACTCAAATCGAATTTCCACCAAACATACATGGGGTCTTAGGACACTGCTTCGATGTGTTACACTTTTGACCCGTAAACATAACAACACATCTCCAAAAATCAAAATGTTCAGGAGAGCCAAAATACTTTTTCTCTTACAGTACGTTTGTTAGTAAATGTAAAAGTGGGAAAAGTTTAAAAAAAAATGGACTAACATGGGAGTTTCATATATCAATCGATATAGAATGATTCGCTGAATACATGTATGCTAAAATCCCGATATCGAAAATTTCCTCTCCTCTTTAAGGTGAACTTGGGATAAAAAGCAAAAACATTTGATTTTCTCCCAAGTTCTCTCGGAACAGTGAAAACAAAGAAATAAACAAAGAGAGCATTATTTTAATGCAGCTAAATGTAATTGCACAAGTTTTATATGAACAATGACCGCAAGTGTCTGAGTAAACAAAGATTTTTTAGAACAACATCTTCCCAAATGTATAACCTTTGTGTGTACCAAATATTATATGTTTAGAGTGTACTCTAAACGTATACGTGTTTCAAGCCGAATATGTTTGGGACAATATACTACAGAAGCGATTTTTTTTCAACGTGCAGTAACATTCAGCTTATTATCGTTTTTGAAGACATATCGATCAAAGAATCCGCTGGCCCATAAAGCGCCCCAATAACAATTTTCTGCGGAGGTAATGGTCTTTGGACAAG
This sequence comes from Eudasyphora cyanicolor, assembly GCA_963930755.1. Lineage (NCBI taxonomy): Eukaryota > Metazoa > Arthropoda > Insecta > Diptera > Muscidae > Eudasyphora > Eudasyphora cyanicolor. The sequence goes on along the minus strand of OZ005737.1, from coordinate 197,263,825 downwards.
AGTTTGTGGATTATCTTCACTCCAAATGCCACAATTTTGCTTATTTATGTACACATTCAACCAAAAATGTGCTTCATCGCTAAACAATGTTTGAAATTTGACAGAACAGAACCATTTAATAAAAAATTTCAACGATTTGCAAGCGCTGCTCTCGTTTAAGTCTATCCATGATGAAATGGCAATCCAAACTCTTCAAAAAGCAACTATTAGCTGTTAAATAAATTGTCAAATAAAGCATTGTTACCACCTCATTATTGGGAACCTGTGAAAAAACATCCTGCGTTTATAACTATCTAATTTAGGCAACATTTAACTGTTTGCCAAAAAATTTCCAAGAAAAGGGTATTTATTTTAATTTAATTTATTTTAAATTATTTGATAATATTTGTATTTAACATAATCCACCACTTGTTAGGGCAGTTCGACGCCATTCGAATATTAGATACTTTATTGGCAATTAAAATGAATTGAAGTGATTGGCATTTCAAGGAATTCATCATATTTATATTAAACTTTGTTTATACACGCTGAAAAAAAATTGCTTCTGTAGTATATTGTCCCAAACATATTCGGCTTGAAACATATATATGTTGGGGGTAGACTCTAAGCCTGTAATATTTGGTACACACAAAAATTGTGTATTTGGGAAGATGTTGTTCTAAACAAATATTTATTTACATTCCAATATGTTTTTATTTGGGACCATTATTTACGAAAAAAAATATTTATTTGCATTTAAGTATTCATAAAATACATAAATTGTGTCAAATTTTTCAGTAATTCAAAGTTAAATTTTTAGAAATTTTTAATGTTCGTAAAAAATAATAATTGAAATCATATAATCTTGGATCAATATAAAGTACTTAGAGGATTGACAACTAATGATGGCTTGGAATACTCAGAAATTTGAAATGATTGATTTAAAAAAGAAGGTAATGCTGCATATGGTATCATAACTGGGAGGTACAATTCGAAACCCAAGAAAAATTTAAACTGAAATATGAAAAACTCAGCAAAAGTTTTGGACATATTTTTTAAATAAAATATATTTGGAAAAATTCCTACATAATAATTTTATTTGTATTTAAACACATATTTTATTTGAGAAATTAAGTTTGGAAATATAATTTGTTGTAATATATTAATATATGCGTTCCAAATATATTTTATTGATTTTCAAATAAAATTTATTTGCTAAGAAATATATAATATTTAAAAATTTGTGTTCCAAATATATTTTCTTTCGATTCAAACATATCAAAAAAGGCGATTTTGCCCCGTGTATAAATTGTTTTAGTTTAGCCCAATTCCATAAAAAAAGAATGATAGCCAAGCAATTTATTTAGTAATATTGCTATAGTGAAAAAACCTCTAAACTTAGTTGTTTTGAAAGCAAATACATTTCATTGATTAATAATTTCCCAAAAAAGAAAATCGAAAATCCCATTTTTATTGCGGGAAACTAAAAATAAATGAACTATCACATATCGCCGAGGGAAAACAAATATCTCGTTATAATGATTGCAATCCGGTGACCTAACGTTGATGACGTTAACTTTGTTCCTTTTTTTTCATTTTGAATTCCATTTAAATCCCCTGCGGTAAATATTTGCTATCAGAAATCTGTAAAAATAATTTTTTCGCTTTTGTTGTGTTCATTTTTAAAAGGATTAAATATCAACATTAATCGAACGACACCAAATACTGCTGCACCCTCCCCTCTCCGCCTTTCTCATGGGAGTGTTGTTGTTGCATTCGGATACTTGTATTTTGTGGTTGGTTTCTGGATGAAAGGATTTAATCCGAGTGCTGAGCCAAATATAATCACCATAAATAAAACTGTATATGAATGAATACTGAATACTCAGCAGTAGTTTCAAATAAACACTTGTTCCGCGTGCATTATCCTGCTATATGCAGGAGTACAGAGTGTCCTCTTTTACGAGCGCTTTTATGAACTCTCAAATGGTTGGATAGACCGACAGACAGACATATCGTACATGATCCAATTGAAACAACCCTTTGTGAAAATCCCTCTTAAAAAATAACACCCAGGCCACAAATTTAAATTGGTTGCATCAACATCAGTAGCAGCAGTAGTGGCATTGGCCACCTTTGGTCTGCTGCTGCTGTTGTCGAGTATCTGTCAGATATAAGCCTTTCAATGTTGATTACGGGGAGCGGGAAGCGGTGTTATATTCTGTTTTTAATACCATAATTACAAATATTTTTTTAATCCTTTGTGGCATCCAATGGCCCGTCCCCGGTAGACTGTAATGAGTTTTCGTTGTATCGAAATTCATTTGAATTTCGTTTATGTTCAGTTGAATGTCATGTCATGGGTTGGGTTTGTTGCATTTGAAATTTGAAGATGAAACAGAAAAACAAAACAAAATTTTCAAAAATGTTAGCGCACGTGTTTCAGTTCTCAAGTTTGTCGAGTTATGAAATGCGAAATTACGAGGGTGGTTAAAGGGATTAGGTTGCATAGCGGAGAGTAGGGTGAGGGGCGGGTTATTTAGATTAACTAAATAAATGTTAAGATAAATATGATTCCTCTTAAACTTAGACAAATACATATTTTTAAGGGCGACCTCTGTCATAGATCTATATCAAAAAGTGGTCCGATATGGTCAATTTTCGTTGTTCAGAAGGTTTAGGTTAGGACTGAAGGTGTAGGCTAGGACTGGAAGTCTGAAAAAAGGCTTATTTAAACCAAATGGTTTATTATGCTGTCACAGTCACGTACGGGAAAACATACATCTTTCCTAGCCTCTCCCGGGGAACCAATTTGATTGCTTTAGAAAGCCCAACAGTTGGTGGATTTTAACATCAGTCATGTTTGCTAACTCCCAAAAGAAATTAGAGCCTAGTCTAGCTTGCAGCCTTCTAGATAGAGCAGGGCCCAGTGTTATATTGATAATTCCTTCTCTACGTCTCCACAGCTTCTGCAAAAATCATGTACACGCAAAGAAAAAATTCGTTTCTGCGAAACGAAATATTAGACAACTACAATTCTCGTTTACGACAACTGAAATTTCGTTTGTTGTGACAGAAACTTGTTCTGACCAAAAGAAATTTCAGTTGTCGTAAACGAGAATTGTAGTTGTCTAATATTTCGTTTCACAGAAACGAATTTTTTCTTTGCGTGTAGCAAAACCTTCAATCTCTCAGTGTACCGTCCAATAAGGCAGGGCGTTGCTGAGTTAGGAGTTTAGGCAGGGTCTTGAACGTATGCAGTACCTGACTAGTGAGCACCTGTCATTCGTTGGGTAAGGGTACAAAGAGCTTGCAGGTCGCAAGAGGCATACCCTAATATCCCAGATACCCTGGAGCGTGTAAGGTTGTTCCTAACCTCGCAAGTTCATCTGCTGTGCAGTTCTCTGGAATGACCCGGTAGCCTGGCACGCAATCCGCTGAATATTAAACTGTTCAGAGATCAGCGACAGTCGAGGACAGTTTTTGAAATCGGGAATACAGTTTTCAGAGACTTTATAGTAGCCTATTACAGCAAATGTTGATACCGTCGTTAGGTTAGGTCACTTAGGCTATACAGTCCATTGTGTTACCACAGCGACGTAAGGATGACGCCAGACCGCACACCGAAGCAAGTTAAGTTATTTTGCGGGTGGATTAAGTTAAGTTTATCTAAGAAAGCTACCATAGTATATTCCTTAATATTCGTCTTCCTATTGCCTTTTACAGGTATATAGCGCTACCACAGCCTTACTTACTCTTTCCAGAATCTTGGGTTTGAAGATCAACATCTTGTCTGGTGAAATACCTTTTTTCGATTTCAGTGAAGGGAATTTCAGTACCACCAAGGAGACATATACAAAAGTTGGTACCTTAGATATACAGCTGAAAAGACCTAATTTTCTCTTGGTCAGGTCCATACTCTAATGGACTGGGTGTGAACCCAAAGAACATCTTGCGGTTGTATGAAGGGCCACCTGTATGATGTTTCTAAGAGTACTCGGATGCCACGTCATCTGCAGCGGAATAACCTTAACACTCGTCATCTCCAAAGAAAGCTGAATATTGTTCATGCAGAGATTCCATAAGACAGACAGAACGCCCTATTTGGTCGTACTCTGCTGACAAAGTTATGAAGGCCAGAAAAGCGTCTCTTCGTATATTGTTATCAATCCCCATGGTTGTCAGAACCGTAATTTTTGCGGGTATATTTATCATATTGAAGGTTCCCTCTAACAGAGAGGTGTTATTTAATAAATCTGACTGAATCATGTAGGGCGGCTTCGGTGGATTTGCTATTACTGTAGGATGTTGTAGATTGGACTAGTTGCATGTGATTAGTTTTAGTCCTAAAGTAAATATCTATTAAGATCTCCAGTGTTTAAGGAGAAATGACGATAGGCTAATCGTCTGAGAATCCTTAGCTTCTGTATGAGACGGCTTTCCGCTTTTGGGTTGAAGACAACCTTGGATTTTATTGTCGTATGATGCTCATGAACCATCCTCAATTATCATCTGATAAATCATATGTTACATTTGAAGATTTATGTGGCTTAGTGTAATCAAAAATTTTCGAAAATATATTTGTAATAAAATAATTATTTTTTGGATAATTCCAAGGGGATAGATTGTAACAATCCCATCGACTCTTACTCCGAAAAGTCTCAAAAAATAAACAAAAGAAAAATCTGCATTTATTCAGAAATTTAGAGAAGTTTTGTTTAGAGTATAAGATTGTTGCCTTTTTCTCTTCACATCTATCCAGCTACTGATGGATATTGATGATGTTGATCATCTTAATGTTTTTTGTTTTATTTTCTCGAGTTTTCTATTTATTATGTGGATTTTGAAAAATAAACGACACATGCTGCCACACTTTGTGTGTTAGCACATTTTTCAAAAAGACATACATACAGGAGCACCTAGACGCCTGCCCTCAATGAGAAGACGACTGATGATGTTGAAGCTGATGGTGCTGGTTGCATTGCTACTGCTGTCTGCTGACGAGGATACTTTCGATTGCATTTGAGAATTATGTAGTCCTTGTGTTATAAGTCTCTGTTGTGGCTAGACACATTTTTCATAATAATTTGTCTACTTTGCATAACCCCCAGAATTTTGTACAGAAACAAACATTTATGGCTTCGAAATCGTTTTATTTTTTTCGAAAATAAGATTTCTCCAAGATAAATACTATTTATTTATATCATAAAATTGCCTTTTACTTAGCATATGAGGATTGTATTTATATTCGATTATCTTTGTTGTGGTTCATATAGACTCGATATGTTGGCATATGGAAAGTTAAAGATTTGTGCGGGTGCAGACGGATCTGCACAGAGAGATGTTTCTCCGTCGTGAGATAAGGCGTTCTTCTATGAATATTCTTGGCGTCATTGTCATCATATGTCATTTTCGGTTATGGCAAAATCTTTGAAGGGGTATTCGAAGTGAATCTAATGATATTTGTTTTGAAGATTGAAAAGTAAAATTGGCGGTTTGTTTACATTTTTGCAGAATTATATTGACACTCGAAAAGGATAATTGTTAGTTTTTAAAAAATTATTATAAAATATAATATATATAAAATATTTATATATAAATGGTTAGTTTTATAAAAAATATTTGTCCGCCATCTAAAGTTTTTTTTTCAACTATTTGATAGATAATTAGTTTTATCCTTCCGCTGAACGAATATGTGTATATTGCGAATATTGCGACATTACATCGAAAATCATGGTAATGTTGCAGAGTGTGTTCGAAAATTGCGTACGGATTTTGGAAGAAGAGAAGCACCGTCAGCTCCGTATGTTCGTTATCTTGTGAAAAAAGTGAAAGAAACTGGCATCACGTGTGAGTCGTGTCATGCTGTCATATAAAATAAATGCCAAAGAATGTTCTTTCAAATGATAATAAATATTAACCATTCAATTTGAATTTTCTGTGTTTTTTTTCCTTAAAAAAGTAGCGAACCTCGAAATGGATCACCCTATATATTTCAGAGTGACCTCTGTAGAAGAGCTATATGAAACCATGTACCAATATGGCAAATTTTCAGTGTGCAGAATTAAAGTAAATATGCAATTATGTTTTATATCGTTCACATGTGGTAGTATCATTCTGCCCATCATCGTTTTTGAAGACGTATACATAGACTAATGAATCCATCGGTCCATAAAGTATACCAAACAGCAATTTCCTCTGAATGTAATGGTGTTTGCACGAAAGCTTGTTGATTATCATCACTCAAAATGTGACAATTTTGCTTATTTACGTAATCATTCAACCAAAAATGAGCTTCATCGCTGAACAAAGTTTGCAGTTTGACGAACAGAACCATTATTTTGTTCGAAAATGTTAACTATTTGCAAGCGTTAGTTTAGGTTATGGTTAGGTTTAAGGTTAGGCAGACTCACTTAGACTATACAGTCCATTGTGGCGTAAGGGAAGACATAAATTATCCTTAGCCACTCCCGTTGAACCAATTTGATTGCTTTAAAAAGATCGACTGTTGGCGGATTTTAATAACAGCCAAGTTTGCTAACTCCCCAAAGAAATGATAGCCCATAGTTACATTTCGCCTTCAAGAGAGAGCTAGGCGCATACACAAAAGGTGTTCTGTTGAATTCGTCTCCATAGCTTTTGCAAAAGTAATTCCGCAACAACTTCAATCTCTCTGCGTGCCGCCCTATAAGCCAGTGAGATGTCCGGTCTAGATAGCGAATTTGGCGGGGCTACATCAGCCTGGAATGTATGCAGTTCCTGACTAGTGACCACTTGTATTTAAGTAAGGGCACTATCTCTCAAGAAGTTAGTTAGTTGTATGCTGTATCTGTTCCTGCCCAGCACTAATACAACGCAGACTTAAAGCTTTAGGTCGACCGTTTCTCCATAATCTCTTCGATGCAACAGAGATAAGTCTGGGAGATCTAGTAAAACCTCAATTTATCAGGCTGGATATAAAAACACATAAAAATAACAGCAATTACACGGGTGGTGTGGTTATCAAGCGGAATATTAACATACTAATTGAGGCTAAAGAGCGGTTTATAGCCACCACGTTCACCAACCAAGGTTACATGCTGCCTTCTAGAGAGAACGGCTACACAGCTTCTGCAAGTCATTCTTAAACACCCTCAATCTCTCTGCGTGCCTCCCTATAAGTCTATCTCTCAAGAGCAAAATGCAGGGCGCTAGAGGCATGTCCACATATTCCACTTCCCATGGAGCGTGTAAGGTAGATCCTGGTCTTTCACGTTCATCTGCTTTGCGGTTCCCTAGCATGTCTCTGTGGCCCGGCACCCATATCAGGTGAGTACTGAACTGTTCAGCCATCTCTTTAAGAGATCTGCAACAGTCGAGGGCAGTTTTTCAGTTCAGGAATATAGTTTCCAGTGCCTTGTTAGCAGCCTAACTATCCGAGAAAATATTAATACAGATCTTGGTCAGAACATTACTTTTCATTCCACCAACCCTTTAATAGCTAAGATTTCTGCCTGGTAAAGACTACAGTCATCAGGTAGTCTTTTTGCAATTGATAGCTCAAGTTCCTCGGAAGAGACACCAAATCCTACTTGGTTCTTGAGTTTGGAACATTCTGTGTATAAGTTAACGAAACCCCTATGTCCTGGGATATGACCATTTCATTCTGATCTATCAGGTATAAGAGTGAGATTCCTCTCGTCAAAAAGTGGTGCAGTCATAGTGGAATCAGTAGTGTCCGAAGTTTAGATATTGTTCTAGAATGACACTATGTCCGTAGCCATTTCCTGGCCACTGTGACAATTCCCTAAGTCTAATCGCAGTACATTCGACATATTGCATTGCTATAATGTCAAGCGGCAATAAATGTAGTGGGTCAGTTGACGTCGTCCTCATCGCACCAGTGATACATATAGCAGCCATTCGCTGAATTTTGTCTAACATTGTGCAGAAGTTGGATTTCTGCAGAACTGTCCACAAGACTACAATGCCATACATCATTAATGGTCTGACCACTACAGCGAAAAAACTATACGCAGGTTCAGATCCCAGCGTTTTCCTATTCCCTTTTACAGTTATATACCGCAACCACAGCCTTTTTTGCTATTACGGGAATATTGGGTTTCAATTTCAACTTCCCGTCTAGTAAAATACTTAAGTATTTTTCGCTTTCAGAAAAGGGAATTTCAATACGCCCAAGGAGACAGGTGCAACGGTTGGTACGTTATATATAATACTGAAAATGACTAGTTCTGTCTTGGTCAAGTTCATACCCTAATGGACTGGGTGTGAATCTGAAGTTCATCTTGTGTTTGTAAAAAGGGCCAGCTGAACTTCTCTCTAAAAGCTATAACCGCGTCATCTGCAAAGGCAGTAACCTTAACATCTCCAGAAAAAACAGAATATTGTTCATGGAGAGGTTTCATAGCAGAGGAGACAGAACACCCTTGTGAGACGTTCCACTGCTGACAAATCTATGGAGGACAGTTGATCCTAAGTTAGCTGAAATGCGTCTCTTAATCAGAAGTTTATGAAAGATCCTACGAAACTGCTATCAACCTCCAGGTTTGCTTAAGCCATAATTATAGAGGATGGCTTTATGTTAATCAAGGTCCCTCTATATCTAAGAAATTGGAAGCATTGCTCTGGTGTAAGTCTATACATGATAAAAAGGCAAAAAAAAAATAAACAAAAAGCAACTTTCAGCTGTTAAATCTCTTAAATAAAGCAGCGTTACCTATTTAAAGTTGAGCACCTGTAGAAAAACCCTGTACTTATAGAGAGAGACTTAGGATAATCGTTCAAGGATTTGCAAACGGAATGACAAATATAGGTTTAAGCAAAAAAAACGTATTTCTGAAAAAATCTTTATAATGACAATTTTGCCTAAAATCCATCAAAATATTGTACCAAATGCTACAATCTATAGCCCTGGAAACAAATCATTACACATCTCCTAACGAAAAAAATACAATCATAACAGTTGTTTCAATTTGACAATTTTTCTGAAGTAAAAAAACATTCTAACTCTCAATTCCAGAAATCTTAACAAACCTAAACAAAGGCTGTGAATGGCAATTAGTGTCAGTGGTTGGATGGCAATAATAAAAAAAGCCGTTGAAAAAACATTCAAAACGAGGACCGATGCCCTGTCATAAAATACAAAACTCAAAAAATCGCAAAACCCTTCAAAAGCCTCTGCAAAAGAGTTCATTCACAACGACAATTGATGGCAACGGAAACCCAACGAAAGGAAATAAAAGCTTAGCCGGGAGAGAGAGCTCTAAAATCGGTTCGTTATGAAACGAAAAGTGTCATACACTACTACTCCTGTGACCATTCACATAAAACAAAGTGAGTGACAAAAAAAATCCTGCGAGAAAACTGATAACATCAGCTAAAAAAATCTGTATAGAAGATAAATGGAGACAGGAGAGAGGGCAGGAGTGAAGACCACTTTACCACATCCCCAGCAGAACCTACACTTGAAAATGGCACAGATTTCTCTTCTCTTTTTTTTTAGTTTTGAAAAGGGATATGATTGAATGCAATGTCCTGTGAAATGCTTTGAAATAAAAAATACAGGAATCCCAGTTACGTTTTTTATCTCGATATGTAGACAACGGCTTGTAATCTGTTCGAGAAGTTTAGTTTTACTAAATGTTCTGTAATCATAGTTTTATTGCTGGGTATGGGTCAATCCTCCCAACCATCCTTTTTTCCAACTCTTAACCTCTCCTCCCCTCCATCAGTACACTTTCATGTAAGTTTTTTTCTGTTGAATTTCTGTTTTCTATTGAATTTTTCTAGTGGTTTTCCAAAAAAACTTCTGCACGGCTTTATGCCAAGTCTTAAACGGCAGTGCTTGGATGGATGGAGTGTTGCTAAAGCATTGGAAACAAAGCTCACTGTGGTAGAAAATTCATGTTAATAATATAAACTGAAATAAATCCCACACTTCCCCTTTCATTTGCAGATATATATGTGGTGCGTTTCATTTCTACATTTAAGTTTGATTGATGACATTTTCTAATAGGAAACATAGCGCCAAAACTAAAGTGTAAGTTAAGAGGACAAAAGAGCTCGCTCCCGTTTTCTCTGTGTGTGTAATACTTTCAATTTATTTTTATTAGAAATATATATATGTATATATACAAAAATAGAGCTGAACAATATCGACTTTGTTGTAGATGACATGACAAATTACTGGCGCATGCCTAACTAATCTGGAAATATTCGTCCAGACAAAGGAAGTGTTTCAATAAAAGGCTCAGGATCCGTGGAATGAAATCAATCATTTTGTGATTTTTTTCTTTTGTAGCAAATCATTAAAAATACATTTTGTTTTATTGGATACAATTGCGAGAAACGTTTGATTTCAATGACTTTAGGGAACTAGGTACAGCAAAATTGAGTGAAAAACAAAACAGGGAAGAAAGGCTGAAATCGGGCCAATCCGACTATATGATACCCTACACCACCGTGAAGGATTAGAAAAAGGAATACTATTAGACTTTTGGCATGTTGCATGTATAAAAATGCTTATATTGAGTTGGTAACACTGCTTTATTCGACTACCGATTTAACGGCTGATAGTTGGTTTTTGTTTAGTTTGGTTTGCTATTTCAACATTGTTAGACTTTAACGAGAGCAACGCTTGCAAATTGTTGAACTTTTCTATCAATACAATGCTTCTGTTCGTTAAACTTCAAACTTCAGCAATGAAGCTCATTTTTGGTTGAATGGGTACGTAAATAAGAAATTTTATTTGGAATGTAGACTCGGAAAGTGTTTCTAAGTCGATCGATATAATAAACTATAGGTTTACTGCTTCTCCTTTCATACCACCAGCTTACACCCTACACTATGCACTCTTGTCTTTACATTAGTTAACATTTCAATTTATATTAATTTTTGGACATATAGTTTGTGTTTTTTGATAGGGATTTTGCCACTTATTCTTCTTTATTTGTTAGCAAAGGGTTCTCAAAATATTTTTAATTTTCAAATTAGAATATTTACAATTTTCAAATCGTACAAAAGTCCACCAAACATTTCTTGTGAAATAATTTGGTTAATTTGTATTTTATTTTAGTATTTTTGGATTAGTTTGCACTTAAATATTTCCTGAACAAATATTTTTTTTCCTAAAAACTGAAGAAGACCCAAAAACTGAACAGTTTAGGAGAATTCAGGACATCTGGCAACCCTATCTGTACTCAATGAACAACATAAGATGGACAGACATTGTAAATCGACTCAATTAGTGATTCGGAGTCGACCGGTATACTTTAAGGTGGGTGTAGCTGTAGTATTTCTAGGTGTTACAAACATCTGCCATGAAACTTATAATACCCTGTATGCGTAGTGGTGTAGGGTACAAATATTATCAAATACAAAATTTGAAGTCAATCCGTTACTCCTTTCGAGAGTTAAGGCTGAGTTAGGCAAACATAACCGTAACGCCTCCGTAGCGTAACGAATCAGCTGATTCGATCTAACATGTGGAAATCAGTGTAAACGATTAGCCAACGAAAACGAAAGGTAAACGGACGGCTGAATGTGCTGAAATTTGATTTGGACGGTACGTTTACATGCATTTGCAAACAAAAAAGAAGAGATTTATGCGAAACTTTAGAAAAGGAGTGATAAATAAGTAATAAAATATTAACAGCCCGTTTCTCTATGTCGAGCGAAAGCGATGTAAACGTAAAACAGCTGATTTTAGACCTACTAAATGGCATCAGGCAGTATATTTGCATTCGCTTTGTCGTTCTGATACCTTTTAGTAGGTCTAAAATCAGCTGTTTTTCATTCGCATTGCTTTCGTTCGACATAGAGAAACAGGCTGTAAAATAAGAGCAAGAAAATAAAATAAATATTTTACAATTTTGGTTGTGAATGTCTGAGTCATATGGCACGATTTTCACGTTTTGGGTAACTGCTCCAGCGGGCAAAGTTACGACAGCGCTAAAGTTAAAGGCCGGGTTAGGCAAACTTAGCCGTAATTTAACTACAGCGCCGTCGTAACGTTGCCCGCTGGAGCAATTACCCAAAACATGCTAAATTTGCTGTATCACTCAAACATTCACAACAAAAATAGCAACAAATTAATTTTATTATATATTTTTTTGGTACTAATTTATCAATTTATTACTTATTTATTATTACTTTTCAAAAATTGTATTCTTTTTTCATTGTTTTACTAATTTTGCAAATAAATACACGTAAACGTACCGTCGAAATCAAATTTCAGCAGATTCAGCAGTCCGTTTACGTTTCGTTTCCGTTGGCTAATCGTTTACACTGATTTCCATATGTCAACTGATTCGTTACGCTAAGGGGGCGTTACGGTTACGAATGCCTAACCCAGCCTTATGTTACGTTTAAGTTTGCCTAACCCAACCTTTATTATCCGAACCAGCCAGACAGACAGACTGGCAAACGGACGGACAGACATAAGTCATAATACCCAGTGTGGTACAGGGTATAAAAACTATTATTTCACTTACATTTTTTAATAATTTTTTTCACACTGGAAAAAATCTCTTCTTATCAAATTGTTTCAATGTATAAACAAAACATTTACAGAAATTTTCTATCTGAAAGCCAAAAAATAATAAATCCTAACTTATTATGCACTTTCGTGTTCACTACAACGTGATCATAAATAACTTTTCCTTATCTTGTGCAACACGCGCGATCCTGACCAACTTACTTTTGCTCGGACATGATAAATTCATGCTCGGTGTGTTCTTTTCCATTTTTCAATATATCTTTGGTGTGTGTGTGGTGTCAGTCAACAACAAAACATACCTGTAACGATAAAGGAGAGAAAGAAAAAACAATGTTAACAAAATTTACGATTATGTTGAAGTGACATTTTCTCATAACATTAAATAAAACAAATGCAGAAAAACAAAGCACAACCATCCATCCACATACATACAACAAACAACAAAAAAAGTTCTTAAAACTATAACAAAATACCAGTTTAAAAATATATGTATTTCAAATGGATACGTGACTTCTTGGCTAATTACAGTAGTGGCTGCAATATGTATGACCACACATTAAAAACTACACTTAGAAGTGAGACCAAAAGTAGAGAATAAAAAAAAAGAAAAAAAAAAGGCACAGAAAATAGAAGTCAAAGAAAAACCAGTCATAAAAATAATTGTAGACAATTTTTTTATGAAAGCAAACGGCTCGGGAAACAGGGCCCTAAAGGAGGCCCAATAAAAAAGAACTTGGAGAAAGTTGAGCGGGGAAGAAGATTTAATTTTAGAAATGCATATCGGACTATAGTCTTTCTAAAAGTTGAATGCTTTGTCATATAATATTTTATATATAAATATTGTTCTGCACACATTTAGAAGAGCCGCTTTTAGGTGGTGTATATTTTATCACAATTAGTGAGTTGTAAGAACCCTTAATATGTACCACAAAAACTTAATGCTAATAATATAATATATAAAATAATATCTATAAATATAAACATGATTTTTTGTGGGACTTGTGATGTGGAACATGTGATTCTGCACTTCCTTGGAAATAAAACTTGAGAGATGCACGAGTATATTCAACTTCGATCTAAAAGCTTTGCAAAAACCTAGGGCCTTATTCATAAAAAGTTATTGAAGGCTTGAAATACATTTTAACGTTGAATATCGGTTCAAATAACCTTCCATAACTTTTTATGAATAAGGCCTCAAAAGTTTACCACAAAATCGTGGATGTGGAGCTTTTACGTTTATTATTCTGTACTTCTGTGCAACAAGAGCTTTCGAGTGCTGCATATTTTATTACAGCTTACAAATTTTTAAAATACCAAAAATTTACCACATTTTTGTTCTACGGTTATTCTTCGATTGAGGTTTTCGGTGACTTATACTTGACTTCGATTTAAAAGCTTTCAAAATTCAAAAACTTCTACAAAAATCTGAGTAACCTTAAAAATAACATATAATTCTATCTGATACAAATATCATTCTGGGGTCCTGCACATATTTGTAGATATGATATCATCTATGTGGAGCTTTTGTGGGTGAATCCGAATACATTTATACCAAAAATGTAAAAAATATGCCTAGTGTGAAGTCAAATTATTATTTTGCTGTCAATTCTAATGATCCTACCATTGAAATGACAAGTACAGCAGGGTCTTAATACAAAATAGTACGTTAAATAAAATTTCCCACAGAATAATATTATTGTAACGAATTAAATTTATTGTGTAACGTCCGCAACAGAAGAATTTAAAATTTTTTGAATGTAGCAAGAAATGTTTAATTATAATTAGAGCTATTTTAATATCCTTAAACATTCCTCTTTCTTTTATGTATTTCGATTTGTTCTGATTACTATGCAAAATTAACTAAAAAAAAAGCAAATTCACGTTAACCTCCAAACCTAGCTCAATTTTTTGTAACGTCCGCAACGGCACTTTGGCCACGAATATTGTATTCCTCAAAACTATTTACGTAAGTATTTAAATGTCACTTCAAAGTACTCTGAAATAATTGTTGTTATAAGAAAATATTGCATTCAGAACGGCAACGGTATTGACATAAGTAAAAAAATGCGTAGGAATGTAACGTCCGCAACACAGGATTTGCCAATATGTTATATGAGTCTGCACATCTTTGATAAAGCTTTCGAGTGATCTAATACGAGAGTTGTGAAAAACCAAAAAGTGCTGTAGATCAATTAATAGCAATTAATTGTTCTCTATGGAGCTTTTTATACCAATCTACGATTTAGTTTTGAATCCTGAAAATTTAGTTTGATGTAAGAGCTTTGTTGAGACGCCAGAAGTGACCTGCAATAATCGGTGTATACTCCTATACTATACTTTAGTCTTAAAAATAACTAGGATTCTCCACATCTACGTAGAAATTACATCATATATATGGAGCTTTTTCGTCCACTTTACGATTCTGCACATCTTTGGATGAAAAGCTTTCCTCTGATTTAAATTTTATTGTTATTTGACGGTTGTGAAAAGCCCAAAAGTGTACCACAAAAACCTATGTAGACCTCTAAATAGTAATTAATAATTCTCTGTGGACATTTGTAGACAATTTCTCAACTGAACTTTGTAGTGACGTATATTTCACATCGATCTTAAAGCTTTGAGAAGCAAAATTGTCAAACAAATATGTGTGTAACCTTAAAAATAGTAGGATAAGATTCTGTCTGATATAAAAATCATTAAAGGATCATGCACATCATTGTGGATATAACATTTTAGATGTAGAGGTTTTATGTTTATTATACGATTCCGCACATCTTTTGAAAAATAGCTTAATGTGTGATGTATATTTGATTGCAGTTTAATGGCGAATTCGTTTCTGCAACTTTTTTGAAATTTGGTAATTAAGTTACTCGAATTTAGCACAACTAATATTTCCAAATTTCTAAAAAGTTATACAATAGTGCAGCTTTCGGGAAAAGGGCAATGAAAGTGTTGCACTTTTTGGCAGAAACGAATTCGCCATAAGAGTTTTGAAAAGGCCAAAAGTGAACCATAGATTCTATGTAGATCTATAAATTACAACTAAGAGTTCTGTGTGGAGCGTTTAATATAATTTTTCAATTGAGCTTTTCTGTGACGTAGGTTTCACTTCGAGCTTTAAGAAGGCCCAACGTGTCCCACAATATTCTGAGCAGCCTTAAAATACGATATGATAGCATCATGGATGTGAAGCTTTACGTTTAAGTAACGATTCTGCACATCTTTGGAAAAATAGCTTCCGTGTGATGTATATTTTATTGCAGTTTAAGTGTTTTTGAAAGGCCAAAATCGTACCACAAAATCTGTGTAGATTTAAACATAACAATAAGTCTGTGTTGAGTTGTTGCTATCATTCTACGATTAAGCTTTTGGGTCATGTATTTTTAACAAAGACTGTATAGACATATTAAGCCATTTACTCAAGCTTTTCACAAGATGGCTGAAGACATAACTTCTTGGTCGTTTGTAGCTTTGATAAGGTTTCCATGTCATAAATTGCCTTTTTATTTTACTTCGATTTAAGAGTTTTCAAAACGCCATATTTGTTCCACAAAAATCTGAAGCGGACTGCTTAATGTATCTCTGGGAGATAGGTTGAAAATACATAGATATGGAAACAAAAATAAAAAAATCAGACTTTGACATCTTCAACAGCAGGAAAAGCGCTATGTTCATATAATGGGTCTTCCAATAAGAGGTTTGATTTTGTTATTAAAAAACGAGTATATTTTAAGACAATTCGTCGGATGTTTATTTCATGATTAAGTGGAGGGTATGGCTCTTTTACGTGAAAATCCCGTGTGATTTCTCGAAAATTGGCCACCTTGATCTTGTTATTTAACACCTTTAGAATTTTTTCTTTGGGACTTTGAGAAATATAAGACCCACAATCTATTCATGACCTCCAAGATGGAATTACATAGAGAAGTTATCGAGAAATAAGAGAATTGGTGAGGAAAATTTCATGAAATGATTATGGTCCTGCAAGCATAGCCCTGACGGTCACTTGACTGAAATATTTTTCCATTATTAATGGTATATTTTATTTATTTATTTCACTTAAAAAATACTCGTTTTTCTCAAATATTAAAATTAAACCTCTTATTGGAAAATCCTTTACCTCATATAAAAGCATCTATAGTTTTATTTTGTCTATCCCGTAAAATATAAAATATTGGACTTAGCGTCTTTACAGTCTTAAGTTGTCACATGTCTCTGAAACGATAGCTTTCGAGTCACTAAGTTTGCTGCAGAGCGTTTATTCGGAGAATAATGTGACTCTGAGCGACGCAGCTTTTAATATGAGTGCCATACTTTGTAATTGATAACAGCCTTCGTAAAAACCCATCTGGTGATGTATATTTTATTCAAACCGAGAGTGCTGATTATCCTATAGGCCGAATGATTATTTTTTTCAAAGATTTGCACAGTGTTTACTGCTAATAAAAGCTACACAAATAATAATATAATAATTATTACAATAACGCTCTGGCGCTCATGGGTTCGATTCCAGACAGATACTCTGCTCTGTGCACTGAAAAAAAATTTGTCATAAAATTAAAAAAAAGCTCCAAAGACGTCCTTAGTCTTCAAAATAAGTGCATTTTGTACTTAAAATTAAGAAAATTTACTTAAAATTAAATAAATTACTTAATATTATTGAAATTATCTATATTTAAAGTACAAAATGTACTTATTTTAAAAACTAATGACGTCTTTGGAGCATTTCTTTAATTTTATGACAATTTTTTTTCAGTGTGGCTGCGAAATCTGGCCCCATGATCTTTATCACCCGGATTTTTACTGGACCCTGCAATAAGAATATACATTTTGTATTGTAATATTGTAACGAGGCCCTTTGTTCCCTATAGGAAAAAAACTATATACATATTGTAATTCATAACAATAAATAAATCTGTTCTTTAAAAAGGGCCACCCAACCAAAGACCCTCCACAATTCGCCACTGTGCAGAGTTTGCATATGAATGCAAATGTAACGACGAGCATTTGTTGTTAATGTTTATGTTAAGTGTTAATGTATCTCTGGGACTTTGGGTGAAATGTATTTTTCAAAATTTATGCATTTGAAATGCTACTGGACGAGAGCAATGGCAGCAGCAGATGTACCACTCGCTAGCAGCTCCAGACCCATGAGAGAGGCGAAAACAGAAGAAAGAAGTAAAAGCTATAAACTTATATACATACTCGTATATTCAAGAGTTTTCACATTATACAAAAATCCCAAGCAATGCATTCATATTGGATTTCAAAGAATGAAATCCATTTTTCTTAGATGCATCCGACTCCCAGTTGGAACGTTGCTCATGTGTCTGTCCGCTCCTTTATAATTTTTCGAAGTGGCATGACAAAAAAAGTAATTATCGTTTGTCATGAAGCTTCGAAAAATGGGGGGGGGGCTCTGGAGCAAGAGGTATGGGCTAGAGTTGGCAGCATATGAGATGGGTAATATAATGTGGTCACTGTTTTGTTCCATTTCCACACAAATGACTTTGCTTAGTAAAAGTTTTGAATTTATTACAATAAAAAGGTAACATTTTTCTCTGTTGTGATTTCTGTGTTTTCGTTGACTTGAGAATTTACGACACTTTGGAATTCATAATTTTATTTTCCATTTTGAAATTGGGTACAACAAACAAAGGGAGGGGACAAATGTGCTTACCCATGATCTGCAAGTTTTAGGTAAATTATTAGCAGAAGTTTGAAAACATTGACCAACTTTTAGAAAATTTTAAAATATTGAATTTTTTAGCAACTCTATTTCCGAGCATTATAACTTAAAGATATGCCAGTATTGTCTTGCTTTTCAGTTCCTGCTATTTGAGCCAATTAGCAAATCATTGAAGCACGTCAAAAAGTCATTTGCTTCATTTCTCTCCATATCCCTTCCAGTGATGTGTGTGAGTGCGTGCGTGTGTCCAAATATGCCCAATTTAACGTCTTGGTCTCGACTTCAATTTGTGTCATAAATTTAGTGCAGAAGGCGACAGCCATAACCAAATCTGAAGTGCCCTTGAGTCGGACACTTTAGACCATCATATGATGTGAAATGTACGATATACAGCATCAGATGTGAATACATTGCATAGGGGTAAGTGTGTATACACAAAACAGACAGGAACAATGATATTCGATAATATACATACATACCTCCCAAATAAATCATACAACGAGACAGATAAGCCTACCACAATGCAGTCAATAAGAAGTAAGGGCATTTCTGTAGACTTAACCGACTGAAGTATACTCTCACTGTAGCTACTACTGCATTCTCAGGAGCAGGTTCGTAAGGGGGAAATAATCAGGACTTAATAATAATCAGCACTTACGAACTTTGGTTTTAATTTATAATTTGTTGAATGAGATGGATTATATTAGCAGCTTTTTTATTTATGGCCGCCTAAGAGCGCTTCTATATATATAAGATTACCAATTAATAGCGGATTTTTCCACATAATCCGCATTACCGTGGACACTAGTTTTACATTCGTCAAATATCGTGAGGAGACCAAGACATATAGTTTTATGTCATTTTATTTCTAATCCATAAGTCACGATTCACACGTGGCAACTTAAGTTGTGACAATTCGGAAGTTAACGGAAGACAGAGGCAGAAGGTATAGAAAGGGGAATTTCTACCGCCTCGCCCTTCAATTAACTTCCGAGTTGCCACAACTAAAGTTGGCTCGTGTGAATCGACACTAAGACAAGAAAGAGCTGCGCTTTCTAGAAGCGCAATGGTAGACCAAATATGTTGTTACTGCTTTCGATGCACCGAAACATTTCTGATAGGTGCTTCCGAGACCACATAAATACTTTTCTGTTTGTTCGGAGATGGAAGCTGGTTCCTTGTTGAAGGACGGACAAAGCTAAAATAATTTATGACGTTCTGAAGACGATTTTTTTCTAAACATTTTTAGGGACTTAGCACATTTGTTCGATGTTTTAGCTCATTACTTCGATACCAGGGCACATAAACACTTACGTTTCGGCACAGAGTAATGTCTTTGAAGTGTCTACTGTTCAGCGCAAAGTAGGCGTATTTGCCAAGCCCCTTCTTGCATCGCCACACACAAGATTTATTCGAACACATCTTCCCCATAACTTATGTATCAATCATTTAAATTTTTTCGTATTCCGAATTGTAGACAACTTTTGCTATGACTATACTCTGAGCAATTAACTTTTATGTAAGCACTCCTGATAGAGGCTTAGGCTGTCGCTACCACAGAGTAAGTAGGAATAAATTACCGGTCTCTAATCAGAAATGCTGATGTTCTTCTTAAGGCAGGTCTGACTTGTACACCCTAAAATAGTAACAGTTCTATGGGAAATGAAGTGTCAAGTTACACGAGTCTACTGATCCCAGTACTAGTTAAATTGGGACCTATTGCAGATCTGATCTCGTAGGCAATGATAGTCATTAGTTAAATGCAGCAAACAATATTACTGGATGCGGAACGCCAATATACGACAGCATTAGAGAAGATACATCTGGGTTATCTACTCCTTAGTAGACGACCACTTGGACAATCTAATCCCTGGTAGACGACCAGGGGGGATCATTACTCCTTAGTAGAAGACCAGTTGGGTATCTACTCCTTCGTAGAGGACAAGTTGGGTTATCTACTACCTAGTAGAGGATCAGTTCGGTTATATACTCCATAGTAGAGGGCCAGTTGGGTTATCTACGCCTTAGTTGACTACAAACTGCGATATCTATTCCTTAGTAGATATACAACTGGGTTATCTACTCCTTAAAAGACGACCACTTGGATAATGTAATCCTTGGTAGATGGCCAGTTGGATCATTATTCCTTAGTTGAGGACAAGTTGGCTTATCTACTCCTTAGTAGAGGACAAGTTGAGTTATCTACTACCTAGTAGAGGATCAGTTTGGTTATATACTCCATAGTAGAGGGCCAGTTGGGTTATCTACCTCTTAGTTGACGAAAAATTGGGTTATCTATTCCTTAGTAGATATACAGTTGGTGTATCTACTTTTTAGTAGCGGGTCAGTTTGATTATTCATCCCTTAGTTGACGACAAATTGGGTAATCTATTACTAAGTCGGTATACAGTTGGTTTAATTATTCACCAGTTAGTAACAAATTGTGTTATCTTCTTCTTCGAAAATATAAAGTTGGGTTATCTACTCTTTGGTGTACGAACACTTGAGTAATCTAATCCAAGGTAGACGGCCATTTGGGTTATCTACTCTTTAGTGGAGGACCAGTTGGGTTATCTAGACCATAGCGGAGGGCCAGTTGGGTTACCAACCCCTTATTTGACTAAAAATTGGGTTATCTATTCCTTAGTAGATACAGCTGGTTTACATACTCCTTAGTTGATGAAAAATTGGGTTATCTACTCCTTAGAAAATACACAGCTGGGTTATCTACTCCTTGGTAGATGGCAACTTGGACAATCTAATCCTTGGTTGACGACCAGTTCGGTCAACTAGCCCTTAGTAAATGACCAGCTGGGTTATCTACTCCTTAGCAGAGGACATGTTGGGTTATCTACTACTTAGCAGATGTCCAGCTGAGCTATCTACTTCTTAGTATAGGACCAGTTAGTTCATGATAAATTTGGCTATCTATTCCTTAATAAATATACATTTGGTTATATACTTCCTAGTAGGATTGCCAGTTGGGTTATCTACTACATGGTACACGAGAAGTTATACATTCCTTAGTAGAAGACCAGTTGGGATAACTTTTTGAAGTTCAACGATTAAATAGTAAACATTTAACTGGTGACTAAAGATGTTTGGCCTTGAAGGGCCAGTTAAACTCCGTGCCCACTTTAGGGATTCTCTCTGCTTGTTGATCAGAGATGCAGATCTCTCAAGGATCCTGAGAGCCAACTATGTTTATAAAGCATCTTCTCAGAAAAAACGGAAGTGCTAGGTAATGCTGTCGTCTTAGAAGAGGTAGTTGGATCACTAGACTTGTTGTCAGAAATAGGTTTAGATCCTCGTGTATTAATTGTCGTTGTAGTCGTTTTCGTTATCAGTTTTAGTATTCGTAGTCGTATCAGTTAGTTTTTGTTGCTGTAGTTTATATCTTTTTGTTTGTTTAGGTTTTCATACAGGTTCCAAGAGTGTGGGTGGTAGGGAAGGCCCATCACGACAATTATATATATAACAATTACTAAGTTTTTGCTGAGGCATCCAGGTATCAGCAAAGGCAGCCGTCAGTACACAGTATATGATAACCTCGGTACGCGCACTACGCCGACAAGGACTGGGTCGCACAACACCTGTTACTTGCTGAAGCGCCCAGGTATCAGCGAGGCTCCGTAGAAGTACTTGCACTACGCCGGCAAAGACTGGGTCGCACAACACCTGTTACTTGCTGAGGCGCTTTGGTATCAGCATGGCTCCGTAGAAATACAATCAATAACCCCCGAATGCAAGTCATACACCAATTGGAACGAGGTCACATTACACCCGGGTGGTAGGGGGATTCGCATTAAGACGAAAATACTTTGTAGACCATTTAGCGTTACCCAGGGAGCACTACGTGGAAGAGGTCTACTGTTCCATCTGAGATAACTATGCTTAATTTGACAACCTATTTAACAGCTGATAGTTAATTTTTGTTTAGTTTGGTTTGTCTTTTCATCATGGATAGAGCCTTGCAAATTGTTGACATTTTCGATTAAAATAATGGTTCTGCTTGTCGAACATATCTACAAAATTGTGTTCAGCGATGAAGCTCATTTCTGCTTAAATGGGTACGTAAGTAAGCAAAACTGTCCCATTTTGAGCGAAGTTAATCCACAAGAGTTTATCCAAACAGCATTACAGTCCGCGAAAAATACTGCTGGCAGCGCTTAATGGCAATGAGTCCATATGTCTTCAAAAAAGAATGATAGGCATTATGTTACTGTTCGTGGTGGAAGGTTTAGGGATATGATTTCAAGTTTGTCCGTACCTCAATTAGCTGGAATCAGGAGGCAGCCACATGACATTTTTGATGAATGACTAATTTTACGTTAATTTGCCACTAAAATCGTGTGATTTAACCCAATTATTTCCTGTGGGGTTGTGTAAAGTAAGGCTGAGACAATTGAGTAACTGGAAATCATTCGACGAGTTATTGGCGCAATACGGCCGCAAATGCTGCGAAAAGAGTGTGTGGATATTTGAGTTCCAGATTGTGCCATTTAGCTCCAGCCGTCGCGGCCACACGGTCCGAATCATATTTAGACATTAATGGCATACATAAATATAAATAATAAAGCCAGTTAACTTCATATTATAAATATTTTTCTTTGCTTTATTTTATTTAAAAGTTCCGTGACTATAAAAGCACTTGTTAGATTACCCCTTTTACCCTTTTCAACTAATTTCTATTCAATGTTAAACATGATTAATCTATGCTTGAAATACTGATGTCATTTGGTTCATTTTGGCAAATCTATTTCCGTTTCAGCATTAAAGCTATTAGTTTTCCAATGTCTTGTGGTTACGGATTATAGACTTATTCTATTAAATCTTCAAAAGTTTGGGCGAATTATATTTTATTTAAATTCTCAGATGAATGACATCATGGACAATCGCCTAATCTCCACTCCAAAAACCAATTAAATTACCCTGATAATCCATACACTCCAAATCTATAACCACCATAATTGACTTTAGCTTCCTGAGGATGATGATGTTCTCCATATTTCCCAAATCATAAAATCGGGAGGGGAAAAAAACAAACTTCAATGAAAAGAAACATCAAAATGACACATAAAAATGCATAATAAATCACTGGGCTAAACATTAAATCAAAATCATAAATATCTTTTCAAACAAGTTCGAGTAGAAGCAATGCTTCTGCAACAAAACGCTTAGAAGAGGAGACACTTTAATTGAATTTTGAATTTGTCCGTCCGTCTGTCCGTCTATACGTCATATTGTCGCATTATATTTACAATTTATTTAACAGATACCCTCGCCTTAGCTCTCGGCTCATGCAGTGTGTCTAACAATCACAATTCAAAAAAAATGTGCACAGATCATTAGTCATTTTTATGAAGATGAAGAAGAAAAAATCATAAATTTGAAGAAGTAAATACTTGGATCAAACTAAAGCATTAAGACGAGAAACATATGCTACGTTTGTCCGTCTAGAGAGGCTAAGTATGAATGAAATTGCCTCATGACAAAACGAGGGAGGGGAGAATGGAAGGATGGACTCAAGTGTTGTCATGATGCACTCTTAGTTACTAGGAGGACAGAGCAACAAAAAATATTCTTTCATTTCAATGATTTTTATAAATGATCTTTTAAATAATGATTTTCGTTAAGGAGATACTACAACTCTAAATATGTAGAACCCCCAAAGACAAATATACGAAGACGGAAGGACGGACACCAAGCAGATATCTAGACTTTGTAATACCATTTGAATTGAAATCATATTTTATTATTAAGTTTCGTTATTGCCTCTGCCATCAACTTCAATTATTTTGACAGCCACTTCTGATGAGATTTTCCTGTCTCCTAGCAATGCTGTCCAATCTTCTACACTTGGTTAGTGCAATCATTGGGGGGACAATGCAAGAGATAGAAAACAATTATTCATAAACAATTAATATAAATGCGAAAAAAACGCAATCTGAAAATAGGCATTTACTTAATGTCTCCTTCTTGAAATTGATTAATTTTTCATTTAACTGAAAGTAGGACACATCAAGTCTATCTTGATGAAAGTATGTCAAGATAAAGTGTCAGGCATTTAAAAGGATATTTATCACTTTGCGAACATGAATGGAATGAAAGGTGAGTAACAAGCAAATAAATCAAATCTGTTAAATTTGAATTGGTAACTTTTGTGGTACAATTTTAGGGTATTCAGTAGCCACAAATTGCTATAAAGTGTATTTTAAAGAAAAGCTTTGTTTCCACAGATGTGCAGAATAATATTTGTGTTTCACTGTTGTACAGGCTATTTCCAAATCACCCTCAATTTTTCACACTGCTTGCGTTTCAGCTTTACCAATATTACATAAATCAATCATTTATCTATTTTACCAAAAAGAAAGAGTACATATTTTTGTTTTCAAAAATATTAAATAAATCACATTCTTCGCATACATAAATCTCTCTGCTATCCCCTGTTTCGGACACATAATGGTCAAGTGTGAAAAATTTCATCACACAACCAATTTGTGCGAGTAATGGAAAGAACAGAACAAAAATCCCCTAAGGAATCTGGGAAAACAAATGAAAAATTCCCTCAAATTATTTCCATGAAAACGAAGTGTTGTTGCGGCACAGTGGGCGAAAAAAAAATACAAAAAAAAATATCTAACAGTATTGTATTTAACGCAGGGAAGTATACGAACAAAATGAATTTATAATATAGAAATTGGTTCAATTAATTTTTTAATGAATTAATTAATTTTTGAAATGATTCCATTTAAGTTATTTTTTAGTATAAATACTTTTTAATTAATTCAATAATTTCAATTATTTTTTATTAAATTGAAAATTTATTTAATTAAATTAATTTCTTTATTTCAGCAAAAATAATTGAATCAGTTTATTTACATTTTTATATCATAAAATTCCCCCACTGTCTTTTATTGAATGCATTGCCATACATGAACACAAGCGTTTTGCGGATAATTTAAACAAAATTGATTTTTTGGTTAATTTTTTAAAGCTTATTTTAATTTCTTAATTCTTAATTTCTTTATTTCAAATAATTGAATCAGTTTATTTAAATTTTTATATTGTAAAATTCCCCCACTGTGTTCTATAGATTGCATTTCCATACATGAGCAAGCGAGTTTTGTGGATAATTTAAATGAATTGTTTTTTGGAGGGGTAATAAATCTATGCAGATGAAAATGCATTACATATTTGGAAAGAGTAAATAAATAAAGAAGGGGTTCCCCAATAACAAATTAACTCCAAAAATAACAACTAAATGTGATGGTGTAAGGGAGATACTGGGCACTCTATAGGATGCTTTTGTTAATCCATAACCCGTGACAAGTGAATGGGAGAGTGATTGTAAAGCTAACTAGAATAATATTTATTATATGGTGAAATTAATATAGTCAAATATTTGTTAACAGAAAAACATTATTTACTGAAACTTGTACGAACTATAATTTGCAAAAAGATGTCTAGACTTGGTATTTTAAAAATGTCCCTTTTTAGGACAATTCAAATACATGCCAAACATTTAATTTAATATTGTACACAGAGAGAAAAAAATATCTTAAATTTAAATATCTGAATCAACATGTCATAATTTTTAAAATTAATAGATTTCACACCTAAGTGAAGACAGTTTGACTAACATTAACGAAATTGTCTTTCTTTTAAATGGATAAATAATCTTAGAAATAGTAACATTTAATACTAGAAATAAAGACAATTTACCTTATTTTAAGGAAATTATTTAATTTGTGATTGATAAGCTTGAATGAAATGAAGACAATTTAGTTAATAGTAAAGTAATCTTTAAAAAAGTATATTTTATACTAAAAATAAAGACAACTGATTTAATATTACAGAAATTATAATATTTATTATTTTTAATCTTTAAAAGAAGTACTTTACATACATAAAATAAAGACAATTTATTTAAAATTAAAGAAATTATCTTATTTATTACTAGTAATCTTTAAATGAAAAAGTCAATTTTTTTATGGTAAAGAGATCAGATAAGTAAATTTTTTACTTATAATAAAGACAATTTATTTTTTTTAATAAAAAAGCAAGCTCGAGGTCGGAAAACATAAAACTTAAAAAATGATCGATTTTCAACAATTTATCAGTAAATATAATTTATATAAAAAATTTCTTATTTATTACCAATAATCTTTAAAAGAAATTAAGACAATTTAATTTATAGTAAAGCAATCTTTTAATTATTTACATTTTATATTCAGAATAAAGACAATTGTCTTAATTCCAAGAAATTAGCTTACTTATTATCGTTAGTCTTTAAATGAAATGAAGAATATTTAATATTAAGTGCATCTATAAGTACATTCTATACTTAAAATAAAGATAATTTACTAAAAAGTAAAGCAATTATCTGTTTATTGTTATTAACATTAGTAGATAAATCTTTAAAATAAGTACATTTTATATTTAGAACAAAGATAATTTATTTTAAAGTAGCTACATATTTAAAATAAGAACAACGTATACTTGAAATATATACAATTACTTAAACTAAAAAAATTGTCTTATTTTTTTAATAATATTTTAATGAATTGAAGACAAATTATTTAATAGTAAGTACATCTTTAAAATAAGATTTATCCTTACAATAAATTAAAGAAATTATCTGATTTATTAAATTAATCTCTAAATTAAGGGAAGACAATGTATTTAATAGCAAAAAATCTAAATTTCTAAATTGACTTAATATTAAAGAAATTATTTTATTTGTTATAGTTTATCTTGAAATGAAGACAATGATTCGATAGTAAATAAATATTTAATATAAGTACATTCTGCATTAAAAATAAGGACAATTGAGTTAATGTTAAAGCACATATCTTCTTTCTTATAGTTTATCTTTGTATGAAATTAAGAAAATTTTTTGATAGTAAAGAAATCTTTAAAATAAGTACATTTTGTACTTAAAATAAAGACAATTGACTGAATGTCAAAGAAACTACCTTATTTAAAATTGTTAACCTTTAAATGAAATAAACGTGATTTAATTAATAGTAAAAATCTCTAAAACAATTAAATTGTATACATAAAATAAAGAATATTGAATTAATATTTATGATATTATCTTATTTATTGATATTGATCTTTATATAAAAGGAAGAAAATTTATTTAATAGTGAAGATATCTTTGAAATATGTAAATCTTATACTTAAAACCAGTAAGGAAAGGCAGAAAGTCGGGCGGGCCGAATATATAATACCCTACACCTCCCTAACAATGCGATAAGGGCCATTGCCACAATAATTTGGAATAATTGGTAAATGGGTAGAAACATATTATTTAATTCTGAAACGATAATCGCTAAATTAAGCAATACAACTTATATAGCGGTTTGATACCAAATCAGGAGGAACATATATATGGAGCTTTAATATAAATCTGAACCGATCTTCCCTGAATACTTATTCATGTAAAAAGACCTCCTTCTGTCGAATTTCGTACTGATCGGATATAAAATACAGTATCTACAGCGCTTACATGTGAAATCGGGGGTAACATATATATGGGGGCTATATGTAAATCCGAATCGATTTTCTCCGAATTTGGCAGTATTCCTTCATGTAATAAGAAACCTCTTTCTGCCGAATTTCGCACTGATCGGATATAAAATACAGTTTTTACAGCGCTTACATGTCAAATCGGGGGTAACATATATATGGGGGCTATATCTAAATCTAAACCGATTTTCTCCGAATTTAGCAGTATTCCTTCATGTAATAAGAAACCTCTCTTTGCCGAATTTCGCACTGATCGGATATAAAATAACATTTTTACAGCTCTTACATGTCAAATCGGGGGTAACGTATATATATGGGGGCTATATCTAAATCTAAACCGATTTCTTCCAAATTTAACAGGGTTCATTCATATAATAAGAAACCTCTTTCTGCCGAATTTCATACTGATCGGATATAAAATAAAGTTTTTACAGCGCTTACATGTCAAATCGGGGCAAACATATATATGGGGGCTATATCTAAATCTGAACCCATTTCTTCCAAATTTAACAGTGTTCATTCAAATAATAAGAAACCTCTTTCTGCCGAATTTCATACTGATCGGATATAAAATAAAGTTTTTACAGCGCTTACATATCAAATCGGGGCTAACATATATATGGGGGCTATATCTAAATCTGAACCGATTTTAACCAAATTCAATAGGGATCGTCCTTGGGCCAAAAAAAAGATATGTGTGAAGTTTCGTCGAGATCGGACCATAATTGCGACCTGTACTTTGATTACAAGAATACATGCACAGACAGACAGACGGACAGACAGACGGACATAGCTAAATCAACTCAGAAAGTGATTCTAAGTCGATCGGTATAATAAACGATGGGTCTATTTCTTCTCCTTTTGGGTGTTACAAACAAATGCACAAAGTTATAATACCCTGTACCACAGTGTGGTGTAGGGTATAAAAAGACAATTGACTTAACATTAAATAAATTATCTTATTTATTAAAGCTAATGTTTAAATAAAGAAAATATAATTTATTTAATAGTAAATGCATCTTTAAAATAAGTAAATTGTATACTTACAAATAAGACAATTTACATAATATTAAAGAAATTATCTTATTTATTATTAATAATCTTTAAATAAAAGGAAGAAGATTTATTTAATCGTAAAGAAATCTTTAAAAATAAATACATATTATACTTAAAATAAATACAATTGATTCAATATAAAGGAAGTTAATATTTAAATGAGAGGAAGCTTATTTATTTAGTAGTAAATACATCATTTAAATAACTACAGTTTGTACCTTAAATAAAGACAATTTACTTAATATTAAAGAAAGTATCCTAATTATTGTTGTTAATCTTTGAATGAAATGAATACAATTTATTTGTAGTAAAGTAATCTTTAAAATATCACTCAAAATAAATAAAGTATTTTATTTATTATTATTAATTTCTAAATGAAATGGAGATAATTTATTTAATAGTAACGATATGTTTGAAATAGTATATTATATAATTAACTAAAAATTAAAGATATTATCTTATTTGTTATTATTAATCTTTAAATGATTAAGAGAATTTATTTAATAGTAAAGAAATCTTTAGAACAAATAAATTTTATACATAAAAAGAGTAATTTACTTCAAATTGATGAAATAATCTTATTTATTAACCTTTATTCTTTATTTCGTCTTTAAAAGAAATGATGTAAATTTATTTAATAGTAAAGAAATCTTGAAATTAAGTACATTTTATACTTAAGATAAAGAATATTTGTATGAAGTTAAGAATTTTTCTGAGTTATTATTAGTAATTTTAAATTAAATTACGAGAATTTATATAATACATTTTTAAGTTAGGTACATTTTTGAAAATAAAAGAAATGATCTTATATATTATTATTAATCTTTAAGTTATTTAAGACAGTTTATTTGATAGCAAAGATGTCATTAAGTTACCTACATTTAAAATGAAGACAACTCTCCTAATATTAAAGAAATCATCATATTTATTAATATTTTTCTTTAAATGTAATAAATACATTATATTTAATAGTACAAAAATCGTTAAATTAAGTACATTTTACACTTAAGATGAAGTCAAATTGACTTAATTTTAAAGAAATTATCTTATTCGTTATAGTTAATCTTCAAATGAAATCAGCAATTTAATTAATGGTAAATAAAACTTTAAATTATTTACATTTTATACTTAAAATAAAGTCAACTGACTTAATATTTAAAAAAATACCTTACTTTTTATAATTAAACTTTAAATGAAATTAATATAATTTATATATTAGCAAATAAAGCTTAAAATAAGTAAATTTTATACTCAAAACAAGGCACTTGATTTAGTATTAAAGAAAATCTCTTATTGTACTTGTTCTCTGGTACTTGTTCTTAAATTAAATTATAGATAAGACTAATAAAAAATTAAGAATAAAGAATAACAATTTACTATAATTTGGTATATAGCAAAGAAATCTTTGAATTAAGTACATTTGATACTTAATATGAAGAGAAAAGAAATAGCCTCCTTTTAAGAATGAAATGTTCTTGTTTTTATGATTAAATATTTTATCCAAGATCCTAAATTGAGAAAGGAGTTTTATAATTTTTAATGTAAGTATGTAACATTTAAGAAATTGTCTTCCTTTTCCAAAATGGATAAATGATCTTAGAAATAGGTACATTCCACACCTGCTGTCTTTTCAGTGTAGAGTTTAAAATGTCGAAATCAAAGGTTCAGCTTTTTTCCTTATACAAAATTGGTCGAAAAAGTTTGTAGTTATGCTTCCTGTATTTTTGAATAGCAAAAGAATTTAGCACTGTTTTAAATTCTGCACAGTTTTTATTTTTTGGAATGTCTAAAGCATTTTCTAAATTTATGGCCTTTCAGACGCCCTCTCCTCCACCACATTTTCCTCTCCTTGACACCCTCACAAATACTAGTAATTCAATTCGATTTGGTCCTGTTTCCCTGTGCATTATAACAAAGGAACTCGACAAAAGTCGGTATTTTTTTTTTTATCCACTCGTCTCCAATGTATTGGCACGTGATATGAATTACCAAAACTTCAACTTTTTCCGCCCTCCGCCAAAAGACGAAAAAGTATAACTGGCCAGAAATTATTTGCACAATAAGGGCCTTAAAAATTAGTAAATAAGTACTAAAAGATAAATGAGTTGGAGGAGTCTGGCCAGCTTCCTTTTTTCCAAATGACATCACACCCACATATGTTTGGGGAAGTGTTAGGAATAAGAAATGTTTGGGGAGTCGATTGTGGCACTTAATTTGGAGGGGGAGAAAAAGGGAAGAATAGAAAAATATACAATACATTGAATTCCCATTTATATGCTTCATTTCATCCGTCATCCACAACAGGATACCCACAATCCTAAGACATTAATCAACATGAAAAAAGAAACCGAACACAATATGGGAGCAAAAGGAATTACACAAGTCACTGTAATATGTTCCCAAGTTGTGGTTCACATTGTAACTCGTATTGTCACGCATTTTTAAAGCTAAAGCAAATTTAAACAATACCAATTAAATGAAGAAGTATTGCCAAATTTGCAAATAAAAAATCGATTCTCAATGATTAGCTTTTTAGAAAAAAACTCCCCAGACATTGTTGATTTTATGGCTAAGCATACAACGAGCAGAAGACAAATAAAATTAACTTTGCCTGCAAATTAAGGAAATTGCGAACACAAAAAGAAAAACAACTAAAAATCAAAGTAAATTTATCAAAAGGATAAATATTGTCTAGGGATTTTTGGGGAATGTTAACATTACCGCAGAATCAATTTAAATGTGATACGTTTGTGATGAAAAGGAGTAAGTAGAAAATTTCCCGGCAACGAAAAAGTATGGATTCCATAAAGTAAAGTAAAACGCTCACTTGAAATCTCATAGTAGTTTTGAATGGTCCTTAATTTAAATCCTATTCTAAAACATATTTTCAATTTATTTGCAAATCACTTGATTCAGTATACAAAGAAAACTTAACATTATCCCAAGATTTTCTCAAGTTTCTCTTTCTACAAACTTCGGCCTTTCATGTCATTAAAGTTGAATTAATATTCTGGTACATAATAAAATAACGGAACTCTTTAAATTATGAAATCTCCGTCTTTATGCAAATATGCAAAACGTGGAGCATAAAGAAACTGAAGAATAAAAAGAAAATGCCATGGAAAAAAGGATGAAGATACTACAGCAAAAGCTAATCATTATTTACTAAGTAAAGTAATAAATCATTTGACTTTGTCCCCTTCGTTCTCTTCGCGACTCCCCCTCTTGTTCTGGTCAACAGCTCGGCGTCTTCCCCTAAAAGCAGGACACAGTTTTTCCTTAATGTAAATAAAAGAACAAATTGTTTAACTATAAAAAGGAATGAAATCCATCGAGTAGTAGAAGCGGCAAAAAAAAATTTGCATAGCATTTTTCTCAAGGAAGAGGAAGGAGCCTGAGCTAATGGTTTGATTTGATGTTTTCTTCTACATTCCCAAGGATGGCAATGAAATTGAAAGGGCGGACCAAACGGAAGTGGCGAAAAAGAAAAACCCCAAAACAGAGATAGCAGACGAAAGAAGGGAAATCAGAAAAGCACAGACTAAATGCAAACAGAGAAAGTCTATTATGAGCAAAACCATAAAAACTAAATTCTGTACACACGCACAGAATGAATGCGATGCGAATTGCCGGCATAAAAACATCATTGCTATCGACAACATGAAAAACAAATCTCTTGAAAAATGATTGAAAAATTAATGATGATCCTTTTACTTTGTCCGCCTTTTGCTGGCTTTATCCTTCGATTTGGGGTTTCCTTTCGTTGTCAGTCGCTCAGTCGTCCATTTGTCCATTTATTTGAGTACACATTTTAACTTTGTTAAAACTAAAAGGAACAAATTAAAGACTATCATCATGACGATGATGAAAAGCAAGAAGAATCGTACACTGCTCTGTTGCCATTCCTTCAAAACTGGGAAATGGAAATATGTACTTGAAGCATGAGCTTGGAAGTGTATGAATAGATAAAATAGAAGAGCAAAATGAATCCCTACGTTGGCTGCACTCTGAAAATCTTAAATGTTAAAATAGAAAATCAAACAGCAATCTAATCATTTAATCTGATTATTTTGGTTTTGTTTGTTGAGCATCTATGAAGGATAATACCCTAGTAAGATTTTTATGCAATTCATTGAACATTTAGTGGTTTTCAGGCATTTAAGATTTTATAGTACCGAAAAGTCATGAAGGTTTGGTGGAGATATTTGTAAAGCACATATAATTATTGAATTTTAAACAGACGATTTAATATTTTGATTGGCAAAGCTATTCTTTATATTCCTTCACACCGGTCACTGGTTGCATCAGAGTTATATTTTATTCGGTATAAACCAAGGCTTGTTTTGTAAGAATAGTTTTATTTAATACTACCAAAACTGGTTTGATGACTTGTTTGATAAAACCAGCAACGAAACTTTTAATTTTCCTTCAAACTGTTTACTGACCGCATCAAACTTCTATTAATTGCTTAAAACATTGAATAATTAATTAGGGAATAACCAAAGCTCGTTTTGTAAGAACACTTTAAATTAAAACCAGTAAGGAAAGGCTAAAGTCGGGCGGGGCCGACTATATAATACCCTACACCACTCTCGTAATATTGAATAACTCTGATATATAAATTTTGTAATTCATGTATAAATTGTTTACATAAATTTACTTTGGGGACATTTTATACTTAAATAATACCCTGTACCACAGTGTGGTGTAGGGTATAAAAACGATTGGATCTAAAGAGCAAAATCGGACGAAACATATATATGGGAGCTATAGCTAAATCTTAACCGATTTTCTTCAAATTCGGCAATGTTGGTTCATGGATCAAGAAACTCTACCATTCTAAATTTCAAAACGATTGAATGTAAAATACAGCTTTTATAGGACTAAAGGGCCAAATCGGACGAAACATATATATGGGAGCTATAGCTAAATCTTAACCGATTTTCTTCAAATGCGGTAGTGTTGGTTCATGGATCAAGAAACTCTACCATTCTAAATTTCAAAAGGATTGGATGTAAAATACAGCTTCTACAGGACTAAAGAGCAAAATCGGACGAAACATATATATGGGAGCTATAGCTAACTCTTAACCGATTTTCTTCAAATTCGGCAATGTTGGTTCATGGATCAAGAAACTCTACCATTCTAAATTTCAAAACGATTGGATGTAAAATACAGCTTCTATAGAACTAAAGGGCCAAATCGGACGAAACATATATATGGGAGCTATAGCTAAATCTTAACCGATTTTCTTCAAATTCGGCAATGTTGGTTCATGGATCAAGAAACTCTACCATTCTAAATTTCAAAACGATTGGATGTAAAATACAGCTTCTATAGAACTAAAGGGCCAAATCGGACGAAACATATATATGGGAGCTATAGCTAAATCTTAACCGATTTTCTTCAAATTCTGCAATGTTGGTTCATGGATCAAGAAACTCTACAATTCTAAATTTCAAAACGATTGGATGTAAAATACAGCTTTTATAGGACTAAATGGCCAAATCGGACGAAACATATATATGGGAGCTATAGCTAAATCTTAACCGATTTTCTTCAAATTCGGCAATGTTGGTTCATGGATCAAGAAACTCTACCATTCTAAATTTCAAAACGATTGAATGTAAAATACAGCTTTTATAGGACTAAAGGGCCACATCGGACGAAACATATATATGGGAGCTATAGCTAAATCTTAACCGATTTTCTTCAAATGCGCTAGTGTTGGTTCATGGATCAAGAAACTCTACCATTCTAAATTTCAAAAGGATTGGATGTAAAATACAGCTTCTACAGGACTAAAGAGCAAAATCGGACGAAACATATATATGGGAGCTATAGCTAAATCTTAACCGATTTTCTTCAAATTCGGCAATGTTGGTTCATGGATCAAGAAACTCTACCATTCTAAATTTCAAAACGATTGAATGTAAAATACAGCTTTTATAGGACTAAAGGGCCAAATCGGACGAAACATATATATGGGAGCTATAGCTAAATCTTAACCGATTTTCTTCAAATGCGGTAGTGTTGGTTCATGGATCAAGAAACTCTACCATTCTAAATTTCAAAAGGATTGGATGTAAAATACAGCTTCTACAGGACTAAAGAGCAAAATCGGACGAAACATATATATGGGAGCTATAGCTAACTCTTAACCGATTTTCTTCAAATTCGGCAATGTTGGTTCATGGATCAAGAAACTCTACCATTCTAAATTTCAAAACGATTGGATGTAAAATACAGCTTCTATAGAACTAAAGGGCCAAATCGGACGAAACATATATATGGGAGCTATAGCTAAATCTTAACCGATTTTCTTCAAATTCGGCAATGTTGGTTCATGGATCAAGAAACTCTACCATTCTAAATTTCAAAACGATTGGATGTAAAATACAGCTTCTATAGAACTAAAGGGCCAAATCGGACGAAACATATATATGGGAGCTATAGCTAAATCTTAACCGATTTTCTTCAAATTCTGCAATGTTGGTTCATGGATCAAGAAACTCTACAATTCTAAATTTCAAAACGATTGGATGTAAAATACAGCTTTTATAGGACTAAATGGCCAAATCGGACGAAACATATATATGGGAGCTATAGCTAAATCTTAACCGATTTTCTTCAAATTCGGCAATGTTGGTTCATGGATCAAGAAACTCTACAATTCTAAATTTCAAAACGATTGGATGTAAAATACAGCTTTTATAGGACTAAATGGCCAAATCGGACGAAACATATATATGGGAGCTATAGCTAAATCTTAACCGGTTTTCTTCAAATTCGGCAATGTTGGTTCATGGATCAAGAACCTCTACCATTCTAAATTTCAAAACGACTGGATGTAAAATACAGCTTCTTCAGGACTAAAGAGCAAAATCGGACGAAACATATATATGGGAGCTATAGCTAAATCTTAACCGATTTTCTTCAAATTCGGCAATGTTGGTTCATGGATCAAGAAACTCTACCATTCTAAATTTCAAAACGATTGGATGTAAAATACAGCTTCTATAGAACTAAAGGGCCAAATCGGACGAAACATATATATGGGAGCTATAGCTAAATCTTAACCGGTTTTCTTCAAATTCGGCAATGTTGGTTCATGGATCAAGAACCTCTACCATTCTAAATTTCAAAATGATTGGATGTAAAATACAGCTTCTACAGGACTAAAGAGCAAAATCGGACGAAACATATATATGGGACCTATAGCTAAATCTTAACCGATTTTCTTCAAATTCGGCAATATTGGTTCACGGATCAAGAAACTCTACCATTCTAAATTTCAAAACGATCGGATGTAAAATACAGCTTCTATAGGACTAAAGGGCCAAATCGGACGAAACATATATATGGGAGCTATAGCTAAATCTTAACCGATTTTCTTTAAATTCAGTAGTGTTGGTTCATGGATCAAGAAACTCTACCATTCTAAATTTCAAAATGATTGGATGTAATATACAGCTTCTACAGGACTAAAGAGCAAAATAAGACGAAACATATATATGGGAGATATAGCTAAATCTTAACCGATTTTCTTCAAATTCGGCAATGTTGGTTCATGGATCAAGAAACTCTACCGTTCTAAATTTCAAAACGACTGGATGTAAAATACAGCTTCTTCAGGACTAAAGAGCAACATCGGACGAAACATATATATGGGAGCTATAGCTAAATCTTAACCGATTTTCTTCAAATTCGGCAATGTTGGTTCATGGATCAAGAAACTCTACCATTCTAAATTTCAAAACGATTGGATGTAAAATACAGCTTCTATAGAACTAAAGGGCCAAATCGGACGAAACATATATATGGGAGCTATAGCTAAATCTTAACCGATTTTCTTCAAATTCGGTAATGTTGGTTCATGGATCAAGAAACTCTACAATTCTAAATTTCAAAACGATTGGATGTAAAATACAGCTTTTATAGGACTAAATGGCCAAATCGGACGAAACATATATATGGGAGCTATAGCTAAATCTTAACCGGTTTTCTTCAAATTCGGCAATGTTGGTTCATGGATCAAGAACCTCTACCATTCTAAATTTCAAAATGATTGGATGTAAAATACAGCTTCTACAGGACTAAAGAGCAAAATCGGACGAAACATATATATGGGAGCTATAGCTAAATCTTAACCGGTTTTCTTCAAATTCGGCAATGTTGGTTCATGGATCAAGAACCTCTACCATTCTAAATTTCAAAATGATTGGATGTAAAATACAGCTTCTACAGGACTAAAGAGCAAAATCGGACGAAACATATATATGGGACCTATAGCTAAATCTTAACCGATTTTCTTCAAATTCGGCAATATTGGTTCACGGATCAAGAAACTCTACCATTCTAAATTTCAAAACGATTGGATGTAAAATACAGCTTCCATAGAACTAAAGGGCCAAATCGGACGAAACATATATATGGGAGCTATAGCTAAATCTTAACCGATTTTCTTCAAATTGGTTGATGGATCAAGAAACTCTACCATTCTAAATTTCAAAACGATTGGATGTAAAATAGAGCTTCTATAGAACTAAAGGGCCAAATCGGACGAAACATATATATGGGAGCTATAGCTAAATCTTAACCGATTTTCTTCAAATTCGGCAGTGTCGGTTCATGGATCAAGAAACTCTACCATTCTAAATTTCAAAACGATTGGATGTAAAATACAGCTTCCATAGAACTAAAGGGCCAAATCGGACGAAACATATATATGGGAGCTATAGCTAAATCTTAACCGATTTCTTCAAATTCGGCAATGTTGGTTCATGGATCAAGAAACTCTACCATACTAAATTTCAAAACGATTGGATGTAAAATACAGCTTTTATAGGACTAAATGGCCAAATCGGACGAAACATATATATGGGAGCTATAGCTAAATCTTAACCGATTTTCTTCAAATTCGGCAATATTGGTTCATGGATCAAGAAACTCTACCATTCTAAATTTCAAAACGATCGGATGTAAAATACAGCTTCTATAGGACTAAATGGCCAAATCGGACGAAACATATATATGGGAGCTATAGCTAAATCTTAACCGATTTTCTTCAAATTCGGCAATGTTGGTTGATGGATCAAGAAACTCTACCATTCTAAATTTCAAAACGATTGGATGTAAAATACAGCTTTTATAGGACTAAAGGGCCAAATCGGACGAAACATATATATGGGAGCTATAGCTAAATCTTACCCGATTTTCTTCAAATTCGGCAGTGTTGGTTCATGGATCAAGAAACTCTACCATTCTAAATTTCAAAACGATTGGATGTAAAATAAAGCTTTTATAGGACTAAATGGCCAAATCGGACGAAACATATATATGGGAGCTATAGCTAAATCTTAACCGATGACAGGACTCGTTTTGGGTATGTCCAAGAATAGGTTTGATGAGACGAAGACTAGTTTGACACATTCAACAAGGAATAATTGATTTTATCTCATCCAGGCCTAGTTTGTCACATTTAAAGACGATTTTGATGATAAGTTCAATTTAATATCACGTTGGATAGTTTGATCATATTCCCGAGTCGAAACTAATGTGAGATTTTTTAAGTGTTATATTTTTGGCAGATCAAGCGAAATTTTTGACTTGTATCACAGGCTGTCCAAGAGCTGCTAATGAACACACTAGTTGAGTTGAACGTGTCTTTTTACTGAACGGTACGAATTCTTGTTCTCACAACTTCTTCACTTTAGTTCAATTCTCCTTCTCACCTGTTATGCGTTGTTGCCACTTCTTATGGTATCATGATTGTAGAATTCTACCTAAACAAAGGCGTTTGTATATTCAACTCATTGCATTCATGTTTCAATCAGACTCCTATAATAGCGGCTGATTTGAACTGGTGATCTACTGAACGAAATGAAAGTAAAGTGAGGTGATGTACTAAAGTGAGGTGGTGAACAAGCGAGCTGATGAACTAAAGTGAACTGCTGATCTAAATTATCAGGTGAACTAAAGTGCTCTGGTAAAATAAAGTGATCTGGTGAACTAATGTGGTCTGACGAACTAATGTGATCTGGTGAACTAAATGAACGATCTAGTACACATTATCGCACTGAACTAAAATGAACCATCCCTTAAAAGAACTAAAGTGCCCAACTCTAATAACGATCCCTAAAAGCCCACTATTTGATGCGAGGTATGGATCTGCAGCGTCATTAAACCGTACCTCTTCAAAACTATGATGGCAGCAACGTTAAGTTCAATGGATCACGGCACAGTTCGAGGATCATGTTTATTTGCCGAAAATGGGAGAATGTGATTGTGGTTGACATGTGGTTTCAAAAGGACAGTGTCACATGCCACACTTCCATATTGTATTTTTCTAGAAAATCTTGCCTAAATTTATATTTTCTTGCAAAGTTCATCTAAATTGCATATTTCTTGTAAATTCAGTGGAAATTGAATTTTTAAAGAAAATTTCAAAAAAAATATTAAAATTGTACTTCTCTATTAAATTTCGTTGAAAATATTTTTTTTATTAAATTTTGCAGAGAACTGCAATTTGGGCGAAATTTTCAAGAAAATATCAATTTAAACAAAATTTTGTAGAAAAATTAGATTTCACAAACATTTTTGAGAAAATTGCAAATTTGAAGGAATTTTCCAGAAAATTGTAAATTTGGAAAATAAAATTTTCCTAGAAAACTTCGTCAAAATTGTTTTTTTTAATTTTGTCAAAAATACATTTGTTTGAAGAAAAAAAACAGTTTTTTCTAGAAAATTATGTCAAAATTTAATGTATCTATATATAGTAATCATTTTAAAAAAAATCGATTTTTTATAAAAAATGTTTTTTGTTAGCAAAATGTAAATTTGAAGGATTTTTTAGAAAATTGCAAATTTTTTATTTATTTATAATTTACATTTTAAAATTTGTATTTTGCTAAAAAAAACTATGTAGAAAATGTAATGAAAATTACAAATTTTAAAGAATTTCTCTAATTTAAAGAATAAAAAAAATTTCGTTGAAAATATTTTTTTTAATTACATTTTAATTTATCTAAATAGAATTTTCCTAGAAAACTTCGTCAACATTTTTTTTTAATTTTGTCAAAAATGCATTTGTTTGAAAAAAATAGTTTTTTCTAGAAAATTATGTCAAAATTTAATGTATCTATATATAGTAAACATTTTAAAAGAAATCGATTTTTTCTAAAAAAATGTTTTGTTAGCAAAATGTAAATTTGAAGAATTTTTTAGAAAATTGCAAATTTTTTATTTATTTATAATTTACATTTGAAAAAAATTTTAAAATTTGTATTTTGCTCAAAAAGCTATTGTGGAAATGTTTGAAAATCATAAAATTTTAAAGAATTTGCATTTAAAAAAAATTTAATACATATTGTATTTTTCTAATAAATTTCGTTGAAAATAAAATTTTTGTAGAAAACATCGTTAAAAATGTTTTTTTTTTAAGTTTTGTCGGAAATAGATTTTTTTATTTCGTTGAAAATAAAATTTTTCTAGAAAACTTCGTCAAAATTGTTTTTTTAATGTTTGTCAAAAATACATTTATTAAAAAATATTTTTTTCTAGAAAAAGATGTCAGAATTAAATGATTCTAGACAATTTCGTTGAAAATGCATATACTAGAAAATTTCGAAATTGAATTCTCCCAAAAAAAAAAAATATCAACATCCTGCATTTTATTTGAATTTCAAGACATTTTGAAGAGAAAAAAAATTTTACAAAAATTTTCCAGAAAAATGCAATTATTTTTTTCAAAAAAATTGATTTTTTGGAGAAGACTAATAATAATTTCGACGATACTTTCAAGAAATTTGTAATTTATTCAAAATTTTGTATAAAAATGTGTCTTCAATTTTTTGAGAAAAATAAAAATATGTTAGAAACTCAAATTTTAAAGAATTTTTCTTAAAAACCTTTTTTTAAAAATTTTATTTTTCTAAAGAAATTTTTATATGTAATTTAATATTTTCTAGATAGCAACTTGAAAATTTAATGTTTTTAGAAAATGTCGTTGAAATAACATATTTCTTCAAAATTTAATTTTTATAGGATTTCATTTTTAATTTTCGAAACTGAATTTTTTCACAAAAAATCCTTGTTCGGCCTTTAATAAATACGTTTAGTACGGGCAGTAGCCACGGGCCATCCTTTAAATGAATAATCGATCTTTTCTCCATCTGAAATTTCAACAAAATTTTCAAGAAAAATTAAGTTTCAAGCAATTGTGTAGAGTAATGCAATTTTAAAAAAAATTTCGAGAAAAAATACGATTTAAAGATTTTTTCTAAAAAACAGCAATTTCAATTAAACTTTGCAGAGAAATGCAACTTGGATGAAAATTTCATTTTCAACAAAATTTTGTAAAAAAAATTAGATTTCATGTTTGAGAAACTTGAAAATGTTAAGGAATTTTCTAGGAAATTGCAAATTTTACTATTTAAAAACTTTCATTTACCATCTAAAAACTTTCATTTAAAAAAAACGTCTGGAAAACTTCGTCAACATTTTTTTTTTAATTTTTTCGAAAATACATTAATTTTAAAAAATTTGTTTTGCTACAAAATTATGTAAACATTTAAGATTTTTAGAAAATTTCGTTAAAATTGCATATTTTTAGAACATTTCTTTAAATTTTTTTTTCTAGGACGCCTTTTTCTTTAATGAATCATGCATTTTAATTAAATTTCAAGAATTCTTGTTGAGAAAAGCGATTTTAACAGAATTTTCAAGAGAAATTGTTAAAAATAAATGTTTTAAAAAATTTCATCAAAAAATATTTTTTCAAGATTTCCGTTAAATTACACTTTTTTAAAAAAAATTCATCATTTTAATTAAATTTTAAGAAATTTTCTAGAGAAATGCAATCCGAGATTTGTTGGAAAAATTGAAATTTCAACAAAATTTTGCAGAGAAGTGGAATTTCGACGAAATTTTTCAGAGAAATGGAATTTCAACGAAATTTTCAAGAAAATTGTAACTTCAATAAAATGTAGAAAAATTAGATTTCAACAAAAATACAAATTTTAACGAATTGGTTAGAAAACAGCGAATTTGAATTTACATTTTTAAAAAAATTGTCAACATTCAATTTTGCTAAAAAAAAAAAAGTCTTTGAAAATAGCATTGTCTAGAAAATTTCGTCAAGACTGATTCTTTTTCTAGAAAATTGCAAATTTGAATTTCCTTAAAAAATTTAATTTTATGAATTTTTAGAGAAAAATTTTATTACATATGATGATTTTTTCTATAAAATGGGAATGAGAATTAAATTTCTAAAAAAAAATGTCTATGAAATTTTGTAGAATTCTGCAATTCCAACGTATTTTTTTAGAGAAATACAATTTCAAGGAAATTTTATTTTATTAGTTATTTAAGATATATATTTATATATAATTATCGGTAAATCTTTTGCGGGCAGGAGGCATAGCAATTTTTAATGCACGCGAAGTCTCTCATCCGTAGGGACTTGTCAACCACGATTGCTGCCTTGGAAGACAACATTATGTACATGTGTCTTGGGTGAGGTACCGGCTGAAAAGTTGGAAAAAGTGTGCACTAATTGGGCTTTCGGAATGAAGCATCTAATGCATAGCCGTGGGCAGCATTTGCATGAAATAATCTTTAAAATCGAAAATGCCAGGCATTGATTTATCGATCCAAATAATTTCCAAGAACCAAAATATTAAACAATCACGGTTTACTAATATAGCCGCAATAGTTGTTATATTAAATTAAAATATATACTTACGATTACTTAATAGACGAACGTTTTCAAACATACCTAAAAAGAGAAAAAAGCGAAAACAAGTTTAAGAAAAAAGTAATAAATTTTTACCAAAAAAAAAAGGATATAAATCAGAAAAATGGCAAATATCGTATTATTTATTGTATTAAATACTTCTGCAAGCAACAATTTCTTTTGAAACCAAGAACCACCAGTCAAACTTATAATCTTCATCTAATAAAAACTCCAACTTTCGTAATTAAAAATATTAACAAAATTGCGCTAAAGAATGACAAGTCCTCCAAAACTTTTTCCATATCCTTTTTTCCCCGTCTCAAGCTATCCAAGCATTACGTGAGATGAAAATTGGCCAGATCTATTCGCTCTGTTTGTTAATTGCTCAAACGTTTGTTCAAAGTTGTTTTTCAACGATTTAGAGGTTTTTCTGTCATTGCCACTGAAAAATGTTGCTATGACACATTTAATACTTGAGCTTTGTGAAACTGCAACCATTTTTCGCAGACAACTTGTGTCCTTGATAAATAGCTTTTTTAGCTCTTTGCTGCTTATTCGCTTGGTTAAGGGGCTGGCGGTTAGATAGAGCAAGGATAAAGAGGATTTTGTTATCGTAGGTTTTTTTTCTTCTTTTTTTGGTTTTTTGTTTTTTAATAAAATGTCAACTTTCAAATGTTATTTTCATAGTCAGTGGATAACACAGCAGTTCCAAGCAGGATTCCAATGAATGCAAGGAAACCCAGGAAGGGAATAAAATCTAAGGATCGTGGGGCAAAGACAGAAGGCAACAAAACATAAAATGTGGAGACGAGTTGAGCGAAAATAATGCAAAAGAACTATACGAATATAAATAACCATTCAATGCTTAACAATTTATCTTTGTCTCTTGGTGTTTAACAAGCGAACAACAATAACCGAAGGATACAGCAATGCGAGCAGCAACGACAGCAAAATTGTCTCCTTAATAGCGTAACAGATGTTGCCACAGAACTCCTTCCGTTTCCTCTGTCCGCCCCGCCCAGGCGGTGGCAATATAACCACAAAACGAGAAATAAAAAGGTTCTTCCCTCTCCAAACCTCTCCAACATAGAAAAAAGGAAGATGAGTTGATAAACAAATTGTATTGGAAACAAAGCGAAAATATTTATACAAAACAACAAAAAAAACTTTGCAACCACACAAAATACCAATAACAACAACAACAGTAACAGTCAAAAAAAGAAAATGACAACAAAAATAATAACAAATAACTGAACTAAATTGAACTGAAGCGTCGAGAAGTGAACTGAATTGAACTGATGAAATGACTATTCCTTGTTGCAAAACCTCTATTATAACGACACATAGGCAGACAGACGGACGGTCTGAACTAAATGACTGACTGACTAACTGACAAACAAACAAACACGTAGAGCAAATATAGACAAAGCCAAGGAAATAAATGACAGTAAATTTACAACGAAACGGAAACGGATATTAAACCGAACTCCCTCCCGAACACCCCACACGACACGACCGCCATCCAAATCCATTCAAACATCGGCCGGAGTACTTTGCTCTCCCTTTATTGCATTTATTCAATGTTCGAAGGAAACATCGGAGTGAGTAATAATGTGGTCTGTGCCGCGTTGTTGTCATCCTAGTTGTAGTTGTTGTTATTATTTCTGTAGCTGCTGCTGTTGGTGTAGTCTGTGGTTTTGGGTTTTGTTAGATCGATTTATTATGGCAACATTGTAGTCGACATCCTTTAGGATCTTTTTAGTGGTTTGTATTACTCTAAATTGAGACTGTTATTAAATGTAGAAAAACGCGAGGAAATGTGTAATGTAAAAAAATTGAAGTATATATTTTTGGGAAAT
This sequence comes from Eudasyphora cyanicolor, assembly GCA_963930755.1. Taxonomy (NCBI): domain Eukaryota; kingdom Metazoa; phylum Arthropoda; class Insecta; order Diptera; family Muscidae; genus Eudasyphora; species Eudasyphora cyanicolor. Next base: position 197,219,477 of record OZ005737.1, on the reverse strand, counting down.
TAAAGTTTGGATATAAATATCACATAAGTCTATGAAACTATTTTGAATTATTACAAAATTATTCCAATGTAAATAACAAATAAATCTATGAAACTACTTTTGAATTATTACAAAATTATTCCGAGTAATATTAATCAATATTATTTTATTTACCATTACTTCAAAACTAGTAAATTGTGATATAGGCAAATCCTGTGTTGCCAACGTTACACTCGTATGCTTTTTTTGCTACTAATATTAATCCCGTTGGCTTTGTGAATGCATCATTTCATATAACATTCAGAAAAACCTTTTTTGAGAGTACTTTGAAATGACATTTGAATATTTACCTAAATATTTTTGAGGAATGTAATATTCGCGGCGAAAGTTCCGTCGCGGACGTTACAAAAAATGGAAGTAGGTTTGGAGGTTAACGTGAATTTACATGTTTTTTAACTAATTTTGCATAGCAATCAGAAAAATCGAAATGCGTAAGAGAAAGAGGAATATCATTGTCCAATAAATCAGTACTTTTTGATTGGAACAGAATAGCGACCCTATAATTCTGAAAGGGCATATTGGGTAGATCATTTTTGTGGTCCAGCTGGTCTGACTTTTTTTACTGTTGGTCAAAGTTTTTATAGTTGGTCGAAGGGATCCTTATACTAGATGAAAAAATTATGTAAGTTAAAGTCTGAGAGATTTATTTTTGTCAGAGTTGTATAGTGGAATTTTATAAGAATCATTTTTGTGGAAGATCTTAAAACTCTAGCTCCCTCTTAATGGGTTAATTTGGCCCTTTTATCGAAAAATCTAAAAAAGTCCTTTCAGAAAGAGCATTTAAGGATTAAAATATTCTACGAACATTTTTGCCGTAAAATTTCAGTGGAGTTTGTCAAAGACACTCTTCACGCTTAATTAGCAAAAAAAAAATATATAAAAAAATACTAAAGTCGTAATATCTGTGGAATGATTGGAGCAAAAGAGCAACTCTATAATTCTGAAAGGACATGTTGATTATTTTTGTAGAATAAACTTATGGTCCAGCTGGTCTGAGTTTTTTTACAGACATAGAAATAGCTCTCATTAGAATTAAACATTTCTTAGTTCATCCAAAAATTTTAAATTCGTCTGTTGCGGACGTCGATTTCAATACACTAAAACTAGGGATGTATCGAAAATGATTTTAGCGAAAGCGAATATTGAAATATATTTGTTGCGAATGCGACAGCAAATAGTAAAATATGCATTTTTGCGAAAGTTTATGCGAATAATAATAGTTTGACCCTTTAGAACCAACAAATTTAAGGAACTGAATTGATACTTTTCCAGGATATTCAAGTATTAAGAATTTTTTCCATATTTTTACCTCCTGTTACTACAAGGACAAACATATTTTTTCAACTGTTTTGAAGAGAAGTGGCAGAGGTTTTCATTGGTATTAATATCTTCAAATTGTGTGAAGGGAATAAGAAGTTTTAACACTTTTAACAAATGGAAGCGAATACTGAAATATATTTTTGCGAAAGCGAATGCGCAAAATACAAAGATGGTTTTTGCGAATGCGAATGTTAAAATGATGCGAATAATTCGCGTTCGCATATGTGAATGCGAATATTCGTTAGATCCCTGGTTGAAACAACAGTAGTATATGGAAAAATGTATTGAATGTGTTATTTTATATTTTATAGATCCTACTGTATTTTTCTCTCAAATTGGACAGATTTTCTTCAAAATCTGACAGTTTTTATTGTTGTACTACATTAAAATTTCGGTCAAGTTGAACCCATTTCTCATCCATGGTTACGAATCGAAGCAAAAACTCTACTTTATTGCGGTGAAACGTCTTTATTGCGCTGTTGTTGTTCCATTGTGAGCAAACGCGGCACCCATCTTGCGCACAGCATTCTCATTTCAATTTTTCAGTCAACATGTGATGTATGCCACTTTTTGAAATGTCTATCATTACAGCTAACTCACGCATCTTCAGCCGACGATCATCCCATACCATTTTGTGGATTTTTTTTAAACATTTTCTATCGTGGACACCTCAATTGGTGGACCAATCCAAAGATCCATCCAAAGATGTCTATATACAATTTTAAATTTTTGGTTTCAAATATAAATGCCAATGTAACATTCCAAGGGAGAGTCTTTGTAAAATGCATAAATTCGCGGTCTGTTGTTACGCTATATTCCTGTCAAGTTCTCATTTTTTATGACAATATACATTTTGTTGTCTTTATTGTTTTTCGGATTTTGCCAATACCTCATATTGGTAAACTAGCTCGTCTTTGATATTAGTTGGACTGCGACCTTTCAAATTGAAGAATTGAATTACATAACGGTGACCAATTTTTTCTATGTTTACAAATTCACTGATACCGTTTATTTTTTATAGTTTCAAATAAAAAAAAATACTGAACTACGTAGCACCGTATCGTGTATATGCTTAATGAGGATGTTCACACATATTTGGGGGCTATAAATAAATACGAATCGACTTTCATTAAATTTGCCGGAGTTAATTACTGCCTCATAAAACATTCCGCTGCAGAATCTCATAAGGTTCTGACGAAATCGGGATGTACACATTTAATGGGGCTAGATACCAATCTGAGTCGATTTTCACCAAATTCTGTAGGCTTCTTCCCTGACATTACAGAGAGCTTTGTACCAAATTTCGCCAATTTCGATCTGTACCTTGGGAGCCTTTTATGGGGGAGACGGACGGACGAACAGACACGATTGTATCACAGAGTGATGTAGGCTATACAAGTGGTAGGTGAGGTTTTCATAGAAGGGTCAACATTTTTAATCATAATCTGTGAATATTATGTTTTCTTAAAAATTTTATAAAAGAAAATGCTAAATGACAAAAGAAGTTTTAACTATCATTGATTTTTTGAAGAAAAAAGTAAAAGCGTTAGGTTCGGCCATGCCGAATCTTTATACCATCCACCATGGATCGCACGTGAATGGTAAAGGGTACTAATAAACTCATTATATCAAATTTCAGCCCAATTCGTTGAAATTTGAGGTTTTTGTGGCGTTAACACTACGCCTCTGTTGTGTGGTGGACATCAATGGACAAAAAGTACAACGTAATACCATTGCAAAAAGTGCAACGTATGTGCTGTCTAGGCATAAGCGTGGCAATTAGAACCACACCAACAAGAGCGTTGGCGACTATACTGCACATCCAACCAATAGATATCCGTATAAAGTATGAGGCAGCCCCCACAGCAAGACGTCTACAAGTGATGGGTGAATGGATAAATCGAGGCCACAAGTCGTACCATCAGAAGAAATTACAATCACTGATCGGTCATAATCAAGCAACGGAAATCTCCGACCGCATTCCTGAAGTGCGGCTTACAGCTACCTGTGATTCGTTCGTCCCAGACAGACGCTCCTGGGAAAACGGAACACTAGCTCATGTGCCAGTGGGAACCAGCTGCTACACTGATGGGTCCAGGCTAGGAGGAAGGACGGGTCTGGGACTTTTTATTGATGAACCAGAAGTCGAACTTTACTTCCGCCTCCCAGACCATAACACATTATTTCAAGCAGGAGTTCGAGCAATCACGGAGTGTGTTAACTGGCTCAGTAATACCACAAAGCCTAAATATGCCAACACCTTCTTAAACTAAACAAGATCGAGACTAGTATGATGATGAGTGTTCTAACGGGGCACTCAAGCTTACAGCCATATCTTCATCGCATAGGACTAGCAGAAAACAACGAGTGCAGGTCATGCAGGGAAAAGATCGAAACGATGGAACATTTTCTGTGTTACTGCCCAGCTTTCACATATGCAAGATCCCGATTTTTTGTTTACGACATATTGCCAGACTTGACTCATCTCAGAGGATATTGCTGGAAGATACTGAGAAAATTCGTGTCTAGTACCGATTTTCTGTAACCTGTAGGGTATAACAATCATAAATAAGGAACGCACAACAGGCCAAATCACTGGTATAAATGTATGTGCATGGACATGAGACTTTTAAACGTCTCCTCTATTCAACCTAGCCTAACCTAAGGGTATATATTTATGATTCGGCATGGCCAAACTTAATTCGTTTTTATACCCCACACCACACTGTGGTACAGGGTCTTATGACTTTGTGCATTTCTTTGTAACGCCCAAAAAGAGAAGAAATAGAACCATAGTGTATTATACCGATCGACATAGAATCACCTTTAGAGTCGAATTAGCCATGTCCGTCTGTCTGTCCATGTATTCTTGTGATCAAAGTACAGGTCGTATTTACGGTCCGATTGTGATGAAATTTAGCACAGTGCTCTTTTTTGGCCCAAGGACGATCCCTACTGAAATTGGTCAACATCGGTTCAGATTTAGATATAGCCCCCATATATATGTTACCCCGATTTGACATGTAATCGCTATAGAAACTATAGATTATATCAGATATGTACGAAATTTGGCAGAGAGAGTTCTCTTATTACATGAATGAACACTGCCAAATTCGGGGAAAATCTGTTCTGATTTTGATGTAGTCCCCATATATATGTTACACCCGATTCGACATGTAAGAGCTGTAGAAACCGTATTTTATATCCGATCAGTCCCTTCAGATTAAGATATAGCCCCCAATAATATGTTTCACTCTATTTGAAACCGAAGTAGAAACCGTATTTTACATCCGATCACCGTTTTACATAATACCCCCGTTTTTATCATGTCTGTTTTAAAATTATATGCCATACAATCTGGCAGCTATAAGCATACGTTAGGTCTATCTGTAGTATAACCAGGTTCGGTGTAAACAGTCGTAAGTATCAAAAATATGTAAGTGAAGTAGAAGTATCAATAATGCTTTTTAAATGCAATTTTTTTATTTAAAAGTATTTATTATACCCTTACATGAGGTATACATATACCATATGCTACGGCCCTAAAGTGTAACACATCGAAGGATTGGCCAAAGAAACTAAGTGTGGTTGACGGCAATAAGTTACTAAAGCTCTTTAGTTCACCAGCTCATTTTAGTTTAACAGCTGCTTAGTTCAACATCTTAAGTTCACCAGTTCTTTAGCTCAACAGCTCACTTTAGTTCAACAGCACTATAGTCTACCAGCTCTATATCTAACAATCTTTAGCTCACTTTAGTTCAACAGCTCTTTAGTTCACCAGCTCTTCAGCTCACCGGCTCACTTTAGTGCAACAGCTCCTTAGTTCACCAGCTATTTAGTTCACCACCTCTTTTTCTCACTTTAGGTTAACAGCTTATTTAGTTCTGTAGATTATCAGTTCAAATCAGCCGCTGCTATTACAGTTCGTTTACGAACTTCTCAACTCTAAGAGAGGGTATACCTTAGTCGGTTGACTCGACTAACATGTTCTTACTTGTTTCGAGTTCAGAACGCCAAAAACATGCACTCATACCTTGAGAAAAAGTTGACTGTTGCATAGTTTTTTTATCTTTCATAATATTTATTTTATTCTGAAGATTATTGTTCATTTAATTTTATTATATTATTTTTTCTAATTCATTCAAATTAAACTGTACAATATAAATGCTGTACTTTTTTCTACAGCTTATATATTTTTAGATTTAATTTACTTATTGGTTAGTGGTATTAAATTCTAAGGATTTTTCTATACCTCAGACAATTTGCGATGGCTTAAATTTCTAATACATCTTAAGCATTTCGAATTATACCATTTCATTTGCAAACCAAAGCTTAACTTGAAGTCTTAGGGCCTTATTCACAAAAAGTTAAAGAAGGTTTGAGGAACGCTTTAGCAGTGTTAAAGCGGTCTTTAAACCTTCATTAAATTTTTTTGAATAAGGGCCTTAGTGTGTATTTAAGCTAAAATTTAAAAAGTCACCTTCCAAGACGCACAACTGTGTACCACCCACAAATTTCACCTAAAAAGCCATCCATCATAGCGAGGAAAGAATAATCAATAATTTTACAACAATAGGATAAGAATAACCTGCCCAAAAAAAAAAAAAAAATCTTAACAAAACGTTTATCAGAACCCCTCCCACCGGAAAAAACCAGAAGCTTCCAACGTCAGAGACGACAAAAAATAATCTCAATTTAAAAGTAAATTATAATCGGCAAACAGAAAAAAAAATACAAGTACACGGTATTGTTCTTGAAGAAAATTCGATTGGAACAGCATAGCACTTTATAATCTCAAAATAAGGAATAATTTATGACTCTCAATATTTTCAATATGACATGGGAGGGACTTTAACGTTTTCTGTGGCTCCCTCAAAAAAATTACTTGACACTCTACAAAGGAGGTTTGGAGGAAGGTGGAAGCTGGAAGCTGGGGCAACCGCCAGTCAACCCAATAGAGTGGTGAGAGCTGGCAGATACACAGCGGGGAAATCAATAAGGCAGTGACTTTAGATAGGGGTGGGGCAAACACGTAAAGGAAACGGAAGTCAAGGCGAAAATTTTCAAAGCCCTTCCATAATCTCCTAGAAGAAGACGAAGAAGCCAAAGGATCTATGAATGGCTGGCTGAGTGAGTGAATGAATAAATGGACGGATGAATGGATGGGTGAAGAATAAATGGGACGATGATGGAAAACCTTACGAACAAATGACTTGAATAAATATTTAATAACGCATTTACACAAAACATTGTTGATTTCATGATTTAACAATTGACTTTTACTTTTTCAATTTGGAAAGTTGAAAAGTCCCCCCACCCGTTGAGTTTATTGCTGGCGAGGACAATGCATTTTAAAACAGTATTAAATTAAATTTTGAGGCGATGAGAGGACTCGGCCAAAAATGTTGTAAAATAAAAACAATAAATATGGAAAATAATGTTCGATATTTATTATCATTCGTTTTTATTTTAATATTTCTTAAAACTTTAAACAATATATCTACTGCACAACTGCTATTAAAAATTCTTAAATGTCTTAACCGAAATGGGGACTATCTTTAATTTTAGAATATTTTATTGACAAACAGCAATTAAAATCTCGAAAATATGTACATTTAATTTAATAATATTTTCTCTAAACTTAGTTTATGTTTAAAGGACCATCTTCCTTATACACTTCCTCTTAAAGGGCTAGCATTCACTGCTCATTGTTTCTCTTACGCCATCCTGTGTTTACAAATTTTCCTCCCAAATATATTTTTTTCAATTAGTATATTTTAAAAACACAATTTTTTCCGTTTTTGGATAGTTTATTATTTTAATTAAATTTCAATCGATGGGCTTTGTTGTATAACATTTTTTGAAGAAATATTGTGTCCTAAGCACAATAAAGTATTGAAAAAAAATTTATCCAATTTTTTTTAGTAATTTCCGATTATCTTGGAAGTTGTCTTTAGTATTTGCATCGTATTTTGAAGTATAACCTCGATAAATCCGCGATACCATTTAAATTAAGAGAAATTATTAAAAATAATAAAAATTTTGTAACTGTCGTTGAAACAATTTGAAAATATTTTTTTTTAAAAAAAAAATTTTTGTTGGCTTCAAAAAACCATAAATATAGAAACAAAATTGCAAAAAAATGTGGTCCAATGTTTGAAAGCTATTATCCTAATGAAGGAAACAATGCCCATTTGAAAAAATCTATGGATAAACAAGCTGACCCCAGCAGACGTCGTCCGGCCCGTCCTTTTCGGGATGTATTGGTTTGTTTTTCATTAATATTTCATTCAAAAATGCATATACGAGTACTCCGAGTTTCAGGAAAAAATCACCAACAAATTTATTTTAGACATAAGTCCACTGCAGCGGCATCTACTTGTTAGAATCATACATACTCGTGCAAACTATTATCAAAACAAACCACACATACATTTTGAATTTCAGTTAAATCGCTCTGGAAATGCGGATTTTGCAAATAACTTGACCCCTCCGGCATTTATCGCGGTTTAAACAATTATAAAACACAGATGACACCGAACTAAACCTAATGTGCAATTTTTAGCCCATTCGCTCTTATAGTTTCGGAGATCATGCGTTACTCACGAACGTACACAGGATTTTATATAAAGGGTTTTCCAACAAGAGGTGTCATTTTGGTATTCAAAGAAAAATGCCAATTTTTGAGATAAATGATCGGATGTTTATTTCATAATAAAGAGGAAGGTATGCCGTTAATAATGAAAAACAACATCAGCCAAATGGCCACCACGATCACGCTTACAGGACCATATCCTTTTCATGAAATTTTCCATAACCAATTGATCAATTGATTGAATCTATCTTTGAGGTCTTGAATCGATGCTGGGTTGTTGGCGTAGACCTTATCTTTCACGTGGCCCCAAAGGAAGAAGTCGCAAGGTGTTAAATCACAAGATCTCGATGGCCAATTGTGATCACCTCTTCGAGAGATAACACGGTCCGGAAACTGTTCCGTGCTTGTGTGGCACGTAGCGCCGTCTTGTTGAAAGTAAACGTTGTCCAGATCAATACCATCCAACTCCGACCATAAAAAATCATTAATCATCTCTCGATATCGCAATCCATTCACCGTAACTGTTGATCCAACCTCATTTTCGAAAAAGTAAGGTCCAATGACCCCGCCGGACCATAAACCGCAACAAACAGTCACACGTTGAGGATGGGGAGGCTTCTCAACAATAACTCTTGGGTTTTCCGAGCCCCAGATGCGAAAATGTTGCTTGTTGACGTAGCCACCGAGGTGGAAATTGGACTCATCAGTCAAGATGACTTTTCGATGATTTTCGATTTTTCGAATTTTAATAAATTCCATGCGTTGTTGAATCATGAATGTTCCATTTTTAGTAATGGCGTAGTTTCTACTTGTCAAATGTCAAAGAATAAAAGCTTCAAAAGTGACAGCTACCGAAATACACAAATGGACCTTTTTGCACAAAATGTTAACGGCTTATAAGTTTGGTTCCAGTACAAACAAATACTTGAAATTTTGTGCAGTGTAATGCTTTTATAGTACCTACAGCCCTGTGAAAAATGGGCGCCATTGACACGCCACTTTTCGTACCTCCCACACAAAATGGCCAAAATAAAAAATCTGAAATATGATTTTTTGCATTTCCCCTATTTTTACCAATGGAATGTTGGGATTGTCTGTTTCGTTATGATGCTAGCTATTAAAAATAGAATAAAATATATATTTTTGCGATTTTTATGGTTTTTTCGCGCCAGTAAGAATTAACGCCAAACGACCAGCGTATGTCCTACCAATTCGGCCAGTGGCGGAGCACAAATTGATATTGATTTTGATGTTTCCATACAACATTTTGTTCAGCGATGAAGTTCGTTTTTGGTTGAATGGGAAAAAATAAGCAAAGTTGTCGCATTTGAAGAAAATCTGTAAGCTCTTGTCCAAACACCATTGCATCCACAGAAAATTACTGTGCTTTATCGGTCAGCGGTGTCATAGGTCAATATGTCTTCAAAGACGATGATGAGCAGACTGTTACTGTCAACGGAGAACGGTATAGAGAAATGCTTACTCGGTTTTCCGTACCTCAGTTAGGTGGCATTGAGCTTGCCGACATGTGGATCCAACAAGATCGAACCAGATGACACACAGCGAACGCTACACTTAATTTACTTAAAGAAACTTTTGATCAATTGGTAATTTCACGTAATGGTCCTGTTAATTGCCCACCAAGATCGTGTGATTAAACCCCATTGAATTATTTTATTTGTGGTTATGTAAATACACTCGTCTATACCAATGAACAATCGATGAGTTATTGGCGAAATACGGCCGCAAATTCGGCGAAAAGTATGTGAAAATTTTAGGTTTTGATTGACGCGCAAGCCGCGGGGGCCACATGGCCCAAATTAAATTTAAACATTTTTGGCATAAAATTATCTTTCCAATAAAGTCAGTTCAGTTGACATATAAAATATTTTTCTACGATTTACTTTAATTTAAAGCTCAGTAACTCTAAAAATATCCTGTACATTTTTCGACCCAACATAATTAGAAAACACTTTATATTCTCCGAGATAATACTAGATTTTTAATTTTGCTGATGTCAATGATATATTTTCGAAAGTTATTTCTTATTATATTTATAACAAAACTACTCTCAAACAAATTAATTGCTACTTTTCTACAACAAATTAATTAAACCTTATTTAATAAATTAAATAAACTTTTGCAAGTCTTGCCCTTGTTGGTCTTTATTTATCATTTAGTTTTGATAAAATGCTTCTCACAATATATACAAACAAACTTCCAATCAATGATATCTATAATTTAGAAAGAAGCCCTTCAATTGTTAAAGTTTTGCTTGCTTATTTCTCAACATTTATCAATTTCAAATTATAGTTATTACAAACTCCACTTCTCCCTCTCACTCTCTCTCGCTCACTCTTTCATCCCAAAAGATGGCGCAACAAACTTCCAGCCCCTGGAGGCGACACTTATTTCACAGTCCCTGCACGTAGCCCTGTCTTGTGTCACGGCGCTCCCACAAGACAATTGGAGAAAATATAAAACAATTTAAAAGAAATACTAAAGATAAATTAACACTAATTCCCAACAAAACAATTGAAATTGAGATGAACATGAACGGGTCACGACAAAAAAGGCCAACAAACAAAACAATATATAAACTCAAACAGAAGACAACAAAACAAATTCCCATATAAGCAAAAGAATTAATGAAAAGTCAAGAAAAATTAAGGGGAACAAAGCCCAGCAGGAGCACTGTGGTTGTCCTCATAGAGTTGGACAGTTGGGAACTAATGTCACACACGTATTCTCATCACAGGCAATTATTTGCAAAAGTCACAAGGATCATTTGTTGTCATTTCAGGGAATATGTGACTAACGTATACAAATGAATATGTATCTAGGTGTGTGTGTGTGTTGGTTTGTTTGTTATACGGGATATGCCACCAATGATTATAATGATTAGGATGAGAATGAAAAGGACGTGCAAGTGGGAAAGGGGGAAGTCATACTTCCGCCGTCGTCAGAATTTTAGGATAAATTAGAAGTAAACATTAATCCTAAAATAAGAAGGAAATAAAAAATACATACATACAGCACTCATTCTCACTCGCTCTCCGGTTTTGGCTCTGACTACTCTTCTACGCCCCAAAACAACAAAGAGAATAACAAATAAGACAAAACAATACAATCTCATTAATTTCACAGCTCTGAGGAAGGGAGAGATGGCGAAGAAGCCTGAATTTTTGGTGGTATGTACTACGAAAAGCTTTTCTTTAGTTCCTGCAAATGTATTTGTTTTTTTTTGGAATAAAATTAGAAAATGAGACTTGGCTATAAACTGCCAGGAAAAAGAAACATTGCAATTACCTCTCTCTATCTCTCTTTGTATTACGAGTATAAGGACAAATAGGATGAGAAATGGGAGAATAAGAGTAAGAAACACCATTAAATGAATTCTTTGTCGGAGGCACTATTTTGTCATTATCCTTGAAAAATGATGACAATTTATGGTAATTTGTTTTGCAAATAGTCAAGGCTCTAAAAGAAATTTGTTGAATATTTGTTTTTAATGAAAATTCAATTAGATTGAGAGCACGGCATTCATGTTGGTATGAGAATCATTAGGTACACATTTGTTTTTAGGCATTTCCGTCTTATTTTGAAATAAATTGACAAAAGACAAAAATAAGAAACAATTTGGAATGATTTAATTAAAGTGTCATCCTTCGCAGGAGCTATTTGCGTCGAATAAACTGGAGCATATTTTGTAACTATGTATAGGTGGGGAATTCCACGACAAATCGACGGTTTAAAAAAAATTTCGGTTTTGATTTTTCCCATTTTTTTTTTATATTTTTTAGTGCACCTGAAGAAAGGCTTTGTGGAATTTTTTTAGACTTTTCCGATAACTCGTTCAGAAGTTTTCGATATTAAAAAAAAGTTAAGATATCACTCTGTGTGTCAGGTTTTTGGTCATAACTGCTTAAGTTATGGACCGATTGAAAAATCTTTGTTTTGAAATGTTGTTTTTTTGGTACTTTTCAGAAAAAAATATAAAAAAGATGTTAAATTTTTTTTAATAAAAATTTTATGTTTTGAAATTTAAGTTATAATTTTTTTTTATTTTTTTTAAAGTTAAAAAAAAAATTGCATACCACAAATGTGGCTTCAGAATAGATGTTCCATGTCAAAGAACAAAATAAAGGAGACACTACAGGAAGTATTTCTTCCAATAAACCCGCCACCCCTTTTGATCCCCTTACCACTGATAATCTCTCTGCAATTATAACTATATATCAAAAGTAGTAGAAATCGATGGACTTTCTTGATGATGTATTCGACAAAAAGATTCCTTGTAAAAAATCACTATAGGTGCTCACCATACACTTTTATGACAATTAAACGTTTTTTTAATATATAGTATTTATTGGTTGGTTTTGAAAGGAACATTTCAAGACCACACAAAACTCAATGCATAACCAATAAATACAATATATTTAAAAAACTTTTGAATTGACATTAAAGTGTATTGTATAGTGATTTTTTACGAGGAATCTTTTTGTCGAATTCTTCACCAAAAAAATCCATCTATTTCTACTACTTTTGATATATAGTTATATTTGTAGGAAGATTATCAGGGGCAAGGGGATCAGAGGCGGTGGCGGGTTTTTTGCAAGAAATACTTCCTGAAGTGTCTCCTTTATTTTGTTCTTTGACGTGAATCTATTCTATTCCGAAGCCTTCAAGCCAAAACTACATTGGCTAACAATTTTTTTTTAATTTTTAAAAAATTAAAAAAAATATAATTTAATTTTCAAAACATGAAAACAGCACACAGAAAAATGTTAATATATTGTGTACATTTTATCTGAAAAGTACCAACATTTTTAAAAAAAAAGATCCACAAAAAAGTTGGTAGCAGCAATTTTTTTTTACAGAATTAAAAAAGATATCGTTGTTTTTTGTTTTTGTTATTCGATCTGTTATGACTTTTCATAGTTTTATTTTTGACTATTGAGTTCCAGATCGTAATTTTAGTTTTCTGTAAAACAGAAGGTGCCGGTCAAATTCCAGTAAAAAACGCTCTTTACCACTAGGTCGTATGACTAACATTGCTGCACGAAAAGACCAAAGAGGGGTTTTGACTGGAATTTGACCTTTTTTGGTGTTCGTGTTAAGTTCTGGGCTTTGGTGTGTTCTGACAGATATAGTAAAATTTTATGGTCAATATTTTTGTAGAGCATTTCATCCCCGTCCTCCCTATTATTAGGGGAGTTTTTAAGATTTGTTAAAAAAATAGGCAAATATTTCAGTTATGTTGGGGGAGATAGAGAGTTAATATTTTCCACACAAATATTGGCCCTAATATATTCTTTAAAAATGCTGAACATACCCTAAACCAAAAAATATTTTTGTTACAAAATAGTGAAATACTAAAATTTTTGAGGTACAATGTGGTCTTTTTAAGCTATTTAGGGTGCCTATATAAGCTCAGATCGTATTGACTAGTTTACAAGAGTTGTTTAGATTTGCCGTGGCTACAATTTTGCAAAATATTGTTAGTGAAAAATTTCGAGTCCCTGTAAGTTATGCTGAAAAAGTGAAAGAAAAATATTTTGTTCCTTCAGTTTTCAAAAAAAGTGAGGGAAAACAATTGTTTTCGCATAAAATTTTAACAAACTTTGTTCAGCATATTCTCAGTTACATTATTGCTAAATATAATTAAGCGGTATCGGCAAGTCTGAATTAGTTGTTGGACAATAGCTATTGACACCTTTTTCGAGGGGCCCAATGATTTTCAAAAATGTTTGAGGCGCATAAAAAAAATTGGTCACCAATTTCGCCAAACCGAGTATAGGGTTATACTACCCTTTGGTAGTAGAATTGAACCTATACTATCAAGACCGTGTATTTGTCAAAAAGTGTTCAAGTCTTGCATAGTGTAAAAAATATTTCACTTAATTTTAACCCTTTGTGAGAGAGAAGGAGTGGGTCAATATGACCCATCGTGCGCAACAGGCAGGTGGACATGCATGGATATGTCCGAAAACGGATTTCCGTCGAACATACTTGGGGTCTTACATAGGCCACTCCTTCAATGTGTTACAGTTTTTTGTAGCAAATGATAGTGTCATCTATTACATTTTTGGTCCCTTCTTGTGGTCCCCCATTTTTTTATTTGAAAATTGTAAATTCAAGCAAGAAACCTTCATTATTGCAATATTAGGCATGTTTTCGTTACAAGCTAGCACTTTTAGTTTATCACTTTGCAACGAAAACAACTGACTTCCACTAACTGGCACATAAGCAATAAGTGGCGGATTTTCACTATCTGGTAGCAATGGTGTCATGAGTTGCGAAGAAAGAACAGTGCGAAACTGACAAAAAAAATTCGTGAAAAGTATTTATAAAACATATATTTACTATTCTATGTTCAATTGTTTACACTCTTTTGCAAATATTAAAATAATTTCCCATTTTTGTTCTTCTTCTTCCCGTTAATTCACAATAATTGATAAAATCTCTCCAAAAATGGGATGCCATATTGCTAAACATAGGGTGCCCAATCTGGCAACATCATACTCGATTAAGACATGAACACAAGCACCAAACTTCATCGGGAACTAATAGTGCTTAAAAGTGCTTAGCTTCCCATACAAATTAAGCACTTATGGTGTAACGAAAACATGCCTATTATCAATTTTAAAGTGCTGCAAATTACAAACCGTTTCCCTCACTTTTTGCAGTTAACATTTATTTAATATTAAATTTACATCATCATATCTTTTCCGCTGTTTAAGACACTTTGGATTTTTTTTCTTGTTGTTCATTCGCAAAAATTGCCTTGGGCTTTAATAACATCACAACAACAAATAAACAACTTTGTTTTTTTTGTTGCCTCGTTTCCATATCCTGCTGCTTCGTCCTCCTTGCTCCAACCACAACCACACCACAAACAAAAAAACATGTTGCCATATCTCGTAAAAACAAACACTCGTAACTTGGGAGGGGAGATGTAGGGAAATCAAACATCAGCAACAGCAGCCACCGCCGCCGCCACACCATACACATCCACGCAGTACGTCCTCCGACCGAAAAACAAGAAGCAGAATACTTAACATCCTGTCGTTGTCTAACGATAAAAAAACTGTTTTCAAACGTGGCACATTACTGCCTTAAGCCATATTAAATAACCAGAAAATGAGAATATTTTTTCGTTGGTCCTGCCAACCATTCCAGATCGCTCGCATAGAAGTCATCCTCCCCGCGCTGAGCGCAGAGCTTCTGGCATACAAAACTAAAATTAAAAAAAGCGATCACAAAAAAAATGCTGCGGATGTCATAGATACCATTTAAAGTCATGTAAAATGGTTGTTCATAAAATCAATGACTCAGAATGAAATTGTTTTATTGGGCGTAATGTCTTTATGACCCAACGCCATACAATGGGAATTGATATATGAATAAATTTCCAAAAATGTTGGGGGAGAGAGGAAACATTGGCGAAAACAAATATTGTTAAATTTAGCAAAGTGTAAGTGTTCCTAGCAAAAACTCTCATTACCAAGTAATCAGATGGGTAAGCTGAATTCAACGGCAATAACCAAATTGTTCACGCTTTGGATTACTTTTACATTGTCATTGGAGGATATTTATTTCCAAATTTCACTACTATTACGAGTATGTCAGTATCAGTTGGTCATTACATGTTGGCTGAAGGTAATGCGGAGGGTACCTAGATGTCATTATTTGGTAATGCATGTGACATATACTTACAAAGTTATTGCAGAGTAATATTGTCGTAGCAGCTGGGAGAGCAAAAGACGGTCAACACCTTAAAGATTTGTCTCCACCGAATATCGGACAAAATACCAACAATCCGCATTAGTACATCTTGCGACAGGCAGACGGACAAAATTATAAAACCGCCTTTTTTTAAATAAAAAAGTAAGACATTTGCAGTCTTAAGTCCATAACTCATTTTGTGAGTAATGGAGTATGGTACTTTGTGTGAGAGCCAGAACGCTGGAAAAGTTCTGATCAGTATGTAATCCTTGCAGGAAAGGCCTAAAATACAGATTATGAAAATATTTAGATTAGATTAGCTAATTAAGTTATGATGCTATCAACGTTATGAGCCACAAAATTTTGTTACGATTTGGCCATTCTGTGTGGCAGGTACCAAAAGGGGCGTGGCAATAATTACACTTTTTTACCAGTATTTTTATGTGCTGATACTAAAGTTATAAATAGTTATCTTTTTGTAAACTGCGTAAGTTCTGAATTAAAGATCGGTGGTAGCATTAAGGGATATATATATAACGATGATCGATGGGTACAGATTAGATTAAATATCGATGTGCGGATTAAATGTCGATGTGCGGATTTAATGTCGATGACCGGAGTAAGGGAGGGGAACAAAGTTAGGAGTGAAGGTCGATGACCGGATTTAAGGTCGATGACCTGAGTAAAGGCAGATAGATGACCCCGTATTAAAGGCCACTGACTGGGTTAAAGGATGTTAAACAGAAATTTTCTAAAAAATTTAATTTCAACGAAATTTTGTAGAAAAAATAAATTTAGCAAAAATTTTTAGAAAAAATTAATTTCAACAAAATTTTATAAAGAAAAGCAATTTCATAGAAATTTAGTAAAAAAAAAATTTCAGCGAAATTTTCTAAAGAAAGGAGTTTCAAAGAAATGCTATTTCAACGATTTATTAGAAAATGATATTCCAGTAATTTTTTTTGGGAAAAAATATATTTCAACGAAATTTTGTAGACGAATTCAATTTAAAAGTAATTTTCAAGAGAAAAAAAATGCTTTTTAGATGAAATTTTCTAGAAAAATGCAGTTATTGTTAAAAAATCGAATTTGAACAAAATTTGAATTTTTAACAAAATTTTATAGCAAAATAAAATTTTGATGGAAATTTCTATTCTTTAAATTCTTTTTTAAAAAAATTATATAAAGAAAAATCTGTTTCACCTAGAAAATTCAATTTCATCGAAATTTTGTAAAAAAAATGCAATATCAACAAAATTTTCTAGAAAATACAAGTTTGACGAAATAGGCTTTTTTCAAAAATTTTCTAAAAAAATTAATTTCAACGAAATTATGTAGAAAAAATAAGTTTAGCAAAATTTAATAGACAAACTAAATTTCAACAAAATTTCAGAAAAAATGCAATTTCCATGAAATGTTGTACAAAAAAAGTTAAATTTTCTAGAACAACTAAATCCCAACAATAGTTTGTAGAAAAGTGCAATTGCATAAAAAGTTTGTAAAAAGGAATTTTCTAAAGAAAGAAGTTTTAACGAAATTTTCTAAAGAAATGCAATGTCAACGATCTTATTTAGAAAATGTAATTTCAGTGTTTTTTTTTAGAAAAAGCTATTCCAACCATATTTTGTAAAAAAATGCAATAAAAAATAATTTTCAATTGGAAAGATGCAATTATTTAAAGAAATGGAATCTCATCGAAATTTTGTAGAAAAAAAACGAAATTTTGTAGAGAAAAATTAAATTTAAAAAAAAAACAAATTAAAAGAAATTTTATAGAATGTTTCAACGAAATTTGCTAAAGAAATGCAATTCCAAAGATTTTTTAGAAAATATAATTCCAGTAATTATTTTTGAAAGAAAGCTATTTCGACGAAATTTTGTAGAACAATTCAATATAAAAATGATTTTCCAGAAAAAATGTTTTTTGATGAAATTTTCTAGAAAATTTATTTATTTTTAAAAAAAAAAGGAATTTCAACAAAATTTTCACTTTAACAAAATTTTATAGCAAAATTAAATTTTGATGGAATTTTCTAAAAAAAGTAATCCTTTTTTAAAAAAATTTTATAGAAAAAATCAGTATGATCTATTTTCGTAGAAAATTCAATTTCTGCGAAATTGTATAAAAAACAATATCAAACATTTCTGTTTTTTTTTAAATTTAATTCCAACGAAATTATGTAGAAAAAATACATTTATGAAAATTTAATAGAAAAACTAAATTTCAGCAACATTTTTTGGAAAAATTAAATTTTGGTGGAATTTAAAAAAAAAACATTTAAGAAATTTTATAGAAAAAATAAACTTCAACTTTTTTTTGTAGAAAAATGCAATTTCCATGAAATTTTGTACAAAAATGAACATCAAAAAATTTGATGAACATGTCAAAAAAGTTAAATTTTCTAGAAAAACGATATTGCACCAATATTTTGTAGAAAAGCGCAATTGCTTAAAAATTTTATAAAAAGAAATTTTCTAAACAGAGAAGTAGAAAATGTAACATTTTTTAGAAAAAACTTATTTCAGCGAAATTTTGTAGAAAAATTCAATTTAAAAATAATTTTCAAAAAAAAAATGCTTTTCTGATAAAATGTTCGAGAAAAAATGCAGTAGTTTTTAAAAAAATGAGAACGAAATTTTTTAGGACAAAAAATTGTAAAAAATAATTTTTTACAAAATTTTATAGCATAATTAAAATTTGATGGAATTTTTTTAAAAAAATTAATTTTAAGAAAATATATAGGAAGTTTTAACGAAATTTTCTAAAGAAATGCTATTTGAACTATTTTTTAGAAAATGAAATACCAGTATTTTTTAAAAAAAAACTATTTCAACGAAATTTTTTAGAAAAATTCTTAACAATTATCTTTGAAAAAATTGCTTTTTTGATCATTTTTTTTATCCAAAAAAAAAATAAATTTTAAAAGAATAAGAAATTGTATCGAAAATATCAGTATCAAACTTTTTTTGTAGAAAATTCAATTTCAACGAATTTTGTTAAAAAAATTCAATATCGGAAAATTTTCAAGAAAGGTGCACGCTTGATGAATTCTGCCTGTTTTTAAATCTCAATTTTAACGAAATTTTGTAGGAAAATACAATTTCAGCAAAATTGTATAAAAAAATAAATTTGAACAAAATTTTATAGTAAATTTTCCACAAAAAAAAAAAAATATTTAAGTAATCTGTTAGGTGATAATAGCGATAGATAAACTATTACTAGAACGCCCAGTAGATGAGTTGGTAGCGGGCTCGCCTAGAGGTTGGGTGTCGTGGGTTCGATTCCCACCAGAGGCTCTGGTCTGTCGATGCAAAATCTAGCCACATGGCCTCTGTAACCCGGCTTTCCTGGACCGTAAAAATTAGAATATAAATTTACTTTGTATTGTAATTCATATAAATTAGAGGATTCGGATAGATAGAATGTATGTTATTAGAAAATCAATAGTTCACTAAATTTTAACACTTTGTGAGGGAGGTACTAGAATGAATGGACCAAAATCGACCATCTTCGAACTTGGCCTGAGATAGAAAAAAATATTATTGCATACCAAATTTGAAATCAATCCGTTACTCTTTTCGAGTTATCGTGCGCTCCAGCCAGACAGACAAACGGACGGACATTGTTCAAATTACTTAAAATGTCCTAAAGCAGGACAAAGTATTTACAATGTGTGTTTTTTAGAGTTCAAGTCTTTAAAATAATGTAAATTTATTGGATAGATAATTGTATGCCAGTAATGTTTTAATACGATTTGGGCCATGTGGCCTCCACGGCTGGTAGTAACATCAGCCCATCATGACTTCGCCGGTACATAAAACGTACCAGACAGTAATTTTCTGTGGATGTAATGGTGTTTTGACAAAAGCTTGTGAATTATCTTTGCTTCAAATGAGACAATTTTCCCCATTTACGTATCCATTTAACCAGAAATGAGCTTCACCGCTGAAGTTTGACAATTGTTTTGATAAAAATACTTTGCAAGCGTTGCTCTCGTTTGAGGCTATCCATGATGAAATGGTAAAGCAAACTAAACGAAAATAGCTGAGCCATAAAATCGGTTGTCAAATAAATCAGTGTTATCAACTCAAAGTAATGAACTTGTAAAATAGACCTAGCACTTGCCTCCTGTGGCATCCCTGTGTTGAAGGACATGTCGGAAAATTGACTGAAAAATTTTTATAGCTTACAAAAAATCACATATTTTGTAATGTGTTATCCATACGCTTAAAAGTATTAATAATAAATAATATTTTGTATGTTACCAGCATTTTATGATTTAATGTAGGTACATATTTTTCAACTTCCTGGTATGCTTGCGAGTAAGTACTTTCCTCCAGTGGCTTCCCAATGTGGGAAATTTACAATTTCTACATGTTAGCCTCTCTTTAAAATACTGCAATGATATTTTCTCTTTAATTGCGTATCCAAACACATCCTTCAAACAAAAAACTACATTTGCAAAATATTTTAAACTTTTAAAGCCTCTGCAGTAATGGAGATATTCATCCAATTTTCGAATATTTTCCGAAAAACCATTCATGCTCAGTAATGATGTCGATGAGTATCTCATTTGGGCCATAAACAAAGGTGTATGTTTCTTTGAACTCACATCAATTATTCGCAGTGTGTGTGTTTGTGTGTATGTGCCCTTAAAAAACTTTACAAATTGTATGCTGAACTTTTAACATTTTCATTTTAGCTTGAGGTTGATTATTTCCCAACGTAAGGTTGAGGTTTTCATGACACAAGTGGTAAATTTCCAATGTGAATACAACGAAACGAGATTGGAAGGCAAACAATAGCAAATGGCATTTATTCGATTTGGGTTTGATGTTGATTTTTCTTCATCCTCTTCCTCTTCTTCGTCATCATCATCATTTTCTTTTTCCAGAGATAGATATCAAAACTCATTTACAGATTGGAAATAAAAGAAGATTTGAGAAACGTTAACACATTGAAACAAACAAATTTGAAAATGTACTTCTACGGCAATAAACGGCAGTCAGGACCAAAGACAATCTATGTAAGATGTGAAGACCCACCCAGGTTTAGGGTCCAGCATCATCCATCTTTGGGGAAATCGTATCATTGAAATTTGTTGCATTACGATTTTGTGATACATTCAAACCGACAATTTGCAAAAGCATGTTAAGAAACCCGAGAGACAGACAGACGGACATTTAGATATTACTCGTACGCAGTTGCATCATGAGGTTGCCTAAGTCCTGCCATTCAACCAACGAACCGAACAAACACAAGGAGGAAGGTAGAGTCTAAACTAAGCAAAAGGAATTTTGCACGAGCTGTAGCCAGGCAACAGCAACGATTTAAGCCAAAATACACACACACCATTTGAACGGTTTTTGGTTATTGTTCATGGTGTTCTGGAATTGGTTAAGCATTGCGTTTTTGCTTACTTCTGATAAATGTTTTACCGGACCAAAGGGACACAACGGCTGTGTTCACTTCAGTCCCGTCGTCCAGTTCAGCCGGAGTGTGAACGTAAGGCATATTTGTTCAGGTTCGTATGTGTGAACAAAAGTGTTGTAAAAGTTCATAGACCGTGAAATGAGGTTATGTTGCAACATGTTCGGTTTGTGTTCTTTTCGGTGATTTATGAAGAGCAATTTTAATGACATTTTCTCTTGTCTTCTTCTCCAGGAGTTTTGGCACGTTGCACGGTCATCATTGTGCGTTTGTACATACATACAAACGATATATATTTGATGGAAACGCAAGCCGCTTTTGAAGTGCACAATCGTTTAGAGGAGAAGGACTCTTAGTAGGATGTTTGCATAAGACCAGGTTGGTTTTAGGTGGGTTTTAGGCCGAAAATGAAAGATTTCTTACAAAACCCTAAAAGGAAGGATGAGTTATTGTACCAGAGGATCAGATGTCCTAATCGAAACTAACCTGTTTAATACGCAAAAGTTATCAATAATACGAATCGTCGTGAAGAAACATATAACCTTATAAAAAAATGGCTACACTTTATAAAGCCGATATCAGCCTTTGTGGTACACCTTTTAGTTAATTTGTGGCTTAAAACTGGAGTAAAGTTTACATCAGGGAAAACTTCTTACTCTAAAGATGTGCAGAATCGTATGGAGAAGTATTTTACGACAGTGAAAAATCCTTTTTTTTATAAGGTCGTGAAGAATCATAGAATCTTATAAAAAAATCGATACACTTCATAAAACTGATATCAGCCTTTGTGGTACACCTTTAAGTTAATTTGTGGCTTGATATAAAGTTTATATCAGTGAAAACTTCTTACGCTAAAGATGTACAGAATCTTATGAAGAATTATTATAGGTCAGTGGAAAATTATTATATAAGGTCGTGAAGAATCATACAATATTATAAAAATTGTTACACTTCATAAAACTGATATCAGCCTTTGTGGTACACCTTTAGGGTAATTTGTGGCTTAAAATTGAAGTAGAGTTTATATCAGGGAAAACTGTTTACTCCAAAGATGTGCAGAATCTCATGATAAAGCATTTTATGTCAGTGGAAAATCCTTTTTTAAGGTCGTGAAGAATCATATAATCTGATAAAAGAAATCGCTACACTTCATTAATCTGACATTGTCGCACACCTTTAAGTTATTTTGTGGTTTAGAACTGAAGTAAACTTTATATCAGGAAAATCTTCTTCCTTTAAAGATGTGCAGAATCTTATGAAGAAGTATTTAAAGTCAGTGGAAAATCCTTTATAAGATCGTGAAGAATCATGTAATCTTATAAAAAATCGCTACACATCATAAAGCTGATATCAACGTTTGTGGTACACTTTTAAATTAATTTGTGGCTTAAAACTGAAGAAAAGTTTATATCAGGGATAACTTCTTACTGTAAAGATGTGCAGAATCTTATGAAGAAGTATTTTATGTCAGTGGAAAATTATTTTATAAAATGCTGAAGAACCACATATTATAAAAAATCTCTTCACTTTATAAAGCTGATATCAGTCTTTGTGGTACACCTTTAGGGTAATTTGTGGCTTAAAATTTAAGTAAAGTTTATATCGGCAAAAAATTCTTACTCCAACGATGTGCAGAATCTTGTGAAGAAGTATTTTATGTCAGTGGAAAATACTTTTTATAAGGTCGTGAAAAGTCATATAACCTTATAAAAAAATCGCTACACTTCATAAAACTGATATCAGTGGAAAACTTCTTACTTTAAAGATGTGCAAAATCTTATGTATTTTATGTCAGTGCAAAATCTTTTTATAAGGTTGTAAAGAATCATATAGTCTTATAAAAAAATCGCTACACTTCATAAAGCCGGTAACAGCCTTTGTGGTACACTTTTACGTTTATTTGTGGCTTAAAATTGAATTTAAGTTTTTATCAGGTAAAATTTCTTACTCTAAAGATGTGCAGAATCTTATGAAGAAGTATTTTATGTCAGTGGAAAATTCTTTGATAAGGTCGTAAAGAATCTATAGTCTTATAAAAAAATCGCTAGACTTCTTCAAGCTGATATCATCCTTTTTGGTACACCTTTAAGCTAATTTGTGGTTTAACAATGAAGTAAAGTTTGTAGCAGAAAAAACTTCTTACTCCAAAGATGTGCAGAATCTTATGAAGAAGTACTTTATGTCAGCGGAAAATCCTTTTATAAAGTCGTTAAGAATCATATAATCTATAAAAAAAATCGCTACACTTCATAAAGCTGATATCAGCCTTTGTGGTCCACTTTTAAGTTAATTTATGGCTTAAAATTTAATTAAAGTTTATATCAGGGAAAACTTCTTACTCTAAAGATGTGCAGAAACTTATTAAGAAGTATTTTATATATGTGGAAAATCCTTTTATAAAGTCGTAAAGAATCATATAGTCTTATAAAAAATCGCTACACTTCATAAAGCCGATATCAGCCTTTGTGGTACACCTTTAAGTTTATTTCTGGCTTAAAAATTAAGTAAAGTTTATGTGCAGAAACTTATTAAGAAGTATTTTATATATGTGGAAAATCCTTTTATAAAATCGTAAAGAATCATATAGTCTTATAAAAAATCGCTACACTTCATAAAGCCGATATCAGCCTTTGTGGTACACCTTTAAGTTTATTTCTGGCTTAAAAATTAAGTAAAGTTTATATGAGTACGAGTATAAGGAAATCTTCTTACACTGAAGATTGCAGAATCTGAAGGTCTAGAAGAATCGTATAGTCTTATATAAAATTGCTATACTTCACAAAGCTGATATCATGATTTCATTATACAGATTTTGTGGTACCATTTTAGGACACTTTATGGCTTCTAATTTGAATAAATTTTATATCAGCTAAAACTTCTTAGAAAATTAAGTATATATAGGGTTTTTCAAAAGGGGTCGATATGATTTTGAAGCGACGTTTCGGCCATTTGTAATATGTCATGATCTGTCATTTGTTTTTCATTGTATTCAGTAGTGTTTACAATTTCATCATGGAGAGATATAAGCAAGAACAACGTTTACAAATTATTCTGTTTTATTATCAAAATATACATTCTCCAATTGCAACTTTTCGTGCGCTAAGTCCATTTTTTTAATTAAAAAAACGCTTTCCATTCGATCTACGACCTTGACACACATGAGCAATATTTTAGCTCTCGTTAAGAGCTATCTTTTTGCCATTGACCGATTCCCGATCCGACATACCGGTAAGGAGCTAGAGCAAAAATAAACTTTCCGTTCACATTTGAAATTTTTGCTAAGTCCATTTTTTTAAAATCCAAAAAAACACTTTCCAGTCGACTTATGACCTTTCCAGTCGACTTATGACCTTGACACCCATGAGCAATATTTTAGATCTCGTTAAGAGCTATCTTTTTGCCATTGACCGATTGTGGCTTTACATTTATTATTGAATCTTTCATTATTAAACAATGAAAATAACAATAAGTGGACAAATCTTAACCTAGAATACTATTCTCTGGGTTATTGACATTGCGAATAAACCATTGAGACTTTACACGATTTTGTACTTTAACAAAAGGTTAACATTTCAAATTTAAGAATTCATAATTTAATTTTTGTTTTTGATTAGTTTTAATTTAAATCAAGTCCAGCGTATCTCTCCTTCTAAGGCGGTTAAGACCTTCAAACTTTAGTAGTTCTTTAGCCAGGATGTTTGGATGATTCAATAGTTTGCCCACGTAACACCGGCAATATTTTTCAATTTCCTCTATAATTGTTGGCATGTTGAGATTCTTATGGACGTTAGCGTTTCTTATATACCATGGTGAACATGTAATTAAACGAAGAATATTCGATTGTCTTTTTTGTAATTAGCATACATTTGCAGCGCACGCTGTACCCCAGAGCTGGAAACCATATGTCCAAATGGGCTTCAATACCGTTTTGTATAAAAGAACTTTATACTCTTGATCTAGGGCAGATCTTTGGCTAATAAGCCACTGAAGTTGATTAGTTTTGAGTTTTATTTGAGTTACTTTAGAGTCTATGTGGAGCGATCACGTCAAGCGTCTATCTAAATGGATTCCACACCGCAAATGAAACAATTGAATTGTTGCGAGAAAAGTTTGGAGATTCGATTATTTCAAGAAATTGTGATATTGAATGGCCTCCAAGAAGTTGTGATTTAACACTATTAGACTATTTCTTGTGGGGTTATTTGAAGTCATTGGTCTTTCGAAATAAACTGGACTTTCTTCAAGCTTTACAAGTCAATATTGAACGTGTCATTCACGACATACGACTTGATTTAGTGGAAAAAGGGCTCAAAAATTGGCTTCATCGAATTCGTTCCTGCAGAATAAGTCGTGTAGGCCATTTGAATGACGTTTTATTTAACACTTATTGATTTTACCTCACATTAAATAAAAAACTTTCGAATTCCCTTAAAAATAAGTGTGTTTTTTTTCAAAGAAATCATATCACTCTTATTAGAAAATCCTGTATATATGATTAATCGTCGTTAAATTCTAAGATGATTTAGTCATTTCCGTCCGTCTGTTGTAATCAAGCTTTCAGGTTGTTCTCTATGAAAATAAATATTTTTGCATTGAAAATTCATTAAAAATTCGAAAAGTCCATAAAATCCACCTTAGTCCTTCCCGAGATCGATTATGTTTAAAATTCTTAAAACCAGGCATTTAGGGAGTCTCTTCTATCCGCCTTACTCCAGGTTGCATTTCCTTATCTGAAACTTATCTGAACTTTCCTAATTTGAACTGACATCTTACAATGTTTTGCTAAAGGTGATCCAATGCACTCTGTCCGCCTGTCCGTCCGTCATTATTACGCTTCGATGATTTTCCCACTCCTTAACGAGCGCAGGGATGGACGGACATACTGATGGATGCATGTACTCATGTGAGTGTTAACGAATGTTGCCAGGGATTGGTGATGTGTAACGCACACACACATGGAGGAAGGAATTCCAGAGCACTACCACAAATTGTTTACACTTCTACCTGAAGTGAAGAGGAAGCTTCCTGGCAATAGGTGAGCGGGAATTTCCCTCTTTTTTCTTCTCCTTAAACACTAACAACTACTGCATTACAATGTTGTGCACGATCGACCAAGCAACCAACCGACTTGGCTTTGTTTTTATTCCATTTAGTCATGGGATTGCGGATTGACGTAAATCCAAGGAACCATAGCAACATTTTGGGCGCACCTTCTTCTTTTCGAAATGCTCCATTAGAGAGAGAGCTGCCACAAAACCGAAACAATGCATGTGGAACATAGCAAAATGGTTTATCAAAAAAAGAAGAAAAAATTCACAAAAAAATTGAACAAAGTTTAATTTAACAAAGTATGAAGCCTCAACCCTCCCTCCCTCCATTCCCATCGTCTCACAATCCTCTCCACAAAGTAAGTTTACGATTTGTGTATGACCATTTGCTGCGGTTTTCCACTGCAATGGCTGTGAAGTTGATGCATTTTTGATTTGCTTAAAATTGCTTTATAATCGCAAAAATATTGGTTTTTCATTGTTTGTTTGCGTTTTTATGCATTTTTTTCCAATTTTTTCTCTTTATTTTTCTTTGAGTTTTGTTAAGTCATTAGCCGGAAAAATGCTGTTTTTTGTTTTTTGGTTTAGTCGTTGTCGGTTGGGGAGTGGATTTATTTTATCTTAACCCATTTTTCTGGTTGAAAAAAGCAAGGATTTTTTGTATATTTATGACTTGCAAGTAAGATAAAGAAACCGCAAAGTTTTGCATGTCAAATGGGGGTAAACTAACACTGTGATCAAGTCAATTGCCAAACCGGCCAAAAAAATTGCAATGTAATAATGAAAGGTGAAAAGTCATTTTATAAAGATTTTGGAGATATGAGAGTGGGAAAAATGTATTATGAAATATAGAGATTTTAAATATTTTCTGGGAATGCAACTTTTTTTACTGGCAGCAGTTTAAATCTAAGGTATTTTTTTTAAAGCAAACCATGTTCATATCCCAACTTAAGTGGATGAAATTAAACTTTTGCTACCGTCCCAAAGTGTAACACGGTGAAGCAGTGACATAAGACTCTAAGTATGTTCGGCGGAAATCTGTTTTAGGACATTTTAACTCGGTTGAGGTCTGTATGTCCGCCCGTCTGTCTGTCCATCTGGTTGGGGCGCACGATAACTCTCGAAAGGATTAACTGATTGACTTCAAATTTGGTATGTGGTTCTATTTTGTCTCTATCTCAGATTAATTTTGAATATGTGCCATATTGGTCCGCTACTTCTAGTACTGCCTTCACTAATGGTTAAAATTAAGTGAAATATTGATTAACTAATATCATCTGTACTACATATCTGAATAATCTGTAACTTCATACATAGTAATAGTTTATCTGTCGCTATCACCATGAAAAAAGGGCGAAAAAGGGGCCTTTTGTTACCTCCCACACAAACGGACCATTCTGTACAAAATATTAACTGCTTATAACTTTAATGCAAAATCTTATAAATACTTGCAGTTTTGTGAAGTGTAATGCTTTAATAGTACCTAATGTTTGGTCAAAATTGGCATTATTGCCACGCCGCCTTTGGTACCTCCACCACAAAATGGTCATATCATACCAAAATTGAATAGCTCATAATATTAATACCAGTGCACCTTATAATATTAATAACAGTGCACTTGCGGTATCTACTGTTGAACTCAAAATAGGGATATTTGTCAAGCTCCTTCGATTCGACAGTTAGTTATCTACAGCTGTATAAAATGCCAGTTAGTTTATCTACTGCTTAGCAGACGTCCTGTTAGGTTATATTTTCCTTAGTAGGCGACCAGTTTAGTTAACTACTCGTTAGCAGGCGTCCAGTGCAGTTATCTGCCCCTTAGTAGGCGACCTGTTGGGTTATCTACCACTTAGTTGATTGTAAATTCGGTTATATAATCTTTAGTAAACGGCGAGTTGGGTTCTGCACTGCTTAGTTTGGTAGATAACCTTAAGTTGGGTTATCTACTGAATAGTAGTTAATTATCCATTACTTGGTAAAATGTAAGTTGGTTTATCTACATCTTAGCAGACGACCAGTTCAGTTATCTACTCTTAAGTACGCGACCAGTTGGGTTATCTACTCCCTAGTAATGGCAAATTGGCTTATCTACTCCTTAGTAGTTAGTTATCTACTGCTTAACAGACGTCCATTTAGTTTATTTACTTCGTAGTAGGAGACCAGTTGGGTTAACTACTCATTAGTAGACGTCCAGTTCAGTTTCCTACTCTTAAATAGGCGACCAGCTGGGTTATTTACTCCTTAGTATACGACTTGTTGTATATCGCTTAGTTATGGTAGATAATCTTAAGTTGGGTTATCTACTCTAAGGTAGGCGACCAGTTGGGTTATCTACTTCTTAGTAGACGACAAGTTGGGTTATCTACCCCATAGTTGGGCTATCCACTCGTTAGCTGAGGGCCAGTTGGTTTATCTACAGCTTAGTTAATATCAAATCAATTTTCTTGTCGTTGATACTTTGTTATCTACAGCATGGTAAAATATCAGTTAGTTTATTTACTGCTTGGAAGACGTCCTGTTAGGTTATCTACTTCTTAGTATCTACTCCTTATCTACTCCGTAGTAGTTAACTACTCGTTAGCAGGCGTATTTTTTTGAAGTTATCTACCCAATAGTAGATTGCAAATTGGGTTACATAATCTTTAGTAAACAGCGAGTTGGGTTACCTACCACTTTCTTAAGGTAGATAACCTTAATTTGGGTTATCTACCGCACAGAAGTTAATTATATATTGCTTGGTTAAATGTAAGTTGGTTAATCTGCATCTTAGCAGTTCACTTATCTACTCTTAAGTAGCCGACCAGTTGGGTTATCTACTCCTTAGTAGATTGCAAATTGAGTTACATAATTTTATTGGTTTATCTACTGCTTAGATAAGGTGTTGGGTTATCTACCGCATAGTAGTTAGTTATCCACTGCTTGGTAAAATGTAATTTGGTTTATCTACATGTTAGCAGGCGTTCAGTGCAGTTATCTACTCCTTGGTAAAAGACGAGTTGGGTTATCTACTCCTTAGCAGAGGACCAGTTGGGTTATCTACAGCTTAGTTAATGGCAAATTGCGTTATCTACTCCTTAATAGTTAGTTATCTACTGCTTGGTAAAATTCCAGTCGTTTTATTTACTGCTTCGCAGACGTCCAGTCAAGTTATAAACTCCTTAGTTGAGTTAACTTCTCCTCAGCAACCGACCAGTGTATCTACTCCTTAACAGACGAAAGGTTGGATTATCTACTCTAACGAAGAGTTGGGTTGTCTACACCTTAGTAAACGACGAGTCGTTTGCTGTACCATTTTTAAAGAGGGCCATTCGGATTATCTACAGCTTAGTTAATGACAAATCGAGTTATCTACTCCTTATTTCGTTTCTGGAAAAAGTGCAGCATTTTCTTTCCGCATTTCTCGAAAACTTCACTTTTCTAACACATTTTTGAAGTTTGAAAATTGGAGTATGTTAAGATCGAAAGACTCCATTATTTATACTTAAAAGGAGCAAACATATTCTAACACTTCACGTCGAAGGAATAAAATATTTTTCAGAAACGAAATCGCCGTTAGTAAACGAATTTATCTGCGCTTAGATAATACAAATTGAGTTATCTACTTTATAGTAGTTAGCTATATACTGCTCGGTAACATGTAAGTTGGTTTATCTACTGCTTAGCAGACGTTCAGTTAGGTTATCTAGTCCTTAGGACACGACTAATTGAGTTATCTACTCCTTAGTAGAGTATCAGTTGGGATCAGTTTTAGAAGTGCGCCTTGTAGTGCTGTCTGAAATAGAAAGTTGAGGTATTGCACATATTATTTTAGACCAGTACTGGGATATGCCACAAGGAGGCAGTTGACCACCTGCAATGACAAAGACATGTTAAAGTTACAGGTTGTTTCCATTTCCCATTTTGTGAACCAAGCCCTGTTCCTAATGGACATTTCACGTACTGTACAGGTCCTATTTACCCTAGGGTTGTTTTAATATATTTTATTAGTATGTTAAGTAAAGTTTACATATTTCATTTGTAAGCAAGTGTTTTCGATGTTATAACAGTGTTGTCAGAACATGCTAAGAAAAAATGCTTTCCACAGGAAGCACATTTTTGACAACTACGCTGTCTAACATATTTGAGAAAATTAATTTGCAGGCTCAGAAAAAGATAATACGATTACTCTAAATATGGATTAAAGTTATCTAAAACTTCTTTTAGATAACTAAAACTTATTTAAGATAACTAAAACTTATTTTAGATAACTAAAACGTGTTTTAGATAACTCAGACTTCTTTTAAATAAATCAAACTTCTTTTAGATAACTAAAAGTATTTTTTTCTTTGTGTGTAGCACACATTCCCACGTCTAATGGCGGTTCAAAAGAGAATTAAAAAAGTCTCAGAGACAAGTCGCTCCTTGTAAATTTGCCTATATTGCTTGACAATATTACTCTTTCAATATTCTGTAAAAAAAATTTATTATCGTCCTAATAATAATTTAATTAAAAATTTATGTTTTACGAACGATTCACCATCAAATTTCATAGTAGAATGACAGGAAACATGATGGCACATAGTCATGTCTAATAAAAATTGTGGTCGACAGTGTTTGCTTTGCTCCACACCCCATTTCACTCATTTCTGCGGGAAGTATTACAAGATTTCAGGTTGCAAATCACGTGTTATACCACATCCACAGCAACATCATCATTTCCAAGCTCATTATCATCATCGTATCGTATATAAGTATTAAAAAGGGCGAAGGGACGGATGCTATTTAGATTTTTGGTGGTCTTATTTTATATTTTATGTTTGTTTACATTACATTAATATCCTTTGCCGGCTGGTGGCTGCCAGTGCTCTTACTCGTAAAGGCATATCCTTAAGAAGTTTTAGGTTTATCCTTCTTCTCGATTCTCCTCATCAAACTTACGCGAAAGAAAACGAACCTCTTCATATGCTCCCTTCTCTCCACCTCTCTCTCTTTGCGCTTCTTTCAGTTTCGGTCAGACGAGAAGTACTTTATTTTACTGCAATATGGCGCATATTTGCACCAAAAGTACCAAATGCCTTCCCTTTTCATCCTATTTTTTTGCGGGGATAAACAAAGTAAATTTTATAACGATTTGACTTTTTTCATCTCGTGTTTTTTTTTTGTTTGATAAACATCACGTACTACGGGCACGGTTTGGGATAACAACGACATTAAGGTTTTAAAGGATCAAAAAAAAGAGAAAATCCAATACCAGGAATAATATCATACTTGAAGAAAACGTAAAAAAATGGATTTGAAATTTGCGTGACCATGCTTTGCAAAAGCTTAAAGGGAAATAAAAGAAATCGAAAAATATGTTCTTAAATTATAAAACACAAATTTGAGTAAGTAAACACTGTACTGCATCAGTGTGATGTCAAGTATATTTAGTACAGGAGGGTAGGATCCTAGAACCCACAAAGGGAAGGTCGAATTTTTTAGTATCGATATATTTTTTGTTTTTGCAAAAGTATGCAGCTCTGAATTGGTAGAACGGATTTTAGCCCAATTATAAAATTAGTATATCGTTTATAAAATATATTTTTTGTAGATTTTTGAAAAATTTTTTATAATTAATTTTTTTGAATGCACATAGATCATCACCTATTCGGGAAAATATTCGTGGATCTCATGCAAATCCCATATCGCCTTTTTGGGTCTTTAAATTCTTTATAGACGAAATGGCAATTTTAGTCACTTTTCTTCTATTCTGCAAATTTACATCTCCATAATTTATAAAATTAACGGAATAATTACTGGAATAACTACTATTTAAAAAATCTTTTTTGTTAAAATTTTCTACCAGTAACATTTTCATTCTATACAGTAAAAAATTTTCCGAAAGAGCAATCGATTAGGTAATTAAGCAGCTTTGTGGGTACATATTCCTCACTCGCTTCCCTATCCGATTCTTTTTCTATAGGGATGAGACTTCCGGAACTAATTCTTGCTAAAAAAAGATTGCCTCATTTTTCCGACATTTTCACCCATTTAAAAAAAACACGTTTATTTTTTCTTTATCCTTTCGTTTTTATTTCCCTTTACTTTCATTTCGATCTGAAGAGTTACTTGCTTAGCACTACCAACGCACCGACGCTAAATTCTACTAAGTATTTAAGGGAGCGAGATTTTTTCGCTAGTCTCGCTTCCTTTTTTGGGATTCTTAAAATTACAGGGTGGCTGATATGTAATGCAACAAAGTAAAGCGCTATATTTTTTTAATTTTTTTTTTAAATTTTATTGTTCAAAAGCAAAAAATGTCGGAAATAACATAACATTTTAGAAACAGTTTAGATTTATTCGAATTGGCCACTTTTGGCACGAATTATGACCTTCAAACGGCCGACAAAGCCATCACACGCTGCACGAAAGTGGCTCTGCGGTATTTTGGCCCATACCCGGCGAAGCGCCGTCTTGAGATGATCGAAACTTTGGTATTTTTTAGTGCGAACTTTACTCTCTAAAATGCCCCAGGCGCAAAAGTCCAACGGATTGAGATCCGGAGATCTTGGTGGCCATTGTGCGGTAGAAATGAAGCGAGCAACCTCCTTTTTAAGCCATTCTCGGTTGACGCGTGCTGAGTGCGATGGTGCTGAGTCCTGTTGGAATGTCCATGGTCTGCGGCCGAAATGTTTGTCTGCCCAGGGCTTCAATACTGTCTTTAGGACATTTTCCCGATAATATTCGGCATTTATTTTGACCCCATGGTCGATGAATACGAGCGGGGAGAGACCATCGGCCGTTACGGCGGCCCACACCATTACCATCGGCGGCGCTTGAGTTCTGGTGTCCAATCGAAGGTGTAAATTTCCAGATGACCTCTTTGGCAAGTAAACCCGATCATTTTGTTTGTTCACAAACTGCTCAATTTGGAATGGCTTCTCATCGGAGAAAACCAAATTCGGTAACTGGCCACTTTTGTGCAAGCGAAGCAACTCCTTGGCTCTTTCCAGTCTAACTTTTTTTTGTGCATCGGTGAGCTCTTGCACTTTTTGGAACTTCAATGGCTTTAGTCCAAGCTCTTTTTTAATATGTGTTGTATCCGTTCTCGCGATATGTTCAACTCACGAGCAATTTTTCTACCACTGCGGCGTGGATTTCGATCAAATCTGGCCTTCACTTTTCGGATCATTTCTGGTGTTGTTACCGTTTTTTTTCGTCCACTTTTTGGACGCGATGCAACATTGCCAGTATCACGGTAACGAGCAATGGTACGAGAAACAAAAGATTTATTCACATTTAAATGCTGGAGGGCTCTAACGATAGTCACTTGTGTTTTTCCACCCAAATATAAAGCAATCACACTATCACGCTTGAATTCCATCACGAATAACTTTTTTTCTGAATGCAATAGATCTTGTAAACAATAAAGCTTGTAAGCTTGTAAACAATAAAATGAACTGTCACTGAAATAAATCTGTCAGCTATCAGACTAGCGGTTTAGAAATGATAGCAACCTGAAGTTGGTTGCAATACATATCAGCCACCCTGTAAGCTGACAAATTGTAGTTCTCGCTTGCTTTTACTGACTTTTGGAATTAATTTCTCCAAAATCAAAGAAAATCCAGAATAAATATAGCATATTATATTCCGGAAGGAAAAAATACAATAAAGAATTAATGACTTGGCACCAGTTCTGCGACTACTGCAATAGATTGCAGAGAGCAATGCTTAATTGAATCTTGATAATCAAAACTGAAAGTATTTCTGGGCGAGTCAGTTACAAATAAAACCAGTATTTTTATTGAATAATGGGTTTGTTCGAAATTTTAAAATTTTCAAAAAAAAAATCAGCGATGAAGCTCATTTTAGATTGAATGGGTACTTAATATGCATAATTATCGGATTTGGAGGGAATGCACGAGGCAAAATCGCCTTTATTGATATGTTTGAATCGAAAGAAAATGTATTTGGAACACAAATTTGTAAATGTTATATTTTTCTGAGTAAATAATAATACTTGAAACGCATATATTAATATATTAAAACAAAACACAAATTGCAAACTAATTTTCTCAAACAAAATATGTGTTTTTATACAAATAAAATTATAGTTTCAGATTTTCAAAACATTCCTGAATTTTTCTAATTTAATTCTTAATTTTTCCTTCGTTTCTAATTGTTCCTCCCAGTCAAAAATACAATTAGCAGCATTGAATTCTGTTTTAAAGGGCTCATTTTAAATTTCTGAGTATTTCATTTGAGCACTTGCCGTCAATCCGTAGAGTAATTTATTGTTATCCAGAATTATACGATTTTAATTTACGAACTTTAAAAATTTCTAAAAATTAACATTAAATTTCTGAAAAACTTAACAAAAGAAAGGTTCGATATATTTTCGGAATACTTAAATTCAAATAAATCTTTGTTTCGGATGTAATAATCATAAATACAATTTCATAAATACAATTAGGATGGAAACAAGGATTTGTTTAGAACAGCATCTTCCCAAATATATAATTTTTGTGAGTAACAAATATTAAATATGTAGATTGTACCCTAAGCATATATATGTTTCAGGCCGAATATGTTTGGGACAATATACTACAGAAGCGATTTTTTTCACCGTGTGGTATAGAGAAATGATTACATGATTTTTCGTACCTGAGTGAAACTACAAAACATTCCAGTGCGTAGTATGAGGTAGTGGACCAATTTGGCCCAAAACTTATCCTGATATAGGAGGAAGTACTGTCATATACAAAATTTTAAGCCAATCGGTCACCCCATTTGAAAGTTATCAGCGCACCAACAAGCCAGACAGACGCACATTGCTGAAATGACTTAAAAGGTTTAGAAACAGATTTTTTTCCCCAAACATATTAATGGTCTTTTAACACTCCCTTGAGGTGTTTCTCGGCAAACCGCTTAAGAATATTTAATTCATTTAGGCTATGCCCGTCCTTACCTCCATCTGTCTGTCTGTTGTGTGGTGCAAATGATAGCTTTCAAAGGAAGCACTGGACAGTGGATACTGCAAAAGCATTATAATGCATTGTACTTACTAAATTTACTAGAAGCTGTGGGTCAATATGGCCCAAAATGTTAAATTACAATATATGAACAGAAATTGCTCATATGACTTAAAAAAATATCCTAAAACGGATTTTCGCCGAACATACTAAGGGTCTTAGGTAACACCTTGGAAGTGTAATAGTTTTTTTCGTAACAAATGGTATATGCCTTCCTTCACTATGTTGAGGATATAAAAATATTTGTTTAAATACACTGTACAACAATTTCAAACTTTTTTCAAAATAACAGCACAGAAAAAAATAAATGTAGTTATGACAAACACTTTTTGCAGTTGACCAATTTGTATTTGTCGCAAACAGAAAGTAGTTGATTCAAATAGTATTCTATTTACCACAAAAAGTTTCGGCAAATGCGTTGCATTTATCGCTACAACAAAATTGCAGTTGACAAAAATCAAGAGCAAAATAATTTGATCTAAATGCGATTTTTATCAAGTTAAATGTGATTGCATTTGGAAATGCTTGTCAACAGCAATTTAGTAAAATCAAATTTTTTTTATTTGAGATTACATGACAAAAATTATTACCTCAAACACAAAAGGCAAGAGAGCGTACACTCAGATAACCTTTCAATTATTCTCTCTCTCTTTTTTTACTCTGCCAAAGGCTTGAAATGCTTTTTCGCAGTAACGCAAACACATACATACATACATACAACATACATACCCTAAAATCAAGAGCAAAATAATTTGATGTAAATGCGATTTTTATTAAATTAAATGTGATCGCATTTGATCAAACAAAAGTAACTTGGGCATGCCAAGTCCTGCTCATCGGAATGTTCGTGTTGATGTTGATTTTCTTGCTGAATTCTTCTGGTTGTCTGCTTGAACAATGTAAAAGCAGCACAAAAGCATTTAGTCGATAACAGAAAAGTAAAGTGAGAAGTTATCAAAAGCGGCCAATATTGTCATGAAGACAACCCTAGTGCAATGGAAGTTGTTGAAATATAAATATTTCAATTAGAAAAATTTAAAATGATAGAACTATGTGACATAAACTAATTTTTTAATATAAGAAGCCTAATTGGCGAAAAAATAATGTTTTGGTACCGTCTTAATAAGTGGCGTAAGGAAAATAAGGCAAGTAATTTAGTGAGTGTGTTTATATATACATATATATGTAAACTATCACCCTTATTGCGGTTGGCGTCGTCACATCATTTTCGTCATATCTATGAAGTTCTAGCTTTGTCATGTTTACGCCAATATTAAAACAATTTCAAAATTTATGAAGTCGTCAATCTAAACAGTGTCGACTAAGAATCGACGACGCCAACCGCAATAAGGGTGATAATAAAAAACAATGGTAAGGAGAAAATTCGGTTTAGTGACACCACGGCAATTTTTTTTGTGATTAAACAAAAATAGAAAAAAGTGGGCCTCTAAAGCTTGAGTATATAATCGGTTATATATCAGGTTTTTATGATCCGATCTTGTTCAAATGAATATCATTACAAAGGTCGTTTAAAACTCTATTAATCTTTATTTAAATATATTACTTATAATTTTTATTAACACATTGGGGGATAAATTAAAAAATATGATTTTTTAACCGGCGACAGCCGGATAAATTAAAAGCATAAAAATAGAGCCTGGCCGGGAGCCAGGCGACGAAATACAAAAAAAAAACTCTTTTTGGCCCTACGTGTACATCACAATACACCAAATAATTGAACATTTATTGTGGGTTAAACTTTTTTGGACTTTAATATATCCGGCCTTTGAAGGATTATTGACAAGTACTATACCTTAAAAGAAAGCTGGAAGTGTTGTCTTTTGTCTAAGTGTAGGAAAAAAAAATAAGTTTACTACGGTTGTATATATTGAGAAAAAAAACAGTTTTTATTAAAAAAGTGAGGTTAAAAAATCATATTTTGTTTAATTTGTCTCCCAATATGTTAATAAAAATTAATATATTTATTTATATACGGATTTGTAGAGTTTTAAACGACCCTTGTAATGATACTCATTTGAACACGATCAAGCTGTAGATGCCCATATATCAATAAGATGGGCCAACCGCCAACACCTTTTTCCCTATTTTTATCAGCGCAGAAAGTTTAGTCGAAAAGAAACTTTAATGTAGATCAGAGAGGTGTCCCTAAACCGTATTTATGCCAAAGTTAATTATATAAACCTATTTGTTTGTTTTAATTTAAAAAAAGTTTTAATTAAAAATTGATTTTTTTAGCACGAGCCATTATTATGCAGTGCGTCCTATCGAACTTTTAACAGTTCAGTCTTCAATGTGAAGGATATATTGCAAAAACAGTTGATGGAAAGGTTATTCTTTCAAAATATTTTGTCATCAACCCATTAAGCGAGCTGGATCAAACTTCGATATTTCCAATAATTGTGGACCACTGTATTTTCCACAACATTAAAATGGACGCCAAATCTATGGAAAATATTGCAATGTCCGTTTCCCAACCGAATGCGAGACGACGTATTATGTACCTCGATCTAAAAAGGTCTAATGTTACTAATGTTACTGCTGCAAATATATATCATATGTTATTATTAGTACTGTGTATTATATTTATAGGCCCCCACTAAGGTATCACTTTTACTGTATCCACGAAAAACTTTTAATTTTCTTTTTATCATTGTATTCCTTATAAATAAAAATAAAACCTAAAAGTGAAAAATGTTTTTGCAGTTGCCGAATTGTATTTGGGACAAAGACAGTTGCATTTGGTAAGATAATTGTTGTATTTGCCGAATTGTATTTGGGACAAAGACAATTGCATTTGGTAAGACAATTATTGTATTTGCCGAATGGTATTTGGGGCAAAGACAATTGCGTTTGGTAAAACGGTTTCTGCAGTTGCCGAATTGTATTTGCGTCAAAGACAATTTCTTTTGGTAAAACTGTTTTTGCATTTGCCGAATTGTTTTTGAGGCAACAGCACTTTTGCAGTCGCAACAAATGGCAACTGCCATTGGGAACGATCCGAATGCAAATTCTATTTGGGGTAAGGTTAAAATCATTTGCCATTAATACTTTTTTTTTTCTGTGAGGGTTCTGTCAGTGGATTCTGGTAGAGGAGATCAAAAAAATATATACGTGTATCGGCGTTTAGAAGGATCACATCGGAATTTTATTTTAGGGGGGGTTAAAGTTGTCCCCCCTTTGCTTGTTCGTGCAGAATATCGGTATATAAAACTATGTGATCTGTTCATCTGAGGTGTAGGGTATCTTCAGCAACTTTGTAGCAAATGTTAAGGCCTATATTTTTATATAATATATTAACCCCCTAGCTTCCCCCCATAACGGTGATTTTTGACTATATTTTAACAAATCGTAAAAAACTCCCCTAAAAATGGGTCGGGCGGGGTTGAAATGTTCTACAAAAATGTTGGTCATATTTTACTATATATGTCAAAACACACCAAAGCCCAAAACTTAACACAAACCCCAAAAAACCGGCCAAATTCAAGATTGCCAGTTAAGGGTTATTTAGATATTATATAGTGTTAGTACCAAAAAGGTCTTTCAAAATTGGATTTTTCGGGGTTGATGTGAGTAATGCAAAAGAATAATGATTTTATTTTACAATTAAATAATATTTATTTTATATTAAATTTTACTTAGGTCTATAAACAAAAAAAATATATTAATAATTCATATACAAGGAGAAATACTTATTAAATACATAAGTTCATTTATTTTTAATTTACTTTTCTTTTCACTCTTGCCAATTCGACGCCATTATCAAACAATGTCCAACATAAATCTGTTATAAGAAACAAAATGCTCTTACCTTTATAGCGTTTTTCAATACGAAGACATATCTGATGTTGACAACTTAAAATCAAAATATAAATATATATAATCAAATATAAATCACAACTTTTACCTTTATACCACAGCATCAAACCGATATAGCAATTTCGGCAGATATGTTTTGGCACCCATGGCTAATCTGGAAAAACTTCCAGGTGGACATTGTTTGATAATGGCGTCGAATTGCCAAGGGTAAAAATAAATGAACTTATGTACTTAATAATTAGTAATTATACTTGTATATGCGTTATTAATAGATTTTTTTTGTTTATAGACCTAAAGTAAAATTTAATATAAAATAAATATTATTTAATTGTAAAATAAAATCATTATTTTTTTGCATCACTCACATCAACCTCGAAAACTTCAATTTTGAAAGAACTTTTTTGGTACTAACACTATATAATATCTAAATTAACCCTTAACAGGCAATATTGAATTTGGCCGGTTTTTTGGTGTTTGTGTTAAGTTTTGGGCTTTGGTGTGTTCGGACATATATAGTAAAATTTTATGGCCATCATTTTTGTGGAACATTTCAACCCCGCCCCACCCATTTTTAGGGGAGTTTTTTACGAATTGTTAAAATGTAGGCAAAAATCACCGTTATGGGGGGAAGCTAGGGTGTTAATATATTCCACAAAAATATAGGCCTTAACATTTGCTACA
The DNA here is from genome assembly GCA_963930755.1 of Eudasyphora cyanicolor. Lineage (NCBI taxonomy): Eukaryota > Metazoa > Arthropoda > Insecta > Diptera > Muscidae > Eudasyphora > Eudasyphora cyanicolor. Next base: position 197,179,808 of record OZ005737.1, on the reverse strand, counting down.
AAGTTGCTGAAGATACCCTACACCTCAGATTAACAGATCACATGGTTTTATATACCGATATTTTGCACGAACAAGCAAAGGGGGGACAACTTTAACCCCCCCCCTAAAATAAAATTCCGATGTGATCCTTCTAAACGCCGATACACGTATATATTTTTTTGGTCTCCTCTACCATAATCCATTGACAGAACCCTGTTATTTTTTGTTGTGTTGTACTGTGATATTAAAAAAAAACCTTTTGTAAAAAATGTTGTTAAAAAAATCGTAGGATAATTTGTATATAAAAAGAGACATACTGTACCAATAACTAATGATTTTTAGCATAAAACATACCTAAAAAGAGAAGAAAGAAAGAATTCATTAATATAAAAAATTTAATTATTTTTTTATAACATTAAAGATATAAACATTGGAAAATTTAGTTAATTATACATATATAACTAAACACCCCGAACTGAACACCCTACAAATAATATTATCTTAAATTTAAGTACAAAATTGATTTATTTTAAGGTTTTATCGTCTTTGCCTCGAAAACAAAGACAACGTTTTTCGATGTGTACTAACTATGACTTATTTTCCTACATTTAGGCCTTTCATACATATGGTGTTTTCGAATCTGAATAAAATGTTGCCCCGTCGACGCGAAATTCTGAAAAATATTTGCCTTTTTGGGTGGAGCTGATGAAGTACATCTAATTAAACTTAGCTCATATTTAAAAATTGCAAAATGTGGTATAATGGTCCAGTTTTCGGGAAAAGGGCAACGAAAATGTCTCAATTTGTTGGTGTGAATTATTATACCCTACCTTCAGTGTGACGAGGGTATATATCATTTGCTACGGGCCAAAAGTGCGACACATCGAAGGAGTGACCTAAGCCCCCAAGTACGTTCGGCGGAAATCCGTTTTGTGTCATTTTAAGTAATTTGAGCAATGTCCGTCCGTCTGTGTGTCTGTCTGCTGGCTGGTGCGCACGATAACACTCAAAAGGAGCAACCGATTGACTTCAAATTTGGTATGCGGTAATGATTTTCTCTATCTCCATCTAAGTTTGAAAATGGGCCATATTGGTTCACTCCTTCTAGTACCTCCCTCACAAAGGGTAAACATTTTGTGAAATATTGATTCGCTAATAACTTCTATACTACTTATTCTCCTGAAATTCCACACATAGTATTTGTTTATTAGTAGTTATCACCTTGAGAAAAATGGGCAAAGTGGCCCGACCCCTTTCGGTACCTCCCACACAAATTGACAATTTCGCACCAAAAGTTAACAGCTTAAATATTACTTTCATACAAGTGCATATAAATACTTGACATTTTGTACAGTGTATTGTTTTTATATTGCCTTTGGTCCGGTAAAAAATAGGCACTATTGTACCGTCCCTTTTGGTACCTTCGGTAAAAAAATGGGTACTATTGTACCGCCCCTTTTGGTACCTCCCACACAAATGAAGCGTTTTGCACCAAAAGTAAACAACTTATAACTTTAATACCGGTGCATACAAATACTTGAAATTGTGTACAGTGTAATGCTGTTACAGTGTCTACAGTTCAGTGAAAAATTGGCGTTAAATCCCCGCCCCTCTTGGTACCTCTCACACAAATGGACCGTTTTGCACCAAAATTAAAAAGCTTATAACGTTAATACCAGTACATACAAATACTTGAAATTTTGTACAATGTAATGCTGTTTTAGTGCCTACACTCCTGTGAAAAATGGGCGTTATTGCCACGCCCTTTTTGGTACCTTCCACACAAAGGAACCATTTTGTACAAAAAGTTAACATATTATACCATGAGTGCCTATGCACGAAAATACTACAAAATGTTGCACTGTGTAACACTTTTAAAGTACCTATAGCCCTGTGAAAAATGGGCGTTATCACCACGCCTCTTTTTGAACCTCCCACACAAAATGATCAAATAATTCCAATACGCTCATAACGTTAATATACCAGTGTAGATAAACGCTTATAATTCGGCACAGTGCAATGTATTTAAAGAATCTAGTGTTTAGATAAAAATAGGAGTATTTGTAAAACCCGTCTGTTACCTCCCACACAAATTGACAGATTAGTTCGTGTAATATTCCATTTTCCATTACTCACAAAGTGAGGGTATACCTTAGACGGTTTACCCGACTGAAACTTTCTTACTTGTTTTTATTTACAAGCTTATTTGTCAATGTAGTCAATTTGCAGATGCTGGAGGATGCACAGACAAAATTATATATTAAATGATTTTTCTTAAGTAATTGTTTTTTTGTTTTGTTCAAATGTTGGACTTTTGATCTGTAAAAATATGAAAACACAAATGGTAAACCTATAAAAATCATTTATTCAGTTGGGTAGGGATACATTCATCCTTTTTGTGTATGAAATTTGTTATATTTTGCTACTTTCATTTTCTCCAATTACATTTAGCTTTTCACGCATTTGTAAGGATTTAATCCCCTGCCCTCATTCAATACTTACAAAATTAAATGCTTCATTTTATGGTCCTAACATATTGATTAGGATTTATGTTATAGCAAAACTTTTTGTTTAATATTCTTTCAAACAAAAAATATAATCCTTCAACGTTCACATCCTCTCATCATCAGTGCTGAGATGTCGCTCAAGACGACATCAACACACAATCCATTATGAAATGTGTGAAATACATGTGGTGAAACCGCAAAATAACAGAAAGAAAACCCGGAACGAATACCAACAAAAAAAGAAAATACGAAAAGTAAATCAAATGTATTTTCCAAGTATATTTTTTATGGCCACGACATGATAGACGGACGGACAGACGGAGGACGCATGGACGGATGTATGGACGTTCCAAGTCGTCCATGCTATATGGCAGCAAAACTTCAATAATAAAAACCACTCTTGAACTGCCAAATGGAGAGTAAAGAAGAAATCACATAGAAAACTGACATTTTCCATTAAAAGCAGACGTTTTTCATACTTAACGCAAGCAATGAAAGCTTAGAGAAGATGAATAAAAGAATATCTCAAGAATATATAAATGGCCCATCAGCTCACCAACGGCAGATTTTCTTTTCATCTTAAAAAAAAAAAGAAAATGTTTCTTTTTTCCACTGGCGTTCGTCCACATTCCGCAATTGGTGAACCATATATTCAATGATGAGATGAGGACCGGACACTAAGTAGAGTTTATACATTATGATTAGAATTTTATTTTTTCTTTTTGTTTTTTTTTTATGGAATGTTTTACGATTTTAACATTGAAATTGTGCGACGGGGGATTAAAGTGGCGTCGACACTGACATTGCTGGTGGACACTGAAAAAAATACTTAATTTGAATGACTTTACTCCAATTTTTTTAAGATAAACAAACACTAAAAAAATTCACTTTATATTAAGAAAAATGTGTTAATTTTATGTATGAAAGGACATTCAAGGACACATTTTAATGATAAAAACGTCTTTGAAGCAAAATTTTTAAAATAAAGCATTTTTTCAGTGTAATAACAAAACGAATAAGACAATAAAGGATGTCCTACTTTTAAATCATTGCACGAGGGAGAAATCGGCATTTCTGACATTTTTGAAATTACAAATATTTTAATATATTTGGATATATTTTTTTTAAATTATGTATCGGCGAACAAACTATTTCTATTTAATGGGTTTTCCAATAAGAGTGATATGATTTCTTTGAAAAATAACACACTTATTGTTAAGGAAATTCAAAAGTTTTTTATTTAATGTGAAGTACAATCGATACAATTAAGTTCTAAAAAAACGTCATTCACATGGCCTCCACGACTTCTTCTGCAGGAACGAATTCGATGAACCCAATTTTCGAGCACTTTTTCCACTAAATCAAGTCGTATGTCAAGAATGGCACGTTCAATATTGACTTGTAAAGCTTGAAGAGAGTCTGGTTTATTTCGAAAGACCGATGACTTCAAATAACCCACAAGAAATAGTCTAATGGTGTTAAATCACAACTTCTTGGAGGCCATTCAGTATCACAATTTCTTGAAATAATCGAATCTCCAAATTTTTCTCGCAACAATTCAATTGTTTCAGTTGCTGTGTGGCACGTAGCCACAATTGGTCAATGGCAAAAATATAGCTCTTAACGAGAGCTAAAATATTGCTTATGGGTGTCGAGGTCGTAGGTCGACTGGAAAGTGTTTTTTTTTCTATTTAAAAAAATGGACTTAGCATCATTTGTAAATATGAACGGAATGTTTATTTTTGCTCTAGCTCCTTAACGGAACGTCGGATCGGGAATCGGTCAATGGCAAAAAGATAGCTCTTAACGAGAGCTAAAATATTGCTCAAGGTCGTTGGTCGACTGGAAAGTGTTTTTTTTTTTATTTAAAAAAAATGGACTTAGCGCACGAAAAGTTGCAATTGGAGAACGATTTTTTTTGATAATAAAACTGAATAATTTGTAAACGTTGTTCTTGCGTATACCTCTTCATGATGAAATTGTAAACACTACTGAATACAATGAAAAACAAATAACAGATCATGACATATTACAAATGGCCAAAACGTCACTTTAAAATCATATCACCCCTATTGAAAAACCCGTTATTTGTGGACGAACGATTTCTTTTTGAAAACAATGATCATTTATTTTGAGTACATATTTAGAACTTTAATTTAGAAATGGCGTAGCAGTAATTTTTTTGTAAACTTTGTTTTGGATATTCTGAAAAAAATTTCTGAAATTCCTAAAAAATCGATGCATAATTTAATTTAGCAAAATTTAGCAAAAATTTTGTAGTGACGCCTCGTGACATTTTCAAGTCGAATTGTCTGAAATTTTATGTTTTATTTAGACTTAAGTTCTGCACAACGAATATTAACCATATCAGTCTATATAGTTCATATATAGCGGTTTCTCCCAAATATCTTTGGTTTTATAATAGATGCCACATTTTGTACATAATACATACAAACTTTGTAGCTTTCAATAGTTTTTAATTCTGCTTCCCTAATCTCATTATTTACCTCCCAGATACTTAAGCTATTAATTAGTAAAATTCCAATTAAAAACTTCATAACAAAGCGTTCTATTACAACACATTCAATAATAATGAAATTGACATTTTCTTTTGGCAATTACTCAAACTCAGACGATTTAAGTTAATAATAGACATAATATAAAATTGTTAACAGTATTTGACATATGACATTGTAGCGCCACCTTCATCCGTTTCCTGACACAAGTATAGCAAAGGATCGAAGCGAAGTATTTTGATGGGGGGAACAATTCCATACGTACTCATATACTCGTATAAGCTGAATATGACAAAAAGGAAGTCCACACAAAAAACTTTTTAATAAAACTCATCGAATATTTCCTCCCAAATAACATCCCGTCAGACAGCCAACCAGCCAGCCGACAAACAACAATGAGGAACTATGAATGAATTTTCGGTGGTAAGAACCTGCATTGACGGATATATAAGTATAGATGGATGGATGGAAGGCAGTCGAATGCTATAACAATGCGTCGGCAATATGCCCCCAAAAACGAAACAAGAAGTGTAACAATATGCGGCTCCGCCAGAACTCTGGCGCTCTGGCGGTGGCAGCAATAGGAAATGATTGTTACTGTAGGCGCTAACAAACACCACAAGAGTGCCAGCCAAAGCACCACGCTGCAGTGTTCCCCAGCAACATTTAAACATCCATCCAGACCCATCATCAGACATTCAACCATTCAGCCTTCAAACACGGGCGAACAACAATATGCTACATTATATTCGCCTATTTGTCGTGTCTCCATATACAGTTAAAGTCAAAAGTGTGGAAACACTAAGATTTTTTTTTAAATGTATACAACTTATTTTAGTCTCAGGACATACGATTTTTAAGGAGGGTAACTGATATACGCCCAGACAAAATATTTGCCAACCGTATTGTTTTAGTTGTCACTAGTACTTTGTTTACAAATGTAACCATTATTTGAAGTGTACAACTGTAAAATGATTACTCCAATCAATCAACAAAATAAAATTTGGTCGAAGAAAATTTCCTGTGCCGCAACCAGACGGTTTTATGAACCAATAAATGGTCAGAGCTATTACAATTATGGTACTGTCAGCTAAAAAAAAATTCGGTTGAGGAAAACTTCAGTTGACCCAACGGTTCTTCGTTTTCGGTGTAGAAATATGAAATAGAGTGGATCAATTGCCGTTTCCATACTTCTGTCCCTCACTGTAGATTGTGCAGCATTGTGTTATTCAACTGTTTGATATATGTCTAGACATCGTATGCCGTTCGTTATAAAGCAGCCAACATTTGTGGAACATGGGGGGATATTGTACCTCGTGGCTGTGGCTGCCGCTCGAGCGCAGTCTCGTGTCGACGACAGGCCACTGTACGCAATGTGCCCAAAACGCTAGAAGTTGGAAGTAGCTGTGGTGCAGTGGCAAAAGACGCCCTTGCTGCGGCTTTGTCGTCATAGCCGTCGTCGTCATCATCGATCGCTGACTTGACTGGTAACATGAGGTCTATTAATATTCTGAGGTTGAATTAAAAGTTTTATTCGTGACATGTTTGAAGAATTTCGGTTTCGGTTTTGGCCGGTCTGGGTTTTTGGGGAGCCTGCAGACAGCCGCGTTAGCTAAAGCTATTACTTTTGATGGGCCTGAAAGAGCTGTGACAAGGCAACGTTAAAATGACAATTCACTTTGAAAAATTGGTATTTATTTGTGACAGTTTTATGTCTAGTTAAATTCATCATAAACAAATTTACTAGAGATTATAATTATTTAAAAAACAAACAAAAAATGATTAAATTACTGTGTTACGAGGGTTAGGGGGAAAGGATGGGGAAATTATATATATTTAAAAAAACAAGAAAGAAAATGTTGGTCGAATAAGCAAAATAAAATAAAATAAAATAAAATAAAATAAAATAAAATAAAATAAAATAAAATAAAATAAAATAAAATAAAATAAAATAAAATAAAATAAAATAAAATAAAATAAAATAAAATAAAATAAAATAAAATAAAATAAAATAAAATAAAATAAAATAAAATAAAATAAAATAAAATAAAATAAAATAAAATAAAATAAAATAAAATAAAATAAAATAAAATAAAATAAAATAAAATAAAATAAAATAAAATAAAATAAAATAAAATAAAATAAAATAAAATAAAATAAAATAAAATAAAATAAAATAAAATAAAATAAAATAAAATAAAATAAAATAAAATAAAATAAAATAAAATAAAATAAAATAAAATAAAATAAAATAAAATAAAATAAAATAAAATAAAATAAAATAAAATAAAATAAAATAAAATAAAATAAAATAAAATAAAATAAAATAAAATAAAATAAAATAAAATAAAATAAAATAAAATAAAATAAAATAAAATAAAATAAAATAAAATAAAATAAAATAAAATAAAATAAAATAAAATAAAATAAAATAAAATAAAATAAAATAAAATAAAATAAAATAAAATAAAATAAAATAAAATAAAATAAAATAAAATAAAATAAAATAAAATAAAATAAAATAAAATAAAATAAAATAAAATAAAATAAAATAAAATAAAATAAAATAAAATAAAATAAAATAAAATAAAATAAAATAAAATAAAATAAAATAAAATAAAATAAAATAAAATAAAATAAAATAAAATAAAATAAAATAAAATAAAATAAAATAAAATAAAATAAAATAAAATAAAATAAAATAAAATAAAATAAAATAAAATAAAATAAAATAAAATAAAATAAAATAAAATAAAATAAAATAAAATAAAATAAAATAAAATAAAATAAAATAAAATAAAATAAAATAAAATAAAATAAAATAAAATAAAATAAAATAAAATAAAATAAAATAAAATAAAATAAAATAAAATAAAATAAAATAAAATAAAATAAAATAAAATAAAATAAGAATTCCCTCGCCTTCAATCGTATCAATTTAAATTGCATTTTATCCTTCGTATCAATTTAAATTGCTATTAACTTTTGGTGCAAAATGGTCCATTTGTATGGGATATGCCAAACGTGGCGTGGAGACTAGAAGGAGAGAAGTTATTAGAGTTAATAGAAGTTATTAAAAAATCAATATTTCACTAAATGTTAACAATTTGCGGGGAAGGTACTAGAAGGAGTGGACCAATATGGCCCATCTTCGAACTTTGTCTGATATAAGGGAGAAAATTTCATTAAATTTGAAGTCAACCGGTTACTCGTTCCGAGAGTTATCGTACGCACCAGCAGACAGACGGACAGACACACAGACGGACGGACATTGCTCAAATTACTTAAAATGTCACAAATCGAATTGCCACCAAACATACTTGGGGTCTTAGGTCGATGTGTTACACTTTTGAATCGTAGCAAATGATATATACCCGCCTCTGTAAGGTGAGGGTGATACACATTTAAATCATTTCCTAGTCCAATAGAACAGATGTGTGAACTTTGTTCAGTCCTTAGCACTTTAATGTTATCATAGTTATCCTACAATCGCCACTCTGCATATATTTTTGTCTCATTGTTTTTCCACAATTATGCCAATGTCAGAGGTTTGTTAGCGCTGCCACTTGATAGCGAAGACAACAACCAACCACTTTTTGCCAAAGAAAATATTGTTGCAATAAAGTTGTGTCAACAACAATTTGTAACAAATGACAAAATAAGCAAGCAAAAAAATGCAAAGAATCCTAAAAGGATGACAACCACAAAACCGGTGACATCAATAAAATGAAGCCCCGGAAAAAAATTTGCTCAGCACCCATGACAAAGAGGGAGACTGAAGCGTGAGGGAGGCAGGGCAACGGGACAGAAGAGAACTGATGAAAAGACCTGCCAAAGAGTTTGTCATCGATGAGATGTAATGCCGAGACGACGACGACAACAGCGACTATAAGTAAATTTGCAACAATTGGAAGCTGAGCTGCTGTTGAAGATGATGATATTCTCAAGTATTTGCTACAGAAAAATATAATCATAATGCAGCTGTGCAAAAATTGTGCCACAGTTTGTTGCAAGGGAGGGGAGGGGACTCCAAAGAGAGAGGGATAGAAAGAGACGTTCATCAACCAACAAAACTGAAACTGTTAGATAAACACACTTGAACTTGAAGTACTTTAGTACATCAGAGACATCAGCGCCCAAGAAGAGGGGGTAGGAAAGGAAGGGTCTTGTAAGACAGGCATTGAGAGAAAATGTTGCAAAGTTTTTTTTCTCTACATCAATGGCATAATGTTAAGTGTAAACTCTTGTTAGGTATTTGAAATTTTAAATTGACATTTTGTTCAATAATCTAAGAAGGAGTAACAAGGATTTTTGTTGTGACTGACAGCTGCTATAATGGTTTGGTTGGGTGGCTGGTGCGTTGCTGGTGGTGGTGTTTGCGGTACGGATAAGCTGTTCGAAAGGATAAATAAACACTTGAACGAAATTTCCACCGAAAAGGATAAGAGGATGATGATAATGCTGACAAAATGCAAAAATATCAAAAAATATATCACAAGTCGGTTAGAATAATATTTCCATAAGGCTGGGATGTCAGAAAGAAGGAAAATGTGCTTAGGAAAAATTTTTGAGGTAGATATAAGAGATTTGTACAGGAAAAATAACACTAAATACACAGAAAAAACATTACAAAATTCATTTACAAGGAATTTGCTTTGTTTTTAGTACATACAAAAATGAAAATGCTGTACATATACATACGTACCCAATTACAAACTTGGTTGAATCGAGTAAAGCATTAATAAAATCAATCAATATATTCATAGATACTATTAATTTGTGTAATTAAAAATTAAAATAAAATACTTAAATATCAAATATCATTTAATATCAATCCATATTATGGTTACGGGAACTATACTATGGGTACGGATACTATATATTGGTTACAGGGACCATATACTGATTGCAGGGACCATATAATGGTTGTCTTTGTTCCCTTTTAGACTGAAAGGCATAGGCAATGATTTGGCCCAAACGATAATGAAATGTTAAAAAAAGTCAATTTCATACTTAAATGAAAGATAATCTTTATAATGTTAAGTAATCTGTCTTCAATTTAAGTATGAAACGTACTTATTTTAAATATTCGTTGCCTTTGAGGCTAACATAGGGTAAATTGTTGATGTTCTAATATTTACCCAAATAGGTTTAGAGGAATCCATATAATGGATACGGACCTATACTATATTGACAGCGACTATATTATGGTTACGGATACCATATTATAGTTACACTGACCATATAATGGTTACAGGCACCATATAATGGTTATCTTGGTTGTTATGGGCATTGATTTGGCCCAAAAGACAATAAATGTAAATGTATAAATAAGTTTAAATTGTATTTTTTCTTTAAAATTCCAACGAATATGTAATTTTTTGCAAAATTTCGTTGAAATTGCATTTCTTGTTAAATTAAAATTGTTCTAGAAAATTTTATGAAAATTGCAATTTTATAGAAAACTAGCAATTTTATAGAAAACTAGCTGCACCCGGTCCACTTCGCTGCCCCAGATTTCCAATCCTGTCTATTTTTAAACCAATCACACTAACAAATTGTTCAAGATATTTCCATTTCAAATCAAGATATTTCCAAATATGGGCGGGGCCACCCCATTGCTTCGATCCCCTTCGATTTTTGGACCAATTACGTAGACTACCATCAATATAAACTCTCTAAACATTTTGTTAAAATTTCATTTCTCTACAAAATTTATTGAAATTATTATTTTTTAACATTTTGTTGAAATTTCAAACTTCGATAATGGTCAATATGAACGGATTAAAGATCAATGAGTCGTTTAAAGGACAATGACTCCTGATTACTGGCCACTGTCCGGATTAAAGCTCATTGACTTTATTTATTAAAGGTCGATGAAGGAAATTTTCTGAAAATAATAAATTTGGAAAAAAATTAAGAAAAATAAATTTTATAAAAATATGCAATTCAACGAAATTTTCCAGAAAAAATAAATTTCGATATAGTTTTCTTGAAACAACGAAATTTTCAAAAGAAAGAGAATTCTTTAAAAATGCTTTTAAAAAAAATTGGGAAATTTTCTATAAAAATGCAATTTTGAAGAAATTGTATAGAAAAATTCAGTTCTGATGAAATGTTTTACAAACACCAATTTTGACAAAATTTTCTATAAAAATTCGATTCGATTTCTATAAAAATTTGATACTGACATTAACTATAAAATTTACAATAAATGATGGAATTTGCAAGCAAATATTAATCTAAGGAAGATATTTTCTTAAAAACACAATTACGTCAATATTTAAGGGCATTATCTATCTTCTATATATATAAAAATGGAAAAATGTTTGTATGTATGTATGTGTTTTATAGACGCTTAAACCACTGGACCGATTTTAAAATTTTTTTTTTTGTTTGAAAGCTATTTGGTCTGAGATGGTTTTGGAAAAAAAAAATTGCAAATAGTGGACCGGGTCCAGCTAGTTATAAATAAAAAAATAATTTTACACAAAATTTTCCGAATAAAATCAATTTAGACAAAATTTTCTAGAAAAATGCAATTTTGATGAAATTATAAGAAAAATGCAATTCTGATGAAAATTTCTGCAGATACCAATTTTGACAAAATTTCTATAACAAACCGATTTCTATAAAATTTTGCTGAAAATAATTATAAAATTGCAATTTTTCTCTGGACAATTTTGTTAAAATTTAATTTTTCTACAAAATTTCTTGAAACAAAAGAAGATTTTGTTGAAATTTCACATGTCTATGAGCGAAATAAAGATCAATGAACGGATTAAAGATTCGTTAAAGACCGTTAATGAAATTTTCTGAAAAAAATAAAATTTGAAGAACAAAATTTCGCAGAAATTTTCTAGAAATATGTTTTTGAAGAAACAAAAAAATTTAAAAAAAGATTTTAAAATATGTATATTAATTTTGACGAAATTCTCTAGAAAAATGCAATTTCGAAGATTCAATTCTGAAGAATTGTTTACAAATACCAATTTTGACATTTTTTGTAAAAAAATCGATTCCTATTAGATTTTGCTGAAATTTTCCATAAAATTTACAATAAATATGAAAATACCAGAAAATATTGATTTTTGAAAAATTTTCCAGAAAAATACAATTTTGAAGAAATTTTCTATAAAATTAAAATTTCTACAAAGTTTTCAGTATGCAAATTCAACGCAATTTTGCAGAAAAATTTAATTTTGATACAATTTTTCAAAACATTAAAATATTTTCGACATATTCAAAAAAAAAAATTGACGAAATTTTCTAGAAAAATGCAATTTTATGAAATTTTATAGAAAAATGCAATCCCGTTGAAATCTTTTACAAATGCATGCCAATTTTAACAACATTTTCTATAAAAATTCAATTTCTATTACATTGTGCTAAAATTTGCTAATACTACAATATGAAATTTGCAAAAATATGAATTTCGGCAGAATTATCCAGACAAATAGAATTTCTCCAATTTTGAAGGACATAATTAATTATAAAATTGCAAATGGTTGCAATTTTCTATAAAATTTAAATTTCTATGAAATTTTCCATAAAATCACATTATATGCAATAAATATGAAATTGGCTAGAAAATATTAATTTAGGGATACATTAATATAAAAATTACAATAAATTTGATATTTGCTAGAAAATATGAATATCGGCAGAATTTTCCAGAAAAATAGAATTTCTTAAATTTTGAAGGAAAAATTATAAAATTGCAATAGATGCAATTTTCCATAAAATTTAAATTTCTATAAAATTTTCCATAAAATCACATTACTTACAATAAATACGAGTATGAAATTGGCTAGGCAATATTAATTTAGGGAAGATTTTCTAGAAAAATACAATTTCGTAAATTTTGAAGGACATAATTATAAAATTGCAAGTGGACGCAATTTTCTATAAAATTACAATAAAATACAACTGAAATTTCTATTCAATTTTCAATAAAATCACATTTCATCGAAATTTTCTAGAGCGGAACTTAGCCCAGCAAAATGTGAGACAACGATTCAATTATGTGATGTTTTAAAATTAATTAATTAATTAAAAAATTAATTTAAAAAAGATTGTTAATATTTAAAAACTGAGTCTTATAATGTCCTGTATGATTTATGAAAATTTTCATTGAAAGCAAATAACTATTTACTTTTAGTATTATTTAGACATTTGCAAAGTTCAAATCCCCATAAATATTACCATTTTATTATTACCCCGGCTCCCCTGATGGGAAAGCCTGATCCATACAATGTCCAGTAAATTGTGTTAAATTTAAGTATGGAATGCACTTACTTTTAAAGTTTTTTGCCTTTGAAACTAACACAAGGCCAACGCAAATTGCAATTTTTGTTTATATTTTAATATCAAGAAAAACGTGGTATACTATGATTACGAGGACTGTATTATTGTTACGGAGACCATATTATTTTCACAGGGACCATACTATGGCTAGGAAGACCATATCGCTCATATACTTCAGGAGTAACGTTTAACATTTTTGAAGTTGCCTTACAGAATCACAATTTTTCCGAAAGTCAGCAAATTTTTGTTTATTACTAAATTCGCCAATTACGGATGATTCCAGTTTTTTTAAATATCTTATTTCATTTTACTTTTCTATTTATAATTAATTTTGAGTTATGTTTGAGTTTGATGTATTTTGACTATAATATTGTTATAAGGATACAATATTATGGTCACGCGGACCATATTAAGATAAATTATAACCATAACGTTCTGACAATGGTACAATAGTACAATAGTATGTTCACGCGGACCATATTATAGCAAAATAACATAACATGTTTCGATAGTGAATATATAAAATATAATCAAGACATATTATGGTGAATTATGCTGATAAATTGTTACACGGGTATAGAATTATATTCACGTGGACCATGTTATGAAAAAATAATACAACATGGTTTCATCGGAAAGTATAATATAGTAATTTTAACCAGTTATTACCTGGAAAATAAAATGATTGAAATATCATTATGTATATTGTATATTTTATCATCAATCATATTTTAATTCTGTGCCTATTACATTCATTTCTATCCACTTCTCTGATTTTTTTTAAATATACGCAGAGTTTACCTTCACAAATATATGCAAGTTTTTGTTTCTCGCACAAAACACTAAACTCTTTTTTCTGCTCCATTCACTAATTAAATGCATTTTGCCCCATACAAATAAATTGAACAATGTCAAGAAATTACCCAAACTCAATGTTAACAAATCACAAAAGGCGACTGACCGATTGGAACCAAAAAAAATATATAAAACTTTGTAACTTGTCATATTTTTATGTTGTACCTGTCACTCGACAAATACAGCCAATTAAAAAATCACAAAAATGTTCTATAATCACCGGCCAACAAAAATATCAACATCAAACCGACGACGACGGACATGACAGAATAGGACAGACGAACAGATTTGAATATTTGACAGCAGTACAACCACAGGAGAAAAAAACATCACATATGTCAAAAAATTTGCATACATTTCAAAGTATTTCAGTAAATTGCAGCACATATAAGTGCATAGCAAACACGATAACGATGGAATTCTATATAGTTTTATTTTTATTTGCCACAACAAATAGAAAAATATGACAACCGCTTTTTTTTGCATCGAACACTTCCACAAAAATAGTAACATTGGCATTCATTAAAGGACTCGAGTGCAATGATTTGGCTGGAAAATGTAAATGCCAAACAAATATTGAAGTTTTTATTTTAAAATCGCATTGTGCAAAAATTAACAATAATGAAAGGTCGCCAAACAAATGCACAATTTTGTGGGGCAAAAATAAAATAACCATTATTTTAAACGAATTGACAGACAGATAGACAGACGATTTTTGATGAAATTGCCAATTATACAAACAAATAGAAAATCCACAAAAACATAAATAAAATATTAAAAATTTTTAAATCAAAGGTCTATGGTATTTTCGTTAAAAATGCAATATTTCAAATTATTGTTATAGAATTTTTTGTTTAATAAAATTAAAGGTATACAAAAAAACATTAGCATTCGAGGTTTTTTTTTAAAAAAAAAGTTGCATTAGAAATTGATAAATATGCCAATTTTTCAGATATCAATAGGTATACATATTGTACAGAAAATAAAATATAAATACTTTTGATATAGAACACAATTTTATTTTATTTATGAAATGGTGAACATTAAATAAAAAACATATTACGTTAAAAAAAATTGATCAGAAATGTTAAACAGGAAATGATGGATTTGTTTCATTTATTTCCTGTTTAACAATTAATTGCAAAATGTTCTGACCTCATTCAATATTTTAATAAATCCATGTTCAGCTAAAAAATTCCAGAATTTTCATAAATCTTTTGATCAACTTTTCAAAATTCCAATTTACACTTTTTTGGAGGAACAAAATGCCCCCTTTAAAAAAGGATAATAGCATTTCCAATAATTCTCTCGAAGCTCACATTTTATTACTGTAGTAATAGTTATCTGTAACATAAATCAAAGCATTTAATATGTTCATTGAAAGCAAATAACTATTTACTTTTAGTATTATTTAGACATTTGCAAAGTTCAAATCCCCATAAATATTACCATTTTATTATTACCCCGGCTCCCCTGATGGGAAAGCCTGATCCATACAATGTCCAGTAAATTGTGTTAAATTTAAGTATGGAATGCACTTACTTTTAAAGTTTTTTGCCTTTGAAACTAACACAAGGCCAACGCAAATTGCAATTTTTGTTTATATTTTAATATCAAGAAAAACGTGGTATACTATGATTACGAGGACTGTATTATTGTTACGGAGACCATATTATTTTCACAGGGACCATACTATGGCTAGGAAGACCATATCGCTCATATACTTCAGGAGTAACGTTTAACATTTTTGAAGTTGCCTTACAGAATCACAATTTTTCCGAAAGTCAGCAAATTTTTGTTTATTACTAAATTCGCCAATTACGGATGATTCCAGTTTTTTTAAATATCTTATTTCATTTTACTTTTCTATTTATAATTAATTTTGAGTTATGTTTGAGTTTGATGTATTTTGACTATAATATTGTTATAAGGATACAATATTATGGTCACGCGGACCATATTAAGATAAATTATAACCATAACGTTCTGACAATGGTACAATAGTACAATAGTATGTTCACGCGGACCATATTATAGCAAAATAACATAACATGTTTCGATAGTGAATATATAAAATATAATCAAGACATATTATGGTGAATTATGCTGATAAATTGTTACACGGGTATAGAATTATATTCACGTGGACCATGTTATGAAAAAATAATACAACATGGTTTCATCGGAAAGTATAATATAGTAATTTTAACCAGTTATTACCTGGAAAATAAAATGATTGAAATATCATTATGTATATTGTATATTTTATCATCAATCATATTTTAATTCTGTGCCTATTACATTCATTTCTATCCACTTCTCTGATTTTTTTTAAATATACGCAGAGTTTACCTTCACAAATATATGCAAGTTTTTGTTTCTCGCACAAAACACTAAACTCTTTTTTCTGCTCCATTCACTAATTAAATGCATTTTGCCCCATACAAATAAATTGAACAATGTCAAGAAATTACCCAAACTCAATGTTAACAAATCACAAAAGGCGACTGACCGATTGGAACCAAAAAAAATATATAAAACTTTGTAACTTGTCATATTTTTATGTTGTACCTGTCACTCGACAAATACAGCCAATTAAAAAATCACAAAAATGTTCTATAATCACCGGCCAACAAAAATATCAACATCAAACCGACGACGACGGACATGACAGAATAGGACAGACGAACAGATTTGAATATTTGACAGCAGTACAACCACAGGAGAAAAAAACATCACATATGTCAAAAAATTTGCATACATTTCAAAGTATTTCAGTAAATTGCAGCACATATAAGTGCATAGCAAACACGATAACGATGGAATTCTATATAGTTTTATTTTTATTTGCCACAACAAATAGAAAAATATGACAACCGCTTTTTTTTGCATCGAACACTTCCACAAAAATAGTAACATTGGCATTCATTAAAGGACTCGAGTGCAATGATTTGGCTGGAAAATGTAAATGCCAAACAAATATTGAAGTTTTTATTTTAAAATCGCATTGTGCAAAAATTAACAATAATGAAAGGTCGCCAAACAAATGCACAATTTTGTGGGGCAAAAATAAAATAACCATTATTTTAAACGAATTGACAGACAGATAGACAGACGATTTTTGATGAAATTGCCAATTATACAAACAAATAGAAAATCCACAAAAACATAAATAAAATATTAAAAATTTTTAAATCAAAGGTCTATGGTATTTTCGTTAAAAATGCAATATTTCAAATTATTGTTATAGAATTTTTTGTTTAATAAAATTAAAGGTATACAAAAAAACATTAGCATTCGAGGTTTTTTTTTAAAAAAAAAGTTGCATTAGAAATTGATAAATATGCCAATTTTTCAGATATCAATAGGTATACATATTGTACAGAAAATAAAATATAAATACTTTTGATATAGAACACAATTTTATTTTATTTATGAAATGGTGAACATTAAATAAAAAACATATTACGTTAAAAAAAATTGATCAGAAATGTTAAACAGGAAATGATGGATTTGTTTCATTTATTTCCTGTTTAACAATTAATTGCAAAATGTTCTGACCTCATTCAATATTTTAATAAATCCATGTTCAGCTAAAAAATTCCAGAATTTTCATAAATCTTTTGATCAACTTTTCAAAATTCCAATTTACACTTTTTTGGAGGAACAAAATGCCCCCTTTAAAAAAGGATAATAGCATTTCCAATAATTCTCTCGAAGCTCACATTTTATTACTGTAGTAATAGTTATCTGTAACATAAATCAAAGCATTTAATATGTGGAAATCCTTACTTAACTATTGATGAGGAAAAGGATATTGAAGCGTATTGCAGTACTGCTCTATCGTACATATAATATCCTCAGTATTGACACTATGCTTCAACGCCTGAGGTTTATTACTTACAACATCAGCAGCGCGCTAGTCGCAGCAGCACCGCCTCATAACTTGTGGGGTAACGCAAAAGATAAACCCAATACAACGTCAGATGTAACCAAAAGCTTCAAAAAAAAAAAAAGTGGGGAAAAAAAGATGACGTATCAAAACAAAAAAATAGAAAGAAAAAGAAAAACACATCCACATATTAAATGGACGGACAGACAGACAGACATATAAACGAAAATGCTTTTCATAGATGTTGCAGGAGAAAAATCCCAGACCTACTCTGAAGCGTAAAACCAATGACTCGACTCGTCTGTATTTTATTTGCGGTATCTGTGGCATACACCAGAAACTCCTCCCCACCCTGGCCAAAACCACTCCGCAAGGGAATGAGAACAAAAACACATTTTTGGGAATACCGATATTTTTTCTTGTTTCGGAGTAGGGAGTCAGAGGAGTACTTATGCGGGTAGGACGAATGGATTTTGTATGTTTTTCGTTGTAGTATTTTTTTGGAGCTTTTCTCTTTTTTTGCTGGAGGAACATGTTTGTTTCTAAACGATAAAACCTTTAATGCCTCAGCACAACAACAACAAAAACAACCACATGGGGATGTGACTCCGATTTTGCCACTGACTGACTCTATGAATGACTGACTGATGTACTGTATAAATGCTAAAAGTATGAATGATTTGAAATAAACCAAATGTCTGAGACTAAAGGATTGACTACCCGTAAGACTTGTGCATGATACCAGAAAATATCGAAGAAGAAATATTTATTTTCATTTTTTTATTTTTTCCTCTGCTGTCAATTTTTAGCTAATTTGACACGTAGCCTTTCCTATGTTCGGCACTGCCAGTTTCGAAAAAATACATGTTATGACAATGCGTTTGAGTAGGATAACAAGCAAAACCCAGCAAACATTTTGTTAAAAATTTAAAATGTTTTGTGAAACAGTTTTTAAGTTTCCTTAGCATAAAAAATATTTAATACAATGAAATAAAAATAAAAACAATTAAGAAAGTTCAGTCGGGTAAACCGACTTATGAATCCCCTCACCTTAGGTCCCAAAAAAATATTAATAAATGTATTTATTTTTTTGTTAAATTGTATATAATAACTTTAAAGTATGTACTGATATTAAAGTTATAAGCTGGTAACTTTTGGTAGAAAACGGTCCATTTGCTAGGAGGTACCAAAAGAAGTCAGCCAATAATGCCCTTTTTGCTCTGGACTCTAGGTACTATAAAAGCATTACACTGCATAAAATTTCAAGTATTTGAAAGCACTGGTATTAAAGTTATAAGTTGTTAACTTTTGGTACAAAATAGTATATTTGTGTGGGAGGTACCAAAGGGAGCGTGGCAATAATGCCCATTTTTCACTGTACGAGTATTGTAGGTACTAATAAACCATTACACTATACAAAATTTCAAGTCTTTGTATGCACTGGTAATAAAGTTATAAGCTATGAACTTTTGTTAAAAAATTGTCCATTTGCGTGGGAGGTACCCGAAGGGGCGTGGCAACTTCGCCCATTTTTCTCGAGGTAATAGTGATTAATAAACTAATACTATGTGAGCACTTCAGAGTATTCAAATAAGTGTATAGTGTTCTTAAATAATCCATATTTCACTAAATGTTAACCCTTTGTGGGAGAGGTACTAAAAGGGTGGACCAATATGGCCCATCTTCGAACTTAACCGGAGATAGAAGAAAATATTACCACACACCAAATTTGAAGTCAATCGGTTACTCCTTTCGAGAGTTATCGTGCGCACCAGCCAGCAGACAGACAGACAGGCAGACTGACGGGCGGACATTGCTCAGTCGACTTAAAATGACCCAAAGCGGATATCCGCCGAACATACTTAGGGTCTTAGGTCACTCCTTCGATGTGTTACACTTTCGGCTCGTAGCAAATGATATATACACTCCTCTCTAATGTGAGGGAATAATAAAAATAAATAAAATAGAGCGCTCAAGTAGGTGAGTAGGTAGCTATACGGCGGCCGGAAGTTGGACCCCTAGAAAATGCACACCAAATTGAAAATGAAAGTGCACCCCAAATTTGGGGCCTATTTTCGTTACAAAAATTGATTTAGGAAATTACACCCTAATCAAGAAAACAGCATGAAATGAAAATAAACCCCAAAAAACTAAGAAATTTTCTCTTCGTAAGTCTGGGGGTTCGGAATAATACACGTGTACGAACGTATTTTCTAATTACAAATATTTTCTTGTGCGGTCGGCCTACGGCCTGTGGCCTTCGGCCTCTGTTTAAGACTTTCTTCTATGGACAGGGTCAAAAGTTGGCTACGCGAAAAAAATCTTTTATGCTAAGCATCTCCTGTTTCTAAATTCATAGATGAAAGTAAGCCTCAAAAAGCGGACAGGAAATGAAATTAAACCCCAAAAAGCGGACAAAAAATGAAATTAAGCCTCAAATAAAATTGTTGTTGTTTGATATGATATTTTTTGGGGCCCATATTCATAAAAGTATTGGGGTGTATTTTCCTGGGGCCCAATTTCATTCCGCCTAGCTATACTCGCATATGAGTTTGGGGGTCGTGGGTTCGATTCCCACCAGAGGGAATAAATAAAATAGAATAAAATTAAAATAAGTAAAATTAAAATAAAATAAAATAAAATAAAATAAAATAAAATAAAATAAAATAAAATAAAATAAAATAAAATAAAATAAAATAAAATAAAATAAAATAAAATAAAATAAAATAAAATAAAATAAAATAAAATAAAATAAAATAAAATAAAATAAAATAAAATAAAATAAAATAAAATAAAATAAAATAAAATAAAATAAAATAAAATAAAATAAAATAAAATAAAATAAAATAAAATAAAATAAAATAAAATAAAATAAAATAAAATAAAATAAAATAAAATAAAATAAAATAAAATAAAATAAAATAAAATAAAATAAAATAAAATAAAATAAAATAAAATAAAATAAAATAAAATAAAATAAAATAAAATAAAATAAAATAAAATAAAATAAAATAAAATAAAATAAAATAAAATAAAATAAAATAAAATAAAATAAAATAAAATAAAATAAAATAAAATAAAATAAAATAAAATAAAATAAAATAAAATAAAATAAAATAAAATAAAATAAAATAAAATAAAATAAAATAAAATAAAATAAAATAAAATAAAATAAAATAAAATAAAATAAAATAAAATAAAATAAAATAAAATAAAATAAAATAAAATAAAATAAAATAAAATAAAATAAAATAAAATAAAATAAAATAAAATAAAATAAAATAAAATAAAATAAAATAAAATAAAATAAAATAAAATAAAAAAATAAAATAAAATAAAATAAAATAAAATAAAATAAAATAAAATAAAATAAAATAAAATAAAATAAAATAAAATAAAAAAGCAAAGGTTAAAGGTTAATAAAATGTATAGAAGAGGTACACATTTTGCTCTTTTTTATTATATGTATGTGAGAACGATGAGAATAAGAACATAAGAGAGAAACGATGTATGTTGGGTATTTGTTGTAAGTTTAATAACACATTTGTTTTATTGGTCGATAGCGCTATGTTCCTTGTAGGAATTTTAGGAATGAATATATATAGGTCGGTAGGTGGATCGGTTGACATAGTTCAAGACTCCAGGATTCTTCAAATTGCTAGGAATGCAATTTTACATTTAGACTGAATAAGTTGGGGAATTTTCTAACTGGATACAGATTAGAAAGTGTCAGTTTTTCACGAAATACGTTAAATGCTTTGAACTCTATAATTGAGTTTCTACCAATTTTACAGTCACTTACTACACCCAAAATAGCAGTCTTTCAAAACCAATTTGCAACTTAACACAAAACACTTTAGACAAAGTAAGAAATCATGTCGGGATCATCATAATCCTTGCCAGCAACTTTATGGCTGCCGTAAAATTTCACTTTTACGAGTATATTTAGTCGCAAAATACAAAATATAAAACAGAAAAATCATATTTATTTTCGTTAGTTGACAACTTAATACATGAATTTATGTTTATGTGAGTCAAATGACTTCCAATTTGGAATATAAACCATGGAAACACAAAAGCAACGACAAAGGATATTTTCTGGGAATTTCACATACATATTAAGGCTCCAAAAATATCACTCAATATTTCCGGCCTATGAAGTACGTTCTCATGTGTTATATTTATGGCAGAAAATGTGTTGGAAAACTTTTTCATGTCTTTGTGGCGCAAAGAAACACGAATAAAAACCTTAGCACCGTGGGGATGAAATTGTCCTGTATTAGAGTGGGCAAAATAGGGGAGAAACAACATTTTGATGGAATTATTGTTAGTTGTGCGCATAGTTTCAGCTGATGTTAAAGTGGTTTCTTACATCTCCTCCTGGATATGTCGATGTGGCTGTGGCTTTCAGCTCATGTATTCATTATCGATGTCTGCTCTTTATGACAAGGAATTCCCTTACGTTGTTATTGTGCTTTATACAAAACTATTAAACCGCCACTAAGGACTCCCCAAGCAGGGGCTTTCATCACTACACACATAATCATGATGATGATGCAGACGATGACGAAGATGGTGATGGTCATTTTATACAGCACCACAGGCTCTAAGGATATCGACCATTATTATATTAAATTAGCCAATAGCCATTATTGTGATGATGATGAAACTACTAGAAGTAAAGAAAACGAGAAAGGCATACAAAATATTATGCGATTAAGTTGACGTTTTTGGTTCATTTAATTATGACATGTACATAGGACGGGTCAGACAGGACTTTGTTTGAGTGAAATGAAGTATGTACGAGTATGTAAGTGTGATTGGGAAGTGACGTTAATTAATTGAAACATTGTCCAAAAGTCAAGTCATATTTTGGTTTAAGAATAATTTCAGATGGCACGTGCCTACAAAAAATGAATTAATTGGGGAAGAAAAATGAAAACCAATTTTTTGTTTAACCAACAAAAATCATATATCTGCAATAATTTTTGCTGAAATAATTTTTATTCTCATTTCAGTGTAGTGTTTTATTATATTTCATTAAACGTTAAGTTAACATTTTTTCAATTACTAATTTTCAAAAAATAAATAGGCATATCTTGAGAAGAAGATCCTTCAATTTGAAGAAATTCTTATAGTATTTCTGGGCATTGTATAACCATATACAAAAAATTACAAAATCTTTTTTGTTTTTGGCACAAAAATCAGTGTGGGGTAATCGGAAAACATAACAAATTTGGGAAATTTTACTTCATTTCTCAACATAATCTACCTTTAGCTCGATACACTTCTACCAGTGATTTTCAATAGCTTTGATACCCAGTTTATAGTAAGAACTGACTAGCTTCTGATAATAGCCACCAACCGCAACTTCCACCTCTTCATCTTTTACCGTTGGACCAAGTTTGGAAACATAAAATATTCCGAGGAGTAAATCTAGCGAATAAGGTGCGAGCTGAAACAATTCGAACTATAACTCATTGATTTTGGCCATCGCAATAGGAGATGTGCGAACAGTTGCATTGTCTTGATTGTGAGCAACCGCGGCACCCGTCTTGCCCACAGCTTTCTCATCATCAAATTTTCCGTCAATATGTGATGTATAGTAGCTTTTGAAAAGCCTATCAATTCAGCTAGCTCGCGAATCTTAAATCGACGG